>CM055094.1:50571924-51171924 GCA_029204225.1 Diphasiastrum complanatum | reverse complement strand
CAGTTATACTCCAACTTTCTAAACCCTAAGTTCCAAGTTTGAAGTGGCAAGTTCCAGCTCTAGAGTCCAGACTCCAAACTCCACAGTCTCCTGAGTCCTTAGCAAGCAGATCCTTGTACCCAAGATATGGTTACAACTTACAAATTACTGGTCAGTGGTAACTGCAGTTCTCTTAAGACTTAAACTTGGGTCATTATGTTTTGATACGACAGGTCACAGGTCGTAAGAGATCTGATTATCCTGATTCCTGATATCTGTAAATTTAGAGGAAATTGTTTAGCTATTAGGTATCTGTACAATGAATATATGACTTGTACATTAGATAGAATCATTTTTTTTTTATGGAAAGACAGGTTCCAACCGTTTTCCAATTCAAACCTGGCCTGCCAATTCAAACCTCAAAGAATCGGTTCGAATCGACCTGTTCGAATCGGGGTGTAACCTTGCTCGTAACACTCCCTCCCCCTTAAGAACCGTCTTGGTCCTCTAAGACAAAGTCAAGATTTAAACTGCTTACCATTGTTTCCCAAATTTTCTAGTTCTAGTTCATAGGTGACCTCGCCTAGTCTCCTACTAATGGTAAAAGGACCACAATACCTACTTAGCACACACTCCTAATTTGAGAGTTTTAGAGTCGACTGGAGCTCATAAGTAGACTTTCTCACCAGCGGAGAACCGCACATCCCGTCTGTGTGGATCTGCATAATGCCTGGCTCGATCCTGGGATTGCCTAATGCTACGCTTAGCATGTTCTATCATTTGGTTTACGTCTTCTAAAAAGTTTCTAGCTGCTTCAACTTTTTTTTGTTTAAACCCTACAGCTGTGGGTGAGCGTGGCTGAAAACCATACATCAGCATAAATGGGTTCTATCCCGTAGCTGAATGTTTGGTATTGTTATAAACAAACTCTAATATCGAGAGATATTCCTCCCAATCAGTCTGCTTTTTGCTGACGTATGCTCGAAGCATATCCTCCAGCACTTGATTTACTCTTTCTGTTTGACCGTCCATCTGTGGATGCTCAATAGTACTCATGTTTAGTTTAGTATGGAGATGATGGAATACTGCCCTCCAAAAATTTCCAATAAACTTACTATCTCAGTCGGTGACTATGCCGGAAGGGAGACCGTACAATTTAAATAGCCCATCTATAAACAACCTCGCTAACTCTGGAGCTCTAACGGTTGTTTTAGTAGGAATAAAGTGAGCCATTTTGGTCAAACGGTCAACTGTGACCCATATAGCGTCATTACCCTTTTGGGTCTTAGGCAGGTTTACTATAAAATTCATGGAAATACTGTCCCACTTATCAGCTGGTATATCTAAGGGCTGTAAACGCTCTGCTTTAGTAACCTGATATTTCTGGCAACTAAGTACATACTGCTAGACGTCCTTTTTCATACTAGGCCAGAAGAATTGCCCACGAAGAAGCTCATAGGTCTTCTGAATGCTTGGGTGCCCCGCACTAGGACTGTCATGACTCATATAGGACTTGCTGCCTATAATCCTCTAAATTGAGGACACATACTCTATCTCTATAAAGCAAGTACTCATCATGGATGGACTATTGTTTCCATTTGAATCCTCCGACCCTCAACTACTGCGGTTTGCTTGGGTAAAACAGGCTCTGAATCCTCAATGTCATCTGACGTATACTCAGACTCATCATCCTCAATGGAAGCTGCCGTATTCTTGAATGAACTGGCACCAGCCCCGGGAACTGGTTCTGAAGTCTATAACTGTCTAGACTCTGCTCTGGACTGACTTCCACATAGTAGAGAAGTAAGCATCATGTTGGCACTTCCCTCTCAAGGACTCGAGTAACTCACTACGAATCTGAGTAAAACTCAGCTCGTTTATCATAGGCATTCTACTAAGGCCATCTGCTACTGTGTTGAATTTCCCTCGTCTATATCTGATAGACATATCAAACTCTTGCATTAACTCAGCCCAACGAACTTTCCAACCTCTGAGCTCAGGCTGATTGCAATGGTATCTAAGGCTTTCATGGTCTGTCAAGACCTCAAAGTTGGCAATATACAAATAATGCCTCCAAGTTTTAAGGGCATGTACTATGGAGAAGAGTTCCTTTTCATAGGCACTATCCCTAGTCTGTGCTGGTTCGAGTTTTTTACTCTCGAACGCAACTGGTCGTCCATTTTGCGTTAGTACAATACCAACCGCAAAGTAGCTAGCATCTGTTTCGACCACAAATGACTGATTGGGGTCGACGACTTTTAAAACTGGTGCAATAGCTAAAGCAATGTTGAGAGCCTCAAAGCTCTCCTACTGTGCGGACTCCCATTTGAACTCCTTTCCCTTCCCCTTAAGAAGATTTGTCATAGGAACTGCTATCTGAGCATATTCTTTGACAAATTGTCTGTAATATCCCGCCAAACCTAGAAAGACCTGTAGATCTAAAATATTTTGAGGTCTCAGCCAACTGAGTATGGCTTACTGGGGTCCATTTTAATCCCATCTGCCGAGATAATGTGACCAAATAAGCTATTTCTTTAACGAAGAATTCACACTTAGGTTTCTTAGCATAAAGCTTATGCTTTCTAAGCAATCGAAACACCTTTCTGAGGTGTTTAAGATGCTCCTTCCTCGTTTTACTGTAGACGAGAATGTCATCTAAAAATACGACTACAAACTTACCTAAGTATGGTCTAAGGACACTATTCATCAAAGTCATAAAGGTAGCTGGAGCATTTGTGAGCCCAAATGGCATCACCTTAAACTCATAATGACCATGACGAGTCCTAAAAGTTGTTTTCGGGACATCTTCCGCTTTTATGCGGACCTGATGATATCCCGATCTAAGGTCAATTTTACTGAAAAACTTAGCCCCGTCGAGTTGATCAAACAACTCGTCTGCCCGAGGCATTGGGTACTTATTCTTGACCTTATTGAGGGCTCTGTAATCTACGCAAAGACGCATAGACCCTTCTTGGACTGGTGATGCCCATGGTGAACTACTGGTCTGAATTTGGCCTTTCCAAGATAATCTGTTAACTACCTAGTTATTTCTTCATCCTCTGTTCGGCTGACCCGATACGGAGGTTTAGAAACAGGTGTTGTACCTGGTACTAGGTCAATTACATGATCTACATCTTTGCTAGGTGGTAAACCATGCAATAAATCTTCAAGAAAAACATCTTTAAATTTAGACAGTAAAGTTTCAAATTTATTTACTTGCTGCTGTAAAGAACTGGAAATAGGAACCTCTGGAATAAACTAAAGGTCACATAAGAATACCTGATGGTCGCTATCCCCGATTAGCTGACGGAGCTCTAAACTGCAGACCATAGGACTGTTGGGGACATCATGCTCCCCCTGCAACTGGATTTCTCTGCCATTACGCTGAAAGCTAAGGGTGTTCTCTTGATAATTTCTGTGGAGAGAAGGCCCTAAGCTGAAAAGCTAATCTCTCCCCAGAACAAGGTCTGTACGATCCAGGTGCATTATCTGAAAGTTAATTTCATCTTGATACCCCTGAATATCAAGATTTAAACTGCTTACCATAGTTTCCCAAATTTTCTTGTCTTTGCCCTTGGCTAAAGAAACTATGTACCTATGCTGACTAGGTACCTCTGAAAGTCTGAGTTTCTTAACCAGGGTGTAGTTGATAAATTTATGGGCCATAATCAACCATGACTCTTACTGATTGGTTGCCAATTTTACCATGCATACGTACTAGGTCATGTGGCCCAAAGCTGAAGGGTCTCGCTAGCATTGCAGAAGTTAATTGGCAACAGTGTTCATGATCTTCATGAAACACTTTTATCTCGGAAGCTGCCGAGTCACTTGGGAAGCTTACGGTCTGAACAAGATGAACTTTTTTTTTTATCTTTCTTATCTTTTTTATTGAATGGCCCCTTGGCACACTGTCTGATTGTGTGACCCTTGCCCATACACACAAAGCACAAACGTTCTTGTTTGGCTTTCTCAAAATCTTTTGGTTTTAAGGGCTGTATGAGTGGTGGACGTTTCTGAGGAGCATCATTTTTAACTTTTTCTTTCTTTCTTTTTAAAAATTTCTTTTTAAATTGAAAGTCTTTTTGAGTAGGCTGCTCAGAAAAGGATTGTTGTTTCGCCTTCTTCCTACTCACTGAATCATCATAGATTTGAGTATATCTGAGAGCTTGCTCTAAGGTAGTAGGCGAGTTTCTTTGGACCTCTACTTTATATTCATCTCGAAGCCCACGGACAAACCCTCTGACTTTCTGATGGTCATCCATATTTTTTATCTTTAATATGGCCTCTCGACACTGCGAGATATACTGTATTAAGGATTTGTCCATTATTGTTCTCTCCCAGGCCTCCCAGCCTCTATCAAGTTCATTTTCAAATAGAAACTCTCGTAGGAAGGCCTCTTCAAAAGCCTTCCATGATTGAGGGGTTTGCCCGGTCTCCTGGAGGTTTAACCACCACTTATAGGCCATGGATCCTAGGGAAAGACTGGCCTCGATAGCTTGCAAATGGTCAGGGGTCTGTTTAAGAGCATGAATGTTCTTTCATTTGCTGAGGAAGGTATGTAAAATATTTGCATGTCTATCCTTCTCTTCCCCAATAAAAGTAGGAGGTTTTAAATCTTTGAACACATCGGAATGAGACCGAATGGGCTCACCCGATACTAATGGAAGTGGTGAAGGGGACGGTTGAGAAGTGGAAGGGAGACATCCTTTCACAGAGCTCAGAATTAAACCTTTGAGCTCGGCGAACAAGTCTTCCAGACTGGACTTGGAATTGGCTAAAGCCAGTTTCAATTCATCCACCTCTGTTACCAAATGGAGATACTGCTCCTTGGTAACCAAATCGTCGAGTTCTTCGGCGAATTGTTCATGTTCTTCCACTTCCATGGGTTCTTTCCCTTTACTGAAAACCAAGGCTTCCGTTTCCAATTCGTCAATGCCTCTCTCCGGGGGTTGATCAGGTCCCTGAGAAGTGGTCATTTTCGGAACGGAAAGAGATGTACGTTGGATTCTGACTAAAATAAGAAGAAAGATTGACTGAACTGGAAAAACGGAAGTAGAATACTTAGCTCTGTCTTAGGACTGTGCTTCCAAAGAAAAAAGCAAGAAACCCCCTCAATTCTTCCGAAGCTGTGAAAGTGCAGTCTGGTTCCCCAATCCCTCCTTGAAACATCAGAAATCAGGGCCTGAAAATTGCAGGCCCACTACCCTCGCTGTCAGAGGTATTGGTCTGCTATTCTGGGAAATCAGAATTGAAGGCTTGAAAATTGCACGAAAATTCTGATTCGACTTGTCCTCCACCCCCGCTATCAGGCTAGCAGCCCTGCTGCTCAGAAAAAACCAAGTTAAAAAAGTTAAAAACCTGATCAAGATTTCTGAATTTTGGATACAAACTGCTCGCTGGTCTGGAGGCAAACTGCTCGCTGGTCTGTCCCCTCTTTTTGATACAATCCTAGCCGGAAAAATACAGGGATGTGAGCTGCAAATCAGCGCTGGACCTGCATCAGAATAGTGATGGTCTTGCTGACCAATTCCAATCCAAAAACCGCTCAGACTACACGAATCTGTACTACAGATGCAGTGATAGATGCTGATTTTGCCACGATGGACCTGCAGTAGTAAGACTCCCTGTCCAGCGCTGGCCTTGCTTCTGTTTTGGTCTTGAAAAATCTTCTTGCAAGCAAAGTTTGGATGCTGCCCTGCAGCGATGGACCTGCACTACTGTTCCGATCCAATTTCCGCTTAGATTGCAAGAAATTGCACTTGGAAAACAGTGATGGATAGCTGGTTCTGCAGCGATGGATCTCCCCCACTATTTTTTGAATGCCAGAAGATTGTTTTCTACAGTCTAATAGCTTTCTCTCTTGCTGAAACAAAACTCCCAAAGATGGAGATGGCTCTGATACCAGTGTTAGAGATCTAAACACCACAATAGGGCAAACACTAACTGATCCACCCAACCTTGTCTGATATGGAGTAAGCCCCTCCTAGCCCAATGTGAGGACTGGTAGCATGCATCCTGCCAAGTATCGGCCACGTGGCACTGACGTGGCAAACTGCACGTCGGGACCCAACGTGGGGCCCTATCCTGCTGACAGGGTCCCTATGTTGTGTTAGGCCCGCCATGGCTATCGACCGTGCCGGGGCACACTACTCACGCTGTCTTGCCCTATTGGACGTGTACGCTGGACACGCCCCTAACTGTGGTATCTGACCTCCTGTGTTCTCTGGGGTTCGGCACTGGCTACGTGCTCGTAACACTTAGTGTCTTTAACCGTTAACGAGTTCAAACTTCACGACATGTATGATGTGTTTAATTTTAATGCTCATTGCTCATTTGTGATCAAAATTTTAATCATTTTGATGCTCCTGGCTCAAAAGTCAATGCTCTAAATTTCCACATGCCAGACAACTCAGGCTGCTCAACAACGTTCAGAGAACAGCTTCATTAGCTCTATTGAGAAGAATGAGGAGAGTGAAGGGTCAAAGGGTGGGAATGATGATGATGGTGATGATGAGAAGGAGGCTATGAGGCTACCCCCCTCTAGGACGACTAGGAGGACATAGTTATAAACTATAGTTCATAGCCTAGAATCTAGGTCATATACATTATTATGACAGTTGCCTCAATCACTCATGAGTCATAACATCAAGATTCAGCTCATTTTGATATCATATGTGACGTGTACATTTTGACACCAGCTATTCACTATACATATTATAGATTGTTCACTAAAATGCCATTTGATTTTCCTTTTCAATGTAAGTACTAAGCTGCAACGTTTAAAATTCTATTCCAATGTTTATCCAATGTACTACTACTTACAGGTTACTACTTACTGGTGTGATGGATGTTTGGTCACTTGAAACTTTAGTATTCAGTCTTTGAAGTTCGATCGACAATGATGTATCGTGCTAGTGGCCACGTGGGTAAATCACAAATTACAAAATTGTGATTTGTGTCCAATGTCCATTCAACATTGTCATGTGCACTTGTAATTCTAAATTCTAATTTCTGTGAACACTGATTTGGTTTTAACCTTCAAGGTTCAGCTTTCTACAAGCAACAGCGAACTTTCAACTATATGTATTCATTAGCAATCTTAAATCTATAGGATTTTAGAAACGTTGTAGACATTATACTTATTATTGCATTAGATATTTTCTAGCATTACATCTAAAAAAAGTGCAAATTCTTTCGGGAGGAACCCGATTCACGCCGATTCTTCCAATTTTGATCCGGGAACACATTTGAACTTGCTCACTAGACTTGCATTCTCTACATTTAAGTTTGAGTTTAAGTCTTTAACCCTAATATTTTAAAGTTTTCAATTTAGACCAAACTCTACAATCTAGTTACTGAATTCTACGTTTTAACTTTTACAGGTGTGAGGAAATATTGTGAAAGTGGTAAGGCAAATGGGAGACGTTATGCATGCTATGGCTTGCCTTCTTCACCCTCTATGGAGAAAATGAGGAGCAGTTCCGTAATGCAGAGCTTCGATGGGGATGGCGCACTTCCATTGAGAGCATCTACACCAATCAATGCAGCATGCACTCGAGAATGATCTTAATATCTTCAAATAAGGATAATGCCACTCCTATACTGTTTGTAAGTTGTAACTTCATACGTAAATTGTGATAAGATTCTTACGACAATCTTTAACGAGCTTTACAGCAAGGAATCGTGGCCTCAATAATACTTGGATGCATCGACGGAAAAACAACAAAGGCGCAGCTCCAAAATCACATACCAACTAGGAACGATCCATTACAAGAAGCAGACCGGTCAATGGACAAATCACAAGTTGGGGCCCTCACAACCGAATTTTACAAATTTACGGCAACTGAAATAAAAGCATGGCCGCGTCCAGAGAAAGTACACGAGTGTAAATAGGACTACCAATTTTAAAAGTTAGACACCGAAAATGGTGGAATGTACTCACATGCCAAAGGCACGAAAAGTAGTGGTAGCCTAGCTCTCAATGGGCCCAACTGTTTAAATGGGATCCAAAGTACTTAACAGCGAATTTGAGCTAAACATTTCGTGTAACTTAAGTTAAGAAGGCACATGGTTTGACGTTTGGGCAACTTGAGTTGGGGCACTCAACCCTAACCCTAGTTCTGCCTATATAAAGGCCATGTGACACCACTTTTTGAAAACCTTTGTATCATTTTGTGAGAGAGAGAGAGAGAGAGAGAGAGAGAGAGAGAGAGAGCTCCTCCTCCTCCTCCTCCTCCTCCTGTTCCTACTTCACTTTGGAAAATGCCCTTTTCTTGTATGTGATATTCTATTATTGTTCAATCAAGCTATCACATTCAAGCACAATCATTAGCACAAGCATTCACCTCGTTTGGTTTATAAAACTAAAGATCCATAAGATGCAAGCAAAAGTAGGTGTTAGATCCTCATTTTCCAAGAAGACATCATCAAAATCTGTAGGTAGAAATTTCAAAATATTGTTCACCTCCCTTGAGAAAATCAACCTCATGAGGAGAAGCTTAGAGCCAATGATGCCTAGAAAAATCAAAAGAGATCAAGAAGAAAGAAAAGAAAGATACCAAAGAATGAGTCATCTCCACGGTCACCATTCCACCTTTAGACTCTACGCTAAGGTCGGTGACATCTTTAGTTGCCTAATCCCCACTTTATGTTGAATTTGCCCTTCCTCATTTGATCAAAAGGCGTACTACAATCAATACTCACTCAGTAGTAGATCCAAAACCCCATTCTTAGCCTCTAATGCAACATCTTTAGGGAGGCACAAAAAAGGGACTACATATTTCGTCAAGGCTTTTTGAAATCTTGCCATATAGTGTTGAGTGCACGCTCAACATTGTATGGCAAGATACTAGCCCTGAGCTATCTCAATACTAGCTTCACTACACACAAGACATGAAAGAAGATCAAGGCACAAACCAACCTTTGATCTCTATGAAGAAAAGAAAATTCCTCCAGTAGATATTAATGAATGAAAATAACTTCTATTTATAGTCTTTTTGTGTCTAAATTGGTCAAGTAGGTGTAATGTATGTAGAATACTGGAGGTCGGGTGTCCAAGAGCACTACTTTGAGAAGGACAGTTGTAGCCTGTCTCTTGGTAGGACAATTATGGAAGTCATGTTCCGAGGCTAGAAAAGCTTGCCATATGCATCTTGTCATAGGACTACACGACAAGCGCATGTGAAAAGGATTGGAGTCTACTATCTTATTCATACGAAGAGGAATAGAGTCTCCACTGGACAATCAGATAGGTTGGTGTATGTGCACGCCAACTTGCGGCTTTTGACAAAGCTAAGGGAGACAGGAGCTCGTCCAAGTAAATTGTAGATTGTAATTTCTTATTGTGCAATGTGTTTAAATGAGCATTGAACTTGAGTGTTGACCATCAACGTATGTACTTACTACTATGTAGTCATTCATGACAATAGGTAGGACATGGGAGTTCCGACTCTTGAGTCAAGATTCGAGATTGATTATTGACAATAATTATAGCCAAAACTACAATTTAAATATTTGTAATTAGAGATAAAATCCCAAAATCCAAAAACAAAAAGAAAACATGCGTGGACAAGACCTATAACGAGTCACAAAGGAGGTTTGAGCTATTGAAGAAGGCGGTTTCCAATGCACCAATGCTCAAGATTGTAGACCCCCAAAAGCGTTTCGATATTGAGATGGATGTGAGTGTCATAGCCATCGGGGTTGTGTTGAGAGACCTGTTGATTTTGAGAGCAAGAAGCTCACGCTTACTAAATAGAGATATCCCACACGTGAGCAAGAGTTCTATGCGCTAATTCATGCACTCAAGGAATGAAGCTGATATTTGTATGGTGCCGACTATTCATTATGACCACAATACTTTCAAGTGCTTTTGCAATCAGCCAAACTCGAGGCACATTGGGCCGACGAGCTAATGCAAGAATTCCATTTGGAGATTCTCTATCGCAACGGTAAGGAGAATGCAGTAGCTAACGCATGAACTCATATAATGTATCAAATAGCCTTTATGGTCATAGAGAGTGACCACATGGCAGAGATCAAGTATGCTCAGCAGTTGGATGATCGTTGCCAGCAAGTGTGACCTAGTGCATGCGTCATTATCGGCAATTCTTGTGGTACCACTCAGTTGGGTACCATCGATGGGGCGCACACTTATTTGGCATACACCGTTGATGATGGTATGCTTCAGAGAAATGGTAAGATATATGTGCTAGACGTGAGTGGACTTCATAAAAAGATCCTTCATGAGTGTCATAATATTCCCTGAGCAAGGTACCTGGCTATAGATAAGTCGGTTGAGTCGATCAATCGACACTCTCCTCAAATCTCTCAGCTTCAAGCTCAGTCCTTTGGATTTGTGCTATCATTTTGTCCAGGCCCTCATATACCTTGCCAATGCAAGGCTCATCACCATCTACAAGTCGCATCATGCATATGATGGGAGAAACAATGGATAGCACATGATGTACTTGGCCCCAAAAATCGTCATCAAGCACGATTCTATAGCATTCTTTGCCTGCACAATGCACGTGAATCATGAATGAGGATATTTTGCTATTAACATTCTATAAGCTTTATCTACAATTGTGATTTTTAATTGGAGACAACAAACTTCAAAGCGTCATGAGCTAGACTCTAGAGTCTAGGAGGTAGGCAACAAGTTTACAAACATAAGAGATCTTCGAAGTTCGTATACTTGCACTTGAACGAGACTATGGCCAACGAATCCACTCATCACCAACCACGGGTTGACGCAATGCATTCTTTTCCTCGTGACGTCGCTCGAGCATGATGAAATTATATGCAAAACGTGTCTCTGAGTACTTCAAGAGGTCTTTCACAGCTATCTTGCGATATATGGCAAGAATTTAATGGTGTCGGGTTATGAATGTCACCACCTCTCTCCCCATCTCAATGATAGGTGAATTGTAAGATAGTTTTCCAATGTCTTTCAAGAGATTGTTCAGACAATGGGCTATGCAAGGGCTAAAACAAACATGAGGATAGCATGCCTCAATGATAGCTCCTGTTGCCCTATTGGCATTTTCTCCATCTGCAACATATTGAAAAACCCTTACTAGCATTTGTCACAAGCAGTGATAAAAAAGACATCATTTAGGGCATATGTGTGACCTCCATGAGTGCAACATATCACTTGATTCCTTCACTTCCTTTGGACCAAAGAACTTGACCCTCCTTGAATCAAATAATGTAGACATGATTAACCTTTGCCATAACTTTGAAAACTTTGTTGCCCAACACCCATAAGGAAAATGTATTCTCTTTGATTACCAAAGCACCACCATAACAATCATAAGTAGGAAATGAATCTACACATGTCAACACCAAATCTCATGCATCCAACACCCATGTTAGAAACCTATACTTGATAAGTAATTCGCTCCACTTGTGTTTATTCCTTGCATTGAATCCATTTCAATTCTTCTCGTACTCTCATGAGTTACCACCTGTGAACTTAGCTGAACTACTCCCCCTAGACGTTCATCTTGAAAACCGTTGATAACACTTCATGTTTGCATTCCAACCACTCTCTAACAGTGATACAAATAGAATGTTGTCTATGAACCAAACCAAATATGCAAGTAATAGAGCATCCCCAATAGAAAGATAAAATGTATGCAATACTTCTTGACACAAAGAAGCTGAAACACCCCCTCAGATACTTTCTCACACAAAGTAATTGACACTATCTATTCCATGAAATCTCACACATAGAGTCACTTGTCCAAACAACTTTCCAACTTAGAAAGCATCTCAACATGACATCTATTTTATCACCGCTTGTGACAAATTCATCAAGAATGTGTGTTGACACTATGTCAAATACATATGCAAACTTCCCTTCCTGCCGATTAAGAGATTCGAATACCTCCATCATAAAACGATTGTCCTGAATCTTTCTCCAACAATCCCCTACACCTAAGTCATCCATGATGATAAACAGAAGTAGAGATCAAAGATCCCAAATTTGCAACGATCGCCTTGCGTCAACAACCTCCAACAATTGCTCTCTACTTGAGATCAGAGGCAGACTTCGTAGTCTCCTCGTGCAACACAGCTCCTCCTTGTAGCACCTAATCTCTTTCCAAAAAGCTGCCACCCTTGTAGATGAAAATTGAAATTGAGAGCTGGCTAAGGACACCACCTCCACACCTCGAAGATGGTCGAATCAATGATTGATCCCGTTCGTTGAATACCTCCTTGTTCTCTTGAATCTTGAACCTATGCTCTGATACCATGTTAGAAAACCGACTTGCTCATACAAGGTACCCAAGAAGATTCCTATTGTTGTTAGACAATAGTCGTACACATGAAAGAGAACACAAACAACATGATGAAGCATAACAATGAGATGTACTCCAACTATGTCCCATTGCAAATGGACTAGGGCACACTACATACTTATATACTTTGGCATCAAGTCTCTATGCCAATAATGAAAAAGCAACCTTAAAGCAATTGCCTACTTGATGTCTCTATAAACATTAACTCTAACACCCATGACCTCGAGTCAGAATGATTTAGTCAAGACACTAGTGGATAGGTTGACCAAGATGGCTCAATTTATTGCCACTTGGAAGACGGTGACAGCCCAGCTAGTCACAGCATTGTTCATTGAGCACATCGTGAGATTGCATGGACGTCCTAGGTCCATCATCTCTGATAGGGATCCCTAGTTCACTGGAACATTCTAGACTAACGAGTTTGCCAAGTTGGGCACATAGTTGCAATAGTAGTGAGAACCCACAAATAGATGGGCACTCCGAGAGGGTCAGCCAGGTCCTTGAGGACATGCTTAGAGCGTATGTCAATAAGTCGCAAATTATTGGGTTCAATATGGATCGCTAGTGAAGTTTGAGTACAATGATAAGAAGCACATGTCCACTCATATAAGCCCGTTTACGCTCAATTATAGGTTTCAAACTACTTGTACGACTAACCTTGGCATTTCTTAGAAAGTACCTAGTGTTGCAGAGTATTTGACTCGAATGCAAGCAAAGCTAGAGTTGCCGCCATTAGTTTGTCGAAAGCTTAGGATCAAGCTGGAGACTTATGTTAGTACAAATCATATTTATAGGGATTTTGAAGAGGGTGATATAGTATTCTTGCTAGTGCCGCTTAAGTCAGAATCGCAAGTGTAAAAAGCTATACCTAGGTATTGTGGACCATGGCCAGTTATCAAAAAGGTCGTTTGAAAAAATGCTTGCATGACGGTGATAACCTGGTAAGTGGCGTGGTCACACTCTAGGAGATAAATATGGCAGACCATGGGCCAGAGTGTATCTTAGAAAAAGGCAAAGACGACTGCGAATCGTGTCCTCCAGGAATGCCTAAGAGCGTGGATAGGATTACCATTGTCAGAGGCAACCTGGGAAAAATATTCACAGCTACATCATGCTTATCCTAGATTGTCATCGAGGATCGATGACTTTCTCAAGGTGGGATGGAATGTTAGGACCCAGTGGTGACCTGGCCATGATCCTGCCAAGAGCAGTCAGTACAAGGTCATGTGACCAACATAGTGGTTCAGTCACCAGTTACATTGATAGGCATCCGCCAATCGCACAGGGTGCACAGTCATTGACGTTGTGTTAAGGCGCATGCCACGAGTATGTGTAGCGCGGTGTGTAGCCGTCGTGCCACTAACAAAGTCCAACTATGGTTATACGGGCCGAGGTAATTGTTAGTCGACAGTCAGGGACAATCGTTCCACTTGGGCATGGCAATGCAGGGGGTGGTAATTGTTAGACTCCCGCGAGTATTATTCAACAGTTCGGGTACCTATAAGTCCAAGGTGGCATTTCAAACATACATGGATATCACATGCCCTAAAACTAGAATAGCAAGGGAGGTGCTACAAGAGTTACCTATGGGAGGAGATCCATTCTTCACTACAGTTTAGGTGAATTGACAAGCTTATGTGATTGGAGTGTAACATTAATGGAAGTGTATGGACCTACACTCGTACTCCACACGATAATTTGACACCGGTTGTGAAGTTGTTTCACTCGAATCCGATCAAGGGAGAAAGATATAGTATGCATACACCCTCTCCCTTCATTGCGGACATTAGTAAGAATGGGAACCCGTGTTTACACTTAGAAATTAGGTTTAATTTGATAAATAATTATAATAATAGATTCATGTTCGTACATAACGGCTTCCATTCTGGTACACATGTACAGATCATTCCAAACCGTTTCCCTTCTGTACGTAAGTAACGTTTTTTAAACAAAAATTTCAGAACGAAACGGGTTTCTATTTTATGAACTATTGGCCAAAAGGGATGTATAGAAGAAGAGTTGAATATTCATATGGCGTTGAAGCTAGGGCTGCCTGATTCCTTCTATTGAAGCTGGTCTTCGATCTGACCTTGTAATCTTCTAGCAGCTTGCATGCATATCCTACATGTGCTCATCATTGTTTACGGTCAAGCGAAAAACAATCACGTCAGATCTAGTTCACATCCTTTATCTGTCCATTGACGGGCAATGCCAGATACAGAGAAGTTAGTGGAAACCGTTGCGAAGAAGGAATGTGCTTACAAGCATAAATGCGGCCCCCTCCCAAAGGAAGGCTTTGTACAGCAGGGATTTAATGTCTATACATAAAAGTAAAATTGACAGAACTGAGTAACTGATGCTCACCTTAAGAAAATGCACAAAGCTCGACTGCCACGCAAAACGGCCGCCCGATATCAAACCAGGAAACAAAGCGAGATCAAAAAACTAGACGCTGCTCCTACCCAAAAAAGGCGAGGCTACACCACAACCTTATTTTCATGCAGCACGCAAGCGAGAGACAGATGAATCCGGAACCAAGGCACGCGGTCACACAAAATCAAGGAAACCGTGCGCCGCGCCCTGGATCCGCGACGCAGAGAGCGAGAGGGAGAGGGAGTGAGAAGTGCAAGAAGGAGATGGAGGAATAACTAAGGTGGGAGAAGATAAATACAGTATAGGGGAAAGCCCACGCTGGGGCCAAGGCCTTAAAACGGGGAAGGCCCCGAGGCCTTCCCCGTTGTAAAGCACATCAAAAAAAATAAAAAATTCACCTTTTTCTTGGAACTTTCTAGATGTATTTTTTTCTTTTAACCTTTTTACTTTTCATTGCGCTTTGCTTGCTTGCTTGCTTGCATCGGGCGATGGAGCTCGTCGTTCCTGGCGATGGAAGCGTAGGAGTGTGGAGCGCTGGTGATGGAGCTCATTTTGAGCGTTGGTGATGGAGCTCGTTTTGAGCGCAGTAGCTTATTCTGAGCGTAGGAGTGTGGAGCGTTGGTCATGGAGATCATTCTGAGGGCTAACGATGGAGCTCGTTCTGAGCACAAGAGTGATAGAGCACTTCGAATTTTGGAGTACGAGCTGGTATGGCTATGATGTTTGTGTACATGCTGGAGCAGGAGTTATGGATTTTCATGGAGCAAGGTGAGGAGCAAGTTCTGGGCACATTTTACTATATGTTTTGCATTTATTGTTTGTTCTGTTGAACGTAGTTTGATGAGTGCATTCTGCGCAGATTTATGTCTTTGAGCTCTAGTCAGCATTTATTGAGGTACTTTTCATTGCTTTTCTTTGATAGTTGTCCTTTTGAGTTTCTTGCTTTTGATTCAAGCATTTTGGTTTTGAATAAGGTTTGCATTCAGTTTTTGCCAAGCTATTCTTCATTGATTAGAAGGCTTTGTAGAGCCATTATCTTGGTTCTTCATTGATTGGAAGGCTTTGTAGAGCCATTATCTTGGAAGGCGTTGTAGAGGCAATATCTTCATTGTATTACAATTTCTTTAGTAGCTTATTTTGGAGCATAGTTTGTAGTTTACGTTTTTGTTTCTAGTTGACTATGGCAGACATGATGGATGTTGACAATGAGGGCGGAAGTCTTGCTCGTCCTTCTTTTGATCTTCATATATCTCAAGATAATAATGAGTTGGAAGATGTTGCTCCTAAAGTGCAGGTTGTTTGTGAGGCCTCTTTGTCCATTGAAGAAGATTTATTTGGATTCTTCTACTTCGTTTTGTTTTGGGGCTGTTTCGCAAATCTCCCATGGAATTGATAGATAATGTGAATGGAGATTGTGTTGTTGAAAGATGTACAGCTTCTTGTTTCAGAGATATAGACCTAGTTGAGCTTAATAATGTGAATAGTGGTCGTCGTCGTAGTAGTAAGCATCCTGAGATGTGGGCCCGTAAAGCTTTTGATGAATGGAGGCAGTTTCGAGGCTAGAGTACTGCTGAAAGTATTGAAGATCTTTCTGAAAATGAAGATGTTAAAAGTTTTGTGGAGATGTTGGCTTTGTTTTTATTGCAGGTTACTAAGAAAAGTGTACAATTTTACTCTCTTGGAAGGTCCAACTAGATTGTTTTTTATGTCTTGTCATTAAATTACATCTTTTATTATTGCTATGGTAGCATGATTCATGGATTATGATTTTCTGAGACGTTTTTTATTATTTGCAGTATCCAAGCCTTATTAAGAGGCATTGGCAGATTGATACGTGCTCGCCAAGCTCAACGTGTACTTGAAACTGGTGTTACTATTATTTCTCTTAACTGATATAACTGTGTCAAGCTTGTTGGTGATGAAGTTGTCATTCGTTCATCTATTGCTAGTTTGGGCAAAAGTGTGAAGAAAAGTGATGTGTTGACAATTAACAAGGAAAGTAAGATGCTTGCACAGATGTCAACCTACTAGTCTTTCTGGTGTGAATCTTTCTTGCCATGAGTCAATAAAAAAGCACCTGGTGTGCTACCTTTTTTATGCCACTACTTGAATGTTTATTAATAAGAATTGTGGTTTGGCACATAGTTAAAAATCCCATAATGAAATCCCCAAATAAGAAAATTTTAAAGTTAAATGTTTTTTTTAGCCTCCAAATATGGCATGCTAGTGTGCTAAAAAAAAGAATTTTGTTTTCCTAAATCACATGGCACGCCGGTGTGCTAGGTGGTTCACAAAAAAAAAAAATTATGAATCACCTAGCACGCCAGCGTGCCATGTAATTCCAATTAGAATTAAAGTAGAATCATTGTGCTACTGTATTGTGGGTCCTATCGGTCGATAAGGATCAGTTGGCCTCGCCACGAGGCAAGCCGACAGGACACGCGTCCCGCCAACGGCAACCTGGGTCATGCATGGGTTGCATGAGTGAACAACTATATGTACAGTGTAATTTCATTTTGAGAAATACAATTGCTATGTGAGCTTGTTGTGGAGAGTGTTTTCTGTATGTGTTACTGTGTAGCATGATCTGTGTTCCTGTTCGAAGCAAATTCTAAGTTGGTATCAGAGCCGTACAGGGAGTGTACACAGTACAGCATCGTCGTTGAAGAGAGCTCTCTACTGTCTTCTGAGAGTTCGGGGTTTACGGCGGGTTGAAGACGGAAGGGGAAGCACTGGTGCAGAGAGTTTAGCACACAAAAGCTTGGTGAGCTTGAGACAGTGTGAGGATTCAGAGACGAGAGTTGTCGGCTGAATCAGAACCTCAGCACACGGAATTTTGAAATTTCGAAAGTAGGCTATTTGGTGTTTACAGTCAGTGTGCATTCAATCAGACACCGTTTGACAAACGGATTGAAGCATCAGAGTATGTGGGGGCCGGAATACAAGGCCCAAGGGACATTTCAATGGAGCTTGGGAGAACTCGGGAAAGTAGTACCTTATAGGGATGAAGCTAATGTAAATATCAATTTTGCATAATTAATGGCCCAAGCATGGCATCCTGCGCGTATAAGCCCATCTTGAAGAGCCGTCAGTAGATAAGTTGCGTTAGGCCCCAAGTATGGCACCCTGCGTGCATAAGTCCAACTTGTGGTGCCACTAGTCACTAGGGGGCAGGAAACCAATTTTTGCAAGTCTCAAAGTTTTGAGACTTAAAAAAGTATGCAAAAGTCAATGTCAAGATTCTAAAAAGAACTTGCATTCTATATTGAGACTTGAAATTCCTAGTCCCATAAGTAAATGTGGAAAGGACACTCCACAAGCTTCTATAAGAGAAGTCCTTTCTATGTAATTTCTATCCTTAATGTATGAGAGCTAAGTGCTGCCATTTTGGGTCCACTTGTGCTAATTTTGGTGTTTGGCTAAATTTAGTGTGACTTTGTGTAGTATGCATATTTGCTTAAGTTCTTGCTATTTTAGCCCCATTTTAGCATAAGTGCTTCCTCTTTGAGTGTTTCTATTTCTAGTTAAGCTTGTAGAGTGTGGTTAAAAAGAGTAGATTGGATGTTAGAGTGAGAGTGGGTGGAAGAGTGTGTGTGTGAGTGTGTTGGAAGAGAATGTGAGAGAAGTGAGAGGGATAGAGTTAATGGTTAGCTTATATTGGTGATGTTTTGGTTGGAATGCTATTTGTTTGCAAGTAGAAGTAGATGTTAGCACTCTTTGTTTTGCAAGCATCTTCACGGCTCCTAAATTCGAGCCCGCTTCCCGTGCTACAAACGACTTAGGAGGAGAAGGTGAAAACCTTTTACTTCTTGACAACATTGGCGTCGTTGCCGGGGAGCCAAATGATTGCTAACTTTTGTTGTTTTTCATTATTATTTTTTCTACTTGCTTTGTTGTAGGGACTGGTCACTAGTTTTTAGTGGTTACTTTGCAAATTTTTTATGACTGTTATGCTTGTGGTTTGGGTGTTTTGAGTATATGTATGTGAGGAACTATCATGAAACTATCATTCCCCCACAAGAGAACGCAAAAAAAACAGCCTTCAAACTAATTTTAAAACCATCATGAATCTGCCTCCCCAAATTTGACTGTGGCAACTTCACAAAACTGCCAAACAGGGTCTTGAATCCCCAACTGATGTTTGGAGGCCTAAATCTTGACAACTTGCCTCGCCCTCTTAACTGAAGATAAAACAGAGAATGAACTACCATCTATCAGAGGGACAAGCCTAAACAGTAAGATCTGAAGAATTTACTCGGACCTATTTTGGTTTCCCAAAACTCCAAAACTACTCAGCTTGGCTCGCCTAGCTCAAATTAGAGAGACAATTACTTGTTGAAGACTGTATCAAAAGGGCGAGCCAAGAGCTTGCACCATTGCCGATATTTGACTTCAAATGTTTTGAGAAACTTGCCTCTACAGCCTCTAATAAAAACCCATCTTGGCTCGCCTCCATTGATAGATCTCATTGAGCCCAGTACATTGTCCAGAGGGCGAGCCAAGAGCCCAAGTACTCATCATTCTAGATTGAAAAGTGCGAAAATCCTGATTTTTTACATTTTCTAGGATCCCAAACAGCCTGCCAACTGGGATTCAAGAATTGATAAATCCCAAAGTGTCATATCGCATTGTTCCCTCAAGGTCTTGGTTCGCCTATTTGCAGGTGGCATCCTCTACTTATGAAAAAGCTAATTTGAGTCAGGAGAACCAAGATACCCACAGGATTAGCCAGAAACAAAGAAAGTCCAAAATTTACTATTTTTGGCCTAAAAGCTTCGATTTGTAATATGTTGGCTAGCCTCCTTCACCATTGTTAGATCTCATTGAGCCCAGTACATTGTCCATAGGGCGAGCCAAGAGCCCAAGCACCCGCCAGTTTACATTGAAAAGTGTGAAAATCTTGATTTTTACACTTTCTGGGATCCCAAACGGCCTATCAACTGGGATTCAAGATTTGTACAATCCCAAAGTGTCATATCTCACTACTCTCTCAAGGTCTTGGTTCGCCTATTTGCAGGTTGCATTACCCACTCAAGAAGGGCTTAATTTGAGTCAGGAGAGCCAAGACACCTAAAGAATCAGCCAAAAAGTTGAAAAATCCAATATTTACTATTTTTGGCCTAAATTCTTCATTTTTGGATATGTTGGTTCGCCTCTTTCACCATTGATAGATCTCATTGATTTTAGTACACTATCCAGAGGGCGAAACAAGAGCCCAAGCACCCATCATGTTGCATTGAAAAGTGTGAAAATCCTGATTTTTGCACTTTTTGGGATTTCCAATCTGAGAGACTTTTTGTGAGTGTCATATCTCATTGTTCCCTCAAAGTATTGGTTCGCCTATTTGCAAGTGGCATCCTCTCTTGTGAAGAAGTTAATTTGAGTCAGGAGAACCAAGATACCCACAGGATTGGCCAGAACCAGGATATTTTGACTTGCCTCTTTCAGATCCGAGAGATCTAGTACATGTGCTGACATCTCTAGAAGGGCGAGCCATACCTCCCAAAGGATCCATAGATTTGGACTTTTTTCATTCCTAGCTTCCTACAATCCCAAAATCACCCTAGGACTCCAAAATTTGATATCTTGACTCCTCCCTTGGGTATAACCTACATCCATCCACCCTTTATCATTGGCCAAAGAGGAGATCCAAAAATCTCATCCTATCTCCAACCATCACACTTTTTGTTCTCACCCAGCTACATTGCTAGAATTGCCTTCCCATTTTAAGATCCCAAATCTGCAAGACCTTTTGTGAATCCCAAATCTACAATCCCCAATTCTCCAAATTCCCATATTCATGTTTCCTATTCCCATCTTAAATCCCCATATTTGCTTCCCTCATTCACTCTCCGACAATCCCCAAATCCACATGTCTTGAGACTTGTTACAAATCCCAGATCTGCATTCCCCAAATTCCAGCACCCAAATTCTGGGATCCCGAAAATCCTAGAATCCCCAATTCCACCTCCTTAGATCTCATTCCCCAATTCCATATTCCAAAGCATACATTCGTGCATTCCCAATTTCACATTCCCAGAATTTGAATTCTTGGATCTCCAAACAAGATACTTTTCTCAACTGTGAACTTAGACAAGATCTTTTGTTTGGATGCAACTAAGATCAGGTCAAAAGACTAAATCTAGGATCTCAAGAGAGGAAGGAAGTTCACTTGGAGACCATGAACCATCAACTAGTCATCCCCAACCCTAGAATCTCCAAGAGCAGTTCGACATGGCTGCCAATAATCCAAACCAACCTCAAGAGAATCGAGTACCACCTGAGGCACCAGGAGCCCAAAGGATCCCCAACCCATTAGCCTTTGCTGTACCATTACCAGGAGCCATTCCACATAATCAACAAGCTCCTAGACTCGATCTGCCATGATATGATAGTACTACCGACCCAGCACACTACCTTTAGATTTATGAGGAAGCATGTGAAGTCTATGGAGAGACAACTCCGGAAGAAAAACTCCAACTCTTTAGTATGACCCTCATTGATGCCGCTCGCGAGTGGTATTTCAACCTTGAGTGTCACGAACGAAACGAGTGAGAATCACTCAAGGACTCCTTCGTTAAGAGGTTCAAATCATCCAGATTCCTTGAAAGCCCATTTTTATTGCTTAGTAAGATCAAAATGAGAAAGGATGAGAGGGTACGCGATTACATCGAATGACTCAAATGTCTTAAGACTGAATGCCCTACCCACTTAGCACCTGATCATGCCATGCTCATATGGTTCATGGCTGGCCTCCCGAAATCTATCCGGTGTGAACTTAGACCTCCATCCTATGCTACCTTATGTGATGCTATGGATGATGCCATCCGCAAAGAGGATGAAGGCTCCGACGAAGAATACGAACCCCAATGTTCTCGAGCCATTGTCTCTGACCAAAGCCATAGATCTCAAGGTGAAGGATCCTCTGCCGATGTTGCCACACAATTGTTGTTACAGCAACTTGAAACCATGAATAAAACCCACCAGGCATAGATGGATAAGATATCCAAAGATTTTGAATAGAAATTGAAAAAGACCACACCACAAGGGCCTATTGTCAACCAATTTCCCAAGCGTGATAATGTTTGGTGTCCCACGTGTCAACAAAATCACACGGCGAACGAATGTCCACAGAATAGATAGATAGCCCAAAGGTTTTGCATCTTTTGCAACACCAACAATCATGATACATCTACTTGTATCTACAATCCAAGAATACAAGCCGTTGCACGACAATACCAATGGAGGATGCAACAACAGGGTCCCCAAATTACGAGCTACCAAAGGCCCACATTCCAACAAGCACCCCAACAATGCTTAGCACTACCTGGACCAAATAACGTAGCACCAGCCTTAGTAGTGCAACAGCCTGGGCCTCAGATGAACCGTCAAATCATCCCAGCAAGTCTTGCTACCACAAGTCATGATCCTCAACCTCAGCTAGAGTTCAGCCTTGAGAATGGCTATATGCCTGAGGATCAAGGATTCCCCTGTTTTTACTCAGATGGAACTGAAGCTTCAATTTATCCTTTATTTACCACACAACAAGGTTTCTATGGAAATAGAGCACCTATCCAATGTTATGGCTGTGGAGAAAACCACCGCATCGCCGAGTGCCCATATAAAGGCACCTACACACCTATCTATAGGGAATGTGGCCATGGCCATTGCTATAAAGATTGCCAATCCCGACCAGTAGAGCCGCAAGTTGATGCACCTGTCAACCTTGCAACTATTGTACATGATAGGAGAGTGAAACCCACAAAACTAGAAGCCCCTGTCTACGTTCAAACACGTGCCCAACACTTGAAAGAGTCCCCAGTGGTAGAGAGAATTTTGAACGAGGAGCATAGTCAACCCCATACTATAAGCCACTACACTAAATCCACTGGACTAGGAGAGTATCCCAACCCACAAAAAGAAAAAGATCGTTATATCAAGGTAAAAAAGTGGATCCAAGAGGAGCAAGCTAAGGCCCCTATTGGTGATCTCAATCGGCCAATAGAACCTATGGATTTGCATGTACACTCGAACAAAGCTGTGAATGCTCCTACCTCAACCATGAACCAGGAAGGGCTTATCCAACCTGAGTTTGATGAAGAACCCTTCGCCTCCCTAGAACCAGAAGGGAGTGGGACTGAAGTCTTAACTGCTTTATTGTCCAGTCATGTCACCCTGCCCTTAGGTGATGTTTTGAAGAATTTCAAACCCCTACGCCAAGCCTTAATCGTCTGGTTAGGAGATAAAAATACACCTACAGGACCCTCCATGAATGGAGAGAGTGATGATGACCAGTTCGTAATGGCCATTGGTGCTACTTGGGAAAATGAGAAAAGTAATGTTGCCCTACCTGTTCAGCACAAGATCCTCCCTTCAGTAGTTGCTGTTATTGACGGTGGTTCAGGTGTAAACATCATGTCATCACACATATCAAGAGTTTGAATTTCGGATAGTGGTTAGGACCGGAAAACAACATTATTTGGCTGACCACCTTTCTAGATTGACGACACGTCGAGAAGAAGTGGGAGTTGATGATGAACTCCCAGAGGCTCATATGTTTTATGCTGATGTAGTTCTAGAATGGGTTGCCGATATAGTTGAGTATCTTGTGAGGGGACGACCTGATCCTTCACTACCTTTCGTAGATCAACGAAAGTTGATAATAAAAGGTGCCCCGTATAGCTTAATAGTTGGACAACTTTATTGAATGGGAATAGACCATATCCTTCCAAGATGCCTACTGGACCATGAAATAAAACCTATTATTAGTACAACTCATGAAGGAATTGGTGGTGGTCACTTGGTCGCTGACGCTACTACTCGAAAGGTCCTCCAAGAAGGATTTTGGTGGCCTACTCTAACCGTGATGTGGCAACCTTTGTGAAACACTGTGAGTGTCCCAAAGAGCCACAAAATCGAGAGAATCTGGGTTTATGCCTTTGAAGCCTATCATAGCAGAAAATCCTTTCGAAAAATGGGGCATAGATTATGTTGGTCCCATCTACCCAGCCGCTAGAGGAAGTCAAGCCCGATATATTATAGTGGTGACAAATAATTTTACAAAGTGGATAGAAGACAAGGCCGTTAGAGTAGCCAATGCAGCCAACACAGCTAAATTTCTCTATGAGAACATCATCACGCGCTTCGGATGCCCTTTAGAACTTGTGAGTAATTGCGAAACTCACTTCCTGAATGAAACAATACGAGTACTCCTAGCTGAATTCCTTGTGGTTCATCGCAAGAATACGCCTTATTATCCCCGATGTAATGGACAGGCCGAATCTTCCAACAAGATTTTGTGCAATATTATCACAAAGACCGTGGAAGCCAGTAGGTCCGATTGGGAACATAAACTCCAAGCAGCCTCATGGGCATTTCGAACAACCTATAAGCTTGCCACTGGCCATACCCCATTTCAACTAGTCTATGGACTCGAGGTTGTAATGCCTGCTAAGTTCATTGTCCCTAGCCTAAGAGTGGCCATGACGAAACAATTAGACACAAGTAAGTCTACCCAACGTCGATAAGGCTTACTGATGAATTTATGCGAAACCCGAACCATTGCCTTGCATGCATTGCACACCGAAAAGAAATGCCGCAAAGCCTGGTATGACCATGCCCTAAAACAAAAGGACTTACACAAAGGTGACCTAGCATTGATGTATCAGAGCAAGATCACGAAATTGAAATTTTCCGGCTTCGGACCCTACCAAGTAATGAAAATATTCGAGAATGGCGCAGTTCAATTGGCCACACTTGAGGGTGACCTTTCACCCACCTTGGTAAATGGTAGTCGGCTAATGCGCTATCACCACTTACCTCTCACTGTATAAACTTCACCATTTTTTGTATGACTATTTTTTGCCTTCTTGCAAAGGATGAAGATGGAATACCCTTGGCTTGCTTCCCCTTGTCTTGGTATGTGAGCCTTAATGGCTCCATTCTTACCCTTGATGATCTTCTTGGAGTGATTGGTTCACATGGCTCTAGCTCCTCCTCAAGATCTTTGACATCTTGATCCTTGGCCACCTCCCTCTTGATAGGTGATTTGATTGAGCCATAAACAAGTTATGCATATATCCTCATAAAAAATGATATCTCTAGAAACCACAAACTTGTTTGAAGATGGAATGTATAGCTTATACCCGAGCATAATACCTTTGACTGATGATGGATCTTTCTTGTGGTACTTTTCTCCAAAGGTGTATGCACATAGCAAATGCATCCAAACACCTTTAAGTCCTTGAGATTTGGCTTCCTCCCATACAAGACTTCAAAGGGTGTTTTGCCTGATGAAGTCTCTGATTTGATTTCGAATTCAATTCTAGATGCATGTTGCTCTTCTTGTCAGGATAGTCTGACTTTGTACATCTCTTGGATCTAAACTTCTGATTTTTCTTTGAGAATAGAGCTTGAGATCCGATCTTGAGCTGGAGGAGGATCCATTTCGTCTGATCTCCTCTTGAATTAGCATCGAAATAACTATTGTTAAAGTGAGGTTTTGTTGTATCGAAATTGCCATGACCCAATTTTCATAAGCTTCAATTAGACTCAATAACAGAGTCATTACAACATTGAAATCTTCAATGACTAAGCCAATTGAAGTCATCTACTGCATGAGGTTTTGAATGTATTGAGGTGGGTCGAGATATTCTCAGCATCAGACATTCTTAATGTGAAGAACTTCTTTCTCATATGTAACTTGGATGTAACATCCCTAACATCATAGAAGGTCGCTAGGATGTCCCAAGCATCCTTAGCGGTCTGAACAAAGTCATTCTAAAGTTACTAGCAGTGGAAAAAAACAACGAACGAGTTGTGGATCAGAAGAATACTAGCAGTGGAAGAATACAAGGGACAAGTTGTGGATAAGAAGTCTGTCAGCGTAGCAGCAAAAATCAAGATGACTTACATTTGTAAGAAAATGCACAAATGAACAAATCAATAATAGTGTGGACAAAATCTACACTCTTTAATTAATAAAAAATAGAGTACATGAGCATGAAGCTCTGCGCGAGTCTGTGAGGCACAAAAATGATAGAGCTTCATTCGTTAATCATTGCTAGATCATTATCCTATCATGTGGCTTGAGGGTGATGCTATTGGAGATTGATCAGTAGCTTCTACTTGGTTGGATGATTTGGCTCCATTGTCATTCATTTGTGTGTGTCTTGTAAGCAAGATTTTGAGGTGCTTCTCCTTATAGTATTGTGTCATCAACATATATTGTAATAATCACAAAAGAAGTGCCAATGGCCTTGTAATAAACATTTGAATCTGCAGAGCTAGGTGCAAAAGTGTTTTCAACAAATAAATCTAGAGCCAGGCTCTAGGTGAGCATTTTAGTCCATACAAGGCCTTTTGGAGTGTGCAGATCATGTACTCTTTACCTTTGAGTTCATAGCCCTTGGGTTGTGTCACATATATGTTCTTCTATAACTCCATTAAAAAATGTTATCTGGACATCGATTTGATAAATTTAAAATTTTATTGTAGCTGCATAGGACACATAAACCCTACTGCTAAGCTCCTTGCACACCTCAGCGATGCTGAAAACGTTCAAGAAATTGAATGCCTTTTGAAAAAACCCAGCTTCTCCACCTTGCAAGACAAATATTTACTTCCATAATACAAGCAAAAAAATGGATCCTTATCTAAACAATCCAAGCTCGGTCATATCAGGCAGCGGTAATAACAGGAAGAGAAAGTACTTTCTGAACAAAGGCAAAGAAGGGCAAAGCAGTGGTGGTAAGGGGGATCTTTCTATAAAAAGCTGAACTTTTATCGTGATTGATCCATGTGCAGGAGGACATAGAAGAAACAAGGATATTGAAGGTCATTAATACTGATAGACGATGACTAGTGGTTAGAAGAGACAGAGGAAAGTTTTTTTTTGCATTTACGTTATTATAACAGATGCTTTGAGAGAATTGATATTAAGCGACTTTATGCTGAAACCTTACAGAAGGGTGTGTATAGAACAAAAAAATTATTTTGAAGGGAGGGAGTGTTCTATGATACAGAAAGAAGACAAACAGATCGAATTAGGAGGGGAGACAGGCCGGAAAGTCTAGAAAAGAGTCACAAATACATGGACCATAGAAGAGGTATCAATAAGAGTGGAACCCAAAATAGAAAGATAGTGGACAAAGGAGGAAGAATATCATTGACTAAGGGAGCGATCTGAGCTTATGATTGCTTTCTGGACCTGTTATAAGCTTCTATGCCTCTCTAATGAACCTTACTAGAGTGCTTGTATCCTCTGATTGGATGCTTATTGGGTTGGAGTTGAAGTTTTGATGATACCACCTTCCAAAAGTTTGCCCTACTACCTGAATATTGGACATTTACTGCTCGCACGTGTGAAGCCTAGGTGGCAGGGTGATGTGGCAAGTGCCTTGTCAAAAGCAGATTTCCTGATAACTAGGCTATTTATAGGATTCTTTTTGTTTTTTTCAAAAAAATCAGTGCATGTCAAGTTAGATGCATGTAGGATGTTTCAAAATAACTTTGATATGTGACAGTGCATGTGAATATGATGGATCGGTCTTCTGAATCGATTTTTCACAGTTGGTCCATTTCGAACGGATTTCAAAAATCCCATTTTTTTGTAAACTTTTAGTTTCAGTCTGATATTGATTTTGAAACTTTTGCCTAAATGAGTGAAAGACCTTGCTGAGTAATATTGGCCAGTTATGAGGTTCTGAACTTTTCACTTATTAGTTGATGATTGTATCTCGACTTATTAAGCTAATTTTGCATGTCAGGAAATCAATATGGTAGATGATAATGCAAATGCAGCTCTCGATGGTCAGGTGCCAATGCCTACCTATCTGCAAATTTGTCAGTCGTTAAGCCAAGCGCTTGATGAAATAAACAACAAGAACACTTTAAGAGATCAACAAATGGAAGTACTATTGAATCAAGTAAAAACTTTATCCGGACCAAATTTGGGCTTTCAGCCTGAACCTTTTTCGGGGAAGAAGAAAGAGAAAAAACCCAAAGTTGTAGATGACTGCTTAACCAAGTGGACAATAGGGGAGTTGGATTTACATAAGGATGTCTTGTTGAGTACAGTCAGAACAGGGTCCATTACACATGTCGATTCTTCAACAAGAGGTCTAGAAGTAGGTGTGGAAATTTGTGTGACGTCTTTGGATGCGACTGCGACTTCATCTAATCCATTGGATTTGATGTCCAATGTTGAGAATTTTGAGATGGTTTGTACGCCGGTTAGAGGTAGAGAATCATTTGAGAGAGTAGATTCGATATCTATTGCGTATGTTATGCCCGTAGAGGTGCGTAGCCATCCATCGTATAGGACCCCTGAAGAGGAGTCAAGATCGTCCAAGGTTAGAATAATGAGACGTAGATAAGAGGAGATATTGGGATAGGATACGTGTGACAATGAGAGATAGAGATAAAATTGAGGGAGTTGAACCGAGTTCAGTGGAGTTTGGTACACCTGAGGAAGTGTGTAGCCACCCTGAGGTAGAGTCTAGATCTGCTTGCTAGAAGGATTCATGAACCATAGAATGAATGCGAAATGGAGATTTTTGGATAGGATTTTGCCTACACATTATGTAGGTAGGTTGTTTGAGGTGGCCAAATTGCTTGGTAGACCAACGTGTCATGATTTGGGGGGGATGGAGTCTGTGTGCACTCATTGTTCGGCCCTAAGATGGAAAGCAGAAAGAAATAGAGGTCTTTGCATCTCTTGGAGTGAATCTAGATAGATCCACTGCCAACTCTATAGGCGACGCGTATACAAAAATTTAGAGTGTCTAGTCAGTTGTATCATCATATTGGTGGTTTGTTGCCCTTAAAGAGACCTTCATTTTCGCAAATCTACATCATGGGTGGAGCAAATTCACCTTATGCATGAATTTACTGATGAAATTTTGTAACATTCAGACTCTAAATCCTATTGAAATGCATACCCTTTTGGATTTATCAAGTTTTCATAGATTGACTTTCATGAAATGTTGGCAAATCTTATTTAGAGTACAATTGAATTTCATAATGGATACAAGAGTACATTTCGATTTTTTTTTTGTGTATGATGTATTTTAAAATTTTGCAGAATCTATTCATTATTTAAGATTTTGACATAAATAATGCACACACATAAACACATTTGCATGCACACAAACATAAACATACATTTGCAAGCACATGCACACATACATACGCACACACATACACACGCATACATATGTACACATACACACATACAAACATGCACACACATGGTTTCTAATGGTGTTTTGACATATGTTGAGAATATTGACTTACTGGAGCTGTAAATAAATAGCTCAAAATCAAGATCTAGGCTTGGGAAGCACTTTTTGATTAAGGATATAGCACACAACATCACAAAGATAGGAGACAATCAAGCATATGTTTTTCATCTAATTGCTCCTTTCACTCATTGACATGGGGATCAAATTTTAGATTTCTTCCAAGCCGTCAAATATTTGCAATCATGCTGAAATTGAAATAATCCCAATGTAAGGCACTTTTAAAAATGAAAGAGGATAGTTAGGGGTCCTAAAACTCGCTTGGAGCAAGATATTAGATTCTCTAACAAAAAATGTTTCCATGTTCTTCTAGCTTCCTTGAATGCATGTGGTGAAGGCATCTCGTTGGTAGCTACATCATGTATTATATTATATGATATTGCATGGAACCCATCAGTAACATGCATGGGCCAGCAAAAAGTAGAGCATTTCGCATAGGCCAGTAGAAAGTAGTGTACGTAAATAGGCTGATTACTGTTGAGACTCGAGAAGTGACTTTCTATATGAAATCCATCTGGTATGATCCCACCCCCCCTCGACTGACCTCGTTTGGAGAAGCTGGACCGATGGACAAAAAACTACAAAACTAGTCCATTTCCCATGCTCTAATTGCATTCTTTTTGGCACAAAGGGCATTTTTGAGCAATCAATGTTGAAAATGAGTAGGAATGGATCATTCCAATCCATATTGGATTCATGAATCTATGACCGCCCCCGTCCAAAATTTTGGACGCTATCCACCGAATCCGACGTTACTAGAACCGACCATTAACCCTTTCCTTGAAACCCTTTATGAGGCTTCAAGCAGAGATTTCGGGCTCCTCACCTACCCATTCCATATACGGTCTATTCCCCTTAATATTATCAGCTGTCTGAATTGGAAAAATTGGACTCTTGGATAGAAAACTGAAAAACTAATCCATTTTCCATGTCCTAACAAGGGTCTTTCCAGCACAAAGAATGTTTCTAAACAAATAACATCAGAATTAAGCAGTAGTAGATCCGTCCAATCCGTATCGGTTCCACAAACCTATGTCCACCTCCCGTGTGATATTCAAAACATTATTCATCAATTTTTGCCTATTTCAGATTTAGGGTTTGCTTTTCATGAAGCCCTTTTTGGGGCTAGACTTCAAACGGGGGTCCTAGGCTCAATACCTGACCATTTGTTGCCGATCAATTCCTGTAGGTTTTCCTTGGTGCTACCCACTGGTCGGAATAGATAGTAGGAGAAACTGATCTTGTTCAGAGAAACTGAAAAACTAGTCCATTTTCCATGCTCTAATAGAGATCTTTTCAGCACGAAGGGTGTTTATGAGCAAATGACGTTAGAATTGACCAACAGTGGATCCATCGTATAATGTTTGAGGTGCTATCCACCAATTCTTGCCCATTCCGAATTTAGAATTTATTTTTCGTGAAGCCCTTTCTTGGGATGGACTTTAAACAGAGGTCCCAGATCATCTATTTGGACTTTTAATGTCTGGTCTATTCTTGTAGATTCCCCTCGAGGGTTTTTATTGGCCAGGATAGAGAAACAAATAAATTGACCCCATTCAAAAAAATTGGACCCTTGGATGGCAAACTAGAAAACTAGTTATCATGCCCTAACAAGAATCTTTCCAACATGAAGGGATTTTCGAGCAAACGACATTGGAATTGAACAACATATCTTTATTGATTTCACAAACCTATGTCCGTTCAGGGCACTATCCACCAACTCCTACTCATTCCAGGTACCAACAGACATGCTTTCTATAATGATCGCCAAGTGACGATCTTCTCAAGTCCTGTTACATGCAATCAAAAGGAAACCTGTGAAGCAAAACTACCCAACCAACAAGAAATGTCTAGTCAAAAACCCCCAAGCCAAAGTGTCTGAATACAAAAGAGGAGGGGATCTTCACTTTTGAAATCAGAAAATACTACGAGGAGATGGGCAAGTTTCACAAGGCTAAATAATCTCCAAAATCTAGAGAATATTTCCTCTAAGATCCCTCCAATCCTATCAAAAGCATTTGACATCCTATTCTTGCACAAAAGATGTCAATCACCATGCAAAAGCTCCATAGGTCCAATTAGAGCACCTGGGCCATCATAAGATTATTGATTACATTATCGGCCAAGCCCCGAAATGATATGGCATAACTAACAATTTTATACACTGGAATACTGGCTATCCATGTCATGAATTATTCCGAATCCCACATACTGAATATGGACGTAACATTCTTCCCCCCTTGAACTACTTCTGTCCTCAGACATGGAAACTATAAAAGTTTGTTTTTATGCTTTCAACCCTTTCTCACGAATCATCATCCTCATTCCGACCCTTCCACCTAATCGTTTAAACACTCAGTAATAGAACAATTTCTCAATGGTTTATCTCTAATTCTAAACACTCTTTTAGGTTCCCAAGGTATACTAAGCGATAAATCCTCCAAGTGGATAAGATCCTCATTAGAACCAACTACATCACCTTCATTTTAACTTAATTTTAACCAACTTACATGAAACATTGTATGAGCAGTCGACTTATCCTGAAGATCAAGTTTGTAAGAAAGAACCAATTTTTCTTATAATTTGAAATGGTCTAGAATATCTGGTTGACAACTTATTATGCTTTCTCGTATGCATAATCTTAGAATCTTTTGGAATTCTAAGATATACCCAATCATCAACTTTAAAATCTCTGGAAGACCTCTTAAGATCAGCATAGTGCTTAGCTTTATCCCGAGCACTTCAGATTCTATCACATGCCACTTGCAACTTTTTTTTGCATATCATGTAGGAAATCCACAACTTTTTGGATCTTTACAGACTTTTTCTCCATGTTTACCGGAGATTCAGATTGAAAACCGTACACCAGCGTGAACGGACTATAATGTGTAGCAAAATGTTTAACTCCCTACTATTATAAACAAACTCAATCAAAGGAATGTAATCCTCCCACTGAGACTGCCTAAGTGGCAGTTCCACATTCTAACAAATTACAAGTGGAATTTTTTGTGAGTTTCATGGTTCATTGATTATGTATGTAGCACATGGCATGCCATGTACCATTAATTGTATTTTGTCTCTAACTATAAGAAAATACTGACTAGATGCAAGAATTTCAATGTAAATAAACATGTTGCTTGTGACTTCAATGTGAGACAACTTTGGAAATGACATTGGTTGTCTCCATTATGTATTACTAATAATCCACTCAATGTCTCTTGATAAGTGTCATAACAATTTCTAGTACATCTTCCTTCTATGCAAAGTTCCCCACGACATAGGTGTCATGAGGGCTGGGTGCCGTAACAGGGACCATATTATGACACAGGTGCCGTGGTATGGCAATTGGTTTTGTTTTTTTTTTGTTTTTTTTCAATAAAAAATGACTTAAACATTAAAAAAACAAAAACAAAAAGGTGCCATGGGTGTCGTGGAACTGAAGTTCCATGGCACCTATATGGCCAGGTGTCCATTTTCATTTTTTTTCTTTTTTGTCATGTATTAAGATTGGGTTTTCATTTTCCAACACCACAAAAGGCTTGGACACCATAGCATAAGCCACTGTATCATATGAACCATTCAACTTTCTCATTTAAAACAAAATATATAGTTTATGTGATAATGCAAGTACCAAACTGTGTAATCTATGTGGCAATTCATGTATCAAACCATCACTATCACGAACAATATCCAGTTGTAAGTTATCACATCGTATTTTTGTGGATACATTCCAGGTTTGATAGGTTAAAAAATTCAGTTTATAAAATGGAAAAAAATATTTTGACACATTTCAGAACCAAATTTGAGTAAAAATATTATTTTAGAATATATTTTGCAGCCTCGACCAAACAAAGCATGCAGACATGCTTAGTGAAATAGCTAGATTTTTTTTTTTTCGTGCAGCCTTTAAAGATAGCACGCCGGTGTGTCGAAAGAATTTGAATGGCCAATGATGAGCCAACCATCTATTACTTCTAATAATCTACTAACATAAAAAAGGTACGCGAAGGTAATGTTGTGCCAGTTAAGAATTTTCAACCAAAAGTCAAAATGAAAGTACTTTATCAAATAAGAAAACGATTTAACTTCTTAGGATGTATGATTAAAAGAAAAATGATTTAAAAAAAACAGGATCAATCATGCATAACTATTGAAATTACATGTAACTTATTCTAAGACTAGAACAATTTGAGCGTCCTTCAACCAATTGGATTCTATTTGTAACCAAATAATTGATACCCACCCATATCCATGTATTGTAGAATTAGAAGCATAAGTCAAATTAGTGATTGAAGTGTCCTTTCCCACCAAATATTCAAATTTGGAAGTAAAGGGAGGTAGAAAATTAGGTCTACCTCTCAACTATAAAGGGAGACCATTTCCTTTGTATTGTAGATCCAATCTTGCTAATCTAAAGCAATTCTCCCAATCAGAGCTCTCTCTCTCTCTCTCTCTCTCTCTCTCTCTCTCTCTCTCTCTCTCTCTCTCTCTCTCTCTCTCTCTCTCTCTCTCTCTCTCTCTCTCTCTCGGTGTTTCTCTCTTCTCTCACACATGTTCACTCTTCCATACATCTTGCTAAAATTTTAAAGGTGAGGTCATGCTCTCATGGGAACGAATCTTTGCATAACATGTTAGAATACTCTTCATCACTTGATGCTTTGCAAGTGCTTAGGTCTAGGATTGAAGGTGGATATAAAAACCCGCTACAATTTTGACACCGTTGTCTAGGAGCAATGCACTCTCATATTGCTTGTTAGCATTTTCTTTCATATTTTGTGGCTATAATGCATTTAGGCATCTTTCTTTTGGCATGCTAGAGTTAACTTTGCATTATGGATATGATTTGTGAGAGTTGTGTCAAAAAAATGTTCAGAAAAATGAGTGGGGACAATATTTTCTATATTTTTTTGAATTTTTTTGGTCCTGTTTCATTCATTTTTCGACTAACTTCCTATTCTCAAAAATTCAATCTAAATAAATAGAGTAGTAAAGCATTGAAAGAGCTCTCTGGAGACATATTTTTTTTGCATTTCGTTAAGTATTGAGCAAGTTACAAAATTTTGAAGTTGGCAACAAAATTCTATGAACTTGTCATAAACCAGAAATTTCCAATTTTTTAAAATATTTTTCTGTTCTGTTTGATTCATTTTTCGCCCAACTTTTTGTTCTCTGTAATTCGATCTAAATATCTAGGGTTGTAGAGTCTTAAAAGGGCTTTATGGAGATATAATTTATTTATTTTTCATTTTGTTAAGTATTGAGCAAGTTACAAATTGTTATAAAAAAAAAAACTGTAACCTTGTCATTAGCTTCAACAATGTCATTGCTAGCAGTTGCACCTATCTACGGGGATCAAAATCAACAAGCATTATCTTGGGATCCTTTTCTGGATGGTGTCGACTACCTATTTGTCAATGAACAAGGTTATCATGAATGACCACTAGATCCATATGGTTATTATTGAAAACCTGGCAAGTCCAAGTTCTCGCTAATGATCAACAAATAAAACATCATGTTTTACGTAAACAAATCAATAGTATGCTTTTTTTTTGGATTTGTAGCAGGCAATTTTATTTTGCAATTGAATAGTGAAAGTTTTCCAACTTCGTTACCACACAATATTCCATAGGATTTAAGCGTTGAGGCATGTGCCATGGGATTGTCACCAATTTTGGTGGGGGATACCATTGGATGGTTTGTTGATATCGAGGAAAGCCTAATTAGATTATTCATTTATTAGCAGTTAATAAGTGAGAGGGATTTACCACCCTGCGTGTGTAAGACCAATCCAGTGATCACGTTGTTATTTAATCAAATAGATAGCAATAAAGATACTTTTAGGCTATTTAAGCAAGTAAATAAGTCTAGAAGCCTAAAAGTTAAGTTAGTGATTGGAGTGTCCTTTCCCACCAAATATTCAAATTTGGAAGTAAAGGGAGGTAAGAAATTAGGTCTACCTCTCAACTATAAAAGGAGACCATTTCCTTTGTATTGTAGATCCAATCTTGCTAATCTAAAGCAATTCTCCCAATTGGGTCTCTCTCTCTCTCTCTCTCTCTCTCTCTCTCTCTCTCTCTCTCTCTCTCTCTCTCTCTCTCTCTCTCTCTCTCTCTCTCTCTCTCTCTCTCTCTCTCTCTCTCTCTCTCTCTCTCTCTCTCTCTCTCTCTCTCTCTCTCTCTCTCACATATAGCTTCACTCTTCCATACATCTTGCTATTAGGTTAAAGGTGAGGTCATGCTCTCATGGCAATGAATCTCCACATGTTAGAATCATCTTCATTGCTTGATGCTTTGTAGGTGCTTAGGTCTAGGGGTTAAGGTGATAGAAAAACTTGCTACAAGAATTTAGAGAAGATCATGCATCTGTTCAGAATTTAGATCATATGAAATATAGAAAACAACAATTGGGACTGGACAATGCAGTTTTGCTTTTACTCAAATAGTATCATCCACGAATAGTCTGTAGGATAGTTAGCTACTGGTATTGAATTTTGTTTATTTTAATTTGAACATATTGTGATCCTAATTTATTGAATAAATTGTTACAACAACAACAATAACATCATCAATCAGATGTAACTGATGAATTACATCTATTTATGAATGTGCATTAATGCTCTAAATTCTATGTTGGCACTAGCCCTAATCACCCAAAAATAACGTTGCATCTTGCTCTACTACAATGTCTTGCTATTTGTATTTTGACTCTATAGATCAAAATCTATCTCGACCCTGTATTTCGATCCTCTACTACAATGGTGGATCAAAATTCTATTTTGACTTTGGACTGTTGGATTTTTTAGATTAACTTATTCACAAGTATGTACTAGAATTTATAGAAGGTCCACATTATATTTGATTTCATCAAAGATAGAAATCTAACACTCCTCCTTAATGTGGATTCTAGAAAACCTATTGGTAAGCCTTTTACAATTTTTCAATTGATAATGCCATTGTAAAGATGTTTGTAGCCATAATTTGAATTTTGCAAAATGTAAATGTGATTTTTTGACTAAGTACTTTGTCTTTGGCATAGTGATGCTTTATCTCAATGTGCTTGGAACCGGAATGAAACCTAGGATTAAGAGAATATAGTTATTTGATTATCACAAGAAACTGTCATAGGCTACCAAGATCTAATAAGAGGAGTCTTAACTAGATCATTTCTTTTACAACATGTGCAACAACAATCTACTCGACTTTTGTAGAGGAAAAAGCAATTAAAGTATGCTTCTTACTATTCCAAGAAATAGGAGTATAATTGTAAAGAAAAACATATCTTAAAGTTGATCTTTGAGTGTCAACATCTCTAATCCAATTTGCATTTGTATAGCTGTAGTGGGTTTCTTTCCTTGCCTAACCTAAATCCAAGATCTAGTCAATCTAGCATCATAGAGACGGAGTTAGTTGTCACTCGTAGTTTAGTTCAGCTTTCAGCATGAATGGAATATCTAAATCTAACTCTACATCCATTAATCCTACTTATTAACACTAAGATCCATTAACACTACGATCCACAACAAAGATAGCTTACTCTTTCTCTTTCATAAAAAGTATAATAACACTCAATCCCAATAACATTCAGATCCAATAATTAGCAAAATCCAAAGAGAGCATGAGAGATGGAAAAGGAAACAAGAAGAGCAAAGACATTCATCAATCCATTTCTGAAGAGATCCAATCTGCTTTATTGAAATGGGAAATGAACATGAGGAGCAACTCAAGTTGGTCCCTTCTTATATAGAGAGGAGGACCCTGGCCTCTAAATCCTATTGGTCCAGTCTTGCCTCTCTTTTTATTCAAATTTAAAAAAGTGTGGGAACCATCAAAATTGGAGGGAACCCAACCTTATTCACTAACTTGACATTTAGCCCCTATGACATTAAAAGTCTCGCAAAAAGGCCTAAAGTCCTTTTATTGACTATTAACTAATCAATCAAATAACTATGTGATCATCGGGTTGGACTTACACACGTAGGGTGCCAAATCCCTCTCACTTATTAACTAGGGTTAGGGTTGCCTTGGGATACGCAAAACCTCCAATAGTATTTCCCACCAAAATTGGTGGCGGTCCCATGACACCTGCAATATGTAGTTATTGGGAACTTTTATTGGCTTCGCGCCAAATCTTGATTTAATGGTACTGCAACCTTCTCCATAAAGTCGAGGCGTGCAGTATTAAAATCCAAATTCTGTGGCAGAAAACAACGGTGGGCTCCGACAATCCACTTGGAGGTTGTCCATGATGTGAAGCGTGATTCCCAGGAGCCTCCCATCATTGCCGCACGAAAATATAAACGAGCAACCGACAGCTGATCTTTGATTTGCTCTGAGGCCATCGACTTATTTGAATCAAATGCCAAAGGAGGGAGACAATCGTCCCATCTGGTTGCCACTGACGCCAACAGAGTTAGATCTTTAGAAAACATTGCTGATTGTCGCACCGTTGGATCTGGAGAGTGGACATATTCTCTCTGATAGGCCTGTAAGACACGGTGGAAATCCACTGAGATTGTCCAGTTGTAGGGCTGATGGATGATTGGCCAATTGGGCGTATGGATGGTGATCTTGTCCATAGCCAACCCCAAATCTTTCCATTTATTTCTTTGCACCATTGGCACGTAATAAGGATCTACCCGCAATTTGCAAGGGCTGACGACGTAACTCCTAATTGATGCCGAAGTTTTTTCAAAAACAGTGATTCTCCATGCCGACTGCTCTCCCAATGCAAGTATTTTATCCAACTCTTTGTCGGCCTCCATCTCAGAGGTCTTAAACTTCAGAACCCATCCACCACGCAAGGACTCATGCAGATGTTGCTTTAATAAAGTCTAGATCTTGTCCTCGACGCTAATGGGCCTTCTGAATAAAGGTGTGGTCCTTGATGAGGATGGACCTGCTTGTACTGCCGGTAAGATTGGCGGTGGTTCGGCTATATCTGGAGCTCCCCCTTGGTCCATGCTCGAACTACCCCTGTATCCATTGGTATAGCTTCTTGGCGTGGAGGGGAGAATTGTGGCATGACCGGTACGGGGATTTGTGGTCCGGCTTCCAACACTTGAGTGGCTGCTTTTTCATAGGCAGTGATGGTCTCCTTAGCCTTTGCCAACTCGGTTGAAGCTGCTCCTTTGAACCTGTCAAAGCGGCCTTGAAATCTCTGAAGGGCCACTTTGTATGTCTCCACTTTCTTGAACAAATACGCAATCTCCGTCGGTGTGACCGGATGATCTAGTATTTGTGTTTGAAGATACGCATCACGTTCAAGGGTGGTCGCATCCAATTCATCTTGAAGCTGCATGCGATCTTGTTCGGCCATCTGTAATTGACCCTTCAGCAGTTGCACCTGTTGCTTTGCATCCTGCACGGCCTTATCCACCTGAATAGGCTAAATCTGACCACAACAATAATTTTCTAAGTCTTTTTCCATGAAAAAATTATTGTGCTTCCTTTGCCTGTGTTGATGACTTTCTGACTTTTGCTCATCAGTCTTTTCTCAATTTGATATTTTTCAAAAAACTCAGCAAATTAAGTACAGAAAAACAAAAAATTGAAAAACAATTAAAATAAAAAACCATTGAGATCAGACTTGCTGAACTGGCGGAACAGGCTGCCAAAACTTGCGTAAGCGGCTGCCATTCACCGGAGTATCAAATCGTTTTCCATCCAAGTGCTCAAGAATTATTACGCCATAGTTCAAGATTTCCTTCACTTTATACAGGCCTTCCCGGGTAAACTTCAACTTGCGCTTGATCAGCTTGGTTTTGTACATTAATGCAAGATTTTCTACTTTCAAATTATTTTTGTGCAATCGGCAATCGTGCCATGCCTTGCGACGGGCTTTCTCTGTTGCTAATGCATGAACTGCCATCAATCGGGTTTCACATAATTTGTGCAACGCTTCATGACGAAGTTGTAAAGACGTATCATCATTTAATCGTTCTGTGGCCGCTATGCATAAAAATGAGATTAAAATTTCAATCGACATGACAACATCTTGACCATAAACCAGTTGAAAAGGTGTTTGATTTGCACTATTTTTGTAAGCGGTTCTGAATGCCCATGCTGCATATAGTTTATGTTTTCAATTAGACCGACTCGCTTCAACTGTCTTTGTCATAATGGTGTAGAGAATCTTATTGGAAGATTCAGCTTGGCCATTCCCTCTGGGATAGTAGGGAGTACTAAATTTGTGTATAACAAAAAAATAAATACTTTATTGTTTGATTGACAAAGTGTGTACCCCGGTCACTGACAATCTCGATTGGACATCCAATCTGATTATAATATTTTCATATAGAAACTTGGCCGTAGATTTCGCATCAGCAACTTTGACAGCTTTGGCTTCAACCCACTTGGTCATGTAATCAGTTGCTACGATAATGTATCGGGCCTAAGATCCTTGTGCGGTAGGGTGAATAGGTCCAAAATAATCCAGTACCCATTTTTCAAACGGTGCTTGCGATAAAACCGAATGCAAGGGTTCATAGTTTTGTCGAGTAGGCCGTCGTGCTCGCTGGCAAACATCACATGTCTGAATAAAAATTTGTGTGTCTTTGTGAAGCGTAGGCCACCAACAACCTGATTGTAAAAGTTTGCAAACAGTAATATCTGTAGAGAAGTGTCTTCCACTCATGCCATCATGTGAAAACATGATTAAATCTGGTACTTCATGCGGTAAAACACACCTTCGTAAAATATTATCTGATCCACGACGATACAATTGTCCTACAATTAATTGATAAGGTTGAGCCTTATGAATCAATTGTCTCTTCTGTACTTTTGTCAGGAAGTCATTTGGTTGTCCTAGCATCAGGTACTCAACAATATCTGCTGCCCACTCAGGTACTACTTCAACATAGAATAACGCAGCATCTGGCAATTCATCATCTACTTCAGTGTTAATTGGTACGGATTCGATTCGTGAAACGTGATCGGCTAGATAGTGTTGTTTCCCCTTTCGAACTACAATTCGAAAGTCAAATTTAGTCAATAACAATAACCATCTATCCAAAGTTCGATCTAATAAGAAAATCTTGCTCAAATATGATTGATTATATTGTTGACACATATATCCTGCTGTACAGTCAATCGATGCAAGGGCTTCTTTCCAATTGACCGTATCTGTTTGAGAATCGTAATGAACTCCCAAATTTTTCTGTGGTCGGTCACAAGTGTGATCCATTGTTGACGAATTGTCATCCTCTTTTGGAACCACTGGTTTGATAGTCCAAGTTGTAGGATCAATTTTAACTGCACGTTCACGTTTTTCAAAAGTGATTTTTTCGGTACCCCAATTATGAACTACTTGCGCAACTCGTAACCATGGACGTCCCAATAGAACTCGATAAACATTAGGCGCTTCTGGTAAGTCCATCACTATGAAAGTAATGACGAACTGTACTCCTGCAATAGTCGTAGAATGCATCCTCCTTGAAAATTACATCCCTAGAAACAAATGCTACATTGGTGGATGGATCATAAACTTTATAAGCTTTTTAATCATCAAGATAGATAGTGAAAGTGTATTTATTTGGCCTTTGGTCCAATTTCTTCCTAAGCTGCTTAGGAACATGAACAAAACATATACAACCAAAGATTTTCAGATGGATGACACTAGGTTTGTGCTCATGCCATACTTCATAAGGAGTTTTGTTATTGATTGCTTTTGTGCTGGATCTGTTTTGTAGATCATATGTTGTGGTAGTAGCTTCTGCCCAAAATTTCGAAGGTAAATTAGATTGATGGAGCATAGATCTAGCTGAATAAGTGCTAAAAACCAATGATAAACTTATTACTGTTTACGATTTATTGTTGACAACTGTTATCAGCTATAAGTAGCTATAGGCTAGTCTATAGTCAACTACTAGTTTCATCTTTCTATATTCAGGGTTTATTGTACTATTCATTATTCAGTGTAATAGTGTGATGGTGTGATCTTCCTCTTCCTTGTGGTGATTGCTTATGGTGATTGATTGATAGTGCTTATCAGACCATTGACATGGTATCAGAGCCCGATAGTCCTGCATGCTTGATCAGTGGATACAGCTTGTCACAGGCTCCACAATGAAGCGAGAAAGTTCATCACAGGAGATGAAAGCCTGGAGAGAATCCTTCCTTGGTACATTTTGTAGGTTTTGGAGCTCAGAATCATCAGTGGGGAATGAAGACACAGTCTCGGAGGCATTATAAAGGCCAAGGTAGCATCAGACAGATTGAAAATATGTTGAGTGGAGAGATTTCTACAATACTTCCTAGTTCTTGTGGAAAAGTGCAAGTTTTCAAGAAGTTTCAATCAGAAACTTTCTCAATCTACTTGTGGAAAACATTTTGTACTCTCAGAGGTTTAGCAATACTGCTACTAGCAGTTTGGAATTGTGCCTAGTTCATTTGGTAGAGATTTGAGTAATTTTTTGCATTTTTTGTGTATTTTTGCTTGGAGTAGTCTTCTAACAAAAAATCAGAGTTTTAAGCCTCACTTTTGTAATGATGACTTTTGGAGGTTGTTAGATCCAAGTACTGTTGGGAAGAGAGAGAGAGAGAGAGAGAGAGAGAGAGAGAGAGAGAGAGAGAGAGAGAGAGAGAGAGAGAGAGAGAGAGAGAGAGAGAGAGAGAGAGAAAACGAGAGTTGAGAAAGGTGTCGTATGTTAGAAACAAAAATTAGCTCAAAGGGCTAAGACAAACACGAATGAGAAACGAAACACGAATGAGAAACGAACTCGAATAGAAAGTATTCGTGCGTAGCGGAACGAGCTATACGACTCTTCCGTAGGCATGACTACGCCTATCAGAATGAACAAAACTTTAGAGATGGAAATCACGGTCATTCTGGATTACGCAGCCAAACATAATAAATGAAGCGCCAGAAGAATAATTTGTCACTAATAAAAAGACAAATTATGTGTCACGAATGATTCGCGAAGAGCTAGACAGTGCTCGACTGATAATTACTCGCGAAACATTCGCGAAAGACAAGACTAAATGTTAGTCGTCTATTACTAGAAATAGCAACTAGAAAGATCAAACAGAATGAATAATAAGCATAACAATATTAACACGGATCTGAACGTAGAACAAAGAACTGTATCAGATTAAGTATATCAAGTATACATGTCAATAAAGCAGTAGAACACAAGACATTAGCGGACGAAACCGCGTGCCCTACGAAGCTTGTTCAATATGTAAAGGAATGGAACCTTATATCTGACAATAAAGAATCAATGCACAAGGCATCTACTTCGTCTATCTAGCTGATAAGCTTCTGATGCTAATTTACATACACTCTCATATGCTCATCTTTTGTCAGGACTCAATCGTCCAATACTCGATCTCTTGATCATCAACTCTGATTCTCTCTTTGTATATATATACATAATGTTACAGGTGTGCGGATGAAGAAAGTACAGGGTGGATGTGTTGTCTGTGATATTGTGGGTGGCTGCAATCGTTGTCTAGTCTGTTAGCGCAGCTGCATGAAGCGAGCGTGAAGAGAGTGTGATGTCAGCCTTCGCTTTTCGTCCTTTTATCGCCTGTGAGAATTTGCATGTTAATATGTAGACTGCTCGACAACGCGAGTAAATATGTAGCATGAATGGAGGCAGATTAAAGATGGGATTTGGGAGAGTAGAGAAAACAAATCCAACCCCCCCCCCTTAATCTGAATATGTGAATGCCTTGATCTTCAGACTAAGCAATGCACAAAATTTGTTGTGTGCATTAACACTGAGTGATTTCATGAATATGTCTGCAACCATGTCCTGCAATCTGCAGTATGTTAAGCCTACTTCCTTGTTGAGAACCTTGCCCCTGATGTAGTGATATCTAATTTGAATGTGCTTACTCCTAGAGTGAAATCTAGGGTTGGCCGATAAGGCAATAGCACTTTGATTATCACAAAATAAAACTGTAGGGTTGTATAGATTCAGATTAAGATCTGACAGCAAATTTCTCAACCAAAACACTTCCTTGATAGATTGAGAAGCAACAATGTATTTTGCTTCTATAGAAGAAAGTGCGACAGAAGTTTGCTTACGACTGTTCCATGAGATAGGACCGCTGTTGAAGAAGAATGTAAATCCAGATGTGGATTTACGATTGTCTACATCTCCTCCCCAGCTTGCATCAGAATAATCACTGAGCTAATGGAGATTGGTGTTGCTGACATCTCCATAGCAGATGCACTGGTCCATGGTAGCTCGAATATATCTCATGGAGTCGTATGAGAGCCTTCCAATGGGTAATGCCAGGATTAGCCAAGTATTGGCTGAGTGAGCTTACAACAAAAGAGATATCTGGTCTTGTATAGACCATTGCGTACATGAGAGAACCTAGTATCGATTGATAAGGGTATTCTCTCATTTGCTCCACTTCCTGCTTGGTCTGGAGACATTGGTCCTTTGACAGATGTAGGCCTGGATCTATTGGTGAGTGAGCTAATTTACAATTCATGACATTGTATCTGTTAAGAACATTGTGAAGATACCTTTGTTGAGTGATGTAAATCAGTCGCTTTGCTCTGTCTCTATGGATTTGAATTCCCAGACAGAATTGAGCTTTGTCCAGATCAGTCATGTCGAATTCTGAAAACAACATCTGTTTTAAATCCTTGACCATATTGGTATTGTTGCTGAAGAGCAACGTATCATCCATGTATAAGGTGATGATAATGAAGGATTGTTGCATTGACTTGGAATAGACGTTGCAATTAGCAATGCTTGGTTTGAATCCTTGTTCAATGAGGAATGTGTTGATCCTCTAGAACCAAGCTATGGCAGACTGTTTTAAGCTGTACAGTGCTTCGTGGAGTTTACAGACATGATTCTTTGTCCCTTCCAGAACATATCCTTCGGGCTGGATCATGTAGATATCTTCTTGTATCACTCCATTCAGATAGGCTGTTTGTACATCGAGTTGATGTACTTCGAGGTCAGTAGCTGCAACATAAGACAAGAGCATTCGGATCAACGAATGTTTGACGACTGGACTAAAAGTCTCACTATAGTCGACATTCGAGATCTGAGTGAATCCTCGTGCTACCAGTCTTGTCTTCCTTCGATCAATTGCTTCGTTGGCATTATATTTGATCTTGAAGATCCATTTTGCAATCAATGATATTGCAACCAATAGGAGCTTTGACTAATGACCACGTCTGGTTCTTGATCAGAGAGGAATACTCTGTGTCCATAGATCCTCTCCATATATCAAAGTCTGGTTGGCTAAGTGCCTCTTTGACTGTCGTCGGTCCCTCAGGAGTATACCTTGTGGGCTGTGTGCGCACTCAGCTTGATCTTCTAGGAAGATTCGACTGATAAACCACTTCTGGGATTTGTTGCTGGGTACCAGCAACATCTTTGTTTGATTCGTTGTCTCAAAGTGGGTCGACAATAGACACGCCTAAGCTAGAAACTCGGACTGTCGTGTCAATGGCAGGTGATGGAGGTTCTTCTTGAGCAATGTCCTTGCCTTTGAGGTCAACGAACTGATCCTCGATAAAGATTGTATCCCGGCTATACAAGATTTGTTGGGTATCAGGATCATACAACTTATAAGTATTGTCAAACGAAGTATATCCGATCAGGATGGTCTTGAGACCTTGGAAGTCTAATTTCTTCCTCGTGTTTTTTGGGATCTGCGCGTAGGCAATGCACCCAAACACTCTTAGGTTCTTCAAAGAAGGCTTAGAGTCTGTCCACATCTCGTGGGGTGTCTTGCCTGAGAGGGCTTTGGTCGAACGTCTATTCTAGATGTAAGCTACAATGGAGACAACTTCAGCCCGGAAGCTCTTAGGCACCGATGCATGCGATAGCATACATTTGGCAGATTCAACCAGAGTACGGTTCTTCCTCTCGGCTAAGCCATTAGACCGAGGATTGTAAGGAGTGATGATTTGCTGCTCAATGCCTTGGCTTTCGCAGTACTCCTTAAACTCGATAGAGATATATTCTCCACCATTATCTGACCTGATGGCCTTGATCGTCCTTCCAGTCTCCTTCTCTGCACGCACCTTGAAGATTCTAAGGTAGTTGAAGGCTTCTGATTTTTTCTTTATGAAATACACCATAGTTCTTCTAGAAAATTCATCAATAAAGGCTATAAAATACTTGCCATTCTTCAACGAAGGTTTTTTCATCGGGCCACAAATATCTGAATGTACAACATCTAGCAATTCTCTAGCAACATGCTGATGGCCTGACTTGAATGGTTTCCTAGTTTCTTTACCAACTAGACAGTCTTGAAAGATAGGTAACTCGACCTTTTTGCGAGGATAGTCGAGATCAAGAACAATAGATTGTCTAGACATTCGTTGGACAACAACATGATTTGAATGACCAAGTCTATAATGCCAAAGTAAACCTTTATTTGAATGAATTGAAGCACTGAGAGTCTGACTAGAGGCAGCAAAGCAATGACTCAATTTGTACAAGTATCCATGCCTCTTTTCGAGTGCTAGGATCTTGCCTGTCCCATCAACTACTTTACACTGATCACATTCGAATTATACTCTGTGTCCTAGATCTGTGATTCTGCTTACAGAGAGCAGATTTGTAGAAGAGTAGCTTAGATTGATCATTAGCAAAGCTTAATCTTACAGTACCTTCACCTCTAATAGCCTGTGTGCAATTGTCACCAAAGTGGACATATTTCTGGGTAATGTAAGGTGTATAGGACTTGAAACAGCCAATGAGGCTAGTGGAGGCAGATTAACATAGGATTTAAGAGAGTACAAGAGATAAATCTAACACTTCGAGGTCAGAGCTGCAAAAGATAAGAGGACTCGGATCGATAAATGCTTGACCACTAGACTAAATGTCTCATTGTAGTCGATGTTTGGGATCTGACAAAATCCTCTGGCTACTAGTCAAGCCTTCCTTCGGTCAATACTCTCATTAACTTTATACTTGATCTTGAATACCCATTTTCAATCGATAAGATCGTTGCTGGCAAGTAGTTCGACCAATGACCATGTCTAGTTTTTGATCAGAGAGGAATACTCTTTGTCCATAGCTTCTCTCCAGAGATCGGAGTCTGATTGGCTAAGTGCCTCTTCGACTGTAGTCGGTCCCTGCATTAAAGACATGCAAACTCAAGAATATACCTTGTGAGTCGTGTGTGCACTTGGTTTGATCTTCTTGGAGGTCACGTTGATAGATGATCCATTCCTTGGTTGGGTTGGTGCTGAGTAACAACAACGTCTTTTTCTGATTCACTGTCGAGTAGTTGATCGATTGTCGGCATGATGGAGCATGATGCTTCAATTGTCGTGTCAGTGGCAAGTGTCGAATGTTCAAATGGAACTTTACCTAAAGGTCGTTGAAGTCGATGAACTGATTCTCGATAAAGACAATATCCCTACTAAATAAAATCTACTAGGCATTGAGGTCATACAACCTATAGGTATTGTTGAAGAAGGTATAACTGACCACGATGGTCTTTAGACTTTTGAAGTCAAATTTCTTCCTTGTCTTCTTCGGGATCTCTGTGTAGGCGATGCAACCGAATACTGGTAGGTTCTTCAGTGGAGGCTTAGATCCTATTCAAACCTCATGGGGTGTCTTGTCTGAGAGAGACTTGGTTGAACATCTATTCTGAATGTAAGCTGCAGTGGAAACAGCTTCAGCCCAGAAGCTCTTTGGTAAAAATGTGTGTGCCAGCATGCATTTGGCTGACTCGACCAGGGTACAAATCTTCCTCTCGGCTAAGCTGTTAGATTGAGGCGAATAGGGAGTAACAAATTGTTGATCAATGCGTTGGCTCTGGCAGTACTCTTTGAATTCGGTAGAGATATATTCTCCACCATTGTCAGACCTTAGGGCTTTGATCTTCTTATCAATTTCTTTCTCTAAACACACATTGAAGATTTTGAAAAAAGCTTCAAATTTTGTTTTGGTAAAGTATACCATCGTCCTTCTCGAAAATTCGTCAATAAAAGTGATAAAGTACTTTGCATCCTACAATGAAGGATTCTGCATTGGGCCACAAATATTTGTATATACAATATCTAACAATTCTCTAGCAAAATGTTGATGGCTTGATCTAAAAGATTTCCTAGCTTGTTTACCAACTATACAGTCTTGACAGATATGTAATTTGACTCTCCTATCTGGATAGTCGAGATCAAGTACAACAGACTGCATAGACATGTGATGTACAGAAGAATGATTTAAGTGACCAATTCTATAATGCCAAAGAAAACTTTTAATGATCTGTACAGAATTATTAAGAGCATGATTAGAGGCAGAAAAGCAATGACTTAACTTGTAAAAGTATCCATGTCTCTTTTCGAGTGCTAGGATCTTGCTTGTCCTATCGACTACTTTGCATTGATCTGATTTAGTTTCTACTTTGTGTCCTAAATCTGTAATTATGCTAACAAAGAGTAGATTTGTAGAAAGATTTGGTATATGAAGGACACTTGAGAGTAGTTTGGATTGATCATTTGCAAAGCTTAATCTTACTGCACCTTCACCTCTGACATCTTGTGTGCTATTGTCACCCAGGTGAAAAAACTTCTTGGTACTGTAATGCGTACCAGTCGATATGGCTAGTCATATGCTGAGTGGCTTCGGAATCCAAAAACCAGGAGCTAACGTCTGATGTTTCTTGATGGCTTGTCATGAACGCATTGTGATCTGTTTCTTGGTTAGACTGAGATGCTTCTACAACTACATTTTCCATCTGATTCGATTGCCCTTTGTTGTGGTTATTGGCTTGTAGAATGCGGCATCCTGAATCTCATGGTTGGTTCGTTTGTAGTATCTACAGAACAACTTATTCTTTGTCGGAGGCTTTGACTGCACTTGACAATTCTGTGTCGGCTTTTGCTTTGGCTTCTGTGGCTTTGAGCCTCTCTTCTTCCGCTTGTTCAAATTCTTGTTGGTTTATGAGGCGTGAGATTCGACAATAGAGGAACTAGAAGGTTTGTTCCTTCTTGTCTCTTCTTGTAGCAGCATCATAATGACTCGTGATAGAGTCAACTCTGGGTGTGTGGTGATCATAATCACCCAGATATCACACGATATTGGCAAGCTTGAAAGCAGTGTCGTTACTGCGTCCTGATCGTCTATGACAAATCTGACAACGACCATTTGCTGTAGCAGGTTCTTGAATTGGTTAATATGACTAGTTAATGAATCACCATTTGACATCGTTAGATTAGGAAACAAAACCTGGAGACAAATATGTCGTATACCGATGGGTTTTTCATGTTCACCCACTTGGGGCAATTGGTAATTATCATGTTGAATTGATATCAGGTGTAAAACCAAGGATATACGATTTTGTGGTGTGACAAATTTGGAGACAAGTTTTGTGCTCAGATTGAGGTGCATTTAGCTCGCATTTTTAGTTAGACTTGTGTGTATATTCTTGTTTAGTTGAAGATGGCTCAAAATGCATCAGATGTTTTTGGAGTTTTGTCACAAGAAGATAAACTTGATGGAAGCAATTATTCTCTATGGAGCTTTATGGTTCGAAATTTGCTAGTTGTACTATTTTTGCTAACAAGATTCAACGACAACAAAGCTGAAAAAGAGACGAGTACACGAAGCTCCTTTTGTCAATTTCGAAGTGTCTTTGCTAGACGATTGTAGCGATTCTTGCGTGGTGGCACTTTTTCCAAATTAGTACAAGGTTCCATCGTCTATAGAGATAAAGATCTCCAAGGAGGTAACCATGAAGCATCTTATATTTGAGCCAAAAAGCTTCCCATCAGTTCAATACATTCACGAGGGCAATCATTTGTGAAGCTCGGCTCTATGTAAGCACAAACATGTACTTAAAATTTTTTTTACCTTCAACTATTGAATTCATCACGCATGACCCAGATATCGTTTCAACATGCACACGACCCATGCACTAGAACCTCAATACGCTCACATGCATGTTGTTCCACTATCGGCTACCAACTTTTATTCTCAAGATATCAGTTTGGCGCAGGCATTTTATACTACGTCATTGTTGGTCTATACACATGCACGTTGATCCAATACTAGGATAGCGCAAGGCCCTCACCAAGCAAACTGCTCTCCTTCATCCAGGCGGGTTCCCAATGCAAGCAGGCTGGCTGCCAGAGAAATCCACCCCACCACAATGCCCTCCACCACCGCCTCCGAGGCCAAGGGGTAGACCGTGTGACCCGCCACGATTGAAGGACATTTGGAGGCTGCAGAAGACTAACAATCTTTTGATTCCTAAAGCTCACATCCAGCGATAAATAAGACAGGTCACAAGAAGTTTGTCGAGGGATGTGAGATGGACAGTCACAACAGTTGAAGCTCTGCACACAGCTTATGAGGATTTCCAAGTGAAATTTGTTTTTAGATTGTATTTTTGCAGCTATTCATGCGAAGTGGGTGACTATTATGCCCAAGGATTTCACGATTGTGTTTAGGCTACATGACACATATGACAAGTTTGTTGAGTGCTTCCAACAAGCTCCGTCCTGTCTTCCAAAATTGGCGGCTAATACTAAAGAAATATATATTTGAATATATACATATCTCTCATTTGTGAAGATAAGCATGCTGAACTAAAACTTTCGTGATAGATTGACTGGAAGCTAATACTTTGAAATCCAATATCCTTCCATTCCAAGAGCTTCTATATATGTCATCTGATCTTGGTCTTTTCTAGAAAGAGTCTTTTGATGAAGGATGCATCAAAATCCTTAGATATTTACGATATATTCTTGGTATCCTTTGATTTTTCTACATTTTTTTCATTGCAAAATATTGATAGCGTCAATGGTTCTTCTTGGTCTCTGATTATGTGCTGCCATTAGTCCAAAATATGTCTACGGAAGCTGAGTACAAATGAGAATGGAGATAATGAAGAGAATGAGAGGTATATCTAAGAATGACGAGAAGTTCCTAACTACAGAGATTAGTTAACTATATATAGTTCATAAACATTGAATCCAAATTAATCTCAAGTGTACAATACGGGCAACAAAAGTATTTGGACAGTAACGGTGGTCCAATCAGAATCGTTTGTTCTGCTTGGCGGGATTTTTGCTTTGACGTTGAAAGCGTGCGAAGTCAAAAAAAGCATCTTGACAAAGGGCCCATTTTTTAGTTCTAATGTCCCCTAATGCATATATTGGCTTAGCTTTCCAACACTATAACTAAGATTAGGTCTAGTTATAGCCAAATAAATTAAGAAGCCTATAAGCCTTCTATAGAGAGAGATGTCTTCAAAGGATGCCTCATGACCACTAATAGATGCTTTTATATTTTGCTCCATTGGAGTCTCAATGCCTTTACAATTCTTCATTTCAAATCTATCTAGGATGGATGTAGCATATTTAGATTGACATATGAAGCTTAAATCCAATCCTCTTAGGACTTCTATTCCTAGAATGAAGTGCAATAGGCCGAGATCAACCATCCTAAACTCTTTAGATAGAGCAATCTTAACATCTCTTATTCCATCTAGATCATTTCCACTTAAAATAATGTCATCAATATACAATACAAGTACAATGATCTTTCCATCATGAAATCTTATGTACAATGATGGATCATATGAACTCAAAACAAAATTGATGGAGATAAGAAAAGAGTTTAGCCTAGAGGTGCTCTAGGTGCTTGCTTGAGTCCATAGAGACTCTTTTTCTCCTTGATGAAGCCCTCGGGTTGCCTCATGTAGATCTCTTCCTCCAAGTAACCATTGAGGAAGGCATTTGTGACATCAACTTGAAATAGCTTCCAATTGAAAGTAGTAGCAAGACTACTGATCAATCTTATTGTAACACAAGAGCAAAAGTTTCATCGTAATCAATGCCTTTGGTTTGTAAAAAAACTTTTGCTACAAGTCTAGCTTTATACTTGTTTATTGATCCATCTTGATTATACTTCAATCTATACACACACTTGAAATCAAGTGGTTTCTTCCCTTGAGGAAGATCAACAAGCTCCCAAGTAGGATTCTCCATGAGAGCATCATACTCCACTTGCATAGCATTCATCCAACTTTTTGATTTACATGCATCTTCATAGCAAGTTGGTTCATCAGGCATTGAAGTAAGAAAATTCATTAGGGAAAATATGGGCTCAAGATGGGCGCTTTAAGCAAGTTTGACTTTAGAAAGAGATAAGATGGAGAGAGGAGATTATCCAACAACATTTTGTATTTTTGGTGATGCTCGTCGTTTAATTTGTATTGGTTACTTATAGTGTTATTCACCATCATGATTAGCTATAACTTTTGATCAATACATCGAAATGTGAAACTGAGTACACCATAAGAAAGAGGATGTCAAGAGCTTCCCAACACATACCATATTGTCATAGTTCAAGAAAGTTATAGTTGTTAAAAAAATGGGATATCTAATCAGCACGCCCGAGTACATTTGCAAAATTGCAAATGTACTCGGGCGCGCTGATTAGATCCTGATTAGCTATAACTTTTGATCAGTGCATCAAAATGTGAAACTGAGTACAACATAAGAAAGAGGACTTCAAGAGCTTTCCAACGCATATTATTCATATTGACATAGAAATAAGAAAGTTATAACTGTTTAGTAGCATTATCATCCACTTTACAAGAGTGTCCTTCATGAAAAATAACATCTTTACTCACTATGATTTTCTTAGTGATGGGATTGAAGACTCTATACCCTTTGCTATTCTCACCATAGCCCACAAATATACCTTTGATAGAAGTGGCATCATCCTTCTTCCTTGTTTCCAAGGATCGATGTACATAACATGTAGATCCAAATATTCTTAGATCTTTGAGATTTGTATTTTCTCCAAATAGAGCCTAAATGGTGTGATTTCTCCAACGGCTTGGTTGGGCAATCTATTGCACAAAAAGTTAGCACAAGTAATTGCCTCACCCCAAAATGGTTTTGGTAGAGAAGCATCTAGCCTTAAGGATTTAGCACACTCACAAAGAGATCTATTTTTCCTCTCAGCCACTCCATTTTGTTGAGGGGTATAAGGACAAAATAGCTCTCTCTTAATGCTATTAGAATTACAAAACTCTATCATTCTATTGGAGATGTACTCTCCTCCATTATCAAATCTCAATACCTTAATCTTGGTATTAAGCTGATTTTTAACTAGAGTTTTGAACTTTACAAATGAATCAAACACCAGACTTTTGTAAGACAAAAGGTAAATCCAAACATATCTTGAATGATCGTGTATAAAAGATACATAGTATTTTGCACCTCCATTATATTCTTGAGAGAAGCTATGCACATCCGAAAGTATGATCTCAAAAGGAGTTTTTGCTCTTGTAGTGGATCTTGAAAATGGAAGCTTATGAGCCTTTGAGAGGCGACAAGCCTCAAAATGCTTGCCACATCTTGACTAATTCTTGGGGAGCCCGAATTCAAGCTCCTTTGCACACAGTGATTCCATAGCTTTCAAGTTGAGGTGGCCCAACCTCTTGTGCCATAGCTCCACCTTGGTAATCTCCTCCTTTGCCATGTTAACACTTTCTATTGCCACATTAGCATGTAATTTAAACAATCTACCTCATTTAAATCCTTTAGCTGTGCAATCATCATTCTTAAATATGGAACAAAATCCATGCTTAAATTGTACATCAAGGTCATTATCCATTAATTGGCCAACACTCAACAAGTTCTTAGTGATAGTTGGTACATAAAGGACATTTTCAAGATTCATCTTTTTGGATGATCCCAAGTACAATGGAATAGTACCTACACCACGTATCCTACACTCTTGATCAATAGCTGTAAGAATAAACTTTTTAACATCACAAGAGAGTAGAGTGAAAAAATCCTTTTGGAAAGTCATGTGGGAGCTAGCCCCACTATCAATCCACCAAGCTTCACTTGTGTTGGATTTGGATGATGGTGTTGAGTTGGATGCCATTAAGGATGATTCTTCTTCATCCTCCTCCGCCTCTTGATGTGCAATGTTGCTTTGCTTGTCTTTTTCTGACTACTTCTTATTGAAGCATTCTGATGCAAAGAGCCCATTCTTTTCACAAAAGAAGCACTTGTACTTGGTTTGTCAATCTTCTTTTGCCCTTTGAGCTTGATGATGCACCCTCCTCCTTGGCCTCCTTTTGATGATTATTCTTGGCTCCATTGGCCTTCTTCTTGCCTTTGAATCAGAAATTTGCTTTCTCGTCTCCATCCTATAGTGACAAGGAGTTCATCCTAGCCTTTGTGTGGAGCATCCTACACTCTTCAGCTACAAGCACACTATGAAGTTTTTCAACTGTAGGCAAAGTGCCTTGGATGGCAAAGCTTTGAACCAAATTTATGAATTCATCACCTAGATCATTTAGGACACTTGGACAAGCTCATTATCTTGAATCTTCTCTCCAATAGAGGCTAACTCTTTGTTGAGAGACTTGATTCTAAGCACATAATCTTGTGCATTTTCCTCACTTCTTCTCATGCTTTGCAAAACTTGATTTCTAATTATGAGAATCTAGAAGTGTTATTGGATTTATAAATGAATTTTAGTGAGTCCCATGCTTCTTTGGTTGATGTACAAGAAGAAACTTCTTTCAAAGATCATTACTAACATTCATTTCAATGCAATGAAGTGCCAGCCTAGCTTTATTCTTGTATCTAATCAACTCTTGTGCAGCAAGAGTTTCATTCTCTTCTTCAAGCACAAATTCATAGAGGTCTTGGAGCACCATTAGTGACTCGTCAAATGGAATACTTTGCAAAGTTTAATCTTTCACTAGATTCTAGAAGGAAAGCACTAATTGTTCCCATCTCACTAATAAATTCTACAAAGAAATGCACAATAAATTGATTTTGATTTGATCCTAGAAACTCACAAAGGTCTCTCTTGTAGTGATTCTCTCAAATTCGGCTTCTAGCCCTCTCAATGGACTTCTAGCCACGGTTCTAACACTTCCTCACAAAGATGAAATGAAGATGAGATGAGATTCAATCAAGCTACAATCAAATCAAGTCAATTATAGCTATTTTTTTGACCAAAAAATGGCTAAACACTTGCTTCTTCTTCTTGATGATTTTTCAAGACCTGTTAATCACTTTAAGAGGGCTTGATCCCAGTCTCAATTACTTAGATTTAATGACACAAAGTCAAATCCAATCAATGGCATACAATCATTGATGTTTTTCTTAGATCTAGCACCAAAAACCTCATCAAGATCAATCACTATGAATTTTTATGGATCTAATGAAAAATGAAAATTATTTCTAGGTACCAACCTGTCCACACATGTGAACAATACATATTATGACCCTAATCTAATTTTAACCACAAATTCACATCTTATTGTTATGGCCATATTCGATTAAGGACCTGGAATAGTCCTAATATGGTAGACCGGGGCCTCACGCCCATATTTAATTCCATGTCAAGGCCAAGTTATGACTAATAACCTTGAGAGGACCCAGACACTCTAATTGAGACATATGCAGTATTGCATGCCTGTGTGACGAATATATGCAGGAGGACTGCATGAAGAGATGTGATCTATATATAGTTGACCTAAGACTCTACTCTCTATATAATGAGGTAGGGATTCTCCCGTTGACATATTGGGTTTAGGCTAACAGTTTATCTCTTCTTCTCTAGCTTCACATGGCATGGCTTGGGGGCTAGATCCAAGTTTGATCTAGGATTCGTTGGGTGGTTTGGCTCCATAGTCTCTCCTATTGTGTTCTCCTATCCTCATCTTCCTTTAGGGTCTTTACAGTGGTATCAGAGCCCGGCTAAGATGCGGGCGGTCTTGGATGGGATGAAGGTAAGCTCTACATCAGAGCTTGGATCTGCATCCCAAAAGGAGTGTTGGTTTCTCTCAAGGGAAGTTGGATTTGAATTCACTAATTCCGGATGGAAGCACAATTAGCAAGATTGGTGGTAGTGTGCACATCTACTTATTTGATTTTGTTAAGTTGCTTATGATTTAGTAATTATGTCACTTTAGACTTCTTGAATCCTTGAGATGAATTGAATACACGCAGAAGATCCGCATGTATAGAGTCTGTAATCTTGTTCTGTATTGCCAGGGTAGAAGATAAATCTTTTCTCTCAGACTTGTAACTCTGAAGAATTAGACTTGTTGTTTATTGTTGATGCTCAATTCTCCATCCTTCTAGAATTGTGATGTTGAGTTAAGGCTGGTTGGATTCCTGATCTGTATAGCTGAGGGATGTTGTAATAATGACTCAGGTTATTTTTCCAGATGTAGCTTTTATTGAGGTCCTACTTTTGACTTGATCATAATCAGATGCAAAGGTGGGCAAGTTTTTTCCTATTGAAACATCTATAACTATGCTAAACCAAGTATGCATGTGGATAAATCTCTGCATGTCATTTTAGAACTTGGAACGGTTGTCAAAGTAGTTGGGCACGAAACCCTGCTCCTTTGGGAGACGTTGTGGGGCACTGATGCTTCTTATAAACCCTGTTCTGATTGTGTTCTATGTCATGCCAGAAGGATCAAGTGGATCCTTATGTGGTCGAATTGGCAGTGACGTGATTATAGCCATGGATTGATTTTCCTATAGATGGCAGTAGAGAATAGGAGAAGAACGAGCAGCTGTTGAACCTCTTCTTGTGGCCGTTGAGTTGTTTCTCCATCCAGAAGCATGCATCAGTTGACATTTTCCCATTGTTGTACTTTTGACAGCCTGATGTGGGAAGTTGTTCAATTTCGAACAGCGATGGAGGAGACAATCTGGTTGGGAGACTGTTGTGCAGCTGAACTGAGGCCAGAACACTTGTGATTGAAGTCATTGGTGTAGAAGGGGGATGGAGCACAGTTGGCTGTTCGAAATCTTGCATGCAGTTGACATGGATTTTGTTTGGTAGCGACGATGCTTGATTCGGGTCTGATTTGTGCACCCGTCGCGACTATGAAGGAGGATTCGATGTAGCTTCCTCATTTCCTTTTGGGGTTCGAGGTTAGGGTTTGCGGGGGGAGGGTCATGGGGTTTTTTTTTTGGAAAACCTTGTAAGTTTTTTTGTATGCCTTTGAGGATGGTCAGCATTTGGGCTAATTGCTTAGCTGTCAGCATCAATATTGATTGCATGCTTTTAAAAAAAAAAGGTTATTGCTTTTTTGCATTGGTGAGAAGACATTGCATTAGGGCTTCAATTTTTTGGTAATCCGAATAAACCTTCATGGGTTTGATGAGGTATTGAACTGTCTTGCATATGAAGAGAGCCAATGATTGGGAATGGGTATTCCATCATTGGCTACTTTTCCAGTAAATGCATAAGAAACGATTAAGTCTAACTATGGATTACCAAACAAAAAACTTATATCGATTTCGGAAGATGATTTTCGGGAATCTGACTGAATCGATGAGGGAGAATGAATTAATGATTCTGTAGGCCATAACCAAGAATGAGGTGGACAATATAAATTTTTTGCTATCCTAACAGGTTGGCTATGAATTTGGTTCATAGTTTTAGGATTGACAACAAATATTTGTTCCTCATGGGTTACTTTTTCCAAGACAAAACCCGGTTCAAGAAAATTTAATTTTTTTTGGTACTGTGCTTGGTGGTGAATAAACTTGGGATGCATGTGTTCTTCCCCAGATTAAAAGTTAAAATTAATTTTTTTTTTTTTACTGAATTTCAAGTTTAATTAAAATTTGGAATGGGTTACTTGTCTTGTATATTTCTAGTTGATATTAATCATTAGAAATGAGACAAGTTAATGTTTGTGCAAGATACTCGTCAAAATTGATTTTGAAACCGTCAAACAATATGAAATGACCAGATAACATGAGTGATGATAGAACTCTTGATCCAATCAGTGAAATCTTGTTTGGATACAGTTTAAGAGTTTTTGAAATCCTATTGGTAGGATTTCCATTCATGTAATTTCATAATTTAAGTTGGGATAGTTTGTTAATATTTACGGAGTAATGCCAAACCAGTCAATAAAAAGAAAACAGTCTAATTTTATTGAAGAATTTGTAATTTACAGTAACTGATCAAATGTATAAAACTGATTTCAATTCCAGTTAAATCCTATATTGAATTATATTCAAAAGATCAGACTAGTAGTGTTTTTTTACTAGTAGTTGATTTTTGTATATCGGTAATTCAGCCCAGATATAGGATAGAAATGAAATTGTTTCAGATTTTTTCCTACAGTAATCAATTTTAAACATTTACTAATGTCATTACGTCTTCTTAGTACCTTAGCTGGAATAGATTTTCAATGAACTGAAAATTCTAAGGAGTGAAGAAGAGTGGACATCAGTGGTAGTAAGTGTGAGCGAAAAATGTATTTGGCAATTAGGATTTTGGTAATCCTAGTAAATAATTGCTTAATACCGGATAATAATTTCCTGGACGAATTCAATTAGTTGAATTCATAACTGATATCTTTGTGACCATGGAGTTATCCGCAGTTTTGGATGTCAATTGTGATGTTAGAAGTGGAATCTGATACGTGGATTACATTGGATCTGTTAGTTGAATGAAGTTTGTCCCTAAATTTGATGCATCAGTAGGGGATCCGAAGCTTATTCATTAACCAGAAAAGATCAGAATGTAATATTGAATCATGTTAATTCTTCTGTTTAAGTCATAGGGTCAGATGTGGATTCATGGTATCCATCTGATAAGCATGCCAGTCATCCAAATAAAGGAATTCTCTAAAGTATGGAAACAAGAGATCATATCCTATATGGACTATAGGACAACTAGATGGATCTCTAAATTATCAGATGAGGCAGTTAAGAATTTTCTGGAAGGAAGAGCTGATGGTATGGGACATTAGTAATTTTGGAAAGGGAATTCTAGGACTGTAAAGATCTGATGATTAATGGTGTGTTTTAGTACCTAGTCGTGATATGGGAAAAATAAAACCGTTTGATCAAATGTGGGGTATTTTGAAAAATTTTGAGGTTTAATCTAGATCCCAATGTGGTATCTCATTATTTACAAAATCAGAGGCCCTCAACTCTATTTCTCACTTTCTTAATTAATCCTTTACTTCTTAGTAATTTCTTGAATATAAGACATCATACTAGTTTATATGATTCTTTCCAGCATGAAGTTATTCTTCTGAAAGACAGTTATGTCATATAAATTACTACTTGTTGTGAATTGACTTGGAATTCAGATACATTCTAAGATTAAAGTGTTTCGATTTCTTAAACCTGGAATGTCTCTTTGTGAATAAATGGATTTCAATGGAATGGTAGTTTCTATCACTCGGGTTGGAAATATTTGAAGGTAATCTTAGTTTAGTACTAGGATCAGGGAGGGGTTGATTGAGTGGAAGAAATTATGTAATTAGAAGTAAGTTGGATTGGAAAACTATTGAGATTTGAATGTTATTCGTCTCAGAGATTTCTTAGATATGTTATTTACTCATAAGAAATAGAAAATCTTTTATAGCTGAGTTACAAGGTCTCAGTGAGATATGCGAGTAGCATATGTGGGTTCTGTAGGAATCTGCCAGATAAAAATGTGTTTATGTACTGGGTCATAGTGAGATTATTCACATATGTGCATAATAAATCTTGTATGAATCTACTGTGTATTCCTAGTTACTAGGGTTATTTGGTGCACTTAACCTAGTCGGTGAACATAAGCATATGACATATACTGGTAGAGTTAACAAATCTTTGTAAGAAAGATTTATGGATTAACTTATAAATGATTTGGATATGGATCTAAATGTGGTGGTATACTAGTATAATTAAGATCTGCACCTAGACATTTGAGATTTCTGAATCATTGGCAATTAACTTGAGTAGTTGACTATTCTAGGATGAAGTTAATTGGTAAAACGATCAGTGTGATGTGGATTCACCAGGGACTGATGGTTTTTGAATTATATTGCTTGTAAGACGCATGATTAGTGAATCATTTGGTTCATCAGTTAAAATTATGTGCATCGGATATACAGTATTCTTGGGATATAGTATTCCTTAGTTAAGGAATAGACTCAGGTCATTAGTGATTGTATCCCAGAGCATTCAATTGGATAACGAATCATAATGAGTCCAAGAATAATAACTAAATTGATATTCAGCAGGACTTTGGGTATCTAGAGTTGATTCTAGACAGTAATCTAAAGTTTTTGTGATTAAAGATGATTGTCATTATCATTTTGGTATGCTTTCTGTCTTTAATTACCAGTGGTTTATAGAACTTGAATATCTCACACTTCAGTTAAAGAATCATCTTTGGAAAGTATTCCTAAATCCAGTATTTTCTCAATAGAAAGATTTTGAAATGATTACTTTTCCTGAGTTATGTTGGACATATACTCCAGTATCCTGTAAATGATTAAGTGTGATTTTGGATTCCAGGAAGTTATGATTGAAAAATCATACGAATCTAAATATTTATGGTTGACGGATCATAAATAGATACTTAATTATTGTCAGAGGATTATAAGAAAATTGTGATGATTCTTAAGTGTGATGAGTAATTTTTGATCGACTATTTGAGTAAAAATTCAGAGTAGTGTTTTGAATCTCTCTACTTCGGTATTTTACACGAGAATCTATGGATCTCACAGACATTCTCTCAAGATAACCATTCATTTTTATGGAGAATTTAATACAATGTTATTCTACTAAAGTTTGTGGTCTGCGGATGCTTGAGTACAATTCTTCATTTGATTGGATCTCCAGTTATCATAGGAGACAGACATGTCTATTAAGATGAATGAATGTTATTTTCTTGCATTTGGTGCTAGAAACAGGAGCATTTAACTCAAAAGAGTATCTGGGATACTTAGAGTTGAGTTTTAAGCATTCTATATCTTAATGATTCTTCTAGAGATTCTAGTTGAGTGAATTATTATATCTTAGAATTGGATTCTAAGGATAGTTGTACTTGGAAGTTTTTTATGAATTGTCTGTCAGAGTTTGTGGATAATTTTAGACTGGAATTATTATCATTTTTTTTTAACTTTAATCTCCTAATTTAGGAAATATTTCACTCAATGGCTCGTGTAAATGTTTTACATGAAGGTGATGCTACTAAGTTGTAGTGACTGTAACCCAGTTGAGAAATTTATCTCTTAGTGTACACTTTTCAAACTTGAGTTGTACTCCAGAACAGGGATGAACGACTGGAAATAAGTTTATCTCTGAGTACTTGTTTGATATGAAAGTCAGACTAAGGATAATGATTTTCTTGGTTAATATTGAAAGTTAAAGGAACTGTAATTCTTTCCTATTTTGAGGAGCTTCTAAGGATAGAAGCAATTCAAGGAGGGAAGAATGTTATGGCCATATTCGGTTAAGGACCTGGAATAGTCCTAATATGGTAGATCAGCCCTCCGGTATTCGAGATTGTTGGTCATGCCCTAATTTAATTCCATGTCAAGGCCATTTTATGACTAATAACCTTGAGAGGACCCAAACGCTCTAATTGAGACATATGGAGTATTGCATGCCTGTGTGACGGATATAGGCAGGAGGACTGCATGAAGAGATGTGATCTATTTATAGTTGACCTGCATGGGGGTTGCATGGTTTCATGCACAAGACTCTACTCTCTATATATTGAAGTAGGGATTCTCCCGTCGACATATTGGGTTTAGGCTACTAGTTTCTCTCCTCTCCTCTAGCTTCACATGGCATGGCTTGGGGGCTAGATCCAAGTTTGATCTAGGATTGGTTGGGTGGTTTGGATCCATAGTCTCTCCTATTGTGTTCTCCTATCCTCATCTTAGGGGTTATCCTTTAGGGTTTTTACAATTACATCCGATTTCTAGTAGGCCTTCCAATACTAGCTTTTTGCACCAAAAAACTTGTTGATTTTGGATTGTACACAAGATTAATGATTGCCTCTTGTACCTCACTCTGATACCACATTTAAAGTACAGTGCTTTGGACCTTACTTGAGTCTATTAATGACTCACAAGAGTGAGTGATTAATTGATCATAAAACAAATGCAAACTAGACACACAAAATTGAGATCTAGTTTGACAATTTTACATGCATCAAGCAAGAGCAATCCAAAATCATTATTCAAAAGCGATGTACACCCCACACATGTGTGGTACAGTACTCGGTATGGCCTGTAGACAACAAATGATGTTAAGAACCCTTAGTTTTTGCTTAGATCCAAAAGAGCAACAAGTACATCGTGTAGAAGGTCGAGTTTGCCAATGATTTCTGCATTACTACGGAGAGATGGTAATACATAGGAAGTTGATTGAGCTTTCTTGTCCTAATTTGCCATTCTAGCCTCATCCTTGAGTCTTGCCATGTAGGTGGCTAGATTGATCAACCTACTCCATAAATCTAGGAATTTGGTCCTATAATGTAGGAACCACTACCAAACAAACTTGACCAACCTTTTAGAGATGATCTAACCTACTCTAGTGTAGATTCTCACATGGCACTATGGCCTCACATGTGTGGGACCCACCATTGTACATACTTACATGGTTTAACATAGCAAGATTTGCCGATTTAGGCATTTTTTCACAATTGCCTCCACAAATCAAGTAGCATAAAAAAGAAGCACAAAAAACTTGTTATTTTGATCCAATTGATAAAAGATGACTCAAGTCGGTTTTTGAAGCTTATACACCTGTAAATCAAATCCCATTAGATCTCTCTTCACTCAATTACATCAAAAATTGAAGGTGTTTATCATAGATTATGTCTAGATAGCAATCAATGCTTGAATTGCATCAAAATCTATGATCCTAGCATGATTTTTGTACATCCTAGAAATGATGGAGAAAGCAGTAATTGAGATCCAATAGCTAGAGCATAAATCAATCTATTGATTTCTAGCTTATCTGCTTGAACTCCACTCTATGGCTCAAAAATCATGCAAAATCTTTCACACGTGTGGATGTACAGCTTGCTACAGCCTACGTACTATACCAACACTTTCCAAACCTTCTAATCATTCCAAAAACCAAATGCCAATAGCAATCATCAAACACTTTGTAGAAAAAAACTAGTCATGAAGGAAGATCTCAAATTTACTCATGATTGGATGGCAAATTCATCACGTATTTATACATAAATGTCTTGGAGCTGAGCGTTAAGGGCTACCTTTGATCCCATCCATGACCTAACCCTAGTTTCTAACCTAATAGGTCATAAGATCCACTCTAATTTGAGAGGTCAATATCTTGAGATCCAAAACAATGTAAAAATTGTTATTTTTTAGCTCCTAGAATCTCTCTAGCTTATATATGCACAATTTGGCTGCTGTAGCGGGTTTCTTTCCTTGCCTAACCTGAATCCGAGATCTAGTCAATCTAGCATCAAAGAGACGGAGTTAGTTGTCACGCGGAGGTTCGTTTCCATGAGAGCGATAATATAGTTAAAATTGTAACATGAATGGAGGATCTAACACTAACATCCATTAACACTAAGCATTAACACTACATCCATTAACCCTACTTCCATTAACCCTAAATCCACAACAATGATAGAAACTTACTCTTCTCTCTCTCCTTTTCTTCATAAAAAGCATAAGAAATAGCAATCCCAATAATGATCAAATCCAACAATTAGCAAATACAAAGGAAGCATAAGAAATGGAGGAAAAGAGAGGAAGAGCAAGGACATTCATCAATCCATTTCTAAAGAGAACCAATCTGCTTTATTGAAATGAGCAAATGAACATCAGGAGCAGCTCGAGTTGGTCTCTTTTTATAGTACAGAGGAGGACCCTGGCCTCTGAATCCTATTGGTCCAGTCTTGCCTCTCTTTTTATTCAAATTTAAAAAAGTGTGGGAACCATCAAAATTGGAGGGAAACCCAACTTTATTCACTAACTTGACATTTAGGCCCTGCGACATTAAAAGTCCCGCAAAAAGGCCTAAAGTCCTTTTATTGACTTTCTAATTAATCAAATAACTGTGTGATCATTGGGTTGGACTTACACACGCGGGGTGCCAAATATATGTCACTTATTAACTAAGGTTAGGGTTGTCTTGGGATCCGCAAACCCTCCAACAGTATCCCCCACCAAAACTGGTGGCGGTCCCACGACACCTGCAATATGCAGTTATTGGGGACTTTTATTGGCTTCGCGCCGAATCTTAATTAAATGATACTGCACCTTCTCCATAAAGTCGAGGCATGCAGTATTGGAATCCAAATTGTGTGGCAAGAAATAATGGTGGGCTCCGGCAATCCATTTGGAAGTTGTCCATGATGTGAAGCGGGATTCCCAAGAGCCTCCCATCATAGCCGCACAAAAATTAGAGACGAGCAATCGGCAGCTGATCTTTGATTTGCTTTGAGGCCATCGACTTATTTGGATTGAATGCCAGGGGAGGAAGGCAATCATCCCATTTGGTTGCCACTGACGCCAACAGGCGAACGTTTTCCAGGGCTAGCGAAGGATGAACCTTCGCCCAAGAGGATCCTTCACCCAGGTACTGTAATAAATGCATTTTTTCACAATCTGAACCTATGGACAACCTAATTTTGACATTTGAAGTTAATCTAGCAGGTCGGCGAAAGTTCATAATGAGGTTATGGTGCTCGGCGAAGGTTCCCAAAATGGCATATCATTGAACATTCGTCTGACTCAAAAATTGGATTTTCTCTTGTCAAGAACCTTCGCCCACCTCAATTTAGATAAATCAAGGGTGGATGTACAGTCTGAGAGCTCAACGAAGGTTTCTGGTACTATATTAGGCCAAATCTGCCCAAATCAATGATTTTTTAAGTCATTGTCCATAAAAAATACTGTGCTTCCTTTTCCTTATGCTGATGACTTCCTGACTTTTGCTCGTCAGTCTTGTCAACAAATTAAATACTGAAAACAAAAAATTGAAAAACAAATAAAATTAAAAAAATATATTGAGATCAGGCTTGCTGAACTGGCGGAGGAGGCTGCCAAAACTTGCGTAATCGGCTGCCATTTATCGGAGTATCAAATCGTTTTCCATCAAAGTGCTCAAGAATTACCGCACCATAGTTCAGGATTTCGTTCACTTTATACGGGCCTTCCCCGGTAAACTTCAACTTACCTTTGATCAGCTTGGTTTTGTACATCAATGCAAGATCTCCTGCTTTCAGATCTTTCTTGTGCAATCGACGATCGCGCCATGCCTTGCGGCGGGCTTTCTCTGCTGCTAAGGCATATCAATCGGGTTTCACATAATTTGTGCAACGCTTCATGACGGAGTTGTAAAGACATATCATCATTTAATCGTTCCGCTGCTGCTATGCGTAAAGACGAGATTAAAAATTCAATTGGCATAACAACATCTTGACCATAAACCAGTTGAAACAGTGTTTGATTTGTATTATTTTTGTAAGCAGTTTTGAATGCCCATAATGCTGCATACAGTTTATGTTCCCAATCGGACCAACTTGCTTCAACTGTCTTTGTCAAAATGGTGCAGAGAGTCTTATTGGAAAATTCAGCTTGGCCATTCCCTATGGGATAGTAGGGAGTACTAAATATGTGTATAACGAAAAAAATCTTCCAGTAAACACTTTATTGTTTGATTAACAAAGTGTGTACCCCGGTCACTGACAATTTCGATCGGACTGATTATAATATTTTCATATAGAAACTTGGCCGTAGATTTCGCATCAGCCACTTTAACAGCTTTGGCTTCAACCCACTTGGTCATATAATCAGTTGCGACGATAATGTATCAGGCCTGAGGTCCTTGCGCGGCAGGATGAATAGGACCAACATAATCCAATCCCCATTTTTCAAACGGTGCTTGCGATAAAATAGGATGTAAGGGTTCATAATTATGTCCAGTAGGCCGTCGTGCTCGCTGACAAACATCACATGTCTAAATAAAATTTTGTGTGTCCTTATGAAGCGTAGGCCACCAACAACCGGATTGTACTATGAACTATATTTGTACTATGAACTCCCAAGTCGTCCAAGTAAATTTCAAGGAATTTCTGCAGATAATCTTTAAAAGCAAATTGCATTACTCTTTGGAATGAACTTTGTGCATTACAGAGTCCAAACGACATTACTTTGTAAGCATAGGTGCCCCATTCTGTTGCAAAAGCAGTTTTGTGGCGATCGGCAGGTGCAATCTTAACCCGGTTGTAACCACTAAATCCATCCAGGAAACTATAACCTTCCGCTCCAGCAAGGTGATTGAAAATGCTTTCAGTTAAAGGTAACGAAAAGTGATCCTTCTGTGTCACTTTATTCAATGCTTTGAGATTCACACAGATTTGCAATTTCCCATTTTTCTTAGGAACAATGACAATCGGTGAAATCCATTTTGTATGCTCGATCTCATAAATGAAATCGGCGTCAAGCAATCTCTGAAGTTCTTTCTTTATCAGATCTGCCACATTAGAATTACAGCGATAGAACTTTGTAACCTAAAGGTATGGTATGTTCAATCACTGATGTCGGAATACCCTTCAAATCTTGATAAGTCCATGCAAAGCAATCTTGATACTTAATAAGTAACAAATGGAGTGCTTGATACTGTTCAAGAGTAAGTTGTGATCCCACTTGTACAATCTTTTCCGGTTCTCTTGGTTCAACAAGATTCATTGGCTGCGTCCTAGTTGGGCCATCGTAAACCTCTCTAGATTCCGGCATGTGTTCTTCAGGTTCACGATGTGCTTTAGGTAACATGATAACCACGCATCCAGTGTATAACGTTCAAAATGCTCTCGCATATCATGCTGGACTACATTTGCATGTTCTTTTTTGAAAGGACTTGTCTTGGATCTTTGTTTAGCCTTATTAGCAGGAATTGATCGTGGGGTGATGACTTTCGGGATGATAAATCTTTGTTCACAGGTGAAGACTTCCTAGACGAGGATGTCTTGCTGGATTCTTGACTTTTCCTTTGCGTTTATCCAATAAGGGTGACACTTTCTTTGAATCGATCTTTTGAGGGGGATTTTCCCATTTCAGGACTGTATTATAATGGTGCTTAGCTTGTTTCTTCGTTATCGAACCTGTGATCCTGCCTCCCTTCGATATAACTGCTTTGGGCGGTTTGATTGTTGGTTCGTCAGAAACATTACGCACTCCAAATCTGGTCAGATCCATATGATGTAGAATCTGTTCATCCGTAAGATGGCACAAATCTGGTCGGATCCATATGATGTAGAATATGTTCATCCGTAAGTTCTGCATTGCCATCATAAGTTAAGCATGGCTCACTGGTATGAGATCATTCTCAATTGGATCTGGTATAAGTTCTGTTGATATCCAGACTACATTTAGCACATTTAGTGGAAACGTGATTGGTGTATCCAAAGTTCAATCTAATAAGGAAATCTCGCTCAACTCTGATTGAATATCTTGTTGACACATATATCCTGCTGTACAATCAATTGTTGCAAGAGCTTCATTCCAATTGACAGTATCCATTTGAGAATTGTAGTGAACTCCCAATTTTTTCTCTGGTCGATCACAAGTGTGATCCGTTGTTGATGAATCGTCATCCGCTTTTTGAACCACTGGTTTGATAGTCCAAGTCATAGGATCAACTTTAACTGCACGTTCGCGATTTTCAGAAGTGATTTTTCCGGTACCCCAATTATGAATTACTTGCGCAACTCGTAACCATGGACGTCCTAATAGAACTCTGGTGCTTCTGGTAAGTCCATCACGACGAAAGTAATGACGAACTGTACTCCTGCAATCTTGACAGGTATATCTTCCACCATTCCTCATGGACGAACTGTCGTTTGATCCGCTAACTTAATAGCAAAAGTAGCAGGCTTAATCTTTGTAAGGCCCCATTTTGTACATAGCTTTGTAGAAATCAGGTTAACTCCTAAACCGCCATCTATCACGACTGCTTCTTTAGAAATTTGTCTATGTTGTATCGACAAAGTGACATTCTTTTGTTCACTTTCCCAAGCGGCTCCAACATGGAGTACATCGTTAGATTCTTCAAATTCAGCACAAAAAGTGGCTCATGGTGGACTTCTAGTTCTTCTTAAGCTAACTTTTGCGCTAAGACTTCTTTAGCTTTTGGCACCAACTTTAGGAACTCTCCCAATGAAATATTGATCTTGCTAGACAAAATGTTCATGAGTAATTCTGTATGCGGTGCTTCCGGTTCAGTCATCTTAAAGGATTCTTCGTGGTGATGTAATTGATCATTCATATCCGTACATAAATTTCTTGGAGGCTGCAATGGTGAAGACCAAACTTCAGCTATTACTTTAGCAGCTTCAAGTTCCTCTTCTTCTTGCAGATGTTTAATCCACTATCTCATATCCCGATATCTTTGTTTTTCTGCATTAAGATTTGGATAGACTCCCGATGCTGTTGGTGTTTCATTCAATGGAATAGAATCAACAGGTACTAGATCCACTACTGGTTCTTTTTGCTTTTGTGCTCTGGTGACCACCATCAAGGGTGCACTTGGTTTATTTTGAGCTATTGATCCTTGCTTGATGGTTTTCAAATTTACTGGTGCTATAGCTGGTGGTGGCTTCGGTCTTGCTGGAAAGTCTTTATACCAATGCCCATATCCACAATCACGACAGAGTGGTACAAATTTTTCTTTATTTGGGCATTCTGCAACTCTGTGATTTTCTCCACATACAAAGCATCCAAGTGGTGCTCTGGTCCAATTTCTCGAGGCTTGTTGTTCAGCGGCAACATAAATGACATACTGTTCTAAAGATCCACCTTCCTGATCATTACCATAGCTCCATTGCTCAGCACCTCCGTAAGGTTCTGGTTCCATCAAATTGGCAGGAGGAGCGGAGTGTTTTGGTGGGGCAGGCAAAGCTAGACGTTCCGGGTATCCAAGAGTAGATTGTCGCAGTCTTGCTGCTAGATTTCCTCCATACTGTGGATCTCGATATCCCATTTGGGCATACCGTTGCTGAATTATCTGAGGGTTGAAGTTGCAAAAAGCAGTCTCATGGTTAGGTGAATTACACAGATGGCAAACATTGATTTTCATTCGTTTTTTCAATTGAGGACACTCGTTCACTGTGTGATTTCCTGTACAAATAGAACACCAGATATTTTCCCTGGTAGGAAAAGTCTTTGCAAACTTCTCAGGTTCCTTGTTCGCTTCTCCGTGGAAATTTTCCAATGCTTTGATCTTCTCATCAAATTGCAACTACAACTTTTCCATCTGTTTCTGCTGGGTCTTCCCAAGTTTCTCGAACTCATTGAGCATCATTTATGCAGTAGCATTGACATTCGTTGATGCGATAGTGGTGGATGTCATAGTAGTCTGCCCTACTGTATAAGACAACATATTGACATTTGGCTCATCATCTGAATCTTCATCCTCCTCCCGAATTGCATCGTCCATAGCATTTTGCAAAAGTGCGTACTCATTATGGCGTTTCAGCTCACGTATGATTCGTTTAGGTAGACCTGACAAGAACCACATAATCATGGCATTTTCATTAATCAGCTCAGGTTCGCATTTAGATCGAAGATGTTTCACCCTTTGATGTAATCTCGAACCATTTCCCTCTTTCCCATTTTAATTCTACTTAAAAGTAGGAAAGGGTCTTCCATAAACTTTCGCGGTTTGAACCGTGTGATGAGGGCTGGTTTAACAACCTCCCAATATGTACGCTCAGTTTCATCTTGGTTATAGTACCAATCTTGTGCTGCACCTGTTAAGGCCATAGGAAACAGTTTAAGTTTATCTTGAGGATAAATCTCACCATAGACCTCACATGATTCAACATAGATCTGAAGAAATCTAACTAGATCTGTTAATCCATTATATCTGGGTAGATCCAATCGGGGTGCTCTTCTAACAATAATTGGATTGACCTCCTATGGAGCACCTCCAGGGGCAGCCATCTTTACAAATTTAGATCAAATAGATAATGAGATTGGATCTAGTTTTTTTTCCAAAAAACTATCTCAGATTAGATCTGCTAGATCTATTCTACTTTTTAAGAATCTGATTCTATATGATGAAAACCTTTCCGAAATTCGATCAATCGATACTTCTCAAAAATGATAAATCTCTCAGAATCCAATTCAGAATATATCAGATTTGATCCAAATTTTGACAGAGACTTAATCTGGAAAATCAAAAACTAAAAATAGGACTGGCGAAGGTCCGTTAGGCGAAGTTTAAACAGTGCTATGTTGGGAAAAAAACTCTCTAAACACTTTTCTAGCAATTTATTGGAAAATAACCTTTGTCGACTTCTCAGATGGAAGATCTGACATAGATAAAACTATGGAAAACCGGACGAAGGTTTCTGACGCAAGGAAATACAGTTTCTGTAATCTGACGAGGGTAAAAATCAAGATTTTTTGTGATCTGATCAAGAAGAATCTTCGTCAAACTCAAAAATAGTATTTTTCTATAAATCGAATGTTCTAGAAACTCGGCAAAGGTTCTGGCGAAGGATCAAGAGTAATACTGGTAATTTTGCAAAAAGGTGACTTTTTATGACAATATGACAACTGATCCTCTGAAACCCTTTTAATTTTTGGTATTATTCTTCGTCGACCTGGCAGTAGATAGATCTGAATCACATCTTAGCACAGTAAATCGGGCGGAGGTTCTTTTTCTGTATTTTTTCGGGTTCTGATAATTTTTAGTGTTTTTTGGCAGTTTTTCTGATGTTTCTGGAAATCTGCTTGGAATTAATCTTCGCCCTTCAAACTGAAGGTTCTGTAAACAAAACTGAAGGTGTCTGCAAGTCAGCGAAGGTTTCCTAAAAGAGGGTAAAAAGTTTTGAGCTCCGATGACGCTTTTTGCCTCTTTTTGACCAAATCTGACAAATTTGACCGATTTTTGTTATTTTCTCTGATATTTCAGATCCAAATGGATCTTAAGATTGGTGATCTGAACAGCTTTTCCTGTTTAATAATCAGATTAGATTTCAAACAAGCAAATCCACTCAAATCTAGCAAAATCAATCCCAAACTAACCCGAAAATGTAGATCTAACACTATTCATGCCACGACAAGATGCCTAATGCAAGCTAACCATCAACCAAACATGCTGCAAACTGAAAAATTGGCGTAGCTCCCCGGCAACGACGCCAAAATTTTAGTGGGTTTCTTTCCTTGCCTAACCTGAATCCAACATCTAGTCAATCTAGCATTAAAGAGACGAAGTTAGTAGTCACGCGGAGGTTCGTTCCCATGAGAGCGATAGTATAGTTCAGATTTCAACATGAATGGAGGATCTAACACTAACATCTATTAACACTAAGCATTAACACTACATCCATTAACACTAAGCATTAACACTACATCCATTAACCCTACTTCCATTAATCCTAAATCCACAACAATGATAGAAACTTACTCTTCTCTCTCTCCTTTTCTCTCTCACAAAAAGCATAAGAAATAGCAATCCCAATAATGATCAAATCCAACAATTAGCAAATACAAAGGAAGCATAAGAAATGGAGGAAAAGAGAGGAAGAGCAAGGACATTCATCAATCCATTTCTAAAGAGATCCAATCTGCTTTATTGAAATGAGGAAATGAACATCAGGAGCAACTGGAGTTGGTCCCTTTTTATAGTAGAGAGGAGGACCTTGGCCTCTGAATCCTATTGGTCCAGTCTTGCCTCTCTTTTTATTCAAATTTAAAAAAGTGTGGGAACCATCAAAATTGGAGGGAAACCCAACTTTATTCAGTAACTTGACATTTAGGCGACATTAAAAGTCCCACAAAAAGGCCTAAAGTCCTTTTATTGACTTTCTAATTAATCAAATAACTATGTGATCATTGGGTTGGACTTACACACGCAGGGTGCCAAATCCCTCTCACTTATTAACTAGGGTTAGGGTTGCCTTGGGATTCGCAAACCCTCCAACAGCTACATTCCAAAGCTAGGTTAGGAATAAGACCTATGAAAAGTATCCTATGGTTTTTGTCATAAGCTTTAGGAAGGCTTGATAGAAGAGTCATAATTGCATCTAAATCATCTATGACTGCACCTATTGCAAACATCTATGATTGCACCTATTGCAAACATCTGTTCAAGTAAATTCTTGAGACAGTCAAGATGATTCGAAAAAAGAATCTCCATCAATCATTTTGAATGAGAAAAATTTATTTCTCAAATGAAGTTTGGAAGTTATATATCTAATGTCTTAGAGTGTGCTAAAACTATCCCATGCTTCCTTGGAGGTTGTAGCTGACTTGATACAACTGATTTGAGAATATTTGATATTGAGAGTCATGAGTGCAAAAGCCTTTTCATCCTTTTGCCTCCATCCCGTAATTGTAGCTTCCTCAATAAAAGGTTTAAGCTCCATGTCTTCAATGACATCCCTCTAGTAAAATAATTCTCATCTTGAACTTCCACATGTGATAATTATCACCATCTAGCATATCAATGAAAAAATGCATTTGATGATGTTGATTCCATTGTAAAATTGACTCATAGTAAGTAAGTTGCAGGATGATACTTTTTTGATAGAAATCAAAACCAATGAATTCCCAATCTTAAACTGTGAATAGATATATGATTCGAGCAAAATTAAATAGTACCTTTTTGATAAATATCAAACAATAAATTCTTGTAATGAATGCTTTTTATTCATATCAAGGTTTGATCTGAATTCTGTAACATGGCTTTGATACCATTTTGGAAAGCAATTAATGTGCAGCACTTTGTCAACACAACTACCTATTTGGAAATAGCTATGAAATATTGTTGCACTTTGCTTTTATTCAAATAAAATCAGACATAAATAGTCTATAAAACAATTTAGCTATTGTTACTGCATCTCTGCTTATCTTGTTACAATCACAAGAACACCATCGATAATCAGATGTAACTGATGAATTATATCTATTTATAATTGCACGTTAATGCTCTGAAGTCCACTCTGTCCGATCCCTAGAAAATAATTGTGTTGCACTTTCCACCCATCGTGTCAGGCGTAGTACGGTTGCCACATGGCACTTCCAGAGTGGTCAATCAAAGTCAAAGTGCTCATTACAGTACTTCATAAAATCCATGTGAAAAAGTCAAAGGTACCCATTATGCGATGAAATATGCCAGGCAAAGGACATTTTGCCCGACACCTTCCATAATACAAAAGGTGCATGTAAACAATAAAAAGAAGAAGAAGAAGGTGCACGGATTCAGTGAAGGGAGGCTTCTCCATTTTCCTCATTAAAATGTAAAGAATAATATTAGGTACAAGCAAAATTGAGATCCCAAAACTTGAATCAAGACCCCCATGACTTTAGCTAGCTAGTTAGCTAGGAGGCTAAGTCACATGAAATAAACGAACCCGGGTGACCCTTCAACGATCTCGCTGAAATTTCTGAGAAGGGCAGCAGTTGAAATTGCAAGCCTCCACTCGTGGCTCCCGAGTCATGCCCCCCCTGTGGCAACTTTCCACGCCATAACAAAACAATATTTCATAGCAAAAGCGCCCCTTGGTCGTCCCTCTCCCTTTCTCTGCTTCCTTCCTTCGCCTTCGAAGCTCTTTGGTGTTTGCAGGAGCAGAGTGCCGACCGACATGATGATGGATGAATAAGAGCCCTCCCTACCTAGCTCGCTGCTGCGGTTACTGTTTTCCTCTTTATATTTCCAGCAAAGCTACCGACACTCATATTCGTCACCGAGGCTGGATGTTGTAGCAATTCCGCTTTATTTAGAAGATCCTTCATTCTCAGCTCAAAATTTTCTGAGCTCCCATTTTGGGCGGTGTCTCGATACTTTCATATCGTTCTTTGCTTTTTGATATTATGCAGGCAGACCCTCTAGGTTGATAGAGGTGGGGTATTTGTCGCCGTCCGTTCTGCTTGGGATGAGTTGCGGGAGTTCTTTTGTAGGCTTTAATGGGATATTTAGTCAAATCGAGTCAAATTGTCCTGTTCTTTGATTGAATTTAGAGTGGCTGGATCTAGTGACTTAAAATTTGCGGTGTTATGTTAGCTCTTGGAAATTAGTAGTGGGCTATAATCCAGAAACAACCTATTCCTAGCGATGAATTTTATTTTCTGGTACAGAAAGTGCGGTTTATTCTGATCAATTGATTGTTCGAGAATCCTTTTTTTTTGGTTCTCTCTGTGGTGTACCATTTCTTATCTAGAAATTATTTTGTGGGTCGGGGAAATTTTATTAAATCAAATAGACGATACACTTAAGGATGCTATTTCATCCAGAAATTGTCAGGAGCCAGCCAGACATTTGCATTTTTGAACACATTGAGCTTTTTATAGCTGATTTTAGACCTCTCTCTTTTCCCTACATTCAGCACATGTCTTAAGTAGGTGTTGGACTCATGCTGAGACTTGGCATGTGAAGAAATCAGAGGAGTTCAAAATTTGTCACTTGTAGAGGCTAGGATTTTCCATATGTATTGGTTCGGCACAATGTAGATAAGACAATAATTTGAAACCCTCTTATTGTGAAGCCTTCAATGCACATGTCTATTCATTGGGAGTTTAAAGGACAAGTTTTTGAAAGTAAAACAAGGGCTTTGTTCAATTGACGTTAAGCTAACATGCATAGTCACAACTCAATTCGAGTTAAGCTTTGACTTGATGAATTTTTTGTTTGAAGTTCAAATCATTGCAGTGCAAAATGATTTGAAAAAACCCTAAATTTTGTGAAAATAAAATATCTTATTTGAATCTTGAAATGATACAAGGAGCTTGCATTGCAACTTGTTGTTGCTTTGTTTATGCATGCCATTGATACAAGGCAACCAAGCCTAAACTTCTAGAGACCTCGTCAAGGTTGGAATAATGGATTTGTAGAGCTCTTGACTTCTGTATTTGCCAAGCTTGCAAAACTCAAGTGTCAGTTAATTTGTAGAGATCAAAAACATTACAACACTCTTCATGTCTAGTACCTTTTAAAGGCTCGCTTTTGTATCCTATCCTAATATGGATAAATACATTGATCCACGATCCTATTTTCTTCTATTGGTGGATAAGTGAGATCAACTAGGTCAATGACTAAGTCTTAGCCTTTAGGACAGTTGGGACCTAGTAATGCTAATTTGGTAGCTCCTAGGAAGGTTTCCTAATGGGCCTTACATATTACAATGTACCATGTACATGGCTAGATAGTAGAAAATCAGTAAATTAGATAGCATTCCACATTTGAACATCGTCAATGCTATCGTCATCATCATCAGATGGATCACTCTCATCCTCCGACGAATCATCGCTATCAACTTCATCTTTTGAGATCTCTGTATCATCTTCATCTTCTAGTGGCTCCTCCTCCTCGAGAATCCAAGTACTGGAAGCATCTCCCCCTCTCGTCCTACGACGTGCAGCAGCCCGAGTGGTAGGTCCTGCACCCAGGGATTGGCAAGGGTTACAATGTACATCTATTGAAATTTTAACTCTAAAGCTGGAACTTAGTCATGGGACGAAGCTCAAAGTTCAAACTTCCAACTTGCAAGTGCCAAGGGCCCAAACCTCAAGGGCTAATTCAAAGCTTGAAAGTTGGAACTTTAGATTCACCTGTAGACATCAAGGCATCCTCATGTAGTAGTGCATACACGTCCTCCTTGTCCTGTGACCTTGCTGGTAGGTTTGGAACCTTTGTCACGTCAATTTCATCTGGATTTACCTATAGTATGTACAACAACGTGTAGAATGTCACTAAAACTTCAATTTAGAGTTTGACTTTTCTATTTACTATTAAGCTATTCAAATATAGTTAAAGTTGAAAGTTCAAACTTCAAATTTCAAAAATTCAATGTTCAAACATAGTTGCAACTTGCAAATGACAATTGACCTGTACGAGCTCCCTCGTCTCCTTTAGCTTCTTCATAAGCTGCAGATTGGTGTGCACATGCACCAACCTGTCTAACTGTGCAACACTGAGCCTGTTCCTCCTCTTCGTATGAATCAAAGAGAACACATTCCAGTTCCTCTCACATGCACTCGCTGTGCAATCCTGTAAGAAAATGCATATGGTGAGCTTCTGCAATCTAGGAACATTACTCCCATACTTGTCCCACCATGAAATAGGGCACAATCCTGCTTTGAGCCGTGCTCTTGGACACCCAAACTCAAGAGTCTCGTGCCTCACACGTCACACAATGCACTCATGAGTGGGTCTTATGCAGTGCTAAGTGTGACAATGTGGCCACTCACAAGAATCAAGATTAAGATTCAAGAAAGACTAAGGACTTGAAAGAACAACAAATGTAATAGAAATATCATGACTCATACTGAAGACATTGAGATCATCCCTGAGTGAATCCTGCATGATAGGATCAAGGTAGACCGTCTCAATGTATGTGCGCCTTCCTTGTTGGAGCTCTCCATCATGGAATCAATCTTCATTCCTCCATAGAGGGTGAATGCAAGCCATAGCGTGCAGAGGCTAATGGAACCACTCTCACCTGGCTTGCGACTTTTCTCTTATTTCTTCAACCCTATAAAATTTGAAAATCATACATCATACATGTCAAATGATACATATTACATAAATACTCATCGATGATCAATCATGATAAGAGATAATAGATAATAGGTCTCATCAATGAATATGAACACCAGTCACTCTGAAAGTTCAAATTTCAAACCTCTGTGTATTGAAGGTAGTGCAGGTGCAAATCTACTCTCCCAGCCTGTCCATGAACTCATAGAGAAGGCCCAAAAATCTGTAAGGCACAAGACAATGTAAAGAGGTTGCAACCTTGTGACAATGGCCCATGCATCATCCCAAAAAAGAGATGATAGCACAGTCCTCTCAAATCATTGAGCCTTAGGCTCTCTTGAAGGCCTCCAATCCTGCCAATGGTTTGAGACCACTATCTGTCTCAACCTGCCATGCACCTTCAAGAGGCGCTCTAGAACAATGAAAATAAAGGCAAACCTGGAAGAAATTATGATTGCAAATTGTATTAGGCTTCAACAAATCAATTATTGGATAACAAAGTTGAAAGTAGTTACTAATAAGCTACGTACTAACTTCTAAGAATCTAAGTGATGAATCAAATTTGATGAATAGAAAAGTAGACCTGGTGGGGGCAGGTCTCAAAAGCTCGAGGCTAGAATAGGCCTTGAACATGATAAGGACCCTCGGTCTCTTGGTGACAAACCCCACCAAGAACCGGCTTGTGTCTACTACCTCTCTAATCCATGGCAACTTTGCTATATCCTCAAATAAGAGGTCTAAGCCATGTGAAGCATAGGGTGTCCGAAAAATCCAAGGATACTTCTCATTTACGAGCTTCCCCATGGCAATGTGTTGTCTGTGACAGCTTGCAAAGCACAACAATGCAAGATCGGACATCTACAATCTAAGAATCAACATCGAACAAGTAGTACATAATGAGTAAAAAGTTTTCACTGCTCATTGTTATTAGTTAAGTAACAAGTTACAAGTAGTAAGTACTAGTAGCTGTCAGAATTTGTGATACAAATTCTAGATGAAGATACTAGTTCTACTAGCACTCACACAAAACCAAGCATAGAGAGAATTCAGATCATAGGAGAATTGAGCAATTGCTCTAGCATAATGGAATGATTGTGGTGGGGCGCCAGCCTACTTAAATAGTTTCTCTAATGAATGAGAAAAGGTAAGATCCTAAAGCAAATAGCAAAAAAGCAAAAGCTAATTGCTAAAAATACTACCTATATTTGGTAAAGACCAAAAATGAACTTCTAAGTAATAAATAGATCCTAATCTATTTGTAGTGCGCCCACCTACATGCATAAGCCTTAAAAAACAATTTACTATAAATAGAATGGCCCCTAAAAATAGCACGTAGGCATGGCCAAACTTATCATTAAGGGGTATCAAATAAACATTAATTCCTAACACTCCCCCTTAATGTTTACTTTGTTATCTATTACTCCTAGAAGTTCTCTAAACTTCTGAATTTTTTTTTGCCAAGACCTTTGGTAAAGATATCTGCAACTTGTTCTTTTGTAGGGCAATAGATAAGCTCCACTTCATCACTTTGAATTTTCTCTCTGATGAAGTGTTGTTGTACTTCAATATGCTTTGTCTTTCTGTGAAAAATTGGATTTTTCGCCAATTTAATACAACTCTGATTATCGCATTGAAGTACCGTAGGTGAATCTTGTACCATATGTAGATCATGTAGAATCCTTCGCAACCATATTGCTTCACATGTTGCACTCGTAGTAGCTCGATATTCTGCCTCTGTAGATGATAAAGCAATAGTATGCTGCTTCTTTGAACTCCAAGAGATAGCACCAGAACCAAGACTAAAAACATAACTTGTAGTAGATCTTCGGTCTTCCGCATCTCCAGCCCAATCAGCATCCACATATCCCTGTAACTTTAAATCATCGTGTCTACCATAGAGAATACCAAATCTTAAAGTGCCCTGGATATATTTGAGTATTCGCTTAGCAGCTTTCCAATGAATCTGCTTAGGCTTAGCCATAAACTGACTAACCAAACTCACATCATAAGCAATATCTGGTCTTGTAGTAGTTAGATAGATTAAGCTTCCAACAAGCTTTCTATATAACGTCTCATCTACATCCTGATCTTCCTCAGCTTTAGTAAGCTTACATCCACTATCATATGGTGTAGAAATAGGCTTGCACTCTGACATTTTGAACTTTTCAAGAAGTTCATGAGCATACTTAGATTGAGAAATAAATAGTCCCTTGTTAGAATCGAAGAGATTCTCTAATCAGAGTAGACTAATCTTATTAGTACTCACACAAAACATCAACCACAAGCTGAAGAAGAAGAGAGACTGCAAGAAGCTATGCTTCATAAGCTGGAAACTGAGATAACAATGGAGGTGGGCACCCATCTACTCTTATAGAGGCTGTCGACAATGAAAAGCAAAAGCTATCCTTCTACAATAGCAATTGAAGAGCTAATTATGAAGTCTTAACAATAGAAGTCTATGCTAACTTGGTTAAAATAGATTTCTATACTATTCTAGCAAAATTGGTACTAACTTAGGTACCTATACTAAAAAATAGATAGTACCTATACTAAAAATAGAAATAGGCCTTCTAGCACGCAGGCTGGCCTCTACAATGAATTAATTAATCCATTAATTCCTAACACTCCCCCTTAATGGACAATCAATTATCAATCACAACCAAGTCCTTTGGTCTCAATATAACCATTAAGCTTAAACTTGGTTCTATAAAATAAAGGATCCTCTGAATCCAACACTGAAGCCATAAATGCATAATGCGTTTCTTCATCTTCATGATAGTGTCCACTTGACCGTGTCAATCTCTTAGCTCCTTGTTGACTCGATTCTCCCTCATCCACCATTTGACTATCTTTTATAGTCTCAAAGTACCATCTTGGTAACTTCTTTGTAGGTGACGTAGAAGGAGAATATGTATCAAATACTCTTGACCTTTCCTTCCGTTTACCAAGATCCACCTGTGTACACACCCTTGGTATAACTTGTGTAGAAGCTGTATCACATGGACCTGTAGCTTCCTGAACATCATCTATAATTAGAACAGCTTTTGTAGGACTTCTGTTAAGCAAGTAAACTGCTGTACTAACTGCTTCGCCCCACAAATGATTCTTGAGGTTCTTACCTCGTAGCATGCTTCGAGCACTCTCCACAATAGACCTGTTATTTCTCTTGGCTACTCCATTATGCTGTGGTGTATCAGTCAAAGCAAATTGTCTCTTGATTCCATGTTCTTTGCAGAATTCCTGGAACTCTGTAGATATGAATTCACCTCCCTTATTGGAACGTAGAATCTTGATTTGCTTTCCTGTCTGCTTCTCAACAAGTGATTTGAACTGAGTAAAAAACTTAAAAGCTTGACTCTTATACTTAAGCAAGTATATCCATACCTTCCTGGAAAAATCATCCACAAATATCATGAAGTAGGATGCTCCCCCTATAGACTGAGTCTGCATAGGACCACATAAGTCTGTATGAACAAGCTCCAAGATCTCCTTGGCTCTATATGCTCCATCCTTAGGAAACTGCATACGATGATGCTTGCCCATAACACATCCTTCACAGATTTTTTTCGAAGATACAATATTAGGTAATCCTATTACCATATTATTGTCTTTTAGAACCTGTAAGCTTTTGTAGTTCAGATGTCCAAACCTTTCATGCCATATCCTGCTCTCCATGCTATCAGAAGCTGTACAAACCTGATGATCCGGTGTAGACGCATCAAGTTTGTAAAGTCGACCTTCCAAAGATCCTGTGGCCACAACTTTGTAGTCTTTGCTTTTGTCTTTGATGAGACACTCTGATCATCAAACTCAACTTTCATATTTTGCTTAGTGATAGCAAAAATTGAAAGTAAATTCTTCTTCAAACCTGGAACATAGAGAACATTCTTAATTTCTCCTATATTCCCTGAAGGTAAATGTACTCTCACTATACCTCTACCTTTGATATCGTAAGAAGAATTGTCTCCAAGCTCGACATGTGAATTTACACCAGTGTCATCAAACTGTGTGAACCACTCACGATGTGGTGTCATATGTTGCGTTGCGCCAGAATCAATATACCAACAGTGTTCAGAGATCTCTGATGTTGAAGTTGAGAATAACTCATAGCATCCCACAACTTCATTTTTGTCTGAAACTGCTACTTGTCCAGAAGATACCTGCGCCAGACACTAGAAAAAACCTGCACAGGATGGCACCTCCACCAGATGCAACCTTCACCAAATAGCACCTCCACTAGATGCGACCTCCACCAGTAAACCTGCTGCGCTGATCTTATCCTTCCTTCCGTAGATCTTTATCTTAACGAGATGGCTCTGATACCATGTTAGAATCGAAGAGATTCTCTAATCGGAGTAGACTAATCTTATTAGTACTCACACAAAACATCAACCACAAGGTGAAGAAGAAGAGAGACTGCAAGAAGCTATGCTTCATAAGCTGGAAACTGAGATAACAATGGAGGTGGGCACCCATCTACTCTTGTAGAGGCTGTCGACAATGAAAAGCAAAAGCTATCCTTTTACAATAGAAATTGAAATGCTAATTATGAAGTCTTAACAATAGAAATCTATGCTAACTTGGTTAAAATAGATCTCTATACTATTCTAGCAAAATTGGTACTAACTTAGGTACCTATACTAAAAATAGATAGTACCTATACTAAAAATAGAAACAGGCCTTCTATCACGCAGGCTGGCCTCTACAATGAATTAATTAATCCATTAATTCCTAACATCCCTGTGCTACTCTCCATACCTCAATCCCAAGAAAATATTGTAGTGAACCAAGATCTTTCATATCAAACTTTGATGAGAGATCTTTCTTGATTCCCTGAACCATACTATGATCTGATCCTGTAGTAAGAAGATCATCCACATACATCACTACAATAACAATATGACTATCCCTTATTAAAACATAAAGTGTATGCTCTGAACTACTTCCCTATTCCAATATCTGGTTGGTCTTATGGTGTTCTTTGTGTTAGATTACTCATTGATCAATAGTTCATTGTCTATTTATTGTTCTTACTAGAGGCCATATGAATGATCCATGATTGTAAATGTACCTTAGTTCTATGCAATCCATAAAGGGTGCATCATGATTCCCATGGGAATCTTTAGTCATCTATGAAGGATATATGATCTTGAGTCACTTTTGAAGTTTTTAGGCTAGTTATTTCAGAGAAGAAACTTAGTGCATTCATAACGTCTTGAGAGTGAGCTTTTGGAAGTCTACATGAAGGGGGTCTCACTTTCTTATGAGGATGATCAAATTGAGTGAGGACATTTTTTCTAGAATTCTTTAGATCTAGATAATATACAAGATTAGAGAGAGTCACATTTGATGAATCACATTCACTTTGGATACTTGGTTCAAGAAGACTCCAAGAAGAAGAAGACTCTTGGAAAACTGTGAAAGCAGATTTCCTTGACTTCATCTTGATTACAAAAATGTCCCATTCAAGGGAAGTATGTTATGTCCTTGGCTAATTGGGATTAGCATGGAGCGAGTAACTATGGTTGGTCAGAGTAAGAATGCTTGACCTCATAGAAGCAAAGCTATGAATAGAGTCCTCAGGTTTAGTAATAGCTATATGACCACTGGAGAGAACATACATGGGGAGTCATTTAACCCCATGGACAGTCAAACTTAGCTCCAGTTTCTAGATTATCTCATGTTTGGATTTAAGCAAGTTGATAATTCAGTGTTCATTATCCAAACCACCTTTGTCCTGACCATATCGAGTCTAGGGAGCCTTGCATGTGCTTAGTATTGGTGTCGATCATGGTAAAGTACTATTTGATGCACATTCTTCTCCTTTCAGGAGGATTTCCTTTCCTCTCTTTGATAAATTGTCCGAAATTTTTTCCCCCTCCTAGAAAAGGCACTATTATTAGTGTGAATATGAATTCTAGGAAAGAGAAGCAAGATATGGAGCAAGTGGAAGAGTATGTTGATGCAACAAAATGTATTGACGAAGGCCGCAGCAAGATATTGCAAGAAGCAAATGTACATCTACTTCGTGTATGAAAGTGGAGACTGCTTGAGTGAATGAAATGAGCAGTGCAATCAGGAGAATTTCAAAGCATATGACCTTTGGGAGCAATATATGGGGCATTGAGACTGTCAATCTGTAACCAAAGACAATTTTGTGCTTTATTGAGAAGGTTATGATATTCGAAACAAAGGTCTTTTTTTACCAAGCTGATTTGTGTCTTGAGATAAAAGCTGTGGATGGAAAGCTGGTGTGAACACAAAGAGGAATCAAAGATTTATTGTTGGATTGACACTTTATAGGTCAAAAAATGGAAACTCTTCGTAATAGTAGAATCAAGAGCGTTATTTGAAACAGTTGCGCAAGGAGATTATGTGGCTGCAAGCCTATAGTTTTCTCTCCACAAGGTTCTTTCAAGCTATCAAAACCAATTTGTTGGAAGTGCTGGAGCTCAAGATGACAATGCATTTGCCAAGCAGGATGACCAAAGTAGCGCATATCTCTATGAAATGTAAACTAATCCAGAAGAGGAGTGGCTTTACCCTTGAGGACACATCTCTTTGGCTTTCCACCAAGGGATATGGAAAACCATAATTCTACAAACTTATTTATTCGTAATGGAAAAAATGATATTGTCCAAATTGTACAAGTATTTCTTTAATCTTCTAGATTACCAATGCTAATGAGAAAGCATAGGATTAGCTAGATGCTCCACCAAAAGAGCCCCTGGATGGAGTAGCAGTAAAATATCAACACTATTAGGAGTCTGATGAGAACTGGTAGTATGCAACATTATGGAGAAACCCACCCTGCTATATACATTGATGGTACCAATGCGTCATGCATGTAAGAGGGAATGATGCATGATATGTAGATCAATGAATACATTGATGGTACCAATGCGTCATGCATGTAAGAGGGAATGATGCATGATATGTAGATTAATGATTTCAAGAAAAGAGATATGGATCAACGCAGTTTGCAACTGAGGTACATGACGGCATGAACATGAAGGAGAATGTTTTGGAAGAAGAGCATTCTGACAATGGAACAGAAGTAGTGGCTTTGGCCACAATCGACGATCCTGGAGTTTAGATAACGTTATGTCACTTGATGAGCATTTGCTGTTGCTCGATACCTCCCTTTTTTTTATAAGTAGGCGTATCAGAAGCACTAAAGTGGATGGCTGATGCTCTGGACATATATTATTAATTTGTCTTTAAATTGCACATATCAATCCAATGAAGATGGTATTGTTTCGAATGAAGTAGCAAAACCAGTAAAGTACGTAGAAACTTAGCATAAACCTTTATTGCAAGGTTCAAGGCTAACCGTATTGTAATTTAACTCTTGTTGCAGAAAATTAAAGAGACAAAATGTCCCAAATCACGCTGTTTCACGTGTGATTAAGCACCAGTAAGTTGTGGATCTGATCTGACTTTCCTGAAAGCGAACTAGACAATTTGTGAAGCAAGTAGACCAAATAGTTAAAATTTTGACCCTAAACATGAAGCAAGCTTTTGGCTGAAAACTTTCCTGACCTTCAAGTACACAAAGAATAATGCTCTTGACGTCAGACTTTCTTCTGCTGTTTTGGCATGTGAGTAAGCACCAGCAAACCGGAGATCTGATGCGAATTTCTTGGAAGCAAACTAGACAATTTGTGAAGCGAACATGACCAAGTAGTTAATATTTTTGACCCTAAAATGAAGCACTACATGAAGAATGATGCTCTTGATGTCAGCATAACTCGCATACTACTTCCGGAAGTGAGACGTTGAAGTAGATGATGTTCAGCTGAATCTCAGCACCTCTTTAAAGGTATTTGATAATAGTGTAAAGAGTTGACATGAAATTAAGATCTTTATATCCTGTCAACCTTGCTCGATCAATGATGAAGACATTCTCTGAAGACCTAGTGCCCAGCAACAGGAGCCTCTTTTGATCCATCACCGACTTGTTCAAAATGCTTGTGCTCAGCTCCTCCAGGCTTTGAAACCAAGTTATGAGCAAACCCAACACACAATTCTGCTGTGTTTTGGAATGCCTGCAGAACGAGCATTTGGAATGTTCTTCTAAAAGACTTGCGCTCCTTTCTGGAACGCTGTTCGGATTTAGGAACACAAATTTCCTCCTTTTTTCCCCAAGAAATGTTCCGTGAAACAAATTGCTGCAGTTCTGAAATGAGCATTTTGAAATGCTCTGGACCTGGAATGCCATTCTGACGCAACATAGGGTGAGACAAGGGGCAGAGAGATAGAGAGTTCTCTGTATTTTCTAAATTACAAGTGTCTTGCACAATGGTTTTATTGATGTAAATTCAAGGATAAGCCCCAACCCTAAGTTGAGCTTGCTCTTACTCTACGCTAAAGTAAGCTTCTAGAAATTCATCTGTTGCAGATGGAGCTCACAACTTTTGAATAAATTTGAAACCCTAATCCACTACCCCCTTTGCTGGAACCTAATTTTCTTATGTTGTAATTAGGGTGCTTGCTTTGAGCTTGAAGGTCTTGGGATCCAAATGGCATCCATTAAGTTGCAGCTCTTTGTGACCCCTGTCCATGGCTGTCCAACTCATTTTGGAAGAATTTTATTTACTAACGTGATAAATAAGCAAGAGAATTGGTGCAACTCTTTAAACGATGGCACTTGGTGTAGGGCTTGTAGGTCCTAGAAGTATCTTTTGCATACATCGTAATAGAATCCCCAAATTTCTAGTGTTTCAGAGTAGTGGCTCCTAAAAGATGACCTGACCAGCTTTTGTTTGTGATAATAGAAAAAAAGGGTGGAAGCCTTCTCCTTCATTTCCTTTGCTTTGAAAGTGCGTAAGCATTAAACAAATACACAGGTGATGAATCTCTCTGATGTTACTTTGCCAGCTCTAGCAAGATGACTGCATACCTAAGCTTACTTTAGCCAGCTACTTTACTCGAGAAATACAATAACTGTTCAAAGGAGGAGAATGCTTGTCCTTTTAACATTCTAAGGTCTCTTTTCGAGGGAATTACGGACACCGATACCCAAATCATCAGTCCAATAAAAGCTAACAATATTGGAATCATATGAAGTAATAGCTCGAAAATGCAAGAAGAAGAGCTTCATGTACCGTATGGAAGCTTGACTGCTCTGATCATAACCGTGTACATATTTGGATATTTTATTGATTAGGCAAGATATTACTTGCTAATATTTTTTTGATAGATCTCTTCATAAACTCGTAAAGAGTGCACGTTTGGCACTAATTGGCTATGGATTTCCTTTTGAGAATGAAACAACTTTTTCCTGGTCTAAATATAAAAAATCCAAAGAACAATACTAATAAATTCTTTGGACATGTCAATCTTCTCATAAGCATTGCAATTTGACCTTGTTTAATTTGTCTTTTCAAAACTTCGATTGTTTAAAGAAGCCGTATTGAAGACATCACATTTACTGTTTGTGCTAATAGTTCATCTAACAAGCAACTTACTGGTTATGCTTGTGCAGTTGATGACAAGAGTTTGCAGGCTGGGAAAGTGTACAGGATAAGCTTGTTTGAATATTCGAGCTAGTTCCTATATCTCTACGGCTGTGCAATTTTACCTCGATCGTCAACTTTCAAAGCAAAGTGGGCCAATCGTGTCTTGACCAACAGAATATAACATTCTCAAAATTTAAAAAAGCTAAGCTGTCAAAATGGAGACAGTTCGGACGATTCTTACACATCAATATCCATACCCTCATGAGCATTCAAGACATGCAGTAATGGCAGTGCTGATAGGATCATTATTTTTCATTTCAACAGATAACATGCACACTCTTATTCACAAGCTGGACAACAATGTCAAATGGTGGTCGATGTATGGCTTGTTATTGGGATTCTTTTATTTTTTTTCTTCGCCGTTTCTTGGCAAAACAATTCAGCCCAGCTACTCAAATTTTAGTCGCTGGTTTGTTACATGACCTTTCCCTTTCCTTAGTTGGTATTAGTATATTTCTCGTGAATGAGCGAGCTAGTTAAGGATTATGATTGGAGTCAAAGGTTGCAATAAGTTATGTACAAATTTAGATTTTTCTGGCATATTTCAAAGTCTTACACGGACAAGCATGACTCAATATTAGCATTCATGGTGCAGGTATGTTGCATGGCTCTTGGTTGCTGCACTTTATCATCTTCCCAGTTTCCAATCTATGGGGGTTGACATACGGATGAATCTATCATTGTTCTTGACATTGTTTATGGCTTCTGTACTCACACTAGTAGCATTCCATATAACATTCTTGGGGCTATGGTATCTAGGTCTTGCAGCTCGTTTTGCTGGGAATCGTCCAGAAATACTTACCATCCTCCAGAATAGTGTCGTAAGTCATTTAAACTTCTTGGCTCTTACATTTTACACTTTGACATGTAATATTGGAAGCTAGGATGAAATCTGATGGTTTGGATTTGGTTGCTTGTGAAATCTGTTACAATCTTAACTAGTGTTGATACACATGGCGAGTTCAATTTTTAGAGTTTTGTTCTCTCTGGACATTATGTTAGATCAAGAGACATGACCAAATCTCTAACACTTGGAGATAAGTGCTTTAACATGTAGGTTTCACTCTTTTTTTGGAATGCAATGATTCCATCAACAATTGTACTTTTTTCATGAGTGTCAAGCATTGAATGTCATGTCAAGGCTCCAATCATTGAATATGTCATTCACTAAGTAGGGCTGAAAGTATATAAGTAAGGAAAAATCAAACCTAAGGTGCTAGACTCATTAATACACCTTGAGGAGCTAGTTCAATAGAGCAAGGTAGGTGGAGACCTAATGTGTGGCACTTGGGAGGAATAATCCCATAAGTAAATGGCAGAACTAGTGGTTCTAGTCTAGGGTATAAATGCCCCAACCTAAAGTAGAAAGGAATTATTATTTTGTGATGAAGAATCAAGTCATTGTACTATGAGAAAGTCTTGCACATGTATCAATGCATGATGGAGAAGAGTGGCTACTCCACGAACATGTAAACTTGTGTTGTATTTGGTGAGTAATCAACTTCAAGGTTTTGCATGTTGCTCTCCATCCATGTGTTACTTTGTGCACTTATGTTGAGATTCTTGATTATTTTTTGATCCTGGCAGAACCCTAATTGTATGTGTGAGCCTATGCTAGTTGTGAGTGGTGGAACTCCTACATGATATTTGTGTGAGTGTGTTAGATTTCTATCCTGTTATCAGAGCAAGAAGTGTTCCTAGGTGTTTGTGGTGAATTTATCAAAATCGTTAGGTTTCTTGTGAATTGTGATTGTAGATGTGTGAGATCACATACATAATCCCACAAGCTTTTGTGACGAGGTGATCCATCCCCTTGTGGTGTTGTGGTTCAAAATCTTAAGTGGTTTTGAGGTGATTCATTCCCTAACCAATTTGTGTCAATTGTTGTGAAAAACCCTAGACTTATGAATTTATTACGTGTGATTTTGCTATATCATCCTTAGAGAGGGTGGAGAAGAGCCAAAGGCTAGGACAAAAGATTGGTTCCATGTGAAAGTTTGCCAATTCATTTGTGGATTTGAAAATTCAAGGGGTGTTGCGTGACAATACAATTTCTTTGTGAGAAAGTTGTGTGCGCGCGCAAAGTGAGCTTTGGAAAAAAATTGAAGAAACCCTAGAAAAGGGTGTGATCATTGTAGTTTGTGAGTTGTCACCTAGGGGGCTATTCAAATTTTGAATTTAGGTGGTTATAAATTGCACTAGCCCAAATCAATTGGCAATCAAGCAATTAAATTGTGCATTGATTATGGTGAAAATTGTACGAGGGAAAAGTGCTTTTCATGTTTGCACTTTTGAAATATTCGATAATAGTGAAATCAAGTACAATCATAGCAACCACGATGATTATGTACAAGAAAAATCAGATTTCTAAGAATATCACAAATCTTAGTTCCAAAGTGCATTGTGTGTCATACACAATTTGTAAGAGTTATTTTTTTTTTCAAAAAATTTGTGCGATATGTATTTACTACTCTCCCATAAGTAGTAATATTCCAAGTTCTACCCCAGAAGATGAAAATGTTACACTTAGCCAACATGATGCACAAGTTCAACAAACTCATGATAGAAGATCTCTTGAGCAATCAAAAACATCAGTTCACCAATGTTTTGTAAGAATGTCTACTAGAGTAACACAACCACCAAAGAGGCTAATTGCCTCATGTCCTTCTGTATAAGAACCAACATTTGTTCATAAAGCCATGACACATCTAGATGCAAATAAATGGAAGCAAGCAATGGACAAGGAATCCAAGTCATTAACAAAGAATCAAGCAGGTGCCAAGCTCCCAAAAAAGAAAACTGTTACCTCTTGCAAATGGATATTCAAACTCAAGTATAAGGCAGATGGAATCCGAGTCATTAACAAAGAATCAGACATGGTCAGTCGCCAAGCTCCCAAAAAGGAAACTGTTACCTCTTGCAAATGGATATTTAGAGTCAAGTATAAGGTTGATGGAATAATTGACAGATGGAAAGCAATGTTGGTTGTCCAAGGATACTCTCAAATTCCCAATGTGGATTATTAGAAGACATTCAGTCCAATTGTGAAGTTGGGTTTGATTCGAATGTTGTTATCATATGCTGCAATTGCAAATTTGGAAGTATATCAGATGGATGTACAAACAACTTATTTGAATGTAGTAGTTTAGGGGGACGTCTATATGTCTCAACTAGAAGTTATGTTGTCAAAGGAAAGGAAAATCATGTGTGAAAATTGAATATAGCTCTTTATGGGCTTAAGCAATCACCTAGGGCATGATTTCAAAGAAAAAATTCTTTCTTTTTTAATAATGATTTTATTTCAAGTGTTGCAGATTCTATCGTCCAGTACAAAGCTACAATACAAAGTTATTACATTTAGTCAAAGGTATGTTGTCAAGAAACTAGAGAAATTTTCATCAACCAACAAAAATATATTCACAATATCTTGATAAGGTAGGAAGCAACTAACTGCAAGTTAGTTAGACACACCTATGGACCCAGAGTCAAGCTCTTGAAGGTTCAATGTCTTTAGACAAAAGAAGAGTTAGAAGATATGAAGAAATATCCTTATCACTTAGTTATTGGATCCTTAATGTACCTCGTGGTGTCCTAGACCTGTCATAGTTTATATAAGAAGTACTGTAAATAAGCTAGTGTCAAATCTAGGGACTGTTTATTTCAAATTTTAATTAAGACTTTTAAGGTATATTCGTAGTGTGAAAAATCCAGAATATTCATACGTGTGGGGAACCACAAAAGAAGTGTGAATGATCTTTATGATGGCACACAGATCACATGTAGAGTAATACTACAATCTACCATCAGATCCTATGGCTAGAGCATAATCTAGAATGCTACTGATCTAAGATTCATTAAGACCTCATCAATAGGGAAAGTACACAAGCAAGAATATGTATGAAGAATACACCAATCTCGATTACGAGAGAGAATACAATTACAAGCAAAATAGCACAAGATCCAATTTTGACATTATGACACCAAGATAGCTTGATTCATTATTAACAATATGAGAGAACCTCATGTACATATATAGGAGAGCAATAGCTCGTGGTACTAGCAGCATGCAACAACCATTTTCCACCTCTTCATGTGTAATCTACCAAACTATTGTCACATATTAGTTTGCATGCATGGAATGCACCTAACATCTACCTACTTTTTACAAATGTCAACTTCTCAACTAGATATGTACAAAACTACCATTACAATATTTGCATGCCTTGCATGTGACAATGGAAACTTAGGACACAATGCTCTTGAACTACCTCGAGTTTCTACTAGCCCAAATTTGGCCATTTCTATGTCTAAATCTACATGCATGTCATATTTGACCAATCTAGACATTGTGAATATCACAAATAACAATTAGACTTAAACACATGAGACATAGCTCAAGTTTCTACATGGTAGAGAATGATATTTACAACTTGTAAATGTACATGTATGATTAAAATCTTCATCAACCCCTATAGTCAAGTTGAATAGCTTTTTATTCTTCACACTCCTCCTAAAAAGTTATCAACTTGGCTTGATCACTTGAACTTGAAATCCTCCAAGGTTGGTCCAATTGTTGATGAAGGAACTATATGTGTATTCTTTGCAAAGAATCCATAATAGCAGCACCCTTGCCATATCCACGATAAGATCTCTTTGATAGAAATCTTTTCCAAATGCCTTTGAAGAATATTCCACCAATCTGCTACTATGTCGATATGCCTCCTCCATGCTTGATACCGATCTCGGATTTGAGAAGTCCACATGCATGAAGATGGTTGCAAGAAAAAAGTAGAAATCCGAGGCTTCCAAGCCTCATCATGATCACAAAGATCATAGAGATCAAGATCAACATAAGAGCAATATCAAGATTAAGCACACTAGCTTTATTAGTCCAAACACTATGAACTCTGTCCAAGATGGATCTAATCTTGAAACCAAACTCTAACTTGATCTTGTTGAGGCTAATTACTTTCTTAAGGGTGTAAGTGTCCTCATTGGATGCTTCATTTAACCCAAAAGAAGGTTACAGCATGCCGCATCACATGAAAGAACATTTTTTTCTTGTTCTTATTTTTTCTCTTACTCAATTTAAGAGCATACAAATGATGATACAATATCTTGCTTTCTAGATGTTTTGGAAACATAATTAAGTCACTAATGACAAGAACTATTTTCAAACTAAAGACTTCATTCAAAACTAGAATGGTCTTACTTACACTTTGAGATACAAAAATCTCAACTAAGCAAGATAATACATCAAATGAAGAAAGAGAAACATAAGTGAGTATTATGTAATGAATACCACCTGAAATTTTCCTTTCTTTTCCTTGAAATAAGAACCACAAGGATTCGGCCTTGTACAATGAAGATCTCCTTGGATGCAAATGTTGAGGATACTCCTCCTCAAACCTCGACCCCATCATAAGTTGATTACACTCAATAGCAATGACTTGTGATGAAACTTGAGATGCTATGCTCTCGGCCCCTTCCAAGGTTAAAAATAGATCTTCATAAACAACAAAATCTCCAATCTCAAACACCTTCGAGATAGAGAATATAATGGCCTTATAGACCTCCTTGGTGGATAAGCATCCAACCATGATCCATAAATTTGGATCACCATCCTTCCTTGCTTCCAAGAAAACACATGCAAAGCAATAATCTTCAAGAACACTAAGGTACACAACCTTAGGCTTATAGTTGAACAAAACTCCATATAGTGCATTCCTTCCAATAGCTCCATAACTCCACAAAGTTTTGCATAATCGAAAATACACATGCACCATAAAACTTGAAGAAACAAGACATAGCCATTGGTTACTTGTGAAACCATCAATAAGAATAGAAAATCAAGAGGCATCTCTCTTGCTTATAGATGAAGAAAGGTGAACATCCGAATGTTCCAACTCCATTGGATGTTTTGAAAATGCCACCATATCTAGATCCAAATGCTAGGATCTCATCACCTCTTTTAATGATACAACTATTGACATTGAATTCCACTTCAAAACCATCATCTAACAACTTTCCAACAGTAATCACATTCTTTGTGAGTTTTGGAACATAAAGTACATTGGAAAGTGTAAAACTCATTGAAGATGCAAGATTCAAGGATATACATCCAACTCCTTCATTAGAACATGTATCACCAACAACAGTGTATATTAATTCTTTAAGTTCTTGACAAGATTCAATTGAAACAAAAGAACTCTTGGTGCTACTCATGCGTGATGATGCACCACTATCAATATACCAAGATACATCATTAAAGGATGAAGAGGAGAAACTTGATCTTCTTGAGTCTTCTTCTTGAAGATAGAAAGTTGAATCATCTTCTACTCCTCCATAGTCTTTGTCCTTTGCTTTGTCCTTTGATTTGTTCTTGGTAGAGAGAACTTTGCCATCTCCTCCATCCTTCCTTGAGAGTTCGTTGATCCTCAACATCTTGTTCTCTTGCCTGCTTTCCTCAGCAATTAGAACTCCTTGAAGAGTCTCCATTGATGGTAGCTCCTCCTGAATAGCATAAGTTTGCACAATGATTTCATACTCATCTCTTAGTCCATTAAGGACTACTTGAACAAGTTCATTGTTCTTTAGAGTATCACCTATGCATGCTAACTCTTTGTGAACGTCTTTACCTCTCATGACATAATTTCAAGCATTCTCATCAACTCTTTGATAACTTAGGAATATCTGATTTCTAAGTGTAAGAAGTCTTGATGTGTTCTTTGCCTCATAAATAGTCTTAAGGATTTCCCAAGCCTCCTTGGCCGAGTTGCAAGAACTAATTTCTCTTAGTATCACATTGGATACATTCATTTTTATAATATGAAGAGCAATCTTTGAGCTCTTCTTAAACCTTTGAGACTCATTAAGAGCTTCAGGTTCTACTTCAATTCTTAACACTATGTTCATTACATCTTGAAGAACCAATAAAGATTCTATTCTAACTTTCCAAACTGAATAGTTAGAGATAGACAGTCTCTCACTACCTTCTAAGAGATAACCTCCTATAGATGCCATGAATGTGAAGACTCCTTGTAATTAGACAAAAAATGGAATTGAATGTGTTACTTTTCTTTCAACCTAGAATCTAACTTGAAAAGTTGATCCAACCTATTGAAATCTTGTAACAGAGTATGTGAGGTCTAGTGCACAACATGGAATCAATCAACTTGAATTTGAATCTAGCTTCTATCTACTGATGAAGCACTAACAAGTTTGATGTCAAATGTTTTTACGAGTTTCAAAGGATTGAAAAACACTGTAGAAACACACATTCAACTCAAACACAACATTCTTGTGTGAAATGATATGGTTATGACCTCACAAACTTGACTTATCCAATTCTTTTGATTGACTACAAAAACTGTGAATTTTGAATCATGCATGCAATATAATCAATTCACCACCCTTAGATTTTTGGGTCCCTTGAAAAATTCCATCCTTTAAGGTACAAGAAATTTCCTGAGACACAAGTAAATGCTAATCTATTTCCCCTTTTCACGTATTGGCTTTAGTATTACTCCGTCAAAGTAAGCAAATTATAACACAACTAATGAAAGTATATAAATGGAAAATCCACAAATTCGGATTTCGGTAATTCTTTTACTGTATTCAACGAAATTTCACATGTCGAATAAAGAATTACTTTCATTTATTACCAATACTTTACTTCACTAGTTCATCAGAATTTCAGCTTTAACAAGTATCTTATTAGAACTTTGGTTGCCAATCTTAATGATCGAATACATTAAGAATGAAACAACACCCACCATTGAAAAGATATGTAGATTAAAAAAAACCATGAGCCTTATTTAACTCATTCCACCGGGAGTAATCCTACTCCAGAGCAAGGCACCTGGAAATCAAATTCCAATCACTGGGTACCTGTAAGAAACCCCCTTCTTGCATGCAATGTATTTGCCATTAATCCCAAGTTTATGAACCCCGTTCTAAAACTCTCAGTTAGGATTAATTCCAGGCAAAAAAATATTCCTTCACCCATTTCCTTGATCAAGGTCTGGAGAATCGGCATTCTCAATTGTCGGGTTAGGTGGATTTAAAAAAAAAAAATCACCTTATCGAACCAACGACAGTTTACCCTTGATAAGAACTGGACTAAGATTCATAGTGCACTCAGTCAACCCATAGTAATGTACTAAACAATTACTATCAGTTAGTCACGAATCCCCGTCGCCTCACAAGCGGCAACAACCGCCACTTCCATCGAGAGAGAGAACGTATACAATATGACATTACTCAGAACATTATGGCCTAGCCGGTTATCAAACTTTAATCAAGCAGAACACAAGCTACTGATCTCAACAATAAGATCTACACATGCAGATCCTTCCACATCATTGAAAGCTTCCTCAAGAAGACAAGAATTAATGAATAAAATCACACAATTCTCAGCATCTTTAATCAAGATCAATCAGAAGAGCACTCTACGAACATATTTGATAAGCATGCTTCAAACCGGAATTAGTGAATCCAATTCCAAAATTTCCTTGAGAAAATACACTCCAACCGGGATGTGAATCCAAGCGCTCATAACTTCCAATTTGATGTAGAACTTGTCTCCATCCTATCCAAGACTGCATCTTAGCCAATCTCTGATACCAATGTAAAGACCACTAGGGAAAACCCCTAAGATGAGGATAGGAGAACACAACAAGAGAGACAATGGAGCCAAACCGCCCAACCAAACCTAGATCAAACTTGGATCTAGCCCCCAAGCCATGCCATGTGAAAGCAAGAGGAGAAGAGAGCAACTGGTGACCTAAACCCAAGTTGTCGACAGGAGAATATCTATCCCAATATATAGAGAGTAGTTTTCTGTGCATGAACCCATGCAATCTCCATGTAGTCCAACTATAAATGAATCACATCTCTTCATGCAGTCCTCTTGCCTATATCTGTCACACGTACATGCACTACTCCATATGTCTCAATTAGAGCGTATGGGTCCTCTGAAGGTCATTAGTCACAAACAGGCCTCGACGTGGAATCAAATCTAGGCCTGACCAATAATCTCGAACACTGGAGGGCCGGTCTACCATATTAGGACTATTCCATGTCCTTAACTGAATATGGCCATAACACTCTCCCTCATCCAATATCAAACCATCCTGCACAGTTTGCCAATACCACTTGGGAAACTTCTTCCTTGCAGTTGGTGATGAAGACGGTGAATAGGACTCAACAACTTTGCCCCTTTCCTTCCGCTTCCTAGTCTCCTCGAGTTCTTCCTCTTGATCACTTATATGATCATCCAGAGACTCCTCAATACATGGATGTGGATCATCAAGTATTGGCACAAACTCACTTGTACCCTCCTTCTCATGTTCCTCCATAAGAGGCATTTGATCCTCTTCAAAGATCACATCTCGACTTATGATCCTCTTCCTGCTAGTAAGATCGTAGAGTCGGTAAGCTTTGCTTTCCTCACTGTATCCCAAGAAAATACATTTTGCTGATTTTGCATCCAGCTTCTTCCTGTCATCCTTGGGAATATGGGCATAGGCCGTACAACCAAACACTCAAGCGCCCACCTTGGGCTTAGTGTCGCTAAATGCCTCTTGTGGAGTCTTGCCTTCCACAGCTTTAGTTGGACTTTTATTCAACAGAAATACCGTTGTGTACATTGCCTCGCCCCAAAAAGAGTTGGGCAACCCCTTTGTCTTGAGCATGCACCTTGCACACTCCATAATAGTTCGGGTCTTGCTCTCGGCTACGCCGTTTTGCTGAGGGGTATGAGGAGCTGTAAGCTGCCTTTTAATTCCATTAGCCTTGCATAATGCCACAAATTCTTTCTTAATATACTCTCCACCACCATCTGACCTGAGCATCTTTATCTTCTTTCCTGTTTGCTCTTCTACCAAAGCTTTGAAATGCAGAAAGTACTTGAATGCTTCAGATTTTTGCTTTAAGAAATAAATCCAAATCTTGCGTGAGAAGTCATCAATAAAGGTCATAAAGTAATATGCCTCCCTTGCAGACCCCCACAAATCTGAATGCACCAAATCAAGTTTACCTGCTGCCCCGGTGGTGCTTTCCTTGGGAAACTTTTGTCTTTGCTGCTTTCCCATAGCGCAAGCCTCGCATACTGAAGAGCTTGGCTTAATTACTAGAAGCCCCTCCATCATATGATGCTGATTTAACACCTGCATACTTTGGTGGCCAAGATGTCCATACCTCTCATGCTACAACCTATCCACATCACTTCCTTTTGCTGTATAAGCATGCTGACTAGGGATAGAAGTGTACAACCTGTATAGATTATCTTCCTGCAATCCTTTGGCCACAACCTTCATTTTATCACTCAAATCCAATACAAGACAAGAAGTAGCATCAAATTCTACTTTCATATTTTGTTGAGTGATAGTTCCTACTGAAAGAAGATTTTTAGCAAGTCCTGGTACATATAAGACATTCTTAATGACTTTGACTTCTCCTGATGGAAGCTTTACTGGAACTGTGCCCTTTCCCTTGACCTTGTGTGTTGAGTTATCACCTAGGCACACCTCTTTTACCTCGCCAATCCCTTCAAAGGTATCAAAACAATCCCTATGAGGGGTCATGTGCTTTGAAGCACCCAAGTCAATGTACCAACCACCTGATGTAGCTTGTGAGGCCAATGCAACAAAAAATAGCTCAGCTTGCCTTATGTCATTCTGCTCCTCTCTTGCAGCACTCTCTACAACATTTCCTCCTTGCTTCTTTGTGCCCTTCTTTTGCTCTGCAAGCTTCTTCTTGCACTCAAAAGCAAAGTTTCCATATTTACCACAGTAGTTGCAATTCCCCTTCCTTCGAGGTGTGGAAAAGGTATTCGAGGAGGATTGTGCTTCTGGCATTTGCAAGTTCTCCATTCCTTACTCAACTGCTTGTGGTGCTCCTTTGTTTTTGCCTTTTCCTTTCTTCTTGTCCTTGGCTGAATTTTGCTTCTTCTTAGAAGCAAAGGCATGCTCTTGGAAATCCTCCCTCTTGGAGAGATTAACTCTCCTCAGCTCCTCCTGTAACAAGAGACCATATATCTCTTCATAGGTAGGAATTTTGTCCCTCATAGATATCATCATAACAAAGTTCTGATAAGCATATGACAAGCTATTCAGAACTATTGGCTCCAAGTCTTTGTCAGCAATAGCCTCTCCAAGCACATAAAGCTGATATCTAAGATCTTGAATCTTAGTAAGATGATCGGTAACTGTCTCCCCTGTCTCCATCCTTAGGGTATACAACTTGTTCTTCAAGTAAAGAAGTCTAGCTGTGTTTGCTGTATCCATGCATCTACATGCCCTTTGGTTAGAGGAATAACATTATCTCTCACAGACATGTTGATGATCCCATGGGCCCTTTTTCCTCTCTTGATATAGTCCTTGAGCTCAGGTTCTGATGTTGGAACAAGCGCGTCACCTGTCACAAGCTTCCAACATTCTTTATCCTCAAGAATGTTCTTGATCATGAATTTCCAAACACTAAAATTAGTGCCATCAAGCCGGCTGGCTTCACTCAGCATGCTCTCTGAAAGACTAGTCATAGCTGGATAGAAATAATACACAGAAGGTAAACTAGGGTTTTCACCCAACTAGGGTATGCAGCCACTTGCTCAACAACCCTCAGCTTCTGGATTTGAAACTATCCCCATGTATGGCTGTCCTAGCCCTTGTCCAAGATCCACTCAGTACTTGCACTGAAGTTCTCACTGTAGAAAGCGCCCTCCTACAGCCCTGGCTGCTCCAGAAAACTCAAAATTTTTTCTCCCAAATTAGAAAGTTTTTGGATCACAGTACTCCCCTTGCCAACAGTTTTCCAACCATGCAGATAGCAAAGAGATCAGATGCTCCTACAGAAAGTGCGCCCAATTCAAAGGTAAGTTCCTCTCCAGGAATGACAGGAATCTGATCAAAAACAGGTCCAAGCTTTCACAACACCACAGGCAACATAACCTGCTGTGATACCACGACAAAATCCAAGGCCTAGCTATGGAGTATCATAACAACATAGTAAGCACACTATGAAAGCTTCAAAAACCAGCTATGGAGTAGAAGACAACAGCAAGAGAGAGAGAACTTCAAAGCTCACATCAACTTAGGCGTGGAAACCCCTCCAAGCCTAGGGCCACAAATAGCATGAAATGGATAGAGGTAGTGTCTTTCTTATTCTAGCTCTAGACCCCACATGGGTCTTTAACCTACTTGCCATTAGCATAAGTGGGGTGTACTATGTACCTAAATGTTTTACGCCCATGTCTTATGCACAACTTACAAGTTACAAGTATAAAAGCCAAAAGGGGCAAACTAGGCATTATATTTCAACACACATTGAAGCCACAAGTTCTTATGGATCCTCCTAATACTTGGAAGTAGGTAGCTGTTATTGGAAAGCATGTTAGTGGCCCTGTAATTTGAGAGTAATTACTGTATTGACAATGTGAGAAAAAAAAATCTTGGGTAACATTGTCCTTCGTTTTCCACCAATATAACCTTGAAAGAGACAGGGCCAGTCAGATTTTGATTGCCTCTGAGCATGTTTGGTTGGTTGTTTTTACTGTTGACACACTCCTAGGAACTCTTGAGATAACATATTTCAAATTCAACAGTCCTAGGAACTCATGAGATTACATATTTTGACGTTACTCTTTCAAAGTTCATACTCCCAACAGTCAACTTTCTGTTCACCAGGTCCCAAACCCTGTATAGAAAGCAATATTTTGAGCTCTCCTCGATGATCTTTCTGAAGGTGACTAAATGATCCATTTTTGATGCATTATGCTTGTCTGAAGCCACATAGCTTGTTCAATTATAATCAACCAGTTGGTTTCCTATGACGGCCCCTCTGTCTTGATTGACAATTGCGGTTATTATTTGTACCTGTATTCTTGTAACGGAAGTACAATAATGCTTTTGACCAGTCTTTGGAAATTTTTTCATAAAGCTTGATCGAACAAGTTTGTGATGAAAAAATTTCCTCTTTCTTGCCAGGTGTCGTCGTCATTTTTGGTTAATGCAACCATTATGCTTTTTTTATTGAAGTTAACAACATATGGGGGTGCAAAGTTTGACCATTATTGGTTTAGTCTTGGTCACTAGAATTTTTGCCAGAGATACTATGACACTACTTATCACGGAAAGCATAGAAATATCTTGGACTTGAGTTTATCTGAAAGCAAAAGATCAAAGAGGTTTAGAACTATGGCTTGCAGGTTTTGAGTATAGCTTGCTGCGTATTCTACAGTCATTGTGGGAATCGTGCTCCTTTAAGAAGCAGCTCATTTGGAAGGCAGTTGTCCAGTAGTCTTCTGTTCGAACAATTTGCTTTGGCTGGGTGGAATAAAGGTTGGCCACAAATTCATGAAGTGAAAGAGCAGATTTGCACAAGGTGGCTGGGTCCAGTTGGATCTGCAAGTGATTACCCGGTCTTTTCGAAGTGGGTTGTTTATGGAGAGGTGTGTACTGGGGATATAGGAATAAGCTTGAGAATATATATCACCTTGATGTGCTGTTTCTCTTTATTGGCAGAGTCAATGTAAAATAGAAACTTTTCTGTTTTACCTTATTTAATGATATTAGAAGGTTTTCTATGTCAAGTTTTGCATGCTGATTTACGATATCCTTCCCTTCTCAGCTGGTGTGTCATGATGCGTGCATTGGACCCTCTGATACTATTTCTCCAGTCTATTCTTTGTGGGCAACATTCATAGGATTATATATTGCCAACTATGTTGTAGAACGATCAACGGGGTAAGTCTTGGTTAGCAACAGAAAGCTGCATTCACTGTGAAAAAAGTACTTACTTTTACTTTCAGATTTCTATTTTCTAGAGATAATTACCGTGTGATATGCCTTAACAATAGGAAATCTTTGCCATTGTCACTGTCTTTTAGGTGGGCCTTAACACATCCTCAGCCTAGCCACAGTGCTCAGCATCAAAAGACTACAACAAATCCTGAATTTTTGGACATGGTACCTTGGTACTCAGGGTATGCAGCATGAATCTTCTGTATTGTTCATGACGATTGGGAATAATCTTGAGATGCCCACTTGCGATTGAGAATGTGCTCTTCACAATGTTATTCAAAAGGTAATAAACTGATGGATGCAGGACCTCAGCAGATTTATTCAAGACCGCATTTGATCTTCTTGTCTCTGTCACACTATTTCTTGGCCGCTTTGACATGAGGACCATGCAGGTTTGTGCAATTTACTTTTGAGATTTGAACTTGATTTACCAGATTAGCTAGTAAAAATCACAGTATGACCCTGAATAATTTTGGTATAGGCTGCAATGACATGGTCACAACAACATGGGAGACAGGATGGCTTTCTATATACTCATTTCAGCAAGCGAAAAGAGCTCTGGTTTGATTTTATGGCAGACACAGGTGATGGAGGAAATTCCACTTATAGTGTAGCTCGCCTTCTGGCACAGCCTTATCTTCATGTGAGCAATGAACTTGATGTCAAAAAGCTGCCTCGTGGCAATTTACTACTTGTTGGAGGGGATCTTGCGTGAGTTTCTGATAATCTTTTCAGTGTTTTTCAGATTTGCATTTAATGGTCTATTTTAGGCTAAACCTATGTGGTGAATTTCCAAACACATCGTAGATGTTGGCAAGATGGAACATTAAGCTTTTATTTCTCAATCTGTCATTGCAATTGTTAACAGTTGACGATTGGCATGCGTTTTTAAATCATTGCAAGCTGGTCCTTATACTCAGTAATTGCGAGCATATTCATGGAGAATGTTCCAAAAACAGACTGATATAGCAATAGAGTGGTTATCATTCTCCAACTACGATATCTTGGGCTCTCAATAATAGGTCTCCTTCCAGGAGACAGAGTTTGGTTCCTGACCATGTGATAAGTGGCCCAAATATAGTTGGTTTTAGGCCCAAGCCAAAACCCTAAGTACATATTTTTAAGTCTACATAAATGGTTGCCAAGGTTCCAAATTGATAGGGCACGATGTCTCAAAAAAGCTACAGCAAAAATGAATTTGCAGAAGGTGCTTAAGGCCTTGTCAGATCAGTGGTGAGTGTGGGAAGGCATGCGGGTGATTGGATTAGGAAGAACCATTGCATCTAATCAAAACCAACTGAATTTCTTATGAAAGGGGCCTGAATTGCAAATGGCACTTCAATCCTTTAAAATTTTTGAAGTTGAAAGGGACCCAATAAGTGAATGTGGGGTGAAGGCCATAGTTTCTTCAAAACGAAAAAACAGTTGATGGAGAAGGTGCTTTGGGATATCGTGATAGGAGTGGAGTAGAGGCCAACAACTATTCCTGCCGATATAAGGCCATTTGATAAAAGGGTGCAAAAAGCCATATCCTTAATAAATTTGTTGGTAAAGGATCACGTAATTGCCCATATTAGCGATGTTGTAACGGCAAGAGGTGCATGGGATGCACTTCGAACGCAATATCAGACGACAAATCCAGCTTGGATGATGTTTTTAAAGACCAAATTGAACACCATATGAATGGAGGAGATTGAGAGTACATGAGGCTTAGCCCATATCATACATGAACAACTTGATGCCATTTTTCGTCTTATCATGTATATATATCACCTCAAATTGCTTCCCATGGATGCACAGAGATACACAGGTGGCACTCGCCTCATCTTAGCACCTTCATAGTCAGGGCTATCGTTTATCTTTCCACAAGCATCACGTTTACTTGACACCCTTGTCATCTCTATCATGGACCTCCCATCGGGCACCCACGACTACACCAGACGTTTTTTCTATAGAGCATGTCTTGGTCGTACACGGCAGGGCCAATTAGGGGTCAAACCTGACTATTATCGGACTCATCTCTTGGAGATGGATGCAGAGGCCCAGTTCTACCACGCTATTTAGACACAGGATTATACCATGGTTTGAGATTCACACTGGGTCAGCTCCGAGTCTCACCACATCAACTTGAGATTGAGACCGAACGTTTTCAAGGTACCCCAAGAGAGGAGAGGATTTGCAAGATATGTTCTCGAGTCTGAGGAGCACTTCTTGTTCAAATGCCCAGTCTACTATGTGATCAGAGGGAGGTACCACTGCTTTTTTTGAGATGCTCCAGTCACACTGCAATCCATTATAGCATATGAGGATCCACGACACATTGCACTCATGGTCAAAGAGATGTTTCTACTACGATAGGATCCATGTCACCTGTGAACTATGTTCCCGGACCATTGATGCATTCTACACAGTACCATGGCCTATGTGATGAGATAGATTTAGGGTTCGGGGTGGTACAACGTCACGTGGGCAACTAGTCGGAGCATGTCCTGGTAGATGTCCGCCGACACAACGAACGGAAGCAAGAAGCAGAATTTCACGGTTTTAGGGTGAGATAATGGGGCGACTACCAGAGCTGCAGCTACGTGCCCTCACGGTCCTCGGACCTGCTCCCCCCTGCCCGAGTTGGTGAGGGCGAGAAAACGCAACGGATTGGAATTAACTTCACCGCAGAAAAACTGGTGGGGAACAAACAACCAGAGGGAGGATACCAAAGATACTGTTGAGCAAGATTCTGATGATGACGAGGAGTACAAGCCTTCAGTTACCCAGGAAGAAAGTTCCAGTTCTTCCATAAGTCTGAAGTGTGCCAGAAGTATTGAAGTTGCTTGGTATATGATAGGGCCGGTGTGAGTGAAAGTCAGTTAAAGAATGTTTTGCAATAAGAACACAGTTTGAAAGGAAATTTTATGGGCTTCAATAGCCATTTCCTGAACTCAGACACCCAAGGAAGCAACATAGATCAGACAATGATCAATACCCTTTCATCTGGATGTTTGGCCACGAAACTTTGTACGAAAGCAATGGTCAACAATGTCTTTCCAGTGCATGGAGATGGTCGAAGTGGTTTTGATGCCAGCACGTGTTCCCGAATCTTGCCACATCACCAATTGCTCCGTTTTCGACTCCACGTGAAACGTTTTTGGTGAGCCGACAGAGACAGCACCCACTGGTTTCTGCAACCACTCCTTTCGTCTGCATGCACTGGAAAGACATTGTTGACCATTGCTTTCTTGCAAGGCTTCCTGGCCAAATGTCCAGATGGAAGGGTAGTGAACATTGCCTGGTATATACTGCTTCGTTGGGTGTCTGAGTTCAGGAAACGGGCAGTGAAGCCAAAACCTAAATCATAAAACAGTATAAAGCCAACACAAGTGCCTTTCAAACTCTGTATTGATTGCAAAACCTGCTCTAATTGACTTTCATTTACACCATCCCTGTCGGTAACCAAACAGCTTCAGTACGTCTGTCGCACTCGCCAGGTATGGAAGAGATCGAACTTTCTTCCTGGCCAACTGAAGGCTTGTACTCTTCATCATCAGAAGAGTCTTGCTCAACAATGTACTTGATGTCCTTCTTTTTGCCGTTTGTTTGCTAGCCGTTGGCCCCAAAGCATACGATAGGTCCACACTTTTGCGCGTTTTGATGGGCTTGTGTGGTGTGCGTCCTCAATTCCATAGCTTGATGAAAACAACTGTGGAAAAACTGCTGTTCACAATTTGAACTTCAGAAGTTAATGGACACCAGAAGAGTGAATGGTCAGCAGAACTATGCCATTCACTACAGGGGACCACATGATCGACCATCATGCAAGAGGTATAGCTACCTCTGTCAGCACAGGCCTACACAGTACTCTGTCTCATATGCTGTGATCGGTTTCCCCCCGGATGAACTTCAACAGCCTACTAATTACTTATGCAAAACTGTTTCATTCACTAGAGGCCGTCCGTCCGTTCCTCGTCCTATCTGCTTCCTAGCGAGGTTGTCGGTTGGCCGAAACGGACGGCACTCGAAACGAAGCCTGTTTGGAGAAACTGGGCCGTCGGACAGAGACCTGCAAAACTAGTCCATTTCATGTGACCTGATTGCGTTTCTGTCCCGTCGAACGGCCATTTTGACCGAACGACACCCGAATTGAGCCAGGCTCGGTCCCTTGAGATCTTATCGGGATCACGAATCGTTGGATTGTATTCCCGGACCATTCTGTCAATTCCGAATGTTTTCAATACCAAAAGGGGGCGTGATGCGGGAGTACTGGGTGGGGCACATGGACCATCCCCTGCTAGGTCGACCGTCTCGTCTGAATCATATGTGGGCTCATCATCAGAGGAGGGCAATGGAACGTCAGCATGGAGGGTGGTGGTCTCATCGGCATCGGCATCATCCTCGGGCTCACCCCACAGAGCACGCCGAGCGGCATCGTCTGGATCAACCTTTGGCTCTGGCTCATGATCTGCCGCTGCAACCAGGCACTCATCAGGATTGACCTGCACAAGTCAATCATTCGTGAGAATAGCCGAAGCAACCGTGAGGGCACTAAACTGAATGTCTTAAACCAATACGAAAGCAAAACAACAGAGCAACGAAATATACCTGCAGCAGTAGGGCGCGTGCGCCTCCTGCCCTCATGCTCTCCGTGATGCGTCGAACCACTCTGGTGTTGGTGTTGCAATACACCAGGTCATTGCATTAGTCCGTCGTCAGACGGTTCGGTTGTTCGTGTGAACAAGGCTGAACGCTAACCAGTTCCGCTCGCACACACAAGCAGAACAGTCTTGCATTAATTGGCAACAACTCGAGTGAGTACCGACCTTGTAGAGAAAATGCGACAACTAGTTGGATGAATGAGATTAGACAACATACCTGTGAAAGGACTCGGAGTGCGAGCGTCCTCAGGTCTGGCTGCCCGGCGCCGTAGCTCTCCCACCATGATACAGGCAAGAGCCTGTTCCCTCGAACACGTGCAAGGTCCTCTCCGAACAGCCCCAGAGAGTACCTGCAGTTGAGCAACGATATGCTTGAGTACACTTGAGCCCGCGTAGGGAATTGAACGAACGACAACGTACGATAGATCAAGAATTTACCTGTAACCGAGCCTCTGCACCTCGAGCCTGCTGCGGAACCCAGTGTCGCTGCTGAGGAGGCGGATGTATGCGAACCAGTCCGCACGCAGCTCTGCATCGTCGTACTGCCTCTCGCTCTGAAACATTGGATGCAGTATGTGGGCCACACTATGAATGGGCCGATGAAACTTATCCCATCGCCGCTGCCACAAGCGCCTGATAGGCTCTTTCTGTGGACCAAACCTTGTGGAGGCAACGGTTACATACCATCATGTTGCGGCATCAAGATGAAACAAAGTGCGAAATGGAAGTAAGGATGGTGAGATGGAAGAAAGTTATACCTGGCAGGGTCCAGCTCGGAACGCTGGAGAGACTCGCCTATGCGGTCCATGAACTCGTAAATGAGGCCCATCGTGCACCCCTCTCGATCAACGAGCCTCAGAACAGAGTAGATGGGGCGCATGACGTCCATCAGCTGTTGCATATCCACCCAGAAAGGCTCCATGAATAAGATGTCGTGGGAGGCCAAGCCCTCTGGGGTCGTGGACAGGTCCATAGCGGTGAACTCTGCCGAAGTGGCCATGTGCCGCAATTCACCCTTGAGCTTGTGTAGCCGCTATAAAATAAAAAAATTAAAAAAAAACTAAGTTTAAAAAAATTCCAACTATCAAAAACAATCAGAACAATACTATCTGACAAAAATAAGGTCCCTGTAGTGTTTCAAAAAAATTTGAAACACTACAATCAAATCCACCATACAAAAATTTGCAATTTGAATGCCATATTGCAAAAAAGGCATTCTTGAATAGCGTCCCGACAAATTCTTGAAACGCGTTCCGATACGTGTGTGTGTGTGTGTGTGTGCATATATATATGTATATATATACTAGTAAAGAGTGCCCGTTTGCTCCTGAATCAATGACTAAATCGTAGTCGTGTTCAGTGTAGGTCGTTGAGGCTTCATCGAGTATCGTGAAGGTTTCGTCACCTCTATCAACATCTTTTGATGACTCTGCAACATTAGCTTTTTCAGCTTTGTTCTTTCTTTTTGGGTTGAATCTGCAATCGTATGCAGAATGCCCCTTCTTCTTGCATTTCAACCTTTCCAGTGGAAAGTTTGATAATTTAGAAAATCCTTAGAGCACCCTTCAAATTTTTGATAATGAAAGTCTCATTTGTTTAACACCTTTCACCATGAAAGTATGTACATGCACTTCAAAACACTATGTGTGTTGGTAAAGGATAATTTGAATTTGGAGTGGGCCCCTTAGATGCATGCATGGGGAGGAGGGCCATGTATCCTTTTCCCCATACATGCATCCTCCTCCCCAAGTTTTTTAGTTAGAAAAAGCTCATGCATGGGTGAGGGGAGGAGGATGCATGGGTGCACCCATACACATGCGCAAAACTGTACATAAGTTTAAATATATATATAGATATATATCTAAGGAAGCGGGTGGCGGACGCGGACGGGCGTCCGGACTTGGACGCGCCAGGGCTGCGTCCATGTCCAGACGCGTCCGATTTTTTGCAAATTTTTTTTTTTTTAAAATAAAAATAAAAAATACAGGCACCTGCCTACACTGTCCCCCATCCCAAAAGCAAAATAAAAGCAATTTATGGCCCCTGTTTTTCCCTCGGAATTAATTATCAGAGGGTGTCTGGCACTCACCTGCCCCCTCCTGTTAAAAAATAGGAAAATGGTACCAAAAAAATTTGCAACAGACCTAACCACTGGGCTATGCCTCTCATAACTGAGATATTACTAAACAACCATGGCTAAGGAGCAGTTCATAAATTATTACGAACCTTCATTGGGAACTAGGCTCCAAAAAAGCGACAAAGAGAGATCTGAGAGTGGTTTCGAGTGAAGATGATGGTTTAGGGTTTAGGTATTAATGGTTTAGGGTTTAGGGTGCATCAGTGACTGTCTCAAAGAAGCGAATGCTCACCAGAGGATTGGGGAGAGGTGAACACTCACCAGAAGAGTGACAAGCTCTCAGGAGCAGAAGTCTCTGGGGGAAATTAGGGCTCACCAGAAGAGTGACAAGCTATACACTACTGTGACTCCGTTGATGAGATCGGTTTCTTCCCGGATGAACTTCAACAGCTTACTAATTAGTTATGGCACTACTTCAACACGCTGCAATACGATGTCGAATGCACTCTCCCTACCTCGGAGGCGTCGATGCTGCGCAAGAACATGGAACTGTAACAACTGGAAACAATCACGTTGATGAGTGGACGTCTGCGACAATCAGTCCACCCATCAACCATTATGGAATAGCCGTATCTATCCCAAGCCTCATGCAGTGCGACCAGTCTCTCTGACTGATGCAACCCGGTCCTGGAGCAAAGGGCCTCGTAGTGCGTCGGCTGTGGGTGGTGTGTAGCCGGGCCCGTAGACTGCAACTTTCGAGATAGCCTCTCGAAAGATGCGGGATGATGCCATGATAAAGGGGAGGTTCAGGTCATAGAACATCTGTGCTATGGTCCTGGTGGCCTCTTTGTTCTGCCCCTCTCTGAAAGATCCCGGCATGGACATCTGTCTGGTGCCTCGGGATGTGGATGGCTGGGAGGATGCGGATGGACGATGCGGATCTAGAGGTGGTGGCATAGGTGCAGGTGCGGAAGCGGAGGATGTGGACGGGCCGTGTAGATCTGACGGTGATGGCAGAGGCGTAGGTGCAGCAGTGGAGGCTATGGATCCATGGAGAGTACTGGCGGATGCGGTGGCGGGGGCAGGTGCGGATGCAGCGGCGGTGGCGGGTGCAGATGCGACGATGGGGGCGGTGGGTGTACCAGTGGCAGGGGCGGTGGCAGTGGGTGCACCTATAGAAATAGAGTCCGTGGCATCTGTGGACGGCTCGCTGGGCTCAGCAGCTGGCTCAGAATATGTCTCGATAATGCGAGCCCTCTCCACAGCGGGGATGACCATACAAATGCCGATCTCGTAGCGTCCCCCCGTGGGTCGGACTCGCAACCCCCCCAGATGTGCTCGAACCCGAGAGGCGTTCCCTGTGAACTGCCGTCGACAAAAAGGGCAACGCCACTTTTTGTCGGGCATCACCTCAACCTCATCCCAAATGGGACGAGCAGCCATATCTCTCTCTCTCACACGCACACACACACAAAAGCACGGAAATCCAAGCTCTCTCTCCCACCCTAAACCCTAAACCCCAAACCCAAGCACCCTTAAACCTAAATCCTAAACTCACACACACACACACACTGTACACACACACAATTCCTCTCTCTCTCCGTCCCTCACACTCTCTGTCTCTTCCTCTCTCTCTCTCTCACACACAGATCAACACACACAATTGTATGCACACAAATCCCATGAGAGCGATAGTTTAGTTCAGATTTCAGCATGAATGGAAGATCTAAATCTAACTCTACATCCATTAACCCTACTCATTAACAATAAGATCCATTAACACTACGATCCACAACAAAGATAGCTTACTCTTTCTCTCTCATAAAAAGTATAATAACACTCAATCCCAATAACATTCAGATCCAATAATTAACAAAATCCAAAGAAAGCATGAGAGATGGAGAAGGAAAGAAGAAGAGCAAGGACATTCATCAATCCATTTTTGAAGAGAACCAATCTGCTTTATTGAAATGAGGAAATGAAAATGAGGAGCAACTCGAGTTGGTCCCTTCTTATAGTAGAGAGGAGGACCTTGGCCCCTGAATCCTATTGGTCCAGTCTTGCCTCTCTTTTTATTCAAATTTAAAAAAGTGTGGGAACCATCAAAATTGGAGGGAAACCCAACTTTATTCACTAACTTGACATTTAGGCCCTGCGACATTAAAAGTCCCGCAAAAAGGCCTAAAGTCCTTTTATTGACTTTTAACTAATCGATCAAATAACTATGTGATCATCGGGTTGGACTTACACATGCAGGGTGCCAAATCTTTTTCACTTATTAACTAGGGTTAGGGTTGCCTTGGGATCTGCAAACCCTCCAATAGTATTCCCACCAAAACTGTGGCGGTCCCACGACACCTGCAATATGCAGTTATTGGGGACTTTTATTGGCTTCGCGCCGAATCTTGATTAAATGGTACTGCACCTTTTCCATAAAGTCGAGGCGTGCAATATTAAATCCAAATTGTGTGGCAGAAAACAACGGTGGGCTCCGGCAATCCACTTGGAGGTTGTCCATGATGTGAAGCGTGATTCCCAGGAGCCTCCCATCATTGCCGCACGAAAATATAAACGAGCAATCGACAGCTGATCTTTGATTTGCTCTGAGGCCATCGGCTTATTTGGATCGAATGCCAGAGGAGGAAGACAATCGTCCCATCTAGTTGCCACTGACGCCAACAGAGTTAGATCTTTAGGAAACATTGCCGATTGTCGCACCGTTGGATCTGGAGAGTGGACATATTCTCTCTGATAGGCTTGTAAGGCACGGTGGAAATCCACTGAGATTGTCCAGCTGTAGGGCTGATGTATGATTGGCCAATTGGGCGTATGGATGGTGATCTTGTCCATAGCCAACCCCAAATCTTTCCATTTATTTTCTTCGCGGCATTGGCACGTAATAGGGATGTACCCGCAATTGGTGAGGGCTGGCGACCTAACTCCTGATTGATTCCGGAGTTTTTTCAGTGATTCTCCATGCCGGCTGCTCTCCCAATGCAGATATTTTATCCAACTCTTTGCTGGCCTCTATCTCAGAGGTCTTAAACTTCAGAACCCATCCACCACACAAGGACTTATGCGGAAGTTGCTTTAAGAAGGTCTGGATCTGGTCCTCGACGCTGATGGGCCTTCTGAATAGAGGTGTGGTCCTTGATGAGGATGGACATGCTTGTACTACCGGTAAGATTGGCGGTTGTTCGGCCATATCTGGAGCTCTTCCGTGGTCCATGCTCGAATCTACCCCTGTATCCATTGGTATAGCTTCTTGGCGCGGAGGGGAGAATTGCGGCATGACCGGTACGGGGATTTGTGGTCCGGCTTCCAACACTTGAGCGGCTGCTTTTTCATAGGCGGTGATGGTCTCCTTAGCCTTTGCCAACTCGGTTGAAGCTACTCCTTTGAACCTGTCAAAGTGGCCTTGAAATCCCTGAAGGGCCACTTTGTATGTCTCCACTTTCTTGAACAAATACGCAATCTCCGTCGGTGTGACCAGATGATCTGTTATTTGTGTTTGAAGATACGCATCACGTTCAAGGGTGGTCGCATCCAATTCACCTTGAAGCCGCGTGCGATCTTGTTCGGCCATCTGTTATTGACCCTTCAGCAGCTGCACCTGTTGCTTTACATCCTGCACGACCTTATCCACTTGATCCTGTGCGGTTGTCAGGGCGTTTTGCAGGGATCTGATGTAGTCTTCCAAGCGATCAGCTTGTTGCTGGGCCAACTTCTTTTCGGCTTCAGCCTTGTCTTCATGCTGTTTGGCAATCTTTAACTCTCGATCCAGCTGGACAATTTTCTGGCTGATCAGAGTGTTTTCGGACCCCATCTCGGAGATTCTCTGCTCCATTTCCTTCTTCTTATCCAGCATAGACTGGATCACTTGCGCAAGGCTTGAAACCAAACCTAGAGCATCACCAGAATCGATGGTCGTGGAGGCGGCAGCAGCAGGAGGACCTGATGGTACTGTCCTTGGTAGGCGTGGAATAGGTGCCACTAGTTCTTCTTCTTCAAAAATGTCCTCCTCTTCAAATCCCTCAGGCACTGTGGCGTCGAACTGTTTCGTTGATTTCACAGCTTTGTTGACCCGAAGTGCGGCTGGGCTATCTTCCGTGTGAGGTTGCTGGCTGACATCTTCAACACCAACAGTAGATTCATGGATACGTCCGAATCCTCTTCCAGGGGATTGGAGTTCAAAGGGCGCAGGGCTCTGGGGCATTTCAAAAATTTCGGTGGCCCCAAGGGGGTCGGAATCATCGAACCTATCCATAAAGAACTGTGTGTTTGGTGAGGTGGCTTCGGTGTGTGGGGGTGAGGCGGCCTGGGCAGCTGTGATGGGAATGGTAGGCCCAATGGTGACAGACTGTCCTTGAATGGAAGCAGAGGCGAGGGAAGCGTCAGAGGCTAGGGGAATGGGAAGTTCAGTGTGAACAGCAGCAGGGGTTGGAAGCGCAACTGACGAGGTATGCCTAATGCGACGTCATGACGTGGAAGGCGAGTCAGGAATAACGATCTCGCTGCGTGGACGACGATGACTATGAGAACTCGAGGCCTGGTGAGATGACTCTGCCGGTGCTTCTTCGTAGACCGAAAGCACGGAATCCAGGTGGAAGTCATGGATTCTGTTTTCTAAGTGAGAAGCGGCTAAAAGGGACAATAAAGAGCCAGCAGCGAACTGCTGCTTAGTATTGGCCTTAATAGCTCGTTTGAGCTCACCAGAAACAGTCTTGAACCAATTATATGGTTCAAGAGGGGCTTTGGCCAACTTGGTGTGGGACTCCACTATCCTATTGAGGATCTGTGATGTGATGCGGTCTTTCCTGAGGTTGCCAACCATCAGGAAGTTGTTCAGTAGCTGGGCAACAGCGTGGATTGAAGGCTCAATGATGGCTTCAAGAAGGTAGCCGTCATTGGTCCAGTGCAGATCGTTGGTGAGGTCAATATATGGCTTGATGGCCTGTTTGGCGTGCTTGTGATTGGGTGAGGCCTGCGTGCCGGATGCTATACCTATAGCTGCAAGGGCGGCCTTAGTGACGCGCACCTTGTGTGTGGCTCCCTGGAAAGTGATATAAAATTTAGATTTCTCTTCCTTCCATGTACTGAAGGCAAGAGTGATAAATTCCATATTGATGCGAGCAGAAAAGGCTCTCTCATGAATACCCATTGCAGTGAGCAAAGGCTCCGCAAGGGTCATCCACTGAGTGCCCATGCTTGTGCTAGGAAGGATCATAATGTCCGTTGCAGATGGGACATCACGATGGATAGTATAGCGCGGAGACTGGGAAGTATCGGTAGAAGACATGATGATCAGAAAGGAAATATAAAACACGTAAAAGTGTCTCAGAAAGCAGTAAAGGAATTTTGGAAGGCTTTGGTCGCGGTAAAAATTCGCAAGAGCTTCACTAGCACAAGTGAGGAATGAATCGAATTTAGTCAACTTATAGGTGAATTTGGTGGGTCCATTTCACTGAATACTAGTTTGGCTGATCAGTTCTGAACAAAAATTTGCAGGCATGTACAGTACTGTGATAATAGGGTATAAAAATCTCGGCGAAGGTTTCTGGGGATCTGAACCTATCAGGCGAACGTTTTCCAGGTCTGGCGAAGGATGAACCTTCGCCCAGGTACTGTCATAAATGTATTTTCCAAGACCTGAACCTATTGACAACCTAATTTTGACATTTTAAGATCATCTAACAGGTCGGCGAAGGTTAATAATGAGGTTAAGATGCTCGGCAAAGGTTCTCAAAATGGCATATCACTGATCCTTCACCGGACTAAAAAACTAGGGTTTTTCTGGACAGGAACCTTCGCCCACCTCAAATTAGATAAATCTAGAGTGGATGTACAGTATGAGAGCTCAGCGAAGGTTTCTGGTACTGAATAGGCTAAATCTGACCAAAACAGTGATTTTCTAAGTCTTTTTCCATCAAAAAATTACTATGCTTCCTTTTCCTATGCTGATGACTTTCTGACTTTTGCTCATTAGTCTTTTCTCAATTTAATAATAATTATTATTATTTTTTTAACTGTCTTTTTCCAAAAAACTTAGCAAATTAAGTACTGAAAAACAAAAAATTGAAAAACAAAAAAAATTAAAAAACCATTGAGATCAGACTTGCTGAACTGGCGGAGCAGGCTGCCAAAACTTGTGTAAGCGGCTGCCATTCACCGGAGTATCAAATCGTTTTCCATCCAAGTGCTCAAGAATTACTGCGCCATAGGTGCTTGCGATAAAACCGAATGGAAGGGTTCATAGTTCTGTTGAGTAGGCCGTCGTGCTCGCTGGCAAACATCACATGTCTGAATAAAATTTTCTGTGTCCTTGTGAAGCGTAGGCCACCAACAACCTGATTGTAAAAGTTTGCGAACAGTAATATCTGTAGAGAAGTGTCCTCCACTCATGCCATCATGTGAAAACATGATTAAATCTGGTACTTCATGCGGTAAAACACACCTTCGTAAAATTTTATCTGATCCACGACGATACAATTGTCCTGCAATTAATTGATAAGGTTGAGCCTTATGAATCAATTGTCTCTTCTGTACTTTTGTCAAGGAGTCATTTGGTTGTCCTAGCATAAGGTACTCAACAATATCTGCTGCCCACTCAGGTACTGCTTCAAAATAGAATAACGCAACATCTGGCAGTTCATCATCCACTTCAGTGTTAACTGGTGCGGGTTCGATTCGCGAAACGTGATCGGCTAGATAATGTTGTTTCCCCTTTCGAACTACAATTCGAAAGTCAAATTCAGTCAATAACAATAATACGTCCAGTATTGCACGTCTTGTTTACCAAGTAAAGTAACGGTTGATGATCCGTATAAAATGCAGAGTGCGTTTCCATGAGGTAGTGACGAAATTTCCGAACAGAAAAAATCACGGCCAATGCCTCACGTTCTGTTGTTGAATAATTCTTTTCTGGATCTGTAAGCTGGCTGCTTGCAAATCGTATTAGGAACAATGACAATTGGTGAAATCCATTCAGTATGCTCGATCTCATAAATAAAATCGGCGTCAAGCAATCTCTGAAGTTCTTTCTTTATCAGATCCGCTACATTAGGATTACAGAGATAGAACTTTGTAACCTTTGGAACTGCATCAGGTACTAAAGGTATGGTATGTTCAATCACTGATGTCGGAATACCCTTCAAATCTTGCTAAGTCCATGCAAAGCAATCTTGATACTTAATAAGTAACAAGCGGAGTGCTTGATATTGTTCAGGAGTAAGTTGTGATCCAACTTGTACAATCTTTTCCGGTTCTCCTAGCTCGGCAAGATTCATTGGCTGCGTCTTAGCTGGGCCAGCGTAAACTTCTTTAGATTCCGGCATGTGTTCTTCAGGTTCACGATGTGCTTTAGGTAACATGATAACCACATCATCCAGTGTATAACGTTCAAAATGCTCTCGCATATCATGCTGGACTACATTTGCCTGTTCTTTTCTCGAAAGGACTTGTCTTGGATCTTTGTTTAGCCTTCTTAGCAGGAATTGATCGATGGGTGATGACTTTCGGGATGATAAATCTTTCTTCAAAGGTGAAGACTTCCTAGATGATGATGTCTTACTAGAAATCTGACTTGAAGAATCATCCTCGACTTTTCCTTTGCCTTTATCCAATAAAGGTGGCACTTCCTTTGAATCAATCTTCTGAGGGGGATTTTCCCATTTCAGGACCGTATTATAATGTTGCTTAGCTTGTTTCTTCGTCATCGATCCTGTGATCCTATCTTCCTTCAATATAACTGCTTTGGGCAGTTTGATTGTTGGTTCATCAAGAACATTACGCACTCCAAATCTGGTCGGATCCATATGATTTAGAATCTGCTCATCCGTAAGTTCTGCATTGCCATCATAAGTCAAGGCATGACTCACAGGAATGAGTTCATCCTCAATCGGATCTGGTATAGGTTCCGTTGATATCCAGGCTACATTCCGCACATTTAGTGGAAACGTGATTGGTGTATCCAAAGTTCGATCTAATAAGGAAATCTCGCTCAAATCTGATTGATTATCTTGTTGACACATATATCATGCTGTACAGTCAATCGTTGCAAGAGCTTCATTCCAATTGACCGTATCTGTTTGAGAATCGTAATGAACTCCCAAATTTTTCTGTGGTCGGTCACAAGTGTGATCCGTTGTTGACAAATTGTCATCCTCTTTTTGAACCACTGGTTTGATAGTCCAAGTTGTAGGATCAATTTTAACTGCACGTTCACGATTTTCAAAAGTGATTTTTCCGGTATCCCAATTATGAATTACTTGCGCAACTCGTAACCATGGACGTCCCAATAGAACTCGGTAAACATTAGGCGCTTCTGGTAAGTCCATCATTACGAAAGTAATGACAAACTGTACTCCTGCAATCCTGACAGGTATATTTTCCACCATTCCTCGTGGACGAACTGTCGTTTGATCAGCTAGCTTAATAGCAAAAGTAGCAGGTTTGATCTTTGTGAGGCCCCATTTTGCACATAGCTTTGTAGAGATCAGGTTAACTCCTGAACCGCCATCTATCACGGCTGCTTCTTTAGAAAATTGTCTATGCTGTATTGGCAGAGTGATATTCTTTTGTTCACTTTCCCAAGCCGCTCCAACATGGAGTACTTCATTAGATTCTTCAAATAGAGCACAAAAAAGTGGCTCCTGATGGACTTCTGGTTCTTCTTGAGCTAACTTTGGCGCTAAGGCTTCGTTTGCTTTTGGCACCAACTTCAGGAACTCTCCCAATAAAATATTGATCTTACTAGACAAATTGTTCATGTGTAGTTCTGTTTGCGGTGCTTCTGGTTTAGTCATCTTGAAGGGTTTTTTTCAAGATGATGTAACTGATCATTCATATCCGTACGTAAATTTCTTGAAGGCTGCAATGGTGAAGACCGAACTTCAGCTGTTGATTTAGCAGCTTCAAGCTCCTCTTCTTCTTGCAGATGTTTAATCCACTGCCTCATATTCTGATATCTTTGTTTTTCTGCATTAAGATTTGGATAGACTCCCGATGCTGTTGGTGTATTGTTCAATGGTATAGAATCAGCAGGTACTGGATCCACTACTGGTTCTTTTTGCTTCTGTGCTCTGGTGACCACCATCAAGGGTGCACTTGGTTTGTTCTGAGCTACTGGTCTTTGCTTGATTGTTATCAAATTTACAGGTGCTGTAGTTGGTGGTGGCTTCGGTCTTGCTGGACAGTCTTTATAGCAATGCCCATAACCACAGTCACGACAGAATGGTACAAATTTTTCTTTATTTGGACATTCTGCAACACTGTGATTTTCTCCACATGCAAAGCATCCAAGTGGTGCTCTGGTCCAATTTCTAAAAGCTTGTTGTTGAGCGGCAACATAAATGGCATACTGTTCTGAAGATCCACCTTCCTGATCATTACCATAGTTCCATTGCTCAGCACTTCCGTAAGGTTCTGGTTCCATCAAATTGGCAGGAGGAGCGGAGTGCTTTGGTGGGGCAGGTAAAGCTAAACGTTCTGGGTATCCAAGAGCAGATTGTCGCGGTCTTACTGCTGGATTACCTCCATACTGTGGTTCTCGATATCCCATTTGGGCATACTGTTGTTGAATTATCCGAGGGTTGAAGTTGCAAAAAGCAGTCTCACATCAATCCATTTCTGAAGAGAACCAATCTGCTTTATTGAAATGAGGAAATGAACATGAGGAGCAACTCGAGTTGGTCCCTTCTTATAGTAGAGAGGAGGACCCTGGCCTTTGAATCCTATTGGTCCAGTCTTGCCTGTCTTTTTATTCAAATTTAAAAAAGTGTGGTAACCATCAAAATTGGAGGGAAACCCAACTTTATTCACTAACTTGACATTTAGGCCCTGCGACATTAAAATAAAAGTTCCGCAAAAAGGCCTAAAGTCCTTCTATTGACTTTTAACTAATCAATCAAATAACTATGTGATCATCGGGTTGGCCTTACACACGCAGGGTGCCAAATCCCTCTCACTTATTAACTAGGGTTAGGGTTGCCTTGGGATCCGCAAACCCTCCAACATATATTCACAGCACAACACCTCCAGTGCCACCGATGCCATTGAGGCCTACAGCCCCTCCATCGCCATCCACTTTTGCTACCCTTCAGACTCCCGGTTGTCCATAGTAGGCCACCATCTGTGCCCAGGTTTTCTCTTGCAGCGCCTACATCCACAGTGGCTCCTCCTGTGCCAACACCCACTCACATCCTCCTCCTTTGGCAGCGCCCACTCCATTGGCTCCTCCTTTGGCAGCACCCAGGATGTACCAGTATCAGCCACCACGGCGCCGCTTTCAGTACATATCGTCGTTGTCATTGCCTCCTGCAGGGACGGCCCCTCCACAGCCAGTTCCTCCCCCTGCAGCAGCTCCACGGGCTCATCCTCCTCGCTCAGCTGCTCAGGGAGTCCCCTCTTTAGCTTCCCTATCCCAGTCGGCCTCAGCTTGGGCCCAACCTAGCCAGCCAGGTGATTTGCATGGGGGTGATGAGGCATTGACTGCTCCCCTCATCTGCAAGAGACCAGGGAAACAACAAGGGCGAGGGAAGAGAGGACGACCTCGCAGGGCTACAGGTGCACAGTCACAGCCACATTTAAATAAAATTCAGAACATTGGAAAGCCAAATCAGAGAATCGTTAATGTCGCAATCTAGGATTCATTCAAAATATCGAAACCCTAAACCAAAGAAGACACAGTACATAAACATTGTTTCATAAAAACAATACATTGTTTCATAAAATCAAGACACAGTACATAAACATTGTCTCAGATGCCTCATTAACTACCGAAAATTACATAGAAACAGTCCCCCACTTACGGTTGGACGTTATCTAGTCTTAGCATTCCTACAAAGAGCCCACAGACTCGTCGACTTGGTCAGGTGCATTGATATGTCGCTCTGCCTCCTGGCTAGCCCAACGAATTCGCATCGTTTCCCTGACCATGGCCAGCTGCTGTGCAGTGAAGGTAATTCCAATCAGCTGTGTTTCCTCACCCTCGCCAGCGAGGGTAGGGGGCTGCAGCTCCGGGTGTCTCTTCAAAATCTCTCGCTGCCTCTCTTCAAACTCTGCTTGCTGCTTCCGATGCCTTTCGTTGTGCCTTCGGACCTCTTCCTCGAGCTTCATTCTCTGCACACAAAGCAGCCCGTCAAGCTATATACCACGATGGAAATAAACTATGAAAAACACAAAACAAGCCTAAATTGCATGCGAATGGATACAGGGCAACCGCTCACGTCAGGTGGTATGCGCTCTGCCATCTCGATCGACTCTCTCACAGCACCCTGGCTCTCGCACAGGCTCTCACAGGCTCTCACTAGCTCTCTCACAGCCTCTAAAAATGCCTCTCAGAATGATTCACTCAATGCATCTCACAATGGCAATCACATTGTCTATTTATCCCCACAGTGCCCATGTGCTGTTGTACCTGCCCCTTGTACTGTCCCCTTTTCTTTGCATACTTTCCCCTTTTTTTGCATTTTTTTGGCCTTTTTTTTGCACCATATATGCATTTTTTTATTAGGAAAAAATATTAAAACATATATGAATCAGACATGAGGGTCCGGGCCGAAGTCCCCGCGTCTGCGTCCGACGCTCAGACCCGGACGCGGGGTTGGACGCGTCCTTTTTTTTTATTTTTATTTTTGGGCTGGACGCGTCCAATGTCCGGACTCGGACACGTTTTTTAAAAAAAAAAAAAAAAAAACAAAAGGACGCGGGCCCTGCAGACAGTCCGTAGAACCCGAGACTGTAGCGAAAGAGGGCGGAAGAGGGAGAGAGTGAGAGAGAGAGAGAGAGAGAGAGAGAGAGAGAGAGAGAGAGAGAGAGAGAGAGAGAGAGAGAGAGATATGGTGTTTGTGTGGGTGTGTGTGATGAGTTGTATGTGTGTGTGTGTGAAAATTGTGTGTGTGAAAAGATATTGTTGATTTGTGTGCATACAGTTGTGTGTGTGTGGTGATCTGTGTGTGAGAGAGAGAGAGGAAGAGACAGAGAGTGTGAGGGACGGAGAGAGGGAGGATTTGTGTGTGTGCACAGTGTGTGTGTGAGAGTTTAGGATTTAAGTTTAAGGGTGCTGGGGTTTAGGGTTTAGGGTTTAGGGTAGGGAGAGATTGGATTTGCGTGCTTCCTTGTGTGTGTGTGCATGAGAGAGAGAGAGAGAGAGAGAGAGAGAGAGAGAGAGAGAGAGAGAGAGAGAGAGAGAGATATGGCTACTCGTCCCATTTGGGATGAGGTGGAGGTGATGCCCGACAAAAAGTGGCGTTGCCCTTTTTGTCGAAGGCAGTTCACAGGGAACGCCTCTCGGGTTCGAGCACATCTAGGGGGGTTGCGAGTTCGACCCGCGGGGGGCACGCTACGGGATCGACATTTGTATGGTCATCCCCGCTGCGGAGAGGGCTCGCATTATCGAGACATGTTCTGAGCCAGCTGCTGAGCCCGGCGAGCCGTCCACAGATGCCGCGGACTCTATTTCTACTGGTGCACCCACTTCCACCGCCCCTGCCACTGGTACACCCGGTGCCACGCCCCACCGTCGCATCTGCACCCGCCACCACCGCTGCATCCGCACCCGCCACTGCCTCCGCCTTTGCCACAACCACCCGTACCCCCTCCGCCAGTACTCCCCATGGATCCATAGCCTCCACTGCTGCACCTACGCCTCTGCCATCACCGTCAGATCTGCACGGCCCGTCCACATCTTCCGCTTCCGCACCTGCACCTATGCCACCACCTCCAGATCCGCATCGTCCATCCACATCGTCCCAGCCATCCACATCCCAAGGCACCAGAAAGATGTCCATGCCGGGATCTTTCAGAGAGGGGCAGCACAGAACCTCCCCTTTATCATGGCATCATCCCGCATCTTCCGAGAGGCTATCTCGAAAGTTGCAGTCTGCGGGCCCGGCTATACACCACCCACAGCCGACGCACTACGAGGCCCTTTGCTCCAGGACCGGGTTGCATCAGTCAAAGAGGGACTGGCCGCACTGCACGAGGCTTGGGATAGATACGGCTGTTCCATCATGGCTGATGGGTGGACTGATCGTCGCAGACGTCCACTCATCAACGTGATTGTTTCTAGTTGTTACGGTTCCATGTTCCTGCGAGGCATCGACGCCTCCGAGGCAGGGAGAGTGCACTCGGCTGAGTACATTTACGGCATCATTCGCGCAGCGATAGAGGCGGTCGGGCCACAGCGCGTTGTCCAGGTATAATCTTCTTTCATTGGTTGCTTGGTCATTTACTGCTTGATGTTGATACAATAGTTTTGCGTAGTTTTCGATTGATTGCAATGTGTTTCCAAGCTGTGAACTGATCGTGTGAACGTATCGCGAAAGGTTGTGACGGACAATGCGTCCAACTGCCGCGGTATGGGGGAGCTTCTTATGGCAGACTACCCCTCCATTGTTTGGACTCCATGTGCCGCACACTCACTGGACCTCCTCCTGCATTCCATTGGGCGCCTGTCTTGGGTCAGTGACATTCTCACGAGGGCACTTGCGGTTGTGGACTTCGTCACACGCAAGCGCCGCATGACGGCCCTTTTCGCACATTCAGCAGGTAAGTTGCTACGATCTTTTTGGCTTGTTCAAGATGCTTCTTTATTTTTTGCTCGTTTCATGTGTGCCTCTCATTCCGTTTGTCAATGCAGGCTCGACTTGAAGAAGCCCGCTCGCACCCGCTTCGCCTACCAGTTCATCATGCTTCAGCGGCTACACAAGCTCAAGGGTGAATTGCGGCACATGGCCACTTCGGCAGAGTTCACCGCTATGGACCTGTCCACGACCCCAGAGGACTTGGCCTTCCACGACATCTTATTCATGGAGCCTTTCTGGGTGGATATGCAGCAGCTGATGGACGTCATGCGCCCCATCTACTCTGTTATGAGGCTCGTTGATCGCGAGGGGTGCACGATGGGCCTCATTTACGAGTTCATGGACCGCATAGGCGAGTCTCTCCAGCGTTCCGAGCTGGACCCTGCCAGGTATAACTTTCTTCCATCTCACCATCCTTACTTCCATTTCGCGCTCTGTTTCGTCTTGCTGCCGCAACATGATGGTATGTAACCGTTGCCTCCACGTGGTTTGGTCCACAGGTTGGAGCCTATCAGGCGCTTGTGGCAGCGGCGATGGGATAAGTTTCATCGGCCCATTCACAGTGTGGCCCACATACTGCATCCGCTGTTTCAGAGTGAGAGGCAGTACGACGATGCAGAGCTGCGTGCGGACTGGTTCGCATACATCCGCCTCCTCAGCAGCGACACTAGGTTCTACAGCAGGCTCGAGGTGCAGAGGCTCGGTTACAGGTAAATTCTTGATCTATCGTACGCTGTCGTTCGTTCAATTTTCCTATGCGGGCTCAAGTGTACTCAAGCATATCGTTGCTCAACTGCAGGCACTCTCTGGGGCTGTTCGGAGAGGACCTTGCACGTGTTCGAGAGAACAGGCTCTTTCCTATATCATGGTGGGAGAGCAACGGCGCCGGGCAGCCAGAGCTGAGGACGCTTTCGCTCCGAGTCCTTTCACAGGTATGTTGTCTAATCTCATTCATCCAACCAGTTGTCGCATTTTCTCTACAAGGTCGGTACTCACTCGAGTTGTTGCCAATTAATGCAGGATTGTTCTGCTTGCGTGTGCGAGCGGAATTGGTCAGCGTTCAGCCTTGTTCACACGAACAGGCGGAACCGTCTAACGACGGAGCGATGCAATGACCTGGTGTATTGCAACACCAACACCAGAGTGGTTCGACGCATCACGGAGAGCACGAGGGCAAGAGGCGCACGCGCCCTACTGCTGCAGGTATATTTCGTTGCTCTGTCGTTTTGCTTTCGCATTGGTTTAAGACATTTAGTTTAGTGCCCTCACGGTTGCTTCGGCTATTCTCACGAATGATTGACTTGTGCAGGTCAATCCCGATGAGTGCCTGTTTGCAGCGGCAGATCATGAGCTAGAGCCAGAGGTTGATCCAGACAATGCCGCTCGGCGTGCTCTGCGGGGTGAGCCCGAGGATGATGCCGATGCCGATGAGACCACCACCCTCCGTGCTGATGTTCCATTGCCCTTGTCTGATGATGAGCCCACATATGATTCAGACGAGACGGTCGACCTAGCAGGGGATGGTCTACGTGCCCCACCCAATACCTCCGCATCACGTCCCCTTTCCGATGATGGCTGGTCAGAGTTTGCGAGGGAGAGAGAGGCTGCTGCCCAGAGACAGATTGAGCAGAGACGACTCAGAGCATCACAGGCAGGCAGTTCTTCCCAGAGACCCCCCGTGTGGCAGAGGGAGACCCCCAGGTAGGAGTGTACCACAGAGGGTTCCTTCCGGCAGACCCAGAGGTAGGCCAGCCAAGAGGGGATGTACTGATGATTTTTCTAGTCGTCTCTTGGCAGGTGTTGGCCCAGACTTAGAGGAGTCCCAGATGCCTCCAGACTCCCAGCCAGACTTTGTATTTGACACCCCTGTAGATGCATCTGGCACGCAGAGGGATGATTTGGAGTACTGATACACACTTTAGCATCATGTACAGTGGCATCAGATGAGATGTATATATTTTTTCAGTATATTTGTGTCATGGCTAATTTATCGTGGTTGCTTACAAATGGTTAGCTCTGTGAAATTTGAATGGTTAGTCAGAAATGGTTTGCACCGTGCAAGATGAGAGAGAGAGAGAGAGAGAGAGAGAGAGAGAGAGAGAGAGAGAGAGAGAGAGAGAGAGAGAGAGAGAGAGAGAGAGAGAGAGAGAGAGAGAGAGAGAGACCAACACATCTGCATCTCATTCATAACATATGCATCATGTTCAACCATTTAACATAACATGCTAAACCCGACACCCCAACAAATGGCACAGTTAACATAACACCCTAAACCCCAACAAATCATCCTAAACCCTAAACCCCACAGCCATAACCATCAAAACAAGTCACAAGCATAATCATCATAACCACATCCATAAACATCATCAACCCCACCCACGTCCTCATTGTGTCGTAGGCATTGCAGCACAGGTATGTGCAGATTCAACATCAAAGCTGCACTTGTGTAGCATGCACTTAAACCTGCGTAGAATGTATTAATGGTCTTGGAATACAGTCCACAGATTCGTGATCCCGATACGAACTCAAAGGACCAAGCTTGGCTCGATTCGGGTGTCGTTCGGTCAAAATGGCCGTTCGACAGGACAGAAACGCAGTCAGGTCACGTGAAATGGACTAGTTTTGCAGCTCTCTGTTCGACGGCCCAGTTTCTCCAAACAGGCTTCGTTTTGGGTGCCGTCCGTTTCGGCCAACCGACAACCTCGCCAGGAACCTGTGGGAGCAGACAGGACGAGGAACGGACGAATGACCTGTAGTGAATGAAATAGTTTTGCATGAGTAATTAGTAAATAGGGGCTTTGGAGTAGTTGATAATACTTGAGTTTTATGCCGCGTGAGGATAGAGGTACCTATTATTTTGCAGGATGGTCGGTCATGTGGTCCCCTGTAGTGAATGGCATAGTTCTGCTGACCATTCACTCTTCTGGTGTCCATTAACTTCTGGAGTTCAAAATTGTGAACAGCAATTTTTCCACAGTTGTTTTCATCAAGCCATGGAATTGAGGACGCACATCACACAAGCCCATCAAAACGCGCAAAAGTGTGGACCTACTGTATGCTTTAGGGCCAACGGCTAGCAAACAAACGGCGAAAAGAAGGACATCAAGTACACTGTTGAGCAAGATTCTTCTAATGATGAAGAGTACAAGCCTTCAGTTAGCTAGGAAGAAAGTTCGATCTCTTCCATAACTGGCGAGTGCGATTGACGTACTGAAGTTGTTTGGTTACCGATGGGGATGGTGTAAATGAAAGTCAATTAGAGCAGGTTTTGCAATCAATATAGAGTTTGAAAGGCACTTGTGTTGGCTTTATACTGTTTTATGATTTAGGTTTTGGCTTCTTTGCCCGTTTCCTGAACTCAGACACCCAACGAAGCAGTATATACCAGGCAATGCTCACTACCCTTCCATCTGGACATTTGGCCAGGAAGCCTTGCAAGAAAGCAATGGTCAACAATGTCTTTCCAGTGCATGCAGACGAAAGGAGTGGTTGCAGAAACCAGTGGGTGCTGTCTCTGTCGGCTCACCAAAAACGTTTCACGTGGAGTCGAAAACAGAGCAATTGGTGATGTGGCAAGATTCGGGAACACGTGCTGGCGTCAGAACCACTTCGACCATCTCCATGCAGGAAAGACATTGTTGACCATTGCTTTCATACAAAGTTTCGTGGCCAAACATCCAGATGAAAGGGTATTGATCATTGTCTGATCTATGTTGCTTCCTTGGGTGTCGGAGTTCAGGAAATGGCTATAGAAGCCCATAAAATTTCCTTTCAAACTGTGTTCTTATTGCAAAAAATGCTTTAACTGACTTTCACTCACACCGTCCCTGTCATATACCAAGCAACTTCAATACTTCTGGCACACTTCAGACTTATGAAAGAGCTGGAACTTTCTTCCTGGCTAACTGAAGGCTTGTACTCCTCGTCATTATCAGAATCTTGCTCAACAGTATCTTTGATATCTCCCCTCTGGTCGTTTGTTCCCCAAACCCCAAACCCCAAACCGAACAAAAGGCCAACATTTTAGCGCGTTTTGGGGTGTTTGTGTGGTCCGCGTCCCGGATTCCGTAGCGCGACGAAAACAACTGCTAATAGTGGTGAATGGTCGTCAGAACTGTGCCATTCACTACAGGGAGTGAATGGTCACCAGAAGAGTGGATGGTCATAACTGTGTCGTTCACTATAGGGAACCAGAAGACCTACTGGCTGGCCCGACGACGAGGGACCCTTTCTCGAACCATGGCCAGTTGTTTTGCGGTGAAGTTAATTCCAATCCGTTGCGTTTCCTCGCCCTCGCCAGCTCGGGCAGGGGGGAGCAGGTCCGAGGACCGTGAGGGCACATAGCTGCAGCTCCGGTAGTCGCCCCATTATCTCACCCTAAAACCGTGAAAGTCTGCTTCTTGCTTCCATTCGTTGTGTCGGCGGACATCTACCAGGACATGCTCTGACTAGTTGCCCATGTGATGTTGTACCACCCCGAACCTTAAATCTATCTCATCACATAGGCCATGGTACTGTGTAGAATGCATCAATGGTCCGAGAACATAGTCCACAGGTTCGTGATCCCGATACGAACCCAAGGAATCGAGCCTGGCTCGATTTGGGTATCGTTCGGTCAAAATGGCCCTTCGACTGGAGAGAAGCGCAATTAGGTCAAGCGAAATGGACTAGTTTTGCAACTCTCCGTCCGACGGCCCCGTTTCTCCAAACGGGATCCGTTTCGGGTGTCGTCTGTTTCGGCCAGTGGACAACCTCGATATGAACCTGTCGTCCGTCCGAAGTTCGATGTTAAACAGGGCTTCAGGGACACTTTGTCCGGTCGGGACCTGAAAACTGGCAAATGTTTAGGAGCCCCCGTGATGGTATGCAAAATTTCTACATCGTATTGTAGCGTGTTGAAGTAGTGCCATAAGTAATTAGTAAGCTGTTGAAGTTCATCCGGGGAGAAAACCGAGTCACAGAAGTGTATAGGTCTTGTGGTTTTCTGTAGTGAATGACACAATTTTGCATAAGTAGTTAGTAAGCTGTTGAAGTTCATCCAGGGGGGAACCGATCTCATCATATAAGTCTTAGACATAGTAGTGTGTCGGTCTTGTGGTTTCCTGTCTTGAGAGCTTGTCACTCTTCTGATGAGCCCTAATTTCCCCCAGAGACTTCTGCTCCTGAGAGCTTGTCACTCTTCTGGTGAGCGTTCACCTCTCCCCAATCCTCTGGTGAGCATTCACTTCCTTGAGACGGTCACTGATGCACCCTAAACCTTAAACCAGTAATATGTTTGCCATACAAACCATCATCTTCACTCCTCAGATCTTTCTTTGCCGCTTTTTTGGAGCTTAGTTCCCAATGAAGGTTCATAATAATTTATGAACTGCTCATTAGCCATGGTTGTTTAGTAATATCTCAGTTATGAGAGACATGGCCCAGTGGTTAGGTCTGTTGCAAATTTTTTTGGTACTATTTTCCTATTTTTTAACAGGAGGGGGCAGGTGGGTGCCAGACACCCTTTGATAATTAATTCTGGGGGAAAAACAGGGGCCATAAATTGCTTTTATTTTGCTTTTGGGATGGGGGACAGTGTAGGCAGGTGCCTGTATTTTTGTTTTTTGCAAAAAATCGGACGCGTCCGGACGTGGACGCACCCCTGGCGCGTCCACGTCCGGACGCGGACACGGACGCGCATCCGCGTCCCCCATCTGCTTCCTTAGATATATATATATATATATATATATATATATATATATATATATATATATATATATATCATAGATCCAGCGGTACCAGGATCCGCGGATCCCGGTACCGCGGACCGCGGATCCATACTGATCCGCAGTACCATAACACGTCTACAGCCGATGCATCCACTAGTGCCCAGCCTGTCGTGTCATCATCCATTCCCGTCACGGTTGGTGCACCATGCTGGAGGTCCGCTACCCGTCGCCCACGAACTGGGAGAATTCTTAGGCAGCAGAGCATTCGTGGCGCGCATCAGCCGCACATGGACAGAGAGGCCACACAGGTCTTGGCCAGTCTGGTTTATGAGTTGAACCTTTCATTTGCCATCACCGACTCTGAGCCCTTCAGAAGGGCCTTCCGCCTTGCACAGTTTGTCAGCCCTAGCTGGAGAGTCTCTAGTTCAGAGGTTGTCTGCACACACATGCTGAGACTACCTTACACGGGGGAAAGATCTGAGAGGACAACTTATTGCGGTTGGAGAACGTGTTCAAGATTCAGTCTTAGTATCCATTGTACTTAATAGTCTACCTTTGGCTTATCAGAACTTTGTAATGATGCTATCGTTAAGAGAGACAAGGCCTTCTTTCGATGAGCTAAATGCCATCTTACTACAGGAAGAAATGAGACGACAAAATATTGTCAACAGGGACGATTTCAAGGAACATGCATTCGTGGCAAAGAAGCAAGAGCAAAGTTCCAAGAAGGGTGCCAAAGGGAAGAAGAAGAAGAAGCAGCTAGATACATAGGAGAATCAATTAAATCGATCAGAAATGGAAAGAAAGTAGTTTGAAAGGAAAATTCCTTTATTTGCGAAAAATCAAGGCATTATACAAAGGAGGGTTGGCACAACAAGTTTAAGAAAAAGCAGGATGGTGCTAAAGAAGAAGAAACATCTAATGCAAAATTGAGCGCTTTGGATCTTGAAGACTATGAGTTGTTTTCGGCATCGACATCTTTTGGTGGTGGCTTCTCGAAGGAAGAAGACTGTTGTTTTATTGATTCAGGAGCTTTGAAGCATATGACACCTAGACGGGACTGGCTAGCTAATTTTCAAAAATTAGATGATGGGTCAAATGTGAATTTGGGAGATAACTACACATATAATATAGGAGTGATCACAAGGTTTGTGAAGGCTGTGTCCTAGGCAAGCATCATGAAGAATTTTTCGCCTAGTACATTCAGGGCGAGAAATGCTGGCGCCCCACCACAAAATTATTCTAGTGTGTTAGAGCTTTGTTCAATTCTCCTATAATCTGAATTCTCTTTAATCTCTATGCTGGTTTGTGTGAGTGCTAGTAGGACTAGTAACTTCATCTAGAATTTGTATGACAAATTCTGACACACACTGCTTGAGGTTCACTTTGGGACAGATCTGTGTTTCTTCCCTCCAACTTGCTGTTCAGATAGGACGTTTTCAGGGTATTCCATGAGAGGATAGGATAGGTCATATGTGTTCATTGAAAGAGGTTGAGTGTGAGGAGCACTTCATTACTATGAGATCCGCGAGAAGTATCACTGCTTTTATGTTCGCTCATCACCTTCAAGGATCCTAGATGTGTTACCCCTATGGTACTTGAGATGTCCTTGCTGTGGAGAGATTGAATTAGTATGATTAGTCACACGATTGAGATCCATAGCCTCAAATCACAACTTTCTTTCTTGTACCTTTTGATTTTTGAAATTGTATTGCTGTTTTACATGTATTATTCACATGGTCGTACAGTCGTTAGTGTACTTGTTAGTCACACGTGTGGCTACATGTTGCTCCTTTGGATAATTCCACCTGCAACACACATTTGCAATTTCCTCCCTTTCATCTCTTTCCTTCGTTTTAACTGATAAAAATTTGATTCACACATGTGATTTCTGAACTTAAAACACTTGTCTATGCATGAATTTCAAGAAACTGGCACAATTCAGTAGAAGACTTGCTTTTATGCTTTTCACTTGCAGCCACATTATGATCTTGTTGATTCCATTTGGATGGCCTCCTTAGATGATTCGGTATTTAACAATTCAATATGGTTCTAATGTATTATTTCTCTGATAAGACTCCTATAAATCTAAATAAAACTATTGATTTATAGTCTTTACCGTCCTGTTCATTTACTTTGTTGAGTGAAGAAATGGTCAATAAGTTTTTCGAAAAGACAATTTTTATTTGAGATAAATTATAAGAGACTGGCAGATTATCCCTAGAGACGTGCTGCGAACTCAACCACTGGTTTGGCATCATATCAAGTAAGATCAGATAAGGATAGATGAACCAGATAGCAATCTCCTACAAAGAATATTTGATGATTTTCAAAAGAGCCATTGAGTTTCCTACAAAGACTCATGAAATATTAATCAACAGGGTCATAAACCGTCAGAGCAATACAACACTTATTTATGCACTAAGAATGAGGGTTAGGTTAGCCCAAGCATTGTTGATAAAGAGTTCCCTAAGTCTCCCTGTGAGTTATCTAGAGAGGTCTATAACAGATTGTGAAGTTGCAGAAGGGCCTTGAAATAACATTTGGGCCAGTAATAATCATAGGTCCTTAGGGGCCATTATGTCAAAATAATACCAGCACTATCGTATAATGTCTTGCTGCACTATATGGATATCCATACCACTCCCCCAACAACAAACACATTGCTTTCAATGTGGGAAAGACATCGAAATGAGATGCCAATGTTGCTATCATGAAGAATGTCTAAGACTATTGACTAGGGCTGAACAACCTGTGTAGTCTGAGAATCAATGGTAGCTGCAAGAGATTTTTCCTAGTCCTGTTTATTGGAGCGTGTGCCTTTATGTCAACAGACTCCCACATCTCCTCATCAATAGTTCGATAGCAGTTGAAAGGAAGGGTGCCAAAGTTATTGGACCGTCCTCTGGTGGAAGAGGTATGCCCAGTAAAATTGGACAATATCTTTGTGGCAGTAGAAAAGGAATTACATCTGCCCTGTATCTCTATCGATGAGAATAGAACGAGGGAGACCGTGCAGTTTACAAATCTCTGACACAAACAATTGTGGTGATAGTGCTACAAAATGGATTTAAGCAAGCTTGCATGGACAACCTGTCAAGCACCACAGAAAAAAATGTCATCCTCCATTATGTCCGAGGAAGTTGCATAATGAAATCCACATATATGTCCATTCATTATTGATGAAGAATAGGTTAGTGCTACAATACCCTTGGTGTCTTGACCCCACCCCAGAATTCTTGTTGCGAGCACAAAGGAGCATGAGTAATTAATGCAATCCAGTCTTTATATTGGGCCAAAATTTGGGGTTTGAGATGAGAAGAAATTTCTTTTAGCTAAAGTGGCCTCCAACAAGAGAAAAATGTGCATAAGATGAGCTTGGATGAATGACAATGTTGCTAGGAATGCACAAGGCTCCATAAAGATAGAAGGGAGTGAACTTGGCACGTGTGGGAGGAATTAGGTGGATTGGCTTGTGGATAAATTATCAGGAAACAAGGACATTGCAACTATGCATTAGGTAGAGAGTCAAACTAATCAGGAATGGCTGTAGTGAGTGCAATATGAGATATAGTATCAGCTGCAGAATCACCTTTGTCACAAGGGTGCACAAAAAGTTGATGATAATCCGTAGTCTAATAGGAAGTAGTCCGAAGACGATGAGTTTTCAAGTTAACCTCTACTTTGTGGCCTACAATCAATTTTGCATTAATTGAACTACAATTTCAGTATATGTTCTCTTGTGGTTTGATATTGAACATTTTCCATGTTTATTTTTTGTTTTTTTGCAATGGAAAGTTGTGTGATAATGGGGTGTTAGTGATGAAATGTAGTAATTGAATCATCCTGAACGTATTTCCACCTTTGCAAGCCAATTCTTTGTCTGCTTCTACTTGCTACAAAATTTAGTCCACGTAATAGGTGGGAACCATCAACAAGCCAATGCATAGGAGATTTCCTTGTTTCTATGAAAACTATTAATATAGCTAACAATCTTGAAGATCATGGTACCCTTATTGAATTGAAATGTCATTAACCGTATCTCATTGTTGTTGCTCATTCACCTTAAAGTCTTCTATTTTTGCCCTAATAATCTTTTTGAGCTTTTCTTGATCTGAGTTGGCCTATGCTTTTACAAAATGACCTGTCTGATGACTATTGGTTTTAAAAATCATTAATGTTTCTTTTCTTCATGATCAACTTACAACTATTCATAATATCTTGTAAATTGTCCTGAAATTTGTGGTGGCAAGCTATTTAGCTAGTGTGTTTTAGTAGTTTCAAAGTAGATGAACATGGTAGTTATCGCTTTGTTTACTCTATAACAAGTCCTTGCTTTTGAATGGTGTAGGTATCCAAATCCATCACCATTTTCTTACGAACGTCGACTTTTCAAACCTTTTGAATATGCACTACAACCACCATCCTTTTATGAGCCTGAACACATTTCTGTCAAAAAGCCAGAACTTCCTCCAGGGGGTCATTCTCTTCCTGAGTATGAGGGACCACAATGCTTTGCTATTCCAGGAAATCATGGTTTGTGCTGAAACTTTCTAATAAGTAATTTGTTGTGTGGTTGTAAGGCTTAAGCTGTTCCATTGATAAATGAAATTGAATATGTTTGTGACAATGCTTTGTTTTTTGGAAAGCTTTTTTCTCGCAACAATAAAGCATGATAAAAGCTTTCTTCTACAATGAAAGGATCTACAATTTGATTATTAAGAAAAGTTAAAGTGTGCTGTCTCATTATCTTAAGCTCTAAAAATGTTGTACCTGGATGTTTCTATATATCTTCTAGCATTCCCACAGATTTTAATGTTAATGTTTAGATTCAAAATAATCTCAATTGAAGACACATAACTATTGGCTGAGTTAGTTCAAGATACTCAAAGTACCATCAATGAAAGCATCAGGAAAATCATGAAATTTGAACTGTCTTAATGCATATCTAAAGCCTTCAATTATTACACTTTGAAAAGATGTTATTTCACCCATGTTTCAGAAGCTAGAATAGCTAGTAGCAAATTTTATCTTATGTTTTGTACTAATCTTCATAGAACACTTGAGAATGACAAGGTCTAATGTTTAGCAACGATTTTTTATTTTTCTAGGTTTAATTTTGTTATCAGTAACTAGGGTTTGCATTTCTTAGCTTTGTTTTGGGCAAGTTGAAGGATGATTTGTAATATTTTTTGGGTTTATAGAAGTGCCTTTGTTTGAATCTCTTTTCTATTTGATGCTAGCCTTCATTATCTGTTAACTATACGCTTCACATCTGAAGAAGTAATAGAAATGTAAGATATGCAATATTGCTTGGGTTTATAGGAAGAAGTGACTTTGTCTGAATCACTTTTTTCTCTTCTGCTAGCTTTATCATTTGTTAAATCTACTCCACCTTCAAGAATTGATAGACACACAGTCTTTAGTGTTTTAAAATTCTGATTTAACTCTTTAGTCCACACCACTGGCAGATTGCACTTGTTGTCTCGACTAGTTTTCTTCACCCCTTGGAGAACATTCGTCAAGGGTAATGCAATAAACGCATAATCCAAGATGAATCGATGAAAAAAATGAAGCCAAGAAAAGATTTGACCTCCTGGATGGTAAGGGAATATTGGGAAAAAGCTTCTCCTGCCTTGGTCACGTCAAGACAATCTTGAGATCTCTTCATGCTCCTTCAAAGTCTTATTGTAGACAACATCAATACTACACGTAGTCGATCCTAACAAGCCGTCTGTGTTGGAAACAGATGCTAGCGACTATGTTGTAGGGGCAGTCCCATTTTAGGATGGTAGACTGGTTGCATTTGAGAGCAGAAAATTAGATCCTACTCAGAGGTGGTATTCCACCTACGACAAGGAGCCTTTTGTTGTGATAAATGCTCTTAAACTTCAGATTCCATAAACATTGTTTATATGGATCTAGGTCTACTTTTATGACTAATCAGCAAGTGAAGTGTATCTTTGATGTGGTTGACCGTTGGGGTCTTAAAGCAAGGTGTTAGATTTGCTCCAAGAGTTCCCTTTGTCGCGATTGCCTTAACCCGGATTGGAGAGGTTAATTGGATAAGCTTTTCTAAGATTCAATTTGATTTGTGTCTATTTCTTAGAGATTTGTCTAAGTTTGACAAGTTCTTTGGTCCAATTTGGCTAGATATCCTGGTAGGTAAATAAATCTAGATCTAGTGATACACTTGAAATATAGGATTCCAAGATTTCTCCTCGATATAAGATACTTAGAGAATATTCTATTAAGAATGGGTTACTTTTCTGGATGGGAAAGGTATGTGTGCCTGAGAATAAAGGAATTAGGGCTTGAACTTGTTACCACTATGGCTCTCATCTACTGAGTGGGCCAATATTTCTTGCCTACAGATTATTATGAATGCATGGATGATCAGGGCCAAGCCCTCAATATTGCACTAGATCATTGTTGCAAAGTTTGCTATCCCACCACTTCAGGTTGATGCCATCTTCAGACTGATGATATACATATAGAGAGAGGGTACCCAGCTTCGTAGAGGATATACCGTGCTACTCGCTTGGCTTGCCACTTTGACTTTATCCCAAAAAACTTCATTTACGCTTGACTATTTTACATAATGCTCTAACATGTGACCAACTTGGCAGCCAAATTGAACACTGTCCAATGTTTTACATCTTCTTGGTACTTAAATTGAGACTAGTTAGCATTATTTGTTGCTTTGGAGACATATTTGTGCCTACTTGGATAAGATCATACTTGAATTATACTGATGTTGGTCTTACATATCTTTTGGTACCTAAAAGACACTACTAAAGCTCTCGCCATTCTTTTTCACCTTATTCAATCGAGCTGTCACATCTGGATTCCCCTCCCCATGGTCCACAAATCTTATCCACCCTATTCATAAAGGCGGTGATCCCATGAAAGTAGACAACTATCGCACCATAATGATTAGCCACCTCTTCGCCAAAGTCTATGGTTCTATTCTACAACTGGAGATCAACGTGGAGATGGACACTAGAGGACTTCATGCCATTGGCCAAGCTAGCTTCAAACAAGGATATACTACATCAGATCATATTCTCAGCCTAAGATCCATCATTGAGGAGGCTAGAGCTAGGAGAGAGCGTGTATATTGCTGCTTTGTGGATTTCCGCAAAGCCTTCGATTTTGTGCCCAGGCATCTATTGTACAAAGGCTTCGAGATCGTGGCTTCCAGGAGGACACTATACTAGCAATTGTAGCATTGTACAGGCGAATTATAGGCCGATCCGAGTACTAGAGGTTGTATCACCAGAGGTTGACAACACTATCGTGGTCAAACATGGTTGTCCACTTTCACCTACACTCTTTGGCCTATACATAGATGAGCTTGAGTGAGGCAGGCGAGGGCTGCACACTGGGTGACCTCATTATTGCTATCTTGTTATATGCTGATGATGTAGTTTTAATCTTGAGGACGAGAGAAGGTCTGTAACGACATCTAGATGTGCTACACTCATTTTGTACACACTGCGGTTTGTCAGTGAACATGACCAAGACCAAGGTTATGGTGTTCAACACCTCCAAATCTTTTATGATACGCCAGGAGCTACTATGGGATGGCCATTCACTTGAGGTGGTTGACTCTTAAACATATTTAGAGATTGTACTCTCTGGTCCCACTTTTAGTATGAGGCAGGTAGCTGTTTCTCGGCTACGGAAGGGATTTGCCTCATTGGTGGATCTAGAGAGACTGTGCTTCAGCTCACACATCAGAGATGCGACTAGTAAGTGTCAACTTTTTGACACTATGGTCGTCGCTTCAGCTAGCTATGTACGCATCAGAGACCTAGATGTTGGATTTCCATTCTCTCTTTCCCTAATCCTACAACTAATCCAGATCCTTTCATTTGTTGTATGTAAATATCTCTATTGTCGCACACTCTGCAGAAATACACGAGTTATCGAACAGTCTACAAAAATACACGGAAATCGTAAATAGGCAACTACTCGACAAAATCCTGAATCGACAATTATAGAACCTACTCGAATCTACATCCTGAATCAGCAATTGTTGAAGCTATAATCGAGTCAACTATCAACTATCGATTCAACTGTTGACTGTCGATTCGACCATTTTACTACTATTTTCACAACCCCGTGATTTCCGTAGAATCTCTAACAGAATTAGATTCTCCACAGTGACAGCTAATAACATAATGTAGTGCCTTAATCTATCTTGTAAATGTATCAGTTTAGCATTCTTTTAATTATATAGCTACCATGTATAAATAATCGATAGCGCATCAATGTATGAGTTAATCAATCAATCAATCAAGAATCAACGGATCTATTCACAGAAAAGAGCTTGTGGGAAGAACTTGCTAAGCAGCTGATGAAGATAAAAATGAGGTGGCCCTGATCGCTGCTTACACAACACCAAATCAGCCAAGAAGCTGATAATTCAAGCGGATGGCTCTTCGTGCGTGCTGCTCAACAAGAAAATCTACGAGCAGAGCATTGTCAGCGACGAGATAACTCAATATTATAGTTGTGAAATCACGGAAGTGCATTTCAACATTTCAACTGCAACGCGTGATCGTTGGTGTCTGGAGGATCCAGCCAGGGACAAACAACGTCCAAAGTCAATCAGCTGAAGGCAAATCCACTCCCTCAATTATTGCGTTGGATAAGTTCTAAAAGAATAATCACATTCTTTCTGACCTTTTGAAGTATTCGTTTTCACCATATGGCGCCCCCTCTCTCCCGAGCTGCTGCACGCAGGATCCCCCTACCCCCTCGCTCCCCTACCCCACTCCCCCCCCTCGCTGCCACCTCCTCCCTCACTGCTGCCACCTCATCCTGCTCCCCAGGTGATGCTGCCATCGCGCTCCCTCCCATCGCTGTTGCTGAGGTTGTCTCCCCCATCGATGTTGCCACCTCGCTTTCCCCCGTCGCTGCTTCTGATGCTCCCTCGCTCTCCACCTTGCTCTCCACCTCAGTGCTGGAGCTGGCTGATGATGTGGCAGCCATGCAGACAGCGCTGCCTGTGGCTACCATGGCACCCCCCTCCACCTCTTCTTTCTCATCTCTCTCATCTCCTTCTGCCCCTCCAGCTCTTTCACCATCCTCCTCTTCCTCATCATCCTCACACCCACGCACAGTTCCTCCGGCTCCTCCATCTACAACATCCATTCTTTACACTCCATCCAAATCAATGGAACTCTTTTCTTCTTGGGAAGCTGACCAAATGCGAGCAGATTTCCAGTTCTTGAAGCAAGAACTTTCACAGCTGAAAGAGGTAATGGTCTCCTTACTAAAGGAGAAGAACCTGTTACAGTCCAAAGTTGCTTCATTGGAGCAAGTGATCAACACTAAGAAGGTTGCAGCCTCGGAATCGACCACCACCATGATACGGGAGCTTGAGAGTAAAATTGAGCAGCATAAAGATTCATGGGCAGCAGTCCTGAAGAAAGGCACCAAACCTAGTGGCCCCATTTCCTCATTTATCTCAGCCACCATTTCGGAAGAGTGGTCAAGGCCCATAACATCCGGGTTCGTGGGATACCGAACACACAAGATGCCATTGCCGAAGCTACGAGATTTCTCGAGACCACTCTAGGACATGAGACAGATGGGCTAGATACAGCTTGGAGGACCACCGGAGATGCGGCTACACTCATTATCCGTTTCACTTACCTAGAGAGTCGCCGAGATGCTTTGCGGTGCAGAGCTAAGCTACGTGGCACCACTATCTATATGGATGACGACCTCACATTTATCCAGGTAGAGGAGAGGCGTCCGTGAGTCTGGCAGACAAGTCATTTATCGAGATGGACAAGTGCGCTTTCTTGATAGCGCTCCTAGCAGGCCCCAGTGCTAGGGATTTGGGGTTCCCGGGGTTGGGAGCACCCGGGGGCCCATCCACACCACCTTCGGATTGGAGTGTGGAATTGTGCTGGCATACACTCATTTTCTACGACAGGGGACCTTGCTGATTTTATTACAGGCAGAGATGTATTATTCTTCATGGAGACACACGAGAGCCCGGAGCGAGGACTTCCCTCTTTTCCTGGATATAGATGGGACTCAGTATTTCAGCGAGAGACTAGATCTGCCAGCGGTTGAGGTTTAGGTGGGGTCGCCTGCCTATACAGAGAGACTCTCCATTCGAGTATCGACTTCATTCGACATGACAAGCAGGCCCGCTACTTATGGACTCGCATCGTGGGTCAAGGTATTGGTTTGGATAGAGATCTTTTTATTGCAGCATGTTATTTTCCACCAGAGTCCTCGTCTTTTGCTGAGGGTATTGGATCTCCATATCAGGACCTCTCACCAGATATTATCAGATTCTTAGAGCGGGGGCATATTCTCCTCACAGGAGATTTTAATGCCCGGACATCTTCAAGACAGATAGAGTTCTTTGACACCACCGATCAGCTGCGTGTTCATGCCCTCGACAATGATATGTTTGGGGTTACCAGGACCTCCGCGGATAGTTTGGGACCTACTACTTCATATGGTGAGCACTTACTGCAGTTTGGAGAGGCACATGAGCTAGCCATTTATAATGGCTTACCCTACTGGCCACATTCAGACAATTACACATGCCACCCTAATAGTGGAGGACATAGTGTCGTTGACTATCTCATGGGGTCACCATCCTTTATACCCATAGTCTTTGACTTCCACGTTTCCCCCACCACCCTTTCTGATCACTCATTTCTCTCCTTCAATATCGGCCACCTGACATCCACTCATTCATTTACACTACCCATGCTTACCCGAGCACCCACGTACACATTTGATCCCACTTACATGCCACTGTACAGGAAGTCCTTGGCTTCACTTTTACATTCCTTTCCTCATGACAGCCCAGTTGACACCCAGGCTGCTTTTCTTACCACCTCTCTTCACACGGCTGCATCACTAACCCTCCCTATAAAACCACATCCCAAAAAGACTCGACGCACACCTCAACCACTACACCCTCCCTGGTACGATACCAAGTGTCGTTCTCTTCATCAGTCAGTAACCTACTCACGTATCCATGCCCCACATCTGCTTCGATCCTCCCGGCGCTCCTACCGCCGTGTTCTCCACCGTAAGAAGTGTTCCTATGATGATTCTGAAAAGCAACGTCTTATTGACCTTCTTTTCAGTTCTTCCTCGGGATCTTTTTGGCGTGAGTTCATCCCTCGCTCTCCACCACCTCTCTTAGAGGACCTCCGCATTTGGACTGATTATGCTACCAACTTGTATACCGTCCCTACTGACTCACCTATCTATATATCTCCACGACCATCTGAGTTCTCCTTCTTCACATCCGACATGGTACTTGCAGCCATTAAGAAGATGAAATCCCACAAAGCTAGAGATATTGAAGACCTTGAATCTGAACTCCTTTCCCATGCCTCTGACTTACTCGCCCCCACTATAGCCACCCTTCTTAACTCCGCAGTTGTTTCCGGTTTCCCATCATCCTGGTGCACTAACATTATCCACCCCATCCATAAGAATGGTGACCCCATGATTCTGAGTAACTACCGCACCATCATGATTGGGCATGTCCTGGCAAAACTATATGGTACTATACTACAGTCTGTTGTAAGCTCTGAGGCAGAGACTAGTCTTCACACTGGGCCAGTCTTTCACGGCTACAGACCACTATGCTAACTCGGTTGATTCGAGCGAAGCCTTCTGTTCCACATGAGATTCTCCTGGCCGAGTTTGCAGTTCCACCTATACAGATCGAGGTAGCTCTTCAGCTCATTACCTATATCCAGAGGATACAGGCGCTACCAGAGATCGACGGACGATACATACAGGTTGCGCTATCCTCCTCACAACATCTTCATGATCAGGGTTACAGGTTATCATGGTTCTCTCAGGCATCTCACCTCCTACTTGAGTCATATGGTATCTTCATCACAGAGCTTCCCTCAGGCACCCATTAGTATATCAGACGATTCCTCTATCGCGCATATCTAGAGCGGACTTGGCGTAACCAATTAGGGGTTAAGCCAGCTTTCTTCCAGACCCATTTCCTGGAGCGGGATGCATCAGGGACCCTGGTCATGCCACGCTATCTGTATTCGGGACTATCACATTGCCTCAGATTCACACGGGGACAGCTTAGGGTGTCTTCTCATCAGCTAGCCATTGAGACTGGGAGGTTCCATGGCATTCCTAGAGAGGAGCGGATCAGTTATGCTCTCTAGGTGAGGTGAAGTCTGAGGAGCACTTTATCTTTCGGTGCCCTGTATACTATGAGATCAGAGGGCGATATCATTGCCTGTTTCGAGACATGCCTACCACTCTACGCTCTCTCGTAGCCTATGAGGACCCACCATGTGTTGCTCTGATGGTACATGAGATGTTCATATTACGGAGAGATTTACACGGGACACCCCAGCCTTTTACCTCACAGCCATTGATTACTTTATTCTTTACTAGATGGAGATTGTGTGCTTTAGATTCTGAGGATGACGATTATGACGAAGACGAGGGTGATAGCCGCTCACATGCTCATAGAGATCAGAGACAATGTACTTCTCACCATCACGTTACTACCAGGATCACCAGACATCCTATGCAGAGGCGTACTACTACTAGGCATGCTCATGCTCACAGACGACGCCGACAGGCTCCAATGCTTTCTCATGCTGTGGCTCACATTACATCTTTCTACAGCAGCGGCAGCAGCAGCAACACAGTCTTGACATCTTGACACAACTGCATATGATTATTTTGCACACACATGTCTGCACACACATGTGTGTATGTGTGTGCATGTGTGTGCACACACATGCACACACATACAATTTTTAGTTTGTATTACACACTTGACATGTACTTCTTTAGTCTCATATGCCTTTTGGCATGGAAAAGACATTAATAAAGCTTTCTTTCTTTCTTTCTTTTCTCTCTCTCTCTCTCTCTCTCTCTCTCTCTCTCTCTCTCTCTCTCTCTCTCTCTCTCTTCTAAAGTATTGTATCGGAGAGATCGTGCATCTGACTGCATTCAGACATGTACACATTTTCGACGATTCCAGTACACTAAGTATTGTCGTGTCGTGTCATTTGCATTATTTTCAGTTTTCGTCTTAGTCAATTTTGTAGATGTTTAATTCATAGATTGAGTAGTTCTTATGACTAATAGTGTATGTTGATAGTGCTGCTCTTAATCTGACTTGATGTCACACTTCTGCAATTGAATGATTTTGTGTGTGTCTATAGAATCGATAGTTTGAATCCTCGCAACTTCGAAGCTTGGATTAAGTAGAGCTACCATCAAATTGTTGATGACAGCTCGAATCCGATAGACGTAGCTCATGCACTGGAGAATTCATCCATCCCATTCGAATTCCCAACATGGTATCAGAGCACATATTATTAGAATGTTTCTTGTTCTGATATAGAGTAAGCATTCACTAAATTACTTAGAGGTCATACAATCTACTGTCTACATGAACCTCCCTCAAATACATGGATTCTCAGTCAAAGTCTGGTCTGATGGTAGACAAACTCGATGGATCGAATTACCATTTGTGGAAATTCAAACATCCATACATTGAATGATTTTGTATGTGATCTATGGAATGGATAGTTCGAATCCTCGCGACTTCAAAGCTTGGATTAAGTAGAGCTACCATCGAATTGTCGATGACAGCTCAAATTGTCGAATCCGATAACCATAGTTCATGCACCGAGGAATTCATCCATCCCATTCGAATTCCCAACGCCAGAGCACTGGCCTGACAGCCACAGAGTGGACACGCATCTCACGACTCCAGATCCATATGCTTTCCTGGATGATACTTTCTAAGCCTTCTGCACCACATCAGATCATACTAGCGGAGTTCGCTATCCCCCCCATTTAGGTTGAGGCCCTATTCCACATTGTCACATTCATACAGCGATTGGAGGGTCTCCAAGACGGGGACACACATTATGCTGCAGTGACTTTGCCATCATCCCGACACTTATATTCAGGAGGACAATCAGGTTCATCGTCTCCTTTCTATAGTGGGTATTTAGATCACTGACCTACCTGCTGGCACTCATCAGTATATCATACACCACTTGTAGAGAGCATATCTTCAAAGCACTTGGCAAGATCCACTGGGGACCAAGAGCGAGTTCTATCAAACACATTTTCTATCTCGAGATCCAACTGGATTCCCCATAGTGCCTAGATACCTGTTGGAGAGTATTTCACACAGATTGCGGATAGTGGGTCAATTTCGGGTTTCTTCACATCAGCTAGCCATTGAGATTGGCCAATACAGTGGCACCCCGAGGGAGGCCCATATCTGTAGTATGTGTGATACACATGAGATAGAGGATGAGTCACACTTCATCTTCAGATGCCCAACACATTATGGGATATGAGGGAGATATTATTGCTTGTTCAGAGAGCATCCAGTCTCACTCTCCACCCTGATCTCAGATGATGACCCCAAATGTGTCGCACTGATGATTCGGGAGATCTCAAACCTATGGAGGAAGAGACTGGACCCAAACATATCTCCCTGATACAGCTGAGAATCAGTGAGTGCCTATCCTGCCGAAGACAGAGACAGAGACAGGAGGCAGACTTGAGCAGTGACACTAGTCTCTGATGGAGAGGTCGAGATTCCAGATGCTTCCAGCCACAGACGGCAGAGAGTGTCGACGCACAGAGAGACAGCCAGTCCCCAGGCCACAGTCCACAGCTCCACGGCAGCAGAGACTACATTACTAACAGCCCACTCGGAGACAGAGGCCCACGGCACACTCAGAGATGGCCTCACAGCATACTATACATCATTTCTTCCAGGCTGATGGACATTGACTATGCCAGCCATATCATTAGATGTAGTCGTTTTTATAGTTATTGTTCTTTTTAGATAAACTGAGCTTATAAGATCCTATATGAGCACACTTGACATGTACTTTTTCTTAGTATGTACCTTAGGGTACTTTAAGGACATCAATAAAGATCTCTCTCTCTCTCTCTCTCTCTCTCTCTCTCTCTCTCTCTCTCTCTCTCTCTCTCTCTCTTCCTTCTCTTCCTGTACTGGTTTTGCTCATAACTGTCAAGATCATGTCAACCCCTCTCCCAGGGCACCTTACAGTGAAAGAACAATTGTACCTTGTCGCAGAACCAATTGTTAGTGCTCTTCAAATTCAGATTATGGTCCCACTCTGAAACCTGTTTCATCAGCACTATCTTTTGGGTTTGCTCATGCATTCTTATCGGTCTATAAACAGGAAAGTCATCTTGTAATGTATCCATTTCCACTGAGTGATGAAAGAGGAGCATATACAATGCAGGCTGCCCAGTGCCATGGCACAGTGATCAGCCTTATGATGGCCTATGTATTCTCCATGGTTGATTCCTTCAGGTTATGCCTTAGTGATACAGAACGTTAGTCTTTCAGAAGATACATTTTATGTGTTTGCAATATTGACCAAATGCTCAAAAGGTAACCTTGCAAGAATCTAGAAGGTGCGTGTTGAGCCAGGTGGCAAGCACCCAGATTGTTCAAGTGGTTGCTATTTACCAATATAACAAAAGATTCAGTTTTAGCAACTGCAAGCATCATAACATATTGATTGCACAAAAGCTTGCTTTACTTGGCATAACCGATTGTTGAGTCGTGCATATTAAAAGACGAATTGATGTTCGAACTGATGCAAACCAGTATCATAATCGCTGCTTGCATTCAAGAACATACTAACCAGGTCTGAGTTTCATAAGGTTGTAGCATTAATGACCATCAACATTGCTCTAGAAAGACTGTATGCCAAGATAAGACATTGACCAGGTGCAGGAATTCTCGGATCAAGTATCAATTCTAGTCATTTTGCAACTGCATAAGGACTCTCGTTGGGAAAAAATCTGTAGATTTCAGTATTTAAGGAAAGGAAGAGGTGAATTTGTACCTGTAGAGGTCTGATGATGGAAAATAGTTGGAGGAATAAAGTGTCAAAAGACTGTACTCCGGCTTGCCAATGTGAATGATTTTGACATACACAATAATTAAATGCAATGAATGCACATTAGATAGAACAGATAGAACAGTTTACTTGTACTGGACCCTTGTCTATTAATATTATGATGGCCTATTCTCCAGATGCCTCCCATGTCTCTTTCTTGGTTTTCATCTTTGGTTTCATACCAGCATTCTTGGTCTCTAAACTGCATGTGGGACGAATGTTACCAGTACTTTTAACATAATCCAACTCACACATTGACCTGAATTCCGGTTTTTACCAAAATTTTGTTTGTGGAGTTCCTATGTCCATTTTTATTTTTTGGAGTTGTGATTCCAGTTAATCCTATCTATTTACAATCATGTTTCCTGAAAGAAAAATTGATTTTTGGTATGCTTGCTGAGACAGATTGGTTTGATGGACTGGAAACATTTATACGATATATTTGCCATAAGAGCTGGCTTGGAGGATGGTTGCTGCCACAAGAGAAAAGCTATTTTGCTTTGCAGTTGCCTCATGGATGGTGGGTTTTCGGTTTGGATCAAGCTCTACATGGGGATATTGATATATTCCAGTTTAAGTACTTTTCAAAACTTGCCCAGGAAAAGGTAATATGCACTTTTTTTTACACCTGTTCTATGTATCAAGACATTCATTTATATTGACACATGATTGACAAGGATGTGTATTAGTGTGCCATATGATTGGCATTGTGGGTTGGTAGCCGTGATGTTGCAATGATGAAATTGTGCAATTGGTCATTGGTGTGAATGTACGTACTTATTATCAAGTAACAAGTTCAAGAGAAAGCTTGTACTTGTATCTCATTGGGATTGTATATGTGACTATTTGAGAATGCAGGTCGGTAAGGACGATACTGTGGTTATCATAACCCATGAACCAACTTGGCTGCTAGATTGGTATTGGGGAAGTTCTACTGGGAGAAATGTAACACAGCTTATAAAGTATCATCTGTATGGTCGTTGCCGTTTGCGAATGGCTGGAGATTTGCACTTTTATTTGCGCCACTCAGCTGTTCCTTCATCAGGAACCACTCCACATGTGCAGCATCTTATTGTGAATGGGTCAGGTGGTGCATTTCTACACCCTACACACATTTTTACAAATTTTCGTCAATATGGAGAATCATCATATCAGAACATGGCTACATATCCTCCTGTCGAGGATTCTCAGAAGGTTTGATTTTAGTGCATATAAATTTGCTGCCATTATATTTTTTAAAGTATTGCACTGCGTAAAGGAAATTGATAATAATGCATTTCGGTGTCACTTTTGTGGTCAAGATCTTCGATACTGAATCAGCACAAATATACCACTAGTATGCTGCTCTTTTGCTATTCAAAAAATAGCAGAAGAGCAGCATACTAGTGGTATATTTGTGCTGAACTGTACCACTCTAAGATATTGAAACTGTTCCAAATACCTGACTGAAAATGTAAACAGCAAAATATCAGATTTCTATTTCAGTTTTTAATGATTCAAAAAATCAGACTGTTCTATCTGTTCTTTTATGTGGCAGTAGCAAATGTTTAGTGTGATTATGATGGCTTTCTGCAGATGGCACTAGGAAATATTTTGAAGTTCCGGAAAAAAAATTGGAGATTTGACGTGATAGGGGGCTTCATATATTTCATCCTCGTATTCTCCATGTTTCCACAGGTACATTGCATGTCAAAAAGAGGTAGATCAAGTATATGGTTAGAGCTGATGCTATCGTTGTAACTTCTTTGTATTAGAGTATTTTTCTCTTGATTCGGGTGGTCTGCAGATCATACTTGAGTTGTTTGAATGATCTTTCAGTGACTGCGCAGCAGCCATGTGGAATGTTCAGTGAGTGATGGGTATGCAAGCACAATTACTTCATCACATCAGCTGCCTCAGTGAATTTTTTTTTTACTGATTTCTCTGCACAATCCAGTGTAATCTGGATCGCATTTTACAGGATGACACTGTCGCTGGCCACTTGCAACAGTTTTTGAATTCACTAGGGCATGCATTGATAGATATGCTGGAGCATTCATATATATCAATCGCAGGGCTACTTGTCTTACTGGCATTAGCAGTATCTTTTGTTCCACCTAAAGTATCAAGGCGGAAACGAGCATTGATAGGCTTGCTTCATGTCAGCGCACATCTTTCTGCTGCAATGGTTCTCATGTTATTGTTGGAGCTGGGAATTGAAACTTGTGTTCGTCATCGGCTACTAGGAACTGCTGGTATAGCAATGTTTCTTCTGTACCATCATACCAAACTAATGAGTTGATAAACTAAAGATATATTGCTTAGTTATGACATAAAAGTAGCTGTTAAGATAGTACTTTCTCAATTCTGCTTTATTAAATCTATATCATCCTTGGATGCCTCCTTTTAAAAGAACTTAAACAGATTAATTGGCAGTTTAGAAGTTAATAGTTCTCCTCGAGCAATATATGTATTTTGTTGATGTTACATTATCACGTTTTTGCCTATGATACGCTTTGTCAAGGTCTTCGTATTTCTTTTTGGTCCAGAGAGCTTCACACAATGTCTTGACATTTATTGTCTATCTACTAGACATGATGTATCATGGAAGTTTTCTTTACAAATGAGATTGTTTCTTAGCCGATGTGTTTGTCTTTTATAGTATTTGGTGTCAGCTCCAAATTGATATCGATTCACCTGACTTAATCACTATTGAAATGCTGTTTTTGTCCTTTATTCATGAAAGACATTTTTCTCACAAGTCAGCCAAGCTGCTACTAACTTCACTTGAATTTCACATAAAGGTTATCATACTTTATACGAGTGGTATAGTTCAAAAGAAAATGAGCAATTTCCAGACCCAACTGGTTTGAGGGTTCGGATTGAGGCTTGGACGTTGGGACTGTACCCTGCTTGCATCAAATACCTGATGTCAGCCTTTGATGTACCAGAGGTAATTACTGCTACTCCATCGTTCTATTCAAATCAATGGCTATACCTCAAAGCTGGCTCTGATGCTTTTACATCGGTTGGACAGGTGATGGCAGTGACAAGAAGCGAGATATGTAAAGGGGGTTTGGAAGTCATGCCTCGAGGCTATAAACTTGCATACTATTCATCAATTTTCCTGTATTATTGGGTTTTTTCAACACCTGTTGTCTCCCTGGTTTTTGGAAGCTACCTTTACACTTGTATCAACTGGCTCAATCTTCACTTTGACGAAGCATTTTCTTCCCTTCGCATTGCAAATTATAAATCCTTTACTCGCTGCCATATCACCTCAGTAGGAAATTTAGAGGTCTACACACTGGCTGTGGACAGGGTTAGTATCAATCAATGTTTGCAGCTTATGATTCGTATCTCTTTTTTTGCTTGATTGAAAATCGAGTTAAGATAGGCCGACCTTGATTGTGAAGTATATTTTTTCGTGAAAAAAGCAAAAGTCACGTCTGCCTTAATCCTTGGAAGGCTTTCAGTAGCTTGACAAGTGAGCATAGATCAGAAGATAAAGTTGATGAACATTGCAACTTAGCTCCTTGTATATGATTTCCTTGCCGAGTGAGATTGCTAACATTGAAAATTTAAGATCTGTTCAAGTTCTAAACAAGATACGTCTGATTTGAAATTCTTCAGGTTCCAAAGGAATGGACACTAGATCCAAATTGGGAGGCAGAAAATTTAGTATCACAGCAAGATCCCTCTTACAAGCGGACATTTCCAAGTCAGTGGGTTCCTCACAGTTCATTCCGTGACAAAAGCTGTAATGTTAGGGTTATTGATTATTTTGTAATTGAAAAATGCGGTCGTAAAATCTCGTAAGCCTTGCAATCTTTATGCACATCTTATGAATCGGCAACAGTAAAGACGCTTTGCTACCTTCTCAAGGGAATGCGTGCATAGAGTTTCTTGGCAATAAACCAGTCTGGTTATTCTGAATAACTATTGTGTATATTCTTGATATAAACAACGGTGGGACAATGACTTGAAGAGTGGATTTCTTGGAATGCAAAACAAGGCAATTATGACATAGGATGCTGAAGCTACACTACAGGTGTTGCATGTTGAAGCACTAACCATTTTTTGAGTGGATACAAGTCCATTTGGCAGAATAAGGGGCTGTGAAGGTTTGCTATTGTTATTGGAGAAATTGGCATCAAACATTATGCAGTGTTATCTATACCTGTAACGTGTTTGTAGTCACTTCTGCCTTTGAGATATTTCAGTATAAAGAATTTCTGAAGGCAGGCATGGCTTGTTATCATCATTCTTACCATGTTCTTTACCTCTTTTGTAACTCTACGAAACAAGGGGATGTTTTTTTGCTCTCTTGTACCCTTATTTGTGCGGCTTATTAAAATCGAACTCCCAACCTCAACGAGTAAGAAAGTCCTTCCAGCTCAGCACTTATTGGAGGATGAAATAAGGGGATGTTACGATCAAGCAACGATCTTGTATATTGACGGGTAGGATTTTTTGTTCAATATAGTGAAACCGCAAATATGTGTCTAGGTTTTTCCTATTGCTGGAGCTTATTATGACTTCATGCTATTAACATAAAAAGTGTACTAGAGGTCTTGCTTTAAATGTCACTTCTTTGTGTTTGGGGCTTGTATGTGCTTGTAAATGTACACTACATATGAATGTCCACCAACACTGGAAATTGTCATAGATAAAGGGGCATAAGGATAGTTCATCACAAGTTACTCATGTTGTGCTTAGAAGACTCAGTCAGTCAGTCTTGGACAATGCTTTGATTGTAAGGCCAGCAGTATGAAATCATTCTCTCATTTGTTTTGTACATTCATCAGGATTTTACAGCTGAAAATAACAGTCTGTCAAAGACAAGAACTATTTCATGACATATAGAAGGAAAGAAATATGTGCAATGAAACAATTGATTGATCTATGACATACAAGACTTAGCACAACCACAACTAGTGATTTTTACATTCACCCTTAAAGAACCAAGGAAATTTGAGTAGTGTAACCAAGCATGAACAAGTACACATAAATGCCTCCATGTGCATGTTCGTGTGCATGCATGGAGGCATTTATGTGTACTTGTTCATGCTTGGTGCATTTATATTTTGTAAGAGAGAGAGAGAGAGAGAGAGAGAGAGAGAGAGAGAGAGAGAGAGAGAGAGAGAGAGAGAGAGAGCTATAAGTCGATCTACTCTTGCTTCAACCTATCTCTATTGATTTTTGAGTTGCAACATGGATGGCTGTTGGTTATTAGTTGATCTTCTCTTGCTTCAACCTATCTCTATTAATTTGTTGAGTTGCAACATTGGGTATGCAATAAAGGGCATCCAATTCCCATATATTTTTTTCAGATTTACATGCCACAGCTAGGCTTGTTCAAGGAGTGCTTCAGATTTTGTTGTGATAGTGGAGCTCACTAGAACCAAAAAATGTTTATATTGATATACTCATTTATTACCTGCAACTTTCCCTTCTGTGGTCAACTTGAGTACTATCCTATTAAAAACTAACCATTCTTGGAGGAAAATTTGTGGTAAGGCAGTGCACCTCTTTACTAACAAGACAAGGCTAAGTTTTGTTCTTTTTCTATGCTTTCACCTCTACCTATGACATATTCCTTTTTCATCTCTAATTTGAGAGTTTGTAATTTTGGTGTCTTATGGAAATAGGAGGAAATTAAAGTGCGAGTGGGGAGAACGACATAATTTATCTACTATTATAAAAGTTCAATTTTAATAATAGCTCAAAACTTTTAAGCTCTTACTTTGAGAAAAGATGAAGTCGTCAATCACAACGGGGTGTATGGGTAGAGTTGTTAACTATAGCCGGCTAGGCGTAGGCTCGATTTCCAACCGTTGCGAAGTGACATCTTAGGGACTTGTCCCTTACATGGCATTGTCCACCTAGCATTGCTTCGTTCTATATGTTGTATTTAACCGACCACTTGTAGCTTAACAAGTTGCAAACAAAAAAAGGAAAAAATGAAGCCTCACAATTGAGTAGTATAAGCTCATATCATAACGATGATATGCGCAAGGCAAGCTAGATTTGCATAGTACTTTGTTGCATATGCTTATAACGGTAGATGGGTATTGTCATTTGAATTTATTTATGAGCAAATGCTTTTTACCAATAATATGCACTTTATAGAAACATATATTATATAAATATATATTTTCTTGGAGTGATATTCATATATTTTCATTTGTCTCTTTCTGAATCACAACTCTAGATAACATAGGAAGACTCGTGACTCTTATAGTGATAAACATAACTTATTGATATGACTATTAATACAAATACTAGAAGCAAATATCCATCTCAAATGCTCATGGCTATGTGATTATTTGATGTTTTGAATCCACTAAAACTTGAAAGAAATTTCTTACCTTGCTTTAGTGGATTGATTTATATTATAGGAGCATGGATAATTGATTGTAAAAGCACAACTTTTAATTTACAAAGACACAAAAAAGATTGTCAATTTTTTAGGACCATACGATTCTAAGATAGATACGTGCATCCAGAGTTACCCATTTAAGTGTTGATAAAAATCACCAAAATTGGAAGTATCTTATTGAGTGTATAACACCATAATTTTGACAATATTTTTTTTGGGTTGTTTACTTTAAAAAGTATTTTATGATCATAGAAACATGTCTCTCAATTTTTTTTTTTTTTTTCCAATTTGGAGTTATGTTGAGATAGATATGTGCATCTAAAGTTACCCATGTCAAGTGCTGAAAAGTGTTGAAAATTATTGAAAGGTGCTAAAGAGTTGCAGTTCTTTTGGAGGTGTTTTTAACAATCTTTTCTTTGGCTATTTACTTTCAAAAATCCTTTATGATTATAGAAACATGTCTATAAAAAAAATTAAATTTGGAGTCCTATAGAAATATATACGTGCACCTAAAGTTACCCATGTGAAGTGCTGAAAAGTATTGAAAATTGAAGTTTTTTGGAAGTAAATTGCCATCAATTGAGAGAAAAAGAATTTAAGTCTTCCGATCACACAATGAAGAGTCAAGTCTAGTTCCACATACAATTGAAAGATTGAAATTTCAATTATTTGATGACATGCTATGTCTCTTCAAATAACCAAGGGCTTTATGCGCACTTTTGTGCGCATGCGCACAAAAGTGTGTGGACAACAACTCTAGTGTTAACCAATATCCTCGTGTGTGATTTTACTATAACTTCAAAAGTCAGATTTTTTTTTATAGGCATGTTTCTATAATCATATAGGATTTCTCAGAGCAGACAAAAAAAAAAAATTGAATGTGGATTTGTGCTCAATCTGTGCTCAACCATTCGACATATGTTCCCATCGAACATGACTCATATTCTGAGATCTACTATCGGGTCTTCCTCTGGAGGCTTTTGCTTTGTGAGATTGGTCACTGACCATATCCCTTCGTCTTTTAGAAGCGTTTTGATCTTGAACTTTCATACACGATAATTTGCGCCATCAAGATTGATTGTAATCCTATCCTGAATTGTAGTAGTCATATTGTATCTAACGAATTTGCTCTGATACCATGCTGTGAATTGTTTGAGTGCAGTGTTCGCCTATTTTGTGCAGAAGTGCGCTACACAATGCATTAGATTACAAGATCTAGATACGCGACTACCAATCATAGACAATGCTACAATCAATCAAGAAACAACAGATGCAAAGCAAAAATCACAATAAGAAGAACATAATATATTTGTATTTGTTTTATTTTGAGAGTGAGTCGGTAGTGCATTGCGTGTTGGCGGCTTGCTGATGCTCCTCTTCCAATTCTATATTTTGTTTCTTGCAGATCGTTCTTACTTCTTATTCACTTTCTATTCTATTGACTTGATCTATACTTATGTCCCACCAGGTGGGATTACAAGACATCATTACAAGATAGGTTTAACCTAAGCTCTTAGTTAACTCTCTCTTTGGTAACGTTACTTTTTAGTTGAGCGTAATAGCTTGGAAACTTCATGCTCGACGAGCTAGAGGCCAATAATTTGACTTGTTCGACGATTCATTTAGCTCGGTGTCTCTCTTCAATGCTTGTTGGGGTCCGACAATTCCGTGTCAATGACTTCTTATTTGTCGGCCCCTCTCGGGAGTGCTAGAGAATGGTTGCATGATTTCACCATCTCCAATAAAACCTTTCTCAAGGTTTCCCAAGCTTCACTAGATGTAGTGCACTTACCAACTTCCTTGAGAAGTTCGTTAGTCACATTCACCTTGATCACATGAAGAGCTTTCTTTGTCCTCATATCAAACCTCACTTGATCTTGTGGTGCCAAGGGTCTCTCCTCCACACCTACAACAATATCCATTAGATCATTCATCTCTAGCAAAGACTCCAACCTCACCTTCCAAGTTGAGTAATTTGTTGAGGTAAGCCTATCATTGCCTTCCAACATGAAGCCACTTGGGATTTCTGTTGAGATTTGGTGTGTGGTATCGCGACAACGCGATGGAAGCAACGGAGCCGGCAGAATTCTCGATGTATGCAACTATGTCTATCGGATTCAGACTAACTTCGATGGGTCAAAGTCTGCCTTACTTGATCACAGTTTTGAAGTCACTTGATCGGAGTAGTCGATTTCATAGCCATGCACAAATTATTTGAGTTATTAGATCTAGCTTTGCAGAAGCGTTTTAGGTGCGGTGATTTAGAGCGACAAATCAACCTATGCTATCAGACATATGAACAATTTGATCTACGAGTAACTTATCTGCGAGCATGAATTTATTTGAACATAGATGAAGTAAAATATTCAGCATACACAACGTAGATTATTGGAACAATGATAGTTTAGTTATGTAGAGAATACAAATTGAATGCAGGTAGAGACACGTTCTTTCTGAGACAATACTCTGTAATAACATAGAGAAAGAAAAAAACGATAGCGCTCTTGGCGGTCGATCGATCGCGATGAATAGATAAATCAGCTAATGGAGCAACTGATAAGTTGTTGTATATATACACATGGCTAACTAATTAAAATAATGGTTAATCTATTCTTTACGATTAAGTTAAGGCACTACCCGCTGTTGTCAGTCACCATCGAACAATATCTGGAGATTCTATCCGGTCGTGATACAATGTACTTGATGATCCGCCGTCAATTAGATTGCGACCGATTGTTCGAGGATGGCTGAACAATCAAGTATGGCAGAATAGTCGTTGATGGTTGAATAGTGAGGATGGCCAAACAATCGAAGATGGCCGAACTATCGGGTAGACATTATCACCAATTCCTTTGTATTTCTGCAAACTGTCAGGAAACGAGAGTATTTTTGTAGAGTATGCAATCATTCAAGTATTTACAACCGTCTAGTGAATGGATCTAGATTAGCAGAGATAAGGGATAGAGAGGATAGGAATCTTGATCTTTTTGCATGTTTGCAACTCAACATTTTCTTTGTATTTTTTGAAGAACTGGAAGGCTTCAGATTTGTGATTCAGAAAATATACAACAGTTACTTTTGGAATGTCATCTATAAATGTAATAAAAAATCTAGCACCAAGCAGTGATGGTGTTTGCATTGGGCCACATATATCAGTATGTACAATGTCTAGCAAATCTTTAGAAATATGTTCTTGATTTGACTTAAATGTCCTTCTTGCTTGCTTTCCTATGATGCAACTCTAGCAAGAAGGAACGTCAAAAATTCGATAGTCTAAACTTGAACTGAAGAATGTCTAGACATGTTGTCTATTGATACATGATTAAAGTGACCAAGTCTATAATGCCAAGTCAATTCTTTATTGATAGATGCGGAACTGCTTAAAGCACGATTGATTGTAGAGTTACAATGACTAAGCAGATAGAGATATCCTTGTCTCTTTTTCAGTGCAAGGACTCTCCTGCTCTCATCAAGAATGCAACAAGAATCTACCTGAAACTCTACCTTATGTCCTAAATCTGTTATTCGACTGACCGACAACAAATTTGTCGTTATATTTGAGACATACAATACATTTGGTATGAGCTTTGATAATCCATTCTGAAAATTCAATCTTTTAGTAATTTCACCTTCAATTCTCTATGAGCTGTTGTCTCCAAGGTGAATGAATTTCTTGGTGTTGTAGGCCGAATAATCGATAAACCATTCTTGATGGCTTGTCATGTGCTGCGTTGCTCCATAATCGATGAACCATTCCTCCAATTGTTTGACATAGTGATGGTTCACCATGAAGACTTCCTGCTCTTCATCGTCTTCTATATTCTACTTCGTGTTGACTGCATGGGCTTGTTGATCCTGCTGCTTCTTCTTGTCGTTGTTGAACTTCAAGATTCGACAGTCCTGGATTTTGTGATTTGTTCTCTTGTAGTATCTGTAGAAGAGCCTTTTCTTGTTATGAGTAGGTTGATGATTCTGAGTTTTCTGTGATTGCTTCTAATTGTTGTCGATTTGTCAGACAACTTTCTTCTTCTATTTTTTCCTTGTGCTCTTCTTCGTGAATAATACTTGTGAGTCGTTGATGGAGGATGAGGATGCTCCATTCCTTCTTGTCTCCTCCTGCAGCAGCATGATTATGACTCTAGACAATGTTATAGCTAAGTGTGTGGAAATCATCATCATTCAGTTTTCATAAGAGGATGACAAATTGGACAATAAGGTCATTACAGTGTCAGAGTCTTCGACTTTCTATACTTGAAATGCAAGATTTGAGCTAGAAACCAATCCAAATTCATATAGAATTAATGGCGCCCTCAAATCCACCTCTAGATTTGGCAAATCCACAATCTTTTGCCTGCAACATGCTCATACCATGTGAGAAAATTAGATCTAAAACATACTTAATTGATCAACAAGATCTTGACCAAATTTGGTTGCACATCTAGATTTATTTACAAGACAGAAATCACATGCTAGAATTGCAAAATACATGTAGATCTGATCATACATACTAAGATCTGATATGGTACTATCTCTTTTTGTACAAAAATAGAAGCATATAGTCTTTCACATGTGTGGATTCAAGTCCAACAAGAAAAATAACATTCTATACACTAGAAATCAAGATATCTTGAGAAATATGCATGAGATGGACATAGAATTAAAAGAGGTTAATTTTGACATAGAAAGAAAATATGTGAGAAATTAGTTTTGCTATTTCGGTCATATTTGTATATTTGAGAACTGAGGCCAATTTTCATATTAGACTTAGAGTTTTACTTTTCAAAGTTATATTAGTCTTAAGGCATTTGAGTAAGCACTTTTAGAAAGTGTGGGAAAGTGTAGTACACGAGTTTTGTAGATTCAAATTTGAATGTTGGAGACATTGAATCTAGTCCACATTAATGATAGGGCTTTGTTATGGAGGGAAACCAAACTCATTAATGAGTCAAGGATCTGCTATATAGAGTTGTACACTCTTGGGAAGAGACACATTTTCTCTCTCTTATCTCACTTCATGCTTATACATGAATTCCTTGGGTTCATCTATCCATTGGTGCACTATATTTGTGATATCTTGCAATCTTGTGTGTAGAATGTGTGAAGAATTTCAGATCACTAAGATACAAAATGTCCCTTTGATCTTTGGCTAGAAACTCAACACAATCTACAACATTGCCAATGTAGAAAAATCAGCATCTACTAATGAAAGAGATGCAAACTCAATAAGAACTTGATCAAACATCAAATATATGATAGAATGAAGTTGTCGTCCAGTTTTCCTCCATAATGAAAACCCTGTCAACAGTATGACTAGATTCAATGCATCGAACATTCAAATTTGAATCTGTACAAACTCAACCTCCTAACTTTCCCACACTTTCCAATAGTGGTAATTCAAATGAACTTTGACTCAAATAACTTACATAAAGTTTATCTCTAAGTATAAAATGCATTCTAGTCTAATATTAACAATTTACCAAAATATGACTAAACTTGACTAAACTAGCTGAGATTTCTCACAAAATGCTCATTTTATGTTATTTTCGGATCCACACATGTAAAATACAATAGCTTACTATTTTTATATGAATAGTAACTTCATCATATCATATGTTTGATATTTGATCAGGTTCTTATTGAGTTTGCATCTCTTTAATTAGGTAGATGCTGATTTTTCTACATTGGCAACATTGGTTGGATTAATGTCTTTATAACCAAAGATTAGGTTATGGATTTGGATCTTAAATGATCTGAAATTCTTCACATGGTATCAGAGCTTGTGTTGCAGGTTATGAAAGGATCATCCGCATTCATCAAGGATTTGGAGGAGATATCAATGCTAGAGCATGCTAGATTGACTTCTACTCAAAAATCAAGTTTTTTGCATATGTAGATTGGATCTTTTCTAGGTGAAAACTCAACTTGAGGTATGAAAAGAGGGCCATATGGTATGACAAGAGGGCCAAAAGAGCTCTACACATGATCAAGATGAATGTTACCAATCAACTTCTCAAGGAAGTTGGTAAGGGTACTTCATCAAAGGATGCTTGGGATTCATTAAAAAAAGCTTTATGAATCCAAGTCTACCCTTAGAGTGTTTACTCTACGAAGGCAAATATTTCAAAGTTTGCAAAAGAATGAAGAGAATCCAAATATTCTTGTTTTGAGAGTGAAGGCTTTGAATGATGAGTTAGGTCTTGGCTGGTTTTGTTGATGGAAATGAGTCTATTGGAGGTTTATTATATCACTCATCCATGGCTAAGTTCTCAAGTGTTGGGCTACTTGTTGCCAATACTTTGAGATTGTCAATTTTTGGTGAATTCATGGTATTTTTCTTGTGTCAAGTAGATCTTGAAGAAGGACTAGTGCTACCACTTAGTTATATGGAGTCATGTGGTGCTAGATCAGCATCATTGATGTACTCACTTACTCATATATTTTCAAGGTTTGGTGGTTTCTTGTGGCAAGATGGAGATGGAGGCTCATTCATGGAGTTTTATAGTGGAGACATATCAAGAAAGGACAAAGAGGGAGGATACAAGCAAACAAATGGTTATCACTCACATTTAATGTTTGGTTGCTGTAATTTTCCAGAGAGTTCAAAGTTTATAGCATGGAGGAACCATCTCATTTACATTCTATTTGGTTCTTCATGTTCTGTTTACATTTTGACATTTAAAATTGATGTAAGAGATAGTGAAACATCCAAAGAGGACACTATTCTCTATATCAATTATGGATGCTATTCTAAAGCATTGGGAAAAGACTTGTTTATGAAACATAGGGCTTCACTTGGAGTTTTCTCAAAGTCTATGCTAAATCTAGTTGAAGAGGGAGTGTGAGAAATTTCAACTAGTTTTGCTATTTTGGTCATATTTGTATATTTGGCAATTGAGGCCAATTTTCATATTAGACTTAGAGTTTGACTTTTCTAAGTTATATTATTCTAAAAGAATTTGAATATTCACTTTTAGAAAGTGTGAGAAAGTGTAGTACACAAGTTTTGTAGATTCAAATTTGAATGTTGGAGACATTGAATCTAGTCCACATTAAGGCTAGTGTTTTTGTTATGGAGGGAAACCAAACTCATTAATGAGTCATGGATCTACTATAGATAGTTGTACACTCACGGGAAGAGACACATTCTCTCTCTCTCTCTCTCTCTCTCTCTCTCTCTCTCTCTCTCTCTCTCTCTCTCTCTCTCTCTCTCTCTCTCTCTCTCTCTCTCTCTCTCTCTCTCTCTCTCTCTCTCTCTCTCTCTCTCTCTCTCTCTCTCTCTCTCTCTCTCTCTCTCTCCCCCGGATCCACACATGTGCAATACAGTAGCTTACTATTTCTGTATGGACAACAACTTTATCATATCATATGTTTGATGTTTGATCATATTCTTATTGAGTTTGCATCTCTTTCATTACATAGATGTTGGTTTGATGGAAAGGGAGATCCACGATGATTCTTGTAGATCTACACTCAAGCGTGTAGAGCCTATGGAGACGACAGCCCACAAAAGCTATTAAGATGCTTCAATCTATGCCTAACTGATACTGCAAAAAATTGGTACTTCAATCTTGAGTAGAATGAATGAGATGATTGGAATATCTTACAACCCGAGTTCATCACTTGTTTCAAGACTACCCATGTCATGTTCTCTCTGATCCATTCCTGCAACTAGGACATATCCACATGGATAAGAAGAACGAATCTCTTCAATGTTATATCAAACGGATCAAGAGATTACATAGTGGGTGCAATCCTGATAGTGTCCCAGACCATAGTGTCTTGACATGGTTCATGGTAGGACTACCCAAGGGAATCAGGAAGCAAATGAAATGAAGAGACTACCCAAGGGAATCAGGAAGCAAATGACATGGTTCATGGCAAGACTACCCAAGAGAATCAGGAAGCAAATGAAATGAAGAGACAAGCATGTGTCTTTTCAAGCGACTTGCGCCAATGTCATCAAGAGAGTCGACGATAGTGAAAGCACTAGTTCGGACTCTGATAACTCTGATCAAGAGAGATGACGTCGAAAGGAATGAAGAGCCAAAACGTAAGGATAACCTTCACGATGATGCTTCCACCTCTATGGCCAATAGCACTTACACCAACATGTGAGAAATTTAAGCAAGTTTTGCTATTTTGGTTATATTTGTATATTTGGCAATTGAGGCCAGTTTTCATGTTAGACTTAGAGTTTGACTTTTCAAAGTTACATTAGTCTAAAATCATTTGAATAAACACTTTTTGAAAGTGTGGGAAAGTGTAGTACATGAAGTTTTATAAGATTCAATTTGAATGTGGAAAAACTAGTCCACATTAATGCTAGGATTTTTGTTATGGAGGGAAACCAAACTCATTAATGAGTCATGGATCTGCTATATGTAGTTGTACACTCATGGGAAGAGACACATTCTCTCTCTCTTATCTCACTTCATGCTTATACATGAGTTCTCTTGGGTTCATCTATCCGTTGGTGCTCAGGTTATGGATTTGGATCTTAATTGATCCCAAATTCTTCACATGGTATCAGAGCTTGTCTTGCAGGTTTTGAAAGGATCAAGCACATCTATCAAGAATTTGGAGGAGATATCAATGCTAGAGCATGCTAGATTTACTTCTACTAAAGAAGAAGGATATCTTGATTGCAAAAGGTAAAAGGCAAGGAAAGTTGTTCAAACTAGATGCTTGTATTATCTGCGACAAGTGAGCAAATATCCATTCAAGAGGTTTGGCATAAAAGGATGGGGCACCATATCTAGATCTACAAAGCCTTTTCAAGTTGTACATTCGGATATTCATGGAATTACTACAATTAGCAATAGTGGAGCAAAGATGTATGTAACTTTCATTGATGATTTTAGTAGATTTTGTTGGATCTATTTACTAAAGAGCAGTGTATGATGTCTTTGTGAAGTTAAGTGTCTCGATAACCGTAAGCGATCTCTTACGAGAATGCATTGATTGGGAAATACCTGAGGATGAAGCTCTATGCAAGCTAGAAGTCTCACTATGGGACAATAGCATTAAGATGGTGAAAGACCCAATAGCTGATCACAGATCCGCCTATTCGCCAAGGTGTGCCAAAAGTAAGGAAATTGTCATTTTGGATCTCCCATCTGGAGGTTCTCCAAAAGGAAAAGCTCCTATCCACATCGCACAATTGGGTCCGAAGTCATCTAAGAGCATCAAGAAGTTTGATAGGGCCTTGAAAAGGATGAGAATCAACAATAAGCCAACCACCAATCCACCCCGAGAATGCAAGCCCCTTAACAAGACTAAAACTGTTGAGTGGAAGGCCAAGAGCAATAAACAAGAAATCAAGACCGAGTTGATGACCACCCAGGAAATGCACAAAAAAATCCAAAAAGATGCCATAGAAGAACCTAAGCCTGTGAATAACGTGCCACAATACTTCAAGGACTATGAGATGGACAGAGTGATAGTGGTCATGCCTAGAGCCAAGAGAGAGCCAATAGAAGACACCTCCCAAGGGGCCAACGTTTATGAAGGCCCATGCCTGTACAAAAGAAATAGATCTAGCAAAAGAAGTAGAAGATAGTCGCATAGTGTTTGTTGGAGAGGATGTAGAAGGAGAGAAACTTGAGAATCTTAGAGCCCTTCTCTACAAATAACCATGACTGTCTCGCTTGGAATTACGTTGAGCTGAAGGGAATATCGCCAGATGTAGTGGTTCACACCATTCCGCTGGTTGATGGAGTGAAACCCGTAGTTAGTAGGCCTTATGGGTCCAATCCACACTATGTCCAGCTAATTCAAGAGGAATTGAAGAAGCTTCTCGACTTAGGATTCATCTACAAGATGGAACACAGACTGGGTATCGCCTATCGTGGTAGTACCTAAGAAAAACAACAAACTTCAAATCTATGTGGACTACAAGAAGCTCAACTTTGTCACCAACAAGGACCATTTTCCCTTACCTTTTACGAAAAATGTGTTAGAGAGAATAGCTGAAGCAGAAGCCTATAGCTTTTTAGATGGGTTTAGTAGCTATAACCAGGTGCAAATAGCCCCAGAAGATCAACACAACACTGCATTCTCCATTGATCGGGGAACATATGCATACAAAATGATGCCATTTGGATTGTGCAATGCTCCCAACACATTCCAACGAGTGATGAGTTATGCTTTCAAGGATTTCCTACAGAAGTTTCTTGAAATTTTTATGGACAACTTGTGTGTTCACTCCTCCCAAGCCCAACATCTATCCTGCTTAGAGAAGGTGTTCATTCAATGTCGATTATTCGACATATCTCTAAACCTGACCAAATGCCAATTTCTGGTCACGCATGACATAGTGCTAGGCCATGTAGTTTTGAGGCATGGTATCACTACCGACGTCGACAAAATCTGCATAATACTTGCTCCGCCAAAACCAAGAACTATACGTGAAGTATATATATTTATGGGGCATTGAATTACTATCAGAGGTTTGTCCTGAACTTTGTTAAGCTAGTCCGTTTGATATATCAAATGACCATCCAACTCGAATGGACAACTGAGGCCACTGAGGCGTTTCACAAACTCAAGAAAGCCTTAGTCACTACACAAATCCTTCGACCTCCTATTTAGACCGTAGAATTCCATGTCCACACAAACACTTCTAAATATGCCATAGGGAGTGTTCTAACACCGCCTTGGGAGTACAAAAAGGATTACCCGATCTACTTCGCCAGTTTGTAGTTGATTCCTGTGGAGATGAACTATATGACCATCGAACGAGAAGTGCTAGCCATGGTATATAGTGTGAAGAAATTACGCCATTACCTCCTAGCCAATCCTTTCATCTTCTTCGTAGATCACCAAGCCTTACTGTATCTGGTAAATAGACCATGCACGACCGGAAGGATCACCCGATGGGTGCTGCTTCTCCAAAAATTCGACTTCAAGATAGTTGTTCGCAAGGGAAAGCAACACTATCTAGCGGATCTCCTCTCACAGATCCGCAATGTCCCTGAGAGTAGAGGGATTGATGATGAATTCCCTGATGCCATCCTGTTCCATGTCGACGCCGTCAATAAGTGGGCTGCCAACATCATTGGATACGTTATGTCGGGATGTCCTCCCCCTGAGATGAACAAGATAGAATGACGTAGATAGATCCTAAAAATTTCCCCTTACATGCTGATAGCAGAACAGGTTTATCGCATGTGCATTGCATGTGCAACAATGGAATTATATGCCGATGCATCCAAACGCATGAAGTTGTAAGTATTGCCCTCAAAGGAATAGGCGGAGGGCATTTCGTTGCCAAAGCTACCAACATAAAAGTGCTATAACATGGCATGTGGTGGCCCACGATGTTCAAGGATATTCACTATCAGGTTAAAAGGTGTGATGTGTGCCAACAGTTTAATCGAACTCAGGAAAATGATAGAATGTCGTTACGACCTATTTTGGTTGAGATGCCATTTGAGAAATGGGGCATTGACTATGTCGGCCCTATTTGTCCAGCTGCATGTGGCTCCCAAGCTTGCTATATCATCATAGTTACCGACTACTTGACCAAATGGATTGAAGCCAAAGCAGTGAGGAAGGCAACTCCACTGCTAAATTCCTGTATGAAACTATCTTGGTACGTTTTGGGTGCCCACTTGAATTTCCTAAATGAAACCGTCACTCACTTGTTGTCCTCTTATTTGGTTGTCCATAGCAAGAGCACACCCTATTACCCACGTTGCAATGGACAAGCATAATCATCAAACAAGATTCTCTCCTATATTCTCACAAACATGGTTAAACCGTCACGCTCAGATTGGAAAAACAAACTTCACGTTGCTTTATAGGCATTCAGAACCACCTTTGAGGTGAGCATTGGACAGACTCCATTTGAAATGGTGTATGGACAGGAAGTCGTAATGCCTACCAAATATGTCGTTCTGAGTCTAAGAGTCGCCATTACCGAATGACTAAGTACAGAGAAATCTACCAAGAGGAGACTTCAAAATCTTCTTCAGCTCCATGAAATTCCAATTCGGTTGCAAGTTAGGCTCAATTTTTTGAGAAAACTGTCATTTTTAGTAAACAACGGTAGTTTTTTTATTAGAAAATCTCTCAAATCTGGCTGTCGCCCGGACTGTGCACAATGCAAACACTGATGATTTGGCATTGATAGGACCAGACTCTAAAAATAACAGTAGGCGAGTAATTACCAGCCCTATATAAAGGCACGAGAAATCAGGTTTCATACTTGTTTTATTTCTCACAATTACTCGCCATTATTCTCATTTACTCACCACTACTAGTCGGGCTCAATTTTTCACGGTCAGACATTCCTCTTTACTCGTTGACTGACCAGCATGTGAAGAATTGTAAACCATATCTATCTTACATATGTTGATTTTGGGGGTCCTACTGATTGTACATATTCAAGGTGTGTGAATTGAGCACATATCGTTGTTGAATAGGGCGAGTTTGGGTTAGGTAGATCAAATTCCAATGACATGCATAAAGTCTAGTTGGTCTAGTATGACATGCAACAATGTTTACAATGTCTAGATTGACATGCATGTAGATTTACACATGGAAATGGTCTAATATGACTTTGTAGAAATCAAGCCATCATAAATGCATTGTGTCCTAAGTTTCCATTGTGACATGCAATGCATGCAAATATAATAATGGACACATGCATGTAGTTTTGTATTCGTCTAGTTGAGAAACTGACATTTGGAGAAAGTAGGTAGAAGTTAGGTGCAATCTTTGCATGCAAGCTTTTAGGTGTCAATATGGTAGTAGTTTACACTTGAATAGGTGTAGGAAATGCATTGAATGCTAGTAGTACCACGAATTTTGGCTCTCCTATATATGTACATATGCTTCTCATTCATTTTTAATGATGAATCAAGCTTTGGTAAGGTCACAATGTCAAAATTGGATCTCATGCTATTTTGCTTGTAATTGAATTCTCTCTCTAACTCGAGATTGGTGTCTTCTTCATACATTATTATGCTTGTGTACTTTCTCTATTTGAGAGGAATTAATGTAGCTTTGATCTGTAGCATTCTAGATTGTGCTCTAGCCTAGATCTATTGGTAGATTGTAGTATTACTCTGCAGGTGATATGTGTGCTACCATTAAGCATGGTAAAGATCATTCACACTGTTGTTGTGGTTCCCCACACGTGTGAAGTTGCTGGATTTTTCAAATGGTATCAGAGCCATACCATGCTTTAAATGCTACTAACATCAGGTGTATGAAGAATTTTGTGACAATTCAAGCTAGGAAGCTGTTTAGCACTTTTTTGCTATCTATTCTTGAACAGTTTTTGGATGAATGAGGTTAGAACTGATATTTTCAGGTTTGAATATAGGTTGTACGGAATTCTAACTTTTCACATGTGTGAAAATCAGAGTACTTCATTTCATTCTATTTCCTTGATGTTAGATCCAAAGTTAGTGACACTATAGCTTGCTGGAAAGCTAGAAGAGTCTACTTTCCATTGCAATCAGTTCCAAATCAATCTGATGAACCTAGTAGGAGTTATAAGCTCTTAAATGAGGGTAGGGAGTGACCCAAAATCCGAGTGGACACTTTTTGGTTTGATCAGTTTGATTGCATGTTTCATCATTCACAGTTTGTGTAGTCAATCAAAGGTAGAATTGGATAAGTCAAGATTTTGTTGTCATAGTCACATTATTTCACACAAAGGGTTGTGTTTGAGTTTCATGTGTGTTTCTAGAGTGTCTTTCATTCATTTGAAACTCGTGAGAAAATTTGACATCAGAATTGTAAGTGCTTCATCAGTAGATAGAGGCTAGATCCAAATTTAAAGTGATTGATTTTCTGTTGTGAGCAAGAACTCACATAACTGTTGCAAGTTTTTGCATAGGATTTGGTAGAATATCCAATTGTTTGTTCCTATTGTAAAAGAGAAGCAACACATTCAAATCCATTTTTTGATTATACCAATTCACTCGAGATCTAGACAAAGTTTTGAGTCATTGAACACATTGCTTTAAACAATTTGAGTATTTTTGAGTCAATAGTGGTGTCTTTGAGAATTCCACATGTGCCAAAAGAAGAAAGAACCAAAATTTGTCTATACTCCAATTCACTTTGAGAGGTTGATCTAGTTTGCATTGTATTGGTGGAATATTTGAGACTTATCTCAAATACAGTTGCAAAATTTCACATAGAATTTGGTAGTTCACCCTTTGAAAATTCCTATAGTGAGAAGTGTAGCAACATTTAGATTGTTAGAAACAAGCTCAAACATATTGTTGTCCATTTACAAGAATTTTTCACATTCATGGCATCTATAGGGGATTTTTTCTTTGAAGCTAGTGAGAGACTAGATACCTTCAACTATTTAGTTTGAAAGGATAGGATAGAATATTTGTTGGTTCTTTATGGTGTAATGGACATAGTATCAAGAATTGAAGTTGAACCTGAAGCTTATGATGAGCCTCAAGGGTTCAAGAAAAGAGCAAGAATTGCTCTTCATATCATTAAGATAAACATCTCTGATGAGATGTTGAGAGAAATAAGTTCATGCAACTCAGCCAAGCAGGCTTGAGAAATCCTTAAGAACATTTTTTTTAAAGTTGCCTGAACCTAATGGAAAATCCATAAAATTTGGATCCGGGTACTCCTGTATGGTATTTGATACACTTAAATTTTATCAAATATAGAGCTACCTCCCAATTTATGACCTTTATTCCATTGATTTACTTTAACAAGTATCTCAAAAGCCTTAGTTTGCCCTATCTGAAAGATCAAAATAATTTAAGATAAGCTTATCGGTGCAGCATCGAGTCCAAAAGGAAGAACCAAAAATACTATTTAACTCAATTAACTGGAAATATCCTCCTCCATAGTTAAATCGATAAAATGCACAATACCAGGAATTCTAATTTCCACTTATTGGGCACTTGCCTGGAGAACCAAACCACTACCATTATTTTGTCAAGATCGGTTTAGCCAAATTTAGACCGATTATTATAGCTTGACACAAAAACAATGGTACTAAAGTTCCCAAAAAATCATAAGTTGATAAAGCCTACCCCATGCATATTGCCCAAGGAGAAGAAAACTCCAAATTCCTCCTACCAAAAACTGGGAACCAACTTCTAAAACCAAAGTTATAGCACTGACAACCGAGCACCAAGAACATAAATCCTCTACCAAGGTGCTGGTAACTTAAATTTGCCAAGTCGATTTCGGAGTCAATTTTTTGAACCAACTTTGAAGTTACAAAATGTCAGGCCCTTAGAGAACCTCAGTCAACCGGCATGCAATAAGCATTGACACATATAGTCTACAATTTCAAAAACTGCTGACCCTTCATCATGCATCAAATCCTTTTTAAAAGGCAAACCCATGCATGGCAAAAGTAAAAAGCATAGACCCCAAAAAGTCACACATGCCCACAAAATAAAAAAACCTAGGTCTAACACAAGGAAGAAAGAGCAGTTCCTGCCATAGCTGCACAATAGCCGCCATCATCGAGGGAAAGAAGCCACCACAAAGCTAGAGAGAACGAGGGAAAGAGAGAGCATTGGGCGCTACTGCTCACCAATTGATCCCCAACTGCTATCTGACCTCCCTCTATGAAAGAAGAGGTGGAAAGCGCACCAAATCAGCTCTACAGCTTGCTTCTATTCTGTTCCAATCACTGCATCAGATCCATTCAATGGCTTCCATGCAAAATGAAGAGAATTTTACATGCAATTCCATTCTATGATCAAAAATTGCAGAAACCACAGGAGGATTAGAGTAAATTGCTCACAATCCTCAACATGCAATTTGTTAGATTCAAATTCTTTTAGCTGCAAACAGTTTATTCATCAATAAACATAGCTAAATCTACTTGAATCCAACGCCAACATCATTATGGACATTTGCATAACATTAAACCTCCAATAAAAAGCATATTCAAGCTACAAGCCACTCTGATTTGCACATATAGAATTTTCAGCTAATTGAGAGCTCCCCCAAAAATAGAAAATTATGAAAAAATTCAGACTAATTCTTAGCATCATCATCAAAACTGAACAAGTAGAAGAGCACTCTACCACCAAATTTTGACAAACATGTGTCAACAACGGAAATTAGTGAATCCAACTCCATAATTTCCTTGAGAAAATAGCACTCCAAACCGGGATGAAGATCCAAGTGTTTCAACTTCCAGTCCAATGAAGAATTCGTCTCCATCCTATCCAAGACCGCACAAGATAAGTTATCTTATTTGTGGAGAATTTAATTAGTCTAGTGGATGCTATTCTACTACAGTTTATGGTCTGCAGATGCTTGAGTACAATTTTTCATTTGATTGGATCTCCAGTTATCATAGGAGACATACAAGTCTATTAAGATGAATGAATGTTATTTTCTTGCATTTGGTGCTGGAAATAGGAGCATTTAACTCAAAAGAGTATCTGGGATACTCAGAGTTGAGTTTTAATCATTCTATATCTTAATGATTCTCCTAGATATTCTAGTTGAATGAATTATCATATCTTAGAATTGGATTCTAAGGAGTTGTACTTTGAAGTTTTTTATGAACTATTTGCCAGAGTTAATGGATAATTTCAGACTATAATTATTTTTTTTAGGGCTCTGATACCAATGTAAAGACCACTACGGAAAATTCCTAAGATGAGGATAGGAAAACACAAGAGAGACTATGGAGCAAATCCACCCAACCAAACCTAGATCCCTCCTGGAGTTCCATCCTGGATCTAGCCCCCAAGCTATGTGAAAGCAAGAGGAGAAGAGCTCAGCTGGTAACCTAGACCAAAGTCATCGATGGAATAATCACTACCTCAATATATATAGAGTAGGATCCTGTGCATGACCACATGCAATTCCCATGCAGGTCAAGTATATATAGATCACATCTCTTCATGCATACCTCTTGCCTATATCAATCACACATACATGCACTACTCCATATGTCTCAATCAGAGTGTCTGGGTCCTCTCAAGGTCATTAGTCATCAACAAGCCTCGACGTGGAATTAAATCTAGGCATGACCAATAATCTTGAACATTGGAGGGCCGGTGTACCATATTAGGAATATTCCATGTCCTTAGCTGAATATGGCCGTAACACTCCAGACCTCATTTCTCGCCATCTACCATTTTTTGCCATTACTCGCCATCAAAGCATTTTTTTTGGCGACCTCCATTACTCGCCGACTGTAATTTCTCGCCCATCTTGTACCCACTTTACTCATTGACGGACCAGCAGTCTCCTGAGCCCATTTTTAACCATATTCCATTATTCACCATTAGACCTTTTACTCGCCATTAGACCTTTTACTTGCCTATAGCCTCCTAGTCCTTTCTCTAACTCTCCTATCTCAAAATCACTGCCTGATCGCCCAAATAGCACCGAAACGTTGACATTTGGGCACCTTTCCTCCCCTGGCCAACGAGTCAGAGTCACCAGAAGTGTACTCCCACCGGCCAATCCTCGCCCTTCATTCAGCTCCACGTCATCCTCCTGAATGACCACTTCACCATCTACTTCTCAACAGACTGGAGCCTCTTTCTCTACTACATATACTTCCCTAGCCGAGAGGAGGGAGAAACATCTTGTAGATCTATCCGCTGACCCCCTGATGTCCGTGCACCATCCCAAGACACTATCTTGCCAATGCTTATTGTCGTCGCTCTCCGCACAAATGGCTACATTGTAGTTTTTACCGCTATAGGCTTTGACACTATGCAAGTGCCCCTTATCCAGGACCTTTATGTAGTCTAGAAGGCCTTTTCTACTTTTGATACGACCACTTTTCTGTAACCCATAAAGGACAGGATTATACAGTCCCCCTTGATCCACACTAATTTCCTTGGCACTTAACCTTCCCCATACCGCCCACCTACCGCTAACCGGAGCCCTGGCTAGATACGACATATCCATCTTTTTCCTCCTAGATCATGGTGACATCAAGACTAAATCCAATGATCAATATATGATTTCTCAAATCAGAAATCCCCATCTCAGAGAGGCGATAGACTTTCTATCAGCCACCATCCTCATCAGTTTTCATCACCTTCTCTACATATCCAAGCTCAACGTGGTCATGATAGCCATGATGGACGGCTCGAACATTGTTTATGATTGGGCTACAGTTTTGGTCAAGGAACTGCGAGCCGCTTTTAAACGCCTTTCCCGATTACCTACGGTGGTTTACTTATCGCCCTCGCCATCACCCACCTAGAAAATCTAGGTCTTCAGTCGCCTCCCCACACCACCCAAATAGCTAGCCCATCCCAGCTACCTCCAAAGCATGATCGCGCAATTGGTGGTTGGCCAACAATGATCAAATCTTCACCGCATCCCCTACCCCGTCCCCCATCCATGCGCACATGACTCGGGCACTAGCCCTACTCACTCTTCCCCCTTCCTCAATCTCACGTCTATGACCCCTAGCCCCATTCCTCTAGGCACCACTTGCAACATCCACATCTTCCCCCATCATGTCACTAGCCATCGCCATGTCACCTCCCATTATTGTCACTCTTCCACTCACCTCATCTCTTGTTCATCAACCATCATTGCGATCACCACACTACCACCTCCATTCCTCCGATCATCAATCCACAACCATCACCACGATCACCACACCTCTCTTCACCACCATCACTACCACCTCCATGCCTCCCATAATCACCATCTCCATGATTGCACCTCTCCCTTCACCTATTTTAACTATGGCTGGGATACTCAGGCGCTGGGTTGCTGAACAGCCTTGATAGGCCTCCAAAACAGCTTCACCAGTTGCTCACTTAACGAGCAACTAAGCAATCTCATGGCCAATTGATGGCAAGGTAAACACTGCATGTCTTGACTGATCAGGTCACATAGCTGAAAAAAGAGAGAGAGTGTGATAAAGCAGAGAGCCAGACTTAGGTCCATACATTGCAGGACTATCAGAAATGGTGAACTCCTGCAACTTTGTCGCAGCACGAACGAGACACGAAGCTCGAACAATTCACGACAGTCAACATGACTTTGACTCAAAGCACGAACGAGAACAATTCGTGACAGTCAACGTGTCTTTGATTCGCAGCACAAACGATTCGCGAATCAATCGCGAATCGCAAACACACCTCCAAGATCGCAAATCGCAAAAGGGACGTGAAACGAAAACTACGAAAAGAAACAAAAAGAAAGAAAGCAAACGGGAGATTACGAAACAGACGAAGAAAAATCTTTTGCACTGCCAGCTGGCAGCTCAACGAGTTTCACGCCCAGCTGAAACGAGTAGCATTGACGAAGACTAACTAACTAGTTGATTAGCGTTAACTAGTCATGTGATTCGATGTTTAGCTATCTTGTAAACTCCACATAGTGGAGGTATAAATGATCCTCTCTGGATCATAATAAAAAGGGTGAATATAGAGATCTATAAGAGACAGAGAGAGATGTAGCAAATAGAGCAAGAAAGTAAAGACACCAGAGCTGTTCATGAAAGTCTGACAACGAGCAGAACACAGCGAAAGAGTAGAATGTCATTCCGCCAACGAACGAGACACTGAAGAATTCACTCTAAACTAGAACTGATAATTCAGTTACTCTATTTTCGTGCATCTTGTCTTGTGTTGTGTATCATGATTGCTAGAATAGAATATGTTTTGTGATGTGTAGTCGAGTGTCTGGGATCCTATAAGGGCTTCCGCACAAAAGAAAATTAAAAGACAGAAAATTGTTCACGATAAAGAAGACAAAGTGAGGACGAACACAAATCAGTCCCACACACGTGCTCCCGCGACATGGTATCAGAGCCAATAGGTTATCACTACTGATATCCCAGTAGTGATTCTTTCTTCCAAACAACATAATATGGCTACGACAATCCAAACCAGAGTAGCAATCAGTCTCGATGATGCAAATTACAAAATCTGGAAATTCAAAATCAAAACACTCATGATGGACGAAGGCATCTGGTCGGTGAACGAGCTCTCAGAGGTGCAGCCTCCAGAGGGAGACCCGAGGAGAGCTGAATGGATCAGAAAGGATGAGCGCGCAATGGCGATCATCATTTCGTCTATAAATGAAGATCTACTCATGCAGATGGAAGACTGCGAAAGCAGCCATGTAGCATGGGAAAGATTAAAGTAGAAGTATGAAGTGAGAACTGCAGCTTCAGTCATGCACCTTCACAATCAGCTGCAATCAATACGGTGGGATGGCAACCAGTTGGATCAGCACGTTGAGAAGATCAGAACGATCTTCGCTCAACTCGCTGCATCAGGACAGGAGCACCAGGTTCCAGCACCACAGCAGCTGATGTACTTCATGAAATCTCTATCGACGTCCTATCAGCCGCTAAGAATGCTCATACTAAGTCTACTAGATATGACATTCGACAAAGCAATCAGTCTTGTCGCTGATGAGATACTGATGAGAGACGAAGGAGAGGGAAGCAGTGATCAAGGGAAGGCTCTCTTCACGAAAGGCAAGAAGAAGGACAAAAACAAGCCAAGATTTGAGAAGACGAAGTCCTCGAATCAACAATCTTCTTCCTGCGATCACTACCACAAACCAGGCCATACAACCAACAGATGCTGGTTCAATCCAGCAATACCTTGCATGCACTACAAGAAGAAAGGGCATTCTGCATACGACTGCAGATTCAACCCAAAAAAAAAAAAAAACAAAGCTGAAAAAGCAAACGTTGCAGAATCATCTAAAGATGCAGAAAGAGGTGACGAAGCTTTCACGATACTCGACGAAGCTTCGACAAGCTACTCCGAATATGACTACGATGTGGTCATCAATTCAGGAGCAACATCTCACATAACCTACAACAAGAAGATCTTGATCAACTTTTGCGAACTCGAAAACGACAGAGCAGTGATTCTAGACGATGGAAGCAGACACGATGTCAAAGGCATCGGCTCTCTACAACTACGAACATTGTCAGGCCAAGCAAAGCTACCAGGAGCACTCTATGTGCCTCACTCAAAAAAGATTTGCTATCTGTCTCCAAGATGGCAGATCTAGACATTCGAGTTTTGTTCGACGGCAACACTTGCCGTATGATCGAGAAGACAACAAACAAGTTGCTGATGGTCGGATCCAGAGAAGGAAACCTCTACCAGGCCAAAATAATCACAACTTTGATAGCATATTAAATGCTTCAAAAAATGAAGATCAGCTCTGGCATAGGAGATTGTATCATCTAAACATGCGGAGTCTGTACAACATGAGCACAAAGGACATTGTCACAGATCTCAAAAAGGCCCAAGGCTGAGTTCTACGAAGCTTGTTAGAAAGGAAAGCAACATCGGAATCCATTCACACACGAAGGAAGAAGAGCGAAGGAAGTTCTTGGGCTTGTGCACTCTGATGTGTGTGGACCAATGAAAACAGATTCGCTCTCAAGGGAGATATTTTCTAGCGTTCATAAATGATTATAGTTGAATGACCATGATCTACTACTTGAAGAAGAAATCCAAAGTATTTGATTCTTTCAAGAAGTTCGTGACAATCACAGAGCGACACACCTCAAAAAGGATACAGATCCTTAGATCTGACAATGGAGGTGAATACAAAAGCACAGAATTCTCAAGATTCTGCGAAGAACAGGGGATTGAACACCAATTCACTCCTGCATACACACCAAAATACAACGGTTTGGCAGAAAGAAAAAAACAGAACGCTACTCGAAGGAGCCAAATGCATGACGACACAGGCTCAATTTTCAGGCCAATTCTGGGCCAAAGCAATAGCTGCAGTAGTACACCTACAGAACAGATCAACAACGACAACGTTGGAGAACAAAACACCGTACGAGATGTGGACAAGTAGAAAGCCTGATCTGTCATATGCACGAGTGTTTGGATGTGCAGCATACAAGCACATTCCAAAGGAAAAGAGAAACAAGCTCGACGAAAATCCGAGTAAAGAATCATGGTCGGCTACTCAAATGGAACACATGCGTATAGACTCTACGATCCAACCACGAAGAAGGTTGTTTCGAGCAGAGATGTGAAGTTCGACGAGTCCACATTCCCTGGATTGAAAGACGAAAGAGGCCATGAGATCTTCACACTGCTGCCTATTCAAGAGGGAGATTGAGGATAGTCATCAAATCAGAATGCAAGATCCCAGACTCCAAAATAGCAGGTAACAGAGGATTGACCCCATGAACAAGAAATGTTTGAGCAGTGACGAAATGAACCTCGAAGGTCAAAAAGACAAAGAAGACCTCCAGACCGCTATTCTGAAAATCTTCAATGGAGGGAAGACACACAGTTCGAGTACTACAGCTTCACAGAAGAGCCAGCTACATACCAAGAAGCTATCCAGAGTCTAGAGGGAGAATTTTGGAAACAGGAAATGTCAGAAGAGATCGAGTTGATGAGGCAAAACGAGACATGGACATTAGAGCCACTACTAGAAAACAGGAAAGTAGTCGACTGCAAATGGGTGTACAAGAAGAAGCTGAAATCAGATGGCACCATTGGTCGTTACAAAGCAAGGCTTGTCGCGAAGGGCTACACACAGAGATATGGTGTCGACTATTTTGACACATATTCTCCCATGGTCAAGATGACAAGCATAAGGCTGTTCCTTGCATACGTCACACAGTACAATCTGAAAATTCGCCAGATTGATGTGAAAACAGCCTTTCTCCTTAGAGATCTAGAGGAAAAAATTTTCATGAAGCAACCTGAAGGCTATGAAGACCCCGACAATAGACAATATGTCTGTTGATTGCAAAGATGCATCTACGGTCTAAAACAGACATCACAAGCCTGGTACAAAAAGCTTGATGGTCTTCTAAAGTCTCTAGACTTACTCAACCAGACTGTAATGTCTACATCAAAAGAGTAGGAAAGGATTTTCTGATACTGACCATTTTCGTGGATGATTCGCTGATGATAAGAAATTCCTTGATGTTGATCAGAGACACGAAAAGTCAGATCTCTGAAACTACGAAATCACAGATCTTGGAGAAACAACAAAATGCCTAGGGCTGGAAATTAGAAGAGATCAAACAAATGGCGAAATGCACTTGAGTCAGTCAGAATATACTTGAAAGGTGCAGAAGCAGTACTACATGATGGACTGTGAAGAAAAAGCCACACCAATGATAGCTGGAGCCAAGCTCACGAAACAGGATTGCCCAAAAACAGAAGAGAAAGAATAGAAGATGGCAGATATACCCTACCAAAACTTGATCGGTAGTCTGATGTACTTAAGAATTTGTACCAAACCCGATCTGGCCTTTTCTGTTCGCGCAATGAGCCAATTCTATTCCAATTCTAGTCTAGCACATTGGAAAATGGCCAAACGAATCCTACAGTATCTGAAGGGTACCCAGAATGTTGGATTAACCTACAGAGCTAAAAACAAAGAGAAAGGATTCGAGCTGCATTACTACAGTGATGCGAACTGGGCGAGCTCCAAAGATGATAGCAAGTCCATTACTGGAAGATGTACGATAGCGTGCGGAGCTGCAATCAGCTGGATATGCAAAAAGCAGACCTTGGTAGCTCAATCCTCTTACGAAGCTGAGTATGTCGCAGCCTCGAAAGTGGCGAATGAGGTAGTGTGGCTACAAATGATGTTGGAGGCAATCGGGATACCACAAGAGGGGCCAAGCACGATGATGATGGACTCTCAGAGTGCCATCTATCTGTCCCAGGATCCTGTCTTCCATTCAAAGATGAAGCACATTCCTCTGAAGTACCATCATATTCAAGATTTGATCTCGAAAGGAGATCTCCAAGTGTAGTTCATAAAATCAGAAAATATGATTGCAGATCTCTTCACGAAACCGCTTGACAAGCCACCCTTTTGTGAAGAATTGCCAAAAATTGGCAAATCTAGCTTGATCAAAAACCATGTAGAATAGTGTAAATTGTGTACACAAGTGGGTCCCGCACATGTGAGGCCATGATGCCACATGGGAAACCCATCCTAATGTAGGTTAGGTCAATTCAAGAGAGTTGGTCATGTCTATTTGGTGGTCATCCCTACTTTATAGGACCTACACCTAAGTTTAAGGTGAAAATTTGACCAACTAGCTACCTACCAAGCATAACTCTAGGAAATAGACTAGGGTTTCATTTTAGGTCAAGGAGAGTGAGTTAACTTCCTTATTACATGCTGGAAATCCACCTAACTTCAAGAAGGAAGTCGAATTTGGTATGTATTCCCTCTCTCCATAGTGAGAAGAGAGAAAATTTTTGGAGCTCATTGGCAATCTCAAGCTAGTTCACTATGTACATTGAGTTTTTGTGATCCAAATGAAACCAAATCAATTTCTACTTGTTTCTCAGGTTGAAGGCCGTACTACAGCCTGTAGTACACATGTGTGGTCTCGGATTTCAATGTTGATCAATGCTTTTGATTGTGAATGCTTGTTGTTTGTCAAATTGCCAATCTAGATCAACTTTTTTGTGTCTAGTTTTTTGATAGATTGTTAAGCAAGCATCCAATCACTCTTGTGGATCTTTTGTAGATCCATTTATGGTCCTAAAGTACAGTACTTTCACATGGTATCAGAGCCAAGTACAAGAGCATAAGCCATTGATCTAATGCAAATCCATTTTTAGCAAGTTTTGGTGCTAAAAACTAGTATTGAGAGGGCAAGCTAGAATCTTGATTTTGGTGAGGAGATTTGATCCCAAACTTGGTAGGGGTCCAAATCCGTACTGTCCACATGTGTGGGCACCTCTGAACCTGCATTTAATGCATGGTATTCATTTGATCCAAAAAAATTCAATTTGTGAGCTGTTGGTGTAAATTTTTGGTGGAGATCCTAGGATAATCTACCAAGATCATTTGCCATTGATTAGATTTGAATTTGTTTCATGGAATATAATTAATCTAGGCTGAGATCAAGTCCTATTAAGTTTAAAAACAGGTCTTGAAAGTACACCAAGAAGGAAAAAGAGATTAAGTCATTTTTTTGTCCAAAAATAGCCAAATTTGGCAAGATTTGATTGTAAGTAGATTTCACATCATCTCATCTTCATTCCAACTTTGTGAGAGAGTGCTAGAACTGAGATTATAAGTCCATTTGTTGGATTAGAAATCTAATTTGAGTGAAAAACTACAAGAGAGAGACCTTAGTGAGTTTCTAGAGACAATCAAATCCATTTCTTGGCAAGATTTGTTTGAAAGTAGTTTTCACTTCATCTTATCTTCATTCCAGCTTTGTGAGGGAGTGATAGAACTGTGATTATAAGTCCATTTGTTGGATTAGAAATCAAATTTGAGTGAAACACTGCAAGTGTGAGACCTTTGTGAGTTTCAAGTCAATCAAATCTATTTCTTGTTTGTAGAAGTCACTAGTAAGATGGGATCTGCTGGAGCATACCTTCTAGAAGCTAGTGAGAGGTTGAATTCTACAAATTATGCTATTTGGAAGGTTAGAATGGAGTCACTATTGGTGCTCCAAGACCTTTATGAGTTCTTGATTGAAGATGAAGATGAACCTCTAGGTGCACAGGAGTTAGCTAGATACAAGAAGAGATCTAGGCTTGCACTTCATTGTGTGAAGATGAATGTGAGCAATGATTTGTTGAGAGAAGTATCAGCTTGTACTAATGCTAAAGAGTCTTGGGAGTCTTTAAAATCAATCTATGAGTCTAGCAACACCCACGGCCCTGGCGTCAACAAAAATGGAAGACCAACTTATAGTGGCCCGAGTGTATTATAGAGTGGCAATGTTAGGCCATCCATGGCCCGACAAATTTTAGACCTAGACAGTCCAATCTTGGCTCATGGGTGTCCATAAGGTCTTTTTTCCTCCCAAGGACGAGCACAGCCTGGCGCGAGTTGAGTATATGGACGACAAAACCGACTTTCTAACAAAGCTTCGTCGTCACCCGAGGCCACTACTAAGCACCATAGTGTCGAGGGACCGGCACTAATTCAGGTCGGAGGCCCTGTTGTGGGTATTTTTTGTACATAAATAAAATAGCCGGAAGTAGAAAATAAGTTGCGAGGGCCGTGACATCCTCTGTGAATGTAAGCCGATAGCCCAATGAGCACTTGTAAAATAATGTATTTTAAATAAACTAGACTTTGGGCCATGTAATTAAAATAATGTTAAAAAGGCCCAAAGTTTATGCTAACTAAGTTTGCTAAGTTTTGTTAAGTAATCAAAGTCAAAATGGTGGTAGGTGGGGTGTGCTTCTTTGTGCAACATGGATTAGAGTGTTTTTTTTTTAAGTGTTAGGATTTAAATCCTACCTTCTTGAAGTAGCCAATAGAAACCAAGGGGCAAGGGCCTCTCCAAAGATAAAAAAGGCACCTCTTGTAACCCATTTCACTTGCTAATAGAGAGGAGGAGACTCTACCATTTTGAGTGCTCAAAGCATCCTCATGTGCTAATGCTTTCATGCTATTGCTCTTTGGTTATACTTTCTAGTTATTTCCCATTTTTGCATTGTTCTTGGTTTATGTTTTTAATGGCTTTTCCAATAGTATGTAGTGTTGAGCACATGGGCTAACCTCTCTCATCTCTCTGCTCTCTCTGTGTCTGTCTGTCTCTCTCTCTCTCTCTCTCTCTCTCTCTCTCTCTCTCTCACACACACACACACACACACACACACACACACACACACACTTTTGGATTGTGTGTGTGGTTAATGTTAGTTTGGAGCTAGAGTTAGAGTGGGTTAGTGTTAGGTTTGTGTAGAAGCAACTAATCTAGTTAGATCACCTATCCTTGTGGTTCTAACCCCTTTTGATAGGCGGAGGGCTGCTCACCACATATTCCATCCTAAATCTATAAAGCTAGTTGAAAAATCTTCCTTGATTGCTTTGATGAGCTCTTCATCATTGCTTGTGATCACAAGATCATTCACATACATTATTGCTAGAGTCAATACCTAGAGAGACACATGGGAAAGCTACTAAAAAAATTCTTTGATACATTAAGGGCGTAACTTTTAACTATACTCATTTTGCCTCATGCATACACTAAAAGTTAGTGATTAGCCTAAATCATGGTTTGCATGGCCTTAACCATAGCTATATAGCCATTACTTATGTAATGTCATACAAGCTATGCTTAACCTATGGTTGGTGATTGTTTAGCCTGAGTTGATTGGAGACATTAGCCTTAACCTTAGCTATATAGCCATTACTTCGTTAATCTCATATAGGCTATGCTTAACCTATGGTTGGTGATTATTTAGCCTAAATTGATTGGGGACATTCGTACTTGTGAACTTTAATATTGATGAAAAAAAATGCATTTTTTAGCTCAAGCTAAACTAAAAGAAAACATCTTTGACATATTAATAGCTTAGTGCAAGGCCTATGGATATGCATAACAAAGTATGTGTTCTCAAAGACCATCAAGGCTGAGCACACACACTCTATAAAATGCATAGCTTAGATTGTCTTGGTGGAGTCACACTTTGTTATGAATATCCAAAGGTTGACCAACAAACCTAATAAACATCATCTATAAATTTATGAGTCTAGTGCTTTTGGTAGTATCAATCCATCAAATCTGATTTTGTATGAATAAACTAGAGGTGAAAGGTGCCTGAAAAAATATTTCTTAAAAAATGAATTCATTATACATGGACTAAAGAGCCCTCCCTCCCTTTTGCATAGGGGAGGGCTCCCACCCTCAGGCTACCAGCACCCCAATTTTTGATTATAATGAAGTTAGCTGTCCCAAAAAAGTATAGATTTGTTGAGAGGGCAGTAAAAAAAAGCCTTTACACTACACTAACTTCAAAAGCTCAAAAAGGGACCATATACGCCAATCCGAGAATTTGGGATTCTTGAGCCTCTAGGCTCTATCAATATTAATTATAAGCAAGCTCGGGAGTCGCGCAGCGGGCGGAGTCCGCGGACTGGTAACAAAAAAAGGAGAAGCCCTGCCATATGGGGGCCGCCTCCAGGGATGATGTAGAAGTACTTGGTAGCAAAAAAAAGGATATGGGCCCACCACCTCCACGGATCTAATGAGAGTTGAGACTGTCTGTCTCTATATATCTTTATTTTCGGGCTTCTTCATTCATTCATTGGTCTGAAAAAGAAGCGGCTTACGACTTACCACGTCGCCACAAATCAGAAACTGACGTACCAACCAACTCCATCTGCCCGATGGCCCCCGGCCCTGCTAAATAAATCGGTGACCACTTGGCCCCACTCCAGATTCTGGAAAGTTGGACATCAGCACTTCATGAAGACTTTGCACGTCAAAGCAGCCTGGTTCTTAAAGGGCAACGTTGACGTCTAGAAATGGTCAGTCAAATTTCAGTGGCTTCTCGACTGGCAACTTTGAAAAATGAACGTTGGCTGTTCGCGAGGCTTCAAAATCCAGGTACCTCCGGAAAACTAACACAGAACCTATTAAAAAAACTTGTAAGCGTTTTAGCAACTCATGGGCTCAATTGAAGCTTCGGAAAAGTCTCAATTTTTATTTTTATTTTTTTTCACAATGTCTCAAATTTTTATACAAAGCTTTTATTCTTTTTCATTAGGATTTCAATTGATTCAAACTTGGGGTTAGTGGTCAGGAAAGCCGGCAAAATGTAGGAAAGTCAAAGGTACCCATTACGCAATGGAAGGTGCCGGGCACAGAACATTCTACCCGGTTTGGCTTTCCAAGAAAATTTAGGCTCGGCCCCTCCGGGCCTTGCCTAAGATTTTTGGAAATCCTTATCGGGCAGAATGTCTTGTGCCCAACACCCTGCATAATACGGTAAAATGGCATGCACTTTGTCAAAACTTTATTATGGGCCACTCAAAACTGAATATTTCTAAAACCTTAAGCCAAAAAGAAAATTAATTATTAATTTGCATGAAAATTAAAACCTCTAAAATAATATTTGATAGGTTATAAGTGCTCAAACATGTAGGTTATGAGAACCTACTAAAAAAATTTAGTAGGTGAATTAAAAATGGTAGGCTTTTTCAAGGGATTATAAGTTTTTGGCAAGTAATGGGACTCTCCACAAATGGAGGAATATCGTTGATTTCTCATATGCTTTGGAAGGTATTTATCCGTTTATGTTTTGGGTTTAAGACTTTCACACACCACCCAAGCAAGTTTTCCTTCCAAGTTCCCACCCACACCCATGTTTTTTTTCCTTGCGATTTTACTTGAACATTGTGAAGGCGCCAATAATCAATGAAAAAGGGCCAAATTCAATACCACCAACTAGAATCAACTAAAAATCTGATCCATCAAAATCACTCAATCCAATTGTAAAGCTAACCCAAGAACGCCAAAAGTAGATTTGCAATCACAAGTAAAGAAGAAAAACTACAAATAGATCCTTCTTGAAGCCAAATCATCCTTCAAAATTAATCACCACCCAAACAATGCTACAAGAATCCTAAACCCTATAGCCAAAAGTTTAAAATAACAAAGCATGAATTTTAATAAACTTGAGAAACTCTCATATAGTCCAATATTGCCTGGCAATGGTGTTTCGAAGTGTAGAAGAGGTGGTTTTACGATGCTTTTCTCAATCAAGTAGCCTTTACATTCACAAAGCCCTCTTTCGAGCCATTATGGCCTGAGCAAAGAATTAAAACCAAACATAACAAGGTGATTGATACATGATCAATAAAAGCTTTGCTTATGCATGACATTCAAATCATTAAAAAATAAAAATAAAGAATACATTTTAGTAGAATTGATAAATCATAAAAAATCAATTTAGTGTTGAAAGTCACTTAGGAGTGACAACTCATCTTTTAGCAAATTGTCACAATTGCTTTTTGCGTTTTTGCTTATGATTTTTCATTAATTACTGGTAGCCCATATACATTTCAGCCTTTGTTTTGAAGTAGAAATGGCATTGAGATAGACAAGTGCCAAGGAGGGAAAAATGGGCATGGAAGAGTAAATGTTATGCATTTAAGGGATTCATGAAAATAAAGTGAAGCAAAAATGACGTTTGCACATGAATTACTTGTTGCTTAAGGATGAGGTGGAGGAAGGTGAGGGGATGCAACAATGTAACAATGAATGAAAGTTTAATATTGACATCACTAATCTAAATTTTGTTGATGTTTCTAGCGTGAAAGGTAATAGTTCCAAAAATGTTATGGCTTGTTACAAATAATGATCACAAATATGTGCATTTCACAGGTTATTCATGCAAGTAGTTATGAAAAAATTATGTAGTAATTCAAAGAGAAAAGACTTTATGCATGAGAATGATAATCGCATCATTAAAAACAAGGGTGTCAAGTTTTGTTCGAATTCATAACATAAGGGAAAAATTGGTGAAAATTGAGATGCTACTATAAATGTTTATGCTTTGCTATTTGAAAAGCATTTGCACTTGTAAATTTGTTGTGGCTTGCTTTATGGATCAAAATCCATTGTAGATCTCTTAAAGAATTTCTACGATATGCATTAGGATGAACTTAATGCCATTCTGACCATAACTAATACCTCAGTGAAAATTTACTAATTTGTCTTACATTGAAGAATCGCAAGTAAATGTTATTCATTTTCTCAAAGTCATATAAATCATTCACGTCTTCTCCTGAATAAAAGATTTCAATATCAATTCGAAGGACCTTAAGTTCATGTTAAGAAACTTTGTCTTTTTCTCAGCCTTATTTGACTAATTAAAAAAAGAGTTATTGCAAAAATTTAAGTCTATCTATGTAATGCCAAATGTTAAATAGTTTCATCCCTCCCTGCTTGCACTTGTGTGTTATGTAAGTTGAAAAAAATTGTTCTTAGTTATGTATATCTTTAATTGAGGGGTAGATTATACAAATAGAAGGTGATTTCAATTTAAGTCCTACCTAAGTCATGTTTCATATGTGAAAAATCTAGGCATTTGACTTTTGACTTTCACATACAATGGAGAGAGAGAGAGAGAGAGAGAGAGAGAGAGAGAGAGAGAGAGAGAGAGAGAGAGAGAGAGAGAGAGAGAGAGAGAGAGAGAGAGAGAGAGAGAGAGAGAGAGAGAGAGAGAGAGAGAGAGAGAGAGAGAGAGAGAGAGAGAGAGAGAGAGAGAGAGAGAGAGAGAGAGAGAATCCTTTAGATCCTGTTGCATGCGCCAAAAGGACTATTGTGGAGTCAAACCACCCAATCAACTAGAAGCCAAGAGTCAAACCCTAATCATCTTCTCCCTCGATCCACTATGACTAAATACATGAGAGGTAAGGCATTTGGCAATCGGAAACTGGAAAATAGGTGAGAAGTAGGGCAAGTTCCTATAATATATATAGGCCATGGGGCCTAGAAATATTCCCTATACGATCCCAATTCTCATCAATTGCTTTTGATTTCCTTTAGATGCATTTATAGCCATCAAACACCATGCACTAGCCCCACATGTCCTAATGGGTATGCTTGGTCCGTCACAAGGTTATTGATTACATTTTTGGCCTAGTCCGGAATGGCGAGGCATAATTAAGCTTGTACACTGACATATCAAATATACACATCAAGGACTATTCCAAATCCTCTGAACCGGACATGGATGTAACATTCTTCCTCTATTAACAAGTTATGTCCTCAAAACATGAAAGAAAATCAAGAAACAATGATTTAACGTTCAACACTTACCTAGAAAATCATTATCCTTAGTCTGACTTAGGTATCAAAGAAGTACTCAGAATAGAATGATTTTTCAATTGTTTATCTCTAATCTGGAGTACAACCTCAAATCTAAACAGTACACTAAGGCATAAATTTTTCAATTGGGTTGAATCTCTTTAAGTCAATAACATCACTTTCATGTAAATTTAGTTTACATGAAACACTGGGTGAATCATCACCTAATGTAAGAGATCAAAATCGAAAAGTTAAAGAAACTAACTATAGTCCAAAACTATCCACAATTTCTCCTAGCCACATCATAATTTCTTCTTGGTATAAATACTCTTAGAACATTCAAAATTCTAAAGCATAATAGTTCATCCTACTAAAATCTTTAGGAGATCGACCAAGATCAAACGATCTTAACGTTTTGAGTACTCTAGATACTCTCTTAAATGCCCATAATTCCAACATCACATGCAAGAAAACAACAATTGTCTAATCTCTATAGATCTGTTGGTCTCCCTAACAACTAGAGATTTAGGCTGAAATTCGTACTCAAGCACTCACAAACTACAATCTGTAGTAGAGTATCATTTGCTTACTTTATTAGAGTGGATGTGAAACCCATACATTTTCCAGAAAAACACTGGAGTAAAGAGATTTAGATTTTCCAAGTCACTGGTTTGAATTCTCAACTCAGTCCAAAAATCGAGAATTACTCATCATTTTAAGACTGGGAAGAATATAGGGAGTAAAGTTCTCATTCCATGGATCCCTTTAGTGCCGAACAATTCAGATTTGTCATCCTCTACTAATAATTAAGTATCTATTTATGATACGTCAACCATAAGTGTTTAGAATCTTATGATTCGCCAATTATAATTCACTAAATTCCAAAATCATATTTACCATGTGTCTCTTGTTCTTCTAAAGGAGAAGGATGGAGGCTTCTAGATGTGTGTGGACTGTAAGAGATTAAATAAAGTAACTATTGAACATAAACATACATGGCCTAGGATGGACAATCTTGTGGATCACTTAGGTGGAGCTAAATACTTCACTGAGATTGATCTTAGAACATGGTCCCATCAAATAAGAATTCATCCAAATGACGTGCAAAAAATTGACTTTTGAATGAGGTTTGGTCATTATAAGTTTTTGGTGTTACCTTTTTGGGTTAACAAATGCACTAGCAACATTTTAACAAATAATAAACAATTGATTTTGTCCATATTTGGAGAAGTTTGTAGTGGTATTCTTAGATGATATGCTTATCTATAACAAGGGCCTTAAGGAGCATGTAAATTATATCAGAACGACAGTAGGCATCAATCCTACTGCCCCACGCACGTGGTGCCTGTTTAAGACCATAAAGTGCTTTCTTCAAGTGACATATTTTATTCTCCTGTCCTTTCGCTACAAAGCCTTCAGGTTGATCCATGAACACCTCTTCTTCTAACTCACCATTTAGAAAAGTAGATTTCACATCCATCTGATGCAAAGGCCAACCAAAATGTGAAGCTAAAGCAACAAGTAGACGTAGAGTATTCCACTTACATACTGGCCGCAAAAGTCTCCTCATAGTCGATCCCTTTACTTTGTGCATACCCTTTGATCACCAATCTTGCTTTGTGCTTTGCTATACTTCCATCTGCATGGTATTTAGTCCTGTACACCCATTTACAACCAATGGGTTTCTTGCCAACTGGTGGTTCCACTAAGTCCCATGTGCTATGCTTAGCAATTGACTCCATCTCCTCTCCCATGGCCTTGACCCAAATGTCATCATCCTTCGCTTCAACATAAGTCGAAGGTTCTTTGCTTTGAATAATGCTAGATAAGAGAGCATAATTTGCTTCATACCTTTCAGGTTGTGTCTTCTCTCTTGTTGATCTTCGTAGCTCTCCCTGGCTAGATGATCCTGGAAAGTCATCCATGTCGTGGCTCTCCATCAATCTCTAAAACCACTTAGGGAGCTTCATGTCAGGTGATCGGCTTCCTGGTGAAAATGTATCCCACGATATTGAGACAAGAAGAAAGATCAATGCACTACACATATATGGTGTGGGACAATACTTCTCACGTAAATGATCAACTTTCTCTCAACAAATGGAATTTAGAAACAACTCAACTCGCTACAACCCTCAACAAAATGGAGTTGCTGAATGAAAGAATCAGATGCTAATGGAGTCTACGACACTTGAAAAAGTTTGAGCCCAAAGAGGGCCTTTAAAGAAATACATTTTATATATTTTTTCTCATTTGTGTTGCCATCTGGACCAATAGAAACTTTGATATTAGGCTTCTACATTACATAGCTTGTCTCAAATTAAAATAGATAAAAAAAACTATTGAAGCAAAAAAAGTTTTATCAAGTAGCATGGGAATATACTATTGGATGTTGAGACCTACTATTATAGCTCATCATTGTCCAAAAATACCCAACTAGATTAAACATGAATACAACATAAAATTATGTAGGATTAAAATGAGTAAATTGATATAACTTTGACATCCATGCCTTGTCAAATCATGGTTTATTCTATCAACTAAAATTAAACAATAACACCAAAAAGTTCAGTGTTTTAAAATTGTGCTCACACACACAACAAGATAGCTACCTACACATGCATGGTGCCATCAATGAGACAGTGCTACTCGATTGACTATGTGATCCTTTTTAATGAGAAAAATGACAATGGATCATGTGTGCCAAGAAAGTATACAAAAAATTGTGAAAAAATGCAATTAATTAAACTATAGTTTATTGTACATAGAGTGATTCCACATGTGTGGAGCCTATACCCACATGTGAAACATAGGCCTAGGTAGGCTAGTACTAAATGTCATGAGTGGATAAGGCCATTTGACAAGTTTCTATAAGTTAGGATCAATTTTATTGAATCTAGAAATTTTGGAGAGGTGCAATTTGATTGGATGCCTCTAAATTAGGGATAGAATTTAGGAGTAGATTAAGGACTAATCACATGGCACCCTCACATGCTCAAACCAACATGAGCTCCATCACTTTTTGTATATGCGCCTTTTGGAGAGTTGGGGTTTTTCAAAGGTTTTTCATACAAATTTGTGTGGATCATTTGAATGCATTTCTTGTTTGAATCCTTGTCTACAAAGAGTTAGATCAAGATGGGATCAATATCTATTGGAGAATTTCTCTTGGAATCTAGTGAGAGGCTAAATCCATCTAATTATTCTGCATGGGAGGTCAAAATGGAGTCATTGCTAATGCTTCAAGACCTATATGCTAGAAGAGCCTCTAGGTAGACAAAAGTTGCAAAGGTACAGAAAGAGGTCAAATCTTGCCCTATATTGCATTAAAATAAATGTGAGCAATGAACTACTAACAAGAGAGATTTTGAAAATCTGCAAGTAAATTTTTGCGAGTTTCATTCTACCCATGGTTCACCAATTATGTAGTAGTACATGGCATGCCATGTAATATTAATTGCATAATATCTCTAACTATAGACTAGATGCAAAATTTTCAATGGATCTCAATATGAGTAAACACATTCTTTGTAAGGACCTCAATGTAAGACAACTTTAAAAGTGACACTAGTAATCTCCCCTCTCTACTACTAATAATGCTCTCAATGTCTCTTAGTAGGTGTCATGACAATTATGTAGTACATGGCATGCCATGTAATATTAATTGCATAATATCTCACATACTTTTTGAGGACCTCAATGTGAGACAACTTTAAAAGTGACACTAGTTGTCTCCCCTCTCTACTACTAATAATGCTCTCAATGTCTCTTAATAGGTGTCATGACAATTTCTAGCACATCGTTTTACTATGATATTGTGTTCACTTTTCTTTTCTTTTTTTGTCATGTATTACACTTGGCTTTTTATTTTCCATTACCACAAAAGGTTTGGATGCCATAGTATGAGGCACTATATCATGTGAATCATTTACAACCATTCAACTTTCTCATGTAAAACAAATTATATAGTCTATGTGATAATGCGTGTACCAAATTATGTAGTCTATGTGGCAATTCAGGTATCAAACCATCATTGTCATGAACAATATCCACTTTGAAGTTATTACATCATAATTTTGTGGATACATTACATCACACCTGTATGATAAGTACTTTGACACGTTTAAGAAGTAATTTTGAGTCCCGCACCAAAATTGGTAGTCGTCCCACGACACCTCATGACATTTATTATTTGGTTGGTTAGCTTCACGCCTAATCTTTATTATATGATATTGGACTTTCTCCATGAATTTGAAGCAGGGCTCATTGAAAACTTTGTCATGTGGATAGAATTCCTTTATTAATTTCTATAGGATTTATGTTTTCACTTATTTATAATACATTTTTCCAAGAAACTTGTAAGTAAAATTAGTATATGTTAGAAGTTCAGAAGATAAAATTGAGGTAAGTAAGATTATCTCCAATGTGTTCTCATGGTGTAAGGTTGGTTTGGATCTATAATTTGTAACATGGGAGCAGACAATCAAGCTTTCAAGTTTCTCAAAACATTGGTAGGTTGACCCTTTTTTTCTTTCTTTTCGTAAAGTCTATCCTTCATCAAATTATTAACAAGTGTTGTCTCCTTCACATTATGTTCAATAGATCTATGAATAGAAAACCATCAAATCATATACAAAATTTAACCTATCTTGATTTTATCTTTGTCTATCCTCAACTCAAAAAAGAGTGAACTTATCACCAAGATGAACTAGTTCATGCTTAAAGAGCTCACATTTGGATTCGCTTGATTTACCTTACCACGACTAGACCACATATATGCTATGTTGTTGGTATTGTAAGTCAGTTTATGGCAGCACCTATGGAAACGCATTGGAAGGTAGCTAAGCGCATTTTGTGATATGTCAAAGGCACTTCAGATTATGGCTTGGTTTACAGGAAGCATGAGGGTTTACCTAAGTTATATGGCTATGTTGATGCGGATTGGGAAGGTGACAATGACGATCATAGATCCACCACAGGGTATGTATTCCAGCTTTGTGGCAGTTGTTTTTCCTGGTCTAGTAAAAAGAAAAGTACACTTGCTTTATCCACCACAGAAGCAGAGTATAAGGCAATGTGTAGTGTAGCATAGGAAGCTATATGGTTGAGGCAAATCTTGGAAGAAGTTGGCATGAAACAGGAGAATCCCACAACTATACATAGCAACAGTCAGAGTGGCATTCAACTAGCAAAGAATCCAGTGTTCCATGCGAGAAACAAACACATTGAGATTCAGTATCACTTTATACGTGAGAGGCTGTTGAGTCATGAAATTCATGTTGTTCATTGTAGTACGGACGAACAACTAGCTGATATTTTCACTAAGCCACTTGTTAGAGAAAAGTTTGATAAGTTTAGATCAAATCTTTCTGTACGTAAAGTTTGTTGACTTTAAAGCTGTGTATATGACTGTATAAAAAGTAGACTCTACTTTAAGGGAGAGAGTTAGAATTAAAGTAGAATCACTGTGTTACCGTACTGTGGGTCCTATTAGTAGATAAGGATCAGTTGGTCTCGCCACGAGGCAAGTCGATGAGACACGCGTTCCGTCAACGACAATCTGGGTCATGCATGGGTTGCAAAAGTAAAGAACTATATGTACAATGTATTTTCATTTTGAGAAATACAGTTGCTATGTGAGCTTGCTGTGGAGAGTGTTTTCTGTCTGTGTTACTGTGTAGCATGACCTGTGTTCCTGTCGGAAGCAGATTCTAAGTCATTGTTGGTCAAAATCTCATCACAAATCAACGTCTAGATCCTATAAAGTAAGAATTTCTACCAAATGGACACAACCACTCCTCTTGACTCGAGCTAACCTACATTAGGTGTAGATTTCCATGTGGCACTTTTGCCATACAATTGTAGAATCAAAATTGTAGACAAAATGTACAAAATTCAACATGGCTAGATTTGCCAATGTTTGCAATTTTTGAAACCCTAGTCTATTTCCTAGAGTCATACTTGGTAGGTGCATGGTTGGTCAAAATCTCATCAAAATCAAGGTCTAGATCCTATAAAGTAGGAATCTCTACCAAATGGACATAACCACTCCTCTTGACTCAATCTAACCTAAATTAGGTGTAGAGTGCCATGTGGCACTTTGGTCATACAATTGTAGAATCAAAATTATAGACAAAATGTACAATATTCTCCATGGCTAGATTTGCCAATGTTGGCAATTTTTCACAATATTTGGTTCTGAAGACCCATTTACAACCAATAGTCTTTTTATTAGGTGGAAGATCCACCAACTTACATGTATGATTTTCTATCAATTTGTTGAATTCCAAAATGATTGCTTGATGCCAATCTTTAGAATCTAATGCTTCTCGTACACTTGACGGTTTATCAAAATATGTAAAGGGTGCATGAGAGAGATTTCCAACTTGCACTTGGCTTTCTCTCAGCTCAGTGGGTATTCTGATGCAAGCTGGGGAGGAGATGCAGACAATTGTAAGTCCACATCTGGATTTACATTCTTCTTCAACGTCGGTCCTATCTCATGGAACAGTCATAAGCAAACCTCTATCACACTTTCTTCTACAGAAGCTGAGTATATTGCTGCTTCTCAATCTATTAAGGAAGCGTTTTGGTTGCAAAATTTACTGTCAAACGTTAATCTGTATCAGTACAGCCTTACAATTTTATTCTGTGATAATCAGAGTGCTATTGCCTTATCGGCCAACCCTAGATTTCATTCTAGGAGTAAGCAAATTTCAATCAGATATCACTACATCAGGGGCAAGGTTCTCAACAAAGAGGTAAGCTTAACGTACTGTAGAACGCAGGACATGGTTGCAGACATATTCATGAAAACATTAAGTGTTAATGCACACAACAAATTTTGTGCATTGCTTAGTCTGAAGATCAAGGCATTCACGGATCCAGATTAAGGGGGGGTGTTGGATTTATCTCCTCTACTCTCCTAAATCCCATTTTAATCTGCCTCCATTCATGCGCTTTCAAGCTACATCTCAAGAAAAATTTTACTCCCTCAAGATGATGAATGGTGATTCTCTGTAGAATCACATTAATCAATTCAAGAACCTGCTAAGGCGAATGGCCACTGTCGGATCTGTCATAGACGATCAAGACGTAGTGATGCAACTGCTTACAAGCTTGCCAAGCTCATACAATAGCTGGGTGATGATCATCACGACTCATCCAGAACTGACTCTTTCGAGAGTCATTACTACGTTGTTGCAGGAAGACACGTGGAGGAACGAAGCCTCAAGTTCTTCAACTGATTCTCACGACTTATACACCAACAAGAGCACAACTAAGCAGAAGAAGAAGAAAGGCCTGAAGCAATCAAAGCCAGACCAGAAACCAGCACACCACAAAGAACAGTCGAATCTGTAGACAAAGAAGAAGTTGTTCTGCAGATACTGCAAGCGAAACAACCATGAAATTCAAGACTGTCAGATACTGCAAGCAAAGAACAACAACAAGGGGTAGTCGAATCAAGTGGAAAATGCAGCTGCAGAAGCTCCACAGCCTATTCAAAAAGCGGATCATGATGCCTTCATGACCAACCATCAAGCAGCATCCAGTGACAATTCTTGGTTCCTGGATTCCGGAGCCACTCAGCACATGACCAGCCTCATTGGCTGTTTTGAGTCCTATACACCTTATAGTACCCAGAAATATGTTCACCTTGGCGAATATAGCACACAAGCTTTTAAAGGTGAAGGTACTGTAAGATTGAACTTTGCAAATGATCAATCTAAGCTACTTTCTAAAGTCCTATATGTACCAAATTTATCTACAAATCTGCTCTCTGTAAGCAGAATCACAGATTTAGGACATAGAGTAGAATTCGAATGTGATTAGTGCAAAGTAGTTGATAGAATTTGAGTCTGCCTGTCTCTTGATACAGGAATTGACAATAGTCGAAGAGGTACTCAGCCAACCAGACTCTGATCTTTGGAGAGAAGCCATGGACAGAGAGTATTCCTCTCAGATCAAGAACTAGGCATGGTCATTAGTCGAAGCTCCTATTGGATGCAATATCATTGATTGCAAATGGATCTTTAAGATCAAATACAATGCCAATGGAGCAATTGATCGAACGAAGGCAAGACTGGTAGCACAAGGATTCACTCAAATCCCGAACGTTGACTACAATGAGATTTTTAGTCCAGCAGTCAAACATTCGTCAATCTGAATGCTCCTGTCTTATGTTGCAATTGTTGACCTCGAAGTACATCAACTTGATGTACAAACAGCTTATCTGAATGGAGTTATACAAGAAGACATCTACATGATCCAGCCTGAAGGATACGTTCTGGAAAGCATGAAGAATCATGTCTATAAACTTCACAAAGCACTGTACGACTTGAAATAGTCTGCCAGAGCTTGGTTTTAGAGGATCAACACATTCCTCATTGAACAAGGATTTAAACCAAACACTGTTAATTGCAACATCTATTCCAAGTCAGTGCAGCAATCCTTCATTATCATCACCTTATACGTGGATGATACGTTGCTCTTCAGCAACAATACCAATTTGGTCAAGGATTCCAAGCAGATGCTGTTTTCAGAGTTCGACATGACTGATCTGGGTGAAGCTCACTTCTGTCTAGAAACTCAAATCCACAGAGACAGAGCGAAACGACTGATTTACATCACTCAACAAAGGTATCTTCACAATGTTCTTAACAGATACAATCTAATGAATTGTAAATTAGCTCACTCACCGATGGATCCAGGCCTGCATTTGGCAAAGGACCAATGTCCCCAGACCAAGCAGGAAGAGGAGCAGATGAGAGAGTATCATTATCGATCGATACTTGGATCTCTCAGGTACGCAATGGTCTGTACAAGACCAGATATCCCTTTTGCAGTAAGCTCACTCAGCCAATACATGGCTAATCCTAGCATTACCCATTGGAAGGCTCTCATAAGAGTCATGAGGTATATTTGAGCTACCATGGAACAGTGCATCTGCTATGGAGAAGTCAGCAACGACAATCTTCATCAGCTCAGTGGGTATTCTGATGCAAGCTGGAGAGGAGATGTAGACAATCGTAAGTCCACATCTGGATTTACATTCTTCTTCAACGACGGTCCTATCTCATGGAACAGTCGTAAGCAAACCTCTATCGCACTTTCTTCTACAGAAGTAGAGTATATTGCTGCTTCTCAATCTATTAAGGAAGCATTATGGTTGTAAAATTTACTGTCAGACGTTAATCTGTATCAGTACAGCCCTACAATTTTATTTAGTGATAATCAGAGTACTATTGCCTTATCGGCCAACCCTAGATTTCATTCTAGGAGTAAGCACATTGAAATCAGATATCACTACATCAGGGGCAAGGTTCTCAACAAAGAGGTAAGCTTAACGTACTGCAAAATGCATGACATGGTTGCAGACATATTCACAAAACATTAAGTGTTAATGCACACAACAAATTTTGTGCATTGCTTAGTCTGAAGATCAAGGCATTCACGGATCCAGATTAAGGGGGGGTGTTGGATGTATCTTTATATGTAAATTCTCACAGGCAAAGAAAAGACGAAAGTATCGCGACACTGTGTTTTTTACACGCGTTTTGTGACAGGTGAAAAAGGCGACATTGTCTTACAAAATGCCAAAGGTGCCCTAGGAAGCAAAGGCACCCTGTAAATCAAATCCTAAGGCATTTTGTTAGAGTGACGCATTTCTCACATCCTCACCAATGTTCACTTCAGCAAAGGCTGACGTTGCACCCTTTTCACGCTTACCTCATGCAACTGCGCTAACAGACTTGACAACGACTGCAGCTACCCATGTTCTCCTACAGACAACACATCCATTTTGTACTTTCTTCATCTGCACACCTGTAACATTGTGTATAGATACTGAATACAGATTAAGGGGGGTTGTTGGATGTATCTTTATATGTAAATTCTCATAGGCGAAGAAAAGGTGAAAGTATCATGACACTGTGTTTTTTACACGCGTTTTGTGACAGGCGAAAAAGGCGACACTGCCTTACAAAATGCCAAAGGTGCCCTAGGAAGCAAAGGCACCTTGTAAATCAAATCCTAAGGCATTTCGTCAGAGTGACGCATTTTTCACATCCTCACCAACGTTCACTTCAGCAAAGGCTGACGTCACACCCTTTTCATGCTCACCCCATGCAACTGCACTAACAGACTGGACAACGACTGCAGCTACCCACGATCTCCTACAGACAACACATCCACTTTGTACTTTCTTCATCTGCACACCTGTAACATTGTGTATAGATACTGAATACCATTTGCATATTCATATTGATTGTTGATTAAGAGATTGAAGATCAAGTGTGTGTAAATTTAGCATCATAAGCTTATCAGAGATAGACAAAGTAGATGCCTTGTGCATTGATTCTTTAATTGTCAGTAACAGGTTCATTCCTCTTACAAATTGAATTAGCTTTGTAGAGCACGCGATTTCGTTCGCTATTTTCTTGTGCTCTACCACATTATTGACATGTATATTTGATATACTTGATATGATAACAATTCTTTGTGCTGCGTTCAGATCTGTGTCAATATTGCTATGCTTATTCTTCATTCTGTCTGACTTTCTAGTTGCTCAATTTGGTAATCAATTCTTAGCGAGTTAATATTAGTCTAGTCGTAGATGACTAATATTTAGTCTTGCCTTTCGCGAATCTTCGCGACTGATTATCAGCCGAGCTCAGTCTAGCTCTTCACGAATCATTCACGATAGATAATTTGTCTAGCTGTTCACGACAAATTATTCTTCTGGTGTTTTATTAACGTTTGGCTACGTAATAAGAACGACCGTGATTTTCATCACTAATGTTCTGTTCGTTTCTGATAGGCGTAGTCATGCTTAGGGAAAGAGTCATATAGCTCATTCCGCTGCGCACGAACACTTTCCGTTCGAGTTTGTTTCTCGTCCATGTTTCGCCTACTTTTCGTGTTCGTTTTCTTTTTGAGCTATTTTTCGTTTCTCACACACGACGCCCTCTTTCTCTTTCCCAACAAGATCCCCTTCAAGAATTGAAAAGATGAATTGACATAGCAAGTACTATCAAAGATCATCAAATACTCCAAGCTTGGCTTTGTACCAAAAAGAATATCAAATGAACTCTTACCATCCAAATCTTCATTTGACCACCTATACATCAAATCTTCTCCCCAAAAAGATTTAGGAATATTTGCATTCACCCTCATGGCTTTAGCTCTTTCAAAAAGAGTTCTCTTCCTCTCTTCCACTCCATGTGGAACATTTGAGTTTGGTAGATCCCTCTTGATCCCATGTGCCACACAAACCTCTTTGAACTTCGTTGATAGTTCTTCATCTACCAACTTTAAGCACTTAATCTTCATGTTGAATTGACTCTTCATAACATTCTTGAACTTAAGAAAAACATCAAGTACTTCATTCTTACCCTTTAGAAGATAAATCCAACAATATCTACTAAAGTCATCAATTACAATACTATAACGATCGCCAAGTGAAGATCTTCTCAAATCCTGTACATGTAACCAAAAGGACACCTGTGGAGCAAAACTACCCAACCAACAGGAAATGGCTAGTTAATACCCTAACCACTTCACCCCAAGCCAAGGTGATTGAATGCAAGAGAGGACGAGATCCTAGCTTCTGAAATCAGAAAAGACAATGAGGAGATGGGCGAGTTCCACTAGGTTATATAATCTCCAAATGATAGAGAATATTCCCTCTAGGATCTCTCCATTCCTATAAAAAATTGACCTTCTATTCTTGCACAAAAACTGTCAATCACCATGCAAAAGCTCGATAGGTCCAATTAGAGTACCTGGGCCCTCATAAGATCATTAATTACATTACCGACCAAGCTCGAAATGACATGGCGTAACTAAAAACCTTATACACTGGAGTATCGCCTATCCATGTCAGAAATTATTCCAAATCCAACATATTAAACATGGACGTAACATTCTTCCCCCCTTAAACTACTTCTGTCTTCAAAAGTGGAAACTACAAAAGTTCTTCTTCATGCTTTCAAACATTTTCCACGAATATGACATCCTCAGTTTGAACCTTCTACCTAATCAAGCACTCAAAGATAGAACAATTTCTCAATTGTTTATATCTGGTTCTGAGCATTCTTTCAGATTCCAAAGGTACACTAAGCAATAAATTCTCCAAATGGGTAAGATCCTCATCATAACCAACTATATCACCTTCATGTAAACTTAATTTTAACCAGCTTACATGAAACACTGGGTGAGCGGTTGACTTATTCTGAAGATCAAGTTATCTCTAGTAGACCTCTTAAGATTGGCATAGTGCTTAGCTCCATCTTGCACATTGACACATACTACCAAGTGCAACTTGCAACATCTCTTTTGGTGTGGAGACCATTTCTTCATCTATTTGTGTTCATTTCTATCTCTTCTCCTCTTGATATTGTTGATTTCTATGTGTAGAATGCATCTATTGTTTGATGAACTATGACAGTCGTTGCAGTCACGAAAGAATCGCGAAAGCAAACAATTCGGATGGAGTTCGTATCTGATCGCTGGTCACTGCTAGCTGTATCATTCATACAGTTCTCCAGAATGTACTCAGGCATTGCTGATCTACATGTAGAAAATTAATGTAGCATTCAACAAAAATTCAACCAATGTGCGGAATTAAATAAATGAGAGTGAATCAAACACATGAATAATAGCAGACTAATCTGTATTCAAGATCAGACATGAAAAAGAGTAACATGTGCGCAACGGCTACAAATCATCTATTGATTTTCTGATTCTTCAAGCACTACATGCCGAATCACGTAGTGCGTTGGCGTGAGAGAAATACGTTATCCCACGAGTGATGTCTTGTTTACTAGCGGACTTGTTGGATCACTATGGATCCTTCTCACAAAAACTTGTCTCGCATGCAGCGGACTTCTGTTCAGTCTGTATGTCTTGCTTACTATCATTAGACTACTTCATATGTCTATGTGTATGTGTCAAGTATCATCCAGAAAGTATATAGTCGCTCCGTGTAACTTCTAGATTAGAGTAACTAAACATCTACAACTAATCAGGTATTACAAGAGTGGAAGATTAGCCACGACCTAGATTGCATCTGCTGATGTCATGCTATCAGATTAGATATCTGTACTTCTAGGTACTTGCATGATCTTGCTGGTACTTTTTGGAGTGCGAGGGCAAAAAAGGGTGTCGAGACTATTTTCGTGTCGCCTCGTGTCCTTTGACTTTCGCATCGTCTGACTTTCGCCTCGTGGCCCAAGACTGCTCCTCTGTCTCTCAAAAAGTCCTTTTCCAGGGCTTTGGTGAAGATGTCAACAACCATGTCTTTCATTTCGATGAAGGTGGTCTACATCATCTTCTTCTCAATTAGATCCCTGATCAAGTGGTACTTGATCGCGCTCGAATGGAACACATGATCTTTCGTCAAATGTATTGTAGATGTGTTATCCATCTGCAAGTCCAAAGGCTTGTTCCTTGTTTCGCCCAATTCATCCAAGAACTACCTGAGTCAAATTATCTCGTGGCCATCTTTGTTGTTGCTTCGTAGGATGACTGAGCCACAATGATCTGCTTCTTGCTGACCCAGAGAACTACCGCTCCTGATGCGATGGTGCATCCTTCTGAGATGCTTTTGCAATCGTCCTTGAGAGATGCCCAACTTGCATCATTGTAGGAAAGCATCTTGAAACCTGTATCATGACAATAACACAAGCCATAATCTCTCGTTAATTGAAGATATTGCAAAATTCGTTTTGTAATCTTCCAATGTGTCGAGCCTGGATTCGTGCAAAATTGGCTCATTTTGAACACTGCATAAGCAATGTCAGGGCGTGTGTTGTCAGTTGAAATTCTGTTAGGATCTAGTGCAGTATGCAGATCACATCACACAATCACCATAGCCACTCCTCACAAGCTCTCAAAGATGGCACAACAAAATTTAAGTCTATTATGAAAAAACACCGTACATATAGCAAAGCCCCAAACTGCATGGGCTCAACAGGTGTCACTAAACTAGCCTACCACCTGCCAAACTAGAGTTAGGCCCAATATGGCCACATATACTGACAAACCAGGACATGCCCCTGAGTATAGCATAATGAGCTCAAAATCACTGTACAGACTAATTTCTTCCTACGTGTGGCTATCCGGCTAACCCAAGTAGCCGTCTACAGGATCAGTGTTCGATCAATATATCCTAACGGGTCATGTCCCGAACACAACCATATTTAGTATACCAAATAAACTGTACACCAATTACATCATCACATTTAGAGCTTACATAAAATGTATATCAGATTAACTCTAATTTCTAACTTTGTCTGCAAGGTACATCAGAGAACCTATCAGCTTCTTGTAAGGTGTGAGCTGCATTTGTTCTCTCTCTTCTTCAGTCCTTGGACAATCATCGTTTGTTAGCACTGTTCCTGCGAGCATTGGAGTATTCGCTCCTTTGCAGTTCAGCATCCCAAAATCCTCTAGGATTTTCTGGGTGTATCTGGACTGGTGAAGGTATAGCGTACCTCTCTCATAATCCCTTTCAATTTGTAAGCCAAGGTAACACCTGGCTTCTCCCATATCCTATGCATTCTGCATGCATAATTAGGAAGTGAATTCGAGACATATCCTGGGGGTTGATCCATATAGACCTCTTCGTCTAGCTCGCCATGCAAGAAGGCTGTCTTCTCGTCCACAATGTGGATCCTGAGGTCATAAGTAGTTGCATATGCAAATAACAGATGTAGGGATGAATGTTTGACGACAGGAGAGAAGGTTTCAGAGTAGTCAATACCATATCTCTGAGAAAATCCTTTCGTTACCAGTCTTGCCTTGTATTTTGAGACATTCCCATCCGGTCCATTCTTGATCTTGAAAACCCATTTGCATTTGACAGTCTTGCGCTTATGCGGTAATGGCTACAACGTCCATACCTAGTTTTTTCTCATGGATTCCATCTCATTTTTCATGGCTTGGATCCACTTGTCCTTCTCTGGACATTCAATCGCTTCCTCGAAAGTCAGTGGATCGCCATTGAATCCACAGAACTCTTCTGATTAGAAGTAGAGCTACCTGGCACGTATCTTGCTGGCGCTCTTCGTGGTCTTGTCGACCTTCTAGGAGATCTTCCTGAGACAGCAATGCCTTTGCCTTTGTCTACTCTGCTAGGTCCGGAACCATCTTGGTTTATAGGTACCGTAGCAGTAGGCTGCCTCTCGAATCTTTCGTCTTCAGATTCGTCACTCGAACGGGAAGCAACTCAAAACTCTTCGTTTTCGTGTTCGTCTTCTGCTCCCTCTGTCACTGGCGGCAGGTCATAGTATTGTCTCTCTAGAACTTCATAGTTGACAGGATCGTCATTGGCCATTGTCCTACTCTCATCAAATCTGACATCTCTCACTGTTTTCACAGTGTTCGTGTTTGGCATGTAGACTCTGTAGTATGACAAATTGTTGTCATAACCTACCAGAAATCCATGTTCAACTTTCTCATCAAAATTCTTTCGAAGCTTATCAAGAATATGTGCATAAGCTGCACAACCAAAGATTCTGATGTGAGACAAGTTGGGCTTTCTACCCCACCATAACTCGTGTGGTGTCGTGTGAGGGACACTAGACTTACCTGTCTTGTTCTGAATGTATGTGGCTGTAGCTACTGCTTCAACCCACAGTACCCTTGGAGCTTTCGAGTAGGCCATCATGCATCTGGCAGCTTCCATCAGGGTCCTATTCTTTCTCTCTGCAACACCATTTTCCTGTGGTGTGTAGGCTGCAGTCCTTCTGTGAATGATGTCATGATCATTACAGAAGTCAGTGAAGCGATTCGAGATGTATTCGCCACCTCGATCTGTCCTGATCTACTTCACTTTGTTGCATGTACATCTCTCTGCCCAATTCACATATTCTATGAATTTATCGAGTGCTTCAAATTTATTCTGAATAAAGTACACTTTGGCAAATTTACTATAATCATCAATGAAGGTATATAATATTTTGAGCCTCCTACTGAGATCACATTGAAAGGCCTACAGATGTCAGAATGCACTAACTCCAAAATCTTGGTCATTCTGTAGGAGTCTTTGACGAATGAAGTGCGTGACATCTTACCCTTCAAACATGCATCACAGGTGGCCGAACTGGTTGCATTCGAGATGCTGACCCCTGTTATCGCTCCATGATGGCTTGCTTGATAAAGTGCGATTGAGTTCATGTGGCATAGTCTCCTGTGCCACAAAGTGTCTGGCGAGTCATCATGAGTTTGATGCACCTGGTTTGCAGGTAGGCGTACCTTCAGGTGATATAGATTACCTTTTTTTCTGCCTTGAGCGACCAGGGTACTAGTACTGGTGTCAACCACGTTGCATGTTTTGTTAGAAAATGTCACACGCATATTTGCATCCGCTATTCTTGCCACAGAAAGCAAGTCTTGCTGCAGTGTAGGCACAAACAGAACGTCTTCGAGACATCTGTCTCTGCGATTGGTGTTGAGCCACAATGAACCAATACCGTTCACTTGATGTTTGGATCCATCTCCAAGAACTATGAATCTTGAAGGATTAGCACTTCTGAAATTTGACATTATTTGTCTTGATGTCACGAATTGCGAGGTGGCTCCTGAATCTAGGATCACCTCGTGTGTGTCAGATGTTGATGTTGCACACACGTCTTCACAAATGTAGGCTGTCGAACAATTTCTGTTCGATATCTCTTCACCCATTTTCAAGCTCTCAGGCTCCTCGACATAGGATGAACTGTTGTTGTTCTCCCGTCTGTTCTACGCTGATTTGTTCCTTGGGTTCAGGCGGCAATCGATGGCTGCATGACCCTTCTTGTGGCAGTGGATACACTCAATCTTTGGATTGAGCTAGCATGTGTCAACTGTGTGCCCGTCTCTTCTGCATCTCATGCAAGTCTTCTTTTTTCCACCTTGCTGTTTCGACCTCCCTTTGCTCTTCCAGTTGCCTTTTCTGGTCCCCTCTACTTGCTGATCACGATCCTGCCTCTGGTTAGACTCCCTCTTAGGCTTGAATTGTTTCTTGGATTTTTCTTTGTTGCCGTACAGGGCTTGGTCAGAACCATCCTTGTGATCAAGGTGTTCTCTAGCCTCGACTTCCTCTCGAATCTCGACAGTTGTCTTTTCGAGGGTCATGGTAGGATCTTTCGCGAGCAGGGTTCTCGTCATCTGGAAAGATCTGTGTAAGGCTCTCAACAGGTATGTGAGCAGCTTCTCAGCTGGCACTGCGTTCTCTGCTCTAGAGTTGTGTAGTGATAGAAATAGATCTTTCATCTTCCTTACAAAGGAAGTGAGGTCTTTCCCATTCCACTGTAGATTTGTTAGTTGATCTTCCAGCATCATTATTTGACTTCTTGATTCCGTTTGAAATCTCGTGAGCAATGCATCCCACATCCCCTTTGCCTTGGAGAGTGTAGCCAGGTCAAGTGTGAGACTATCTTCAATGGATGAAGATAGCAAGGCTACTGCCTTGTCATTTTCTCCCTCCACTCGCGTAGCTCCTTGTTTGATGTCGTTATTATCTCCTCTTTGCCATCCACTTAGGGGAATAAACCTTCGTCCTTGAGTATCACTGATGTCTTAACTTTCAAGGCTAGAAAGTTAGATCCTGAAGAATCAAGAACTGTACAGATCTTGCTCTACATGATGCTGACTGAAGCCATTGCTTCTGAAGTCTGTTCTCTTGTTGATGGTTGTTTGTTTGAATGCTTGGACTCCTGGATCTAATAGCTTCTTGGCTACGTCTAATTATGACAAGGTATAAGCTCTAATACCACTAATGAACTATGACAGTCGTCGCAGTCATGAAAGAATTGCGAAAGCAAACAATTCGGATGGAGTTTGGATTTGATCGCTGGTCACTGCCAGCTGTATCGTTCCTACAGTCCTCTAGAATGTAGTTCGACACTGCTAATCTACGTTTAGAAAATTAATGTAGCATTCAACAAAAATTCAACCAATGTGTGGAATTAAATAAACGAGAGTGAATCAGACACACAAATAACAACATACTAGTTTGTATTCAAGATCAGACATGAAAAAGAGTAACATGTGCGCAACGGCTACAAATCATCTATTGATTTTTTGATTCTTCAAGCACTACATGCAGATCCACGCAGTGCGTTGGTGTGAGAGAAATACAGTTCTCCCACGAGTGATGTCTCGCTTACTAGCGGACTTGTTGGATCACTATGGATCCAGCTCACAAAAACTTGTCTCGCATGCAGCGGACTTCTGTTCAGTGTGTGTCTTGCTTACTAGCATTAGACTAATTCATATGTCTATGTGTATGTGTCAAGTATCATCTAGAAAGTATATAGTCGCTTCGTGTAACTTCTAGATTAGAGTAACTAAACATCTACAACTAATCAAGAATTACAAGAGTGGCAGATTAGCCACGACCTAGATTGCATTTGCTGATGTCATGCTATCAGATCAAATATCTGTACTTCTGGGTACTTGCATGATTTTGCTAGTACTTTTTGGAGCATGAGGGCAGAAAAGAATGTTGCGACTATTTTCGTGTCGCCTCGTGTCCTTTGACTTTCGTGTCGTCTGACTTTCGCCTCGTGTCCTTCTCGTTTGTGTCTTTTCGTCAAGGTGTTCGCGAACATTTCTGCTTCGTGTCTCTTGACTTTCGCGTTCGCGAACATCTTCGTCAGGCAGAGGGCTGAAAGCTAGCAAAGCTTTGGTAATAGAAACATTTTGTTTCTTCATTGTTGTTGTACTTGATTCCACATGCGTGAAGTACAATAATGTACAGACTGCTGTAGTAATGATATGGGCAGAACTTACTTGGATCTCAGGTTTCATAGTGATTATTTTTCATGGAGATGCATGTTAGATGCTAGATTTCTACATTGTTGATGCAAAGGGATGTGCACCCAAATTTGGCCAAAGATCTAATGATCCATTGATAATGTTTTGGATTCGATTTTTTCACACATGGTGCCACCATAACTATTTATGTGCTTGTGATGGAAGTCTAGGTCATGCCTTTGCTTGAGATACCAACACATTAGTTTCTTGAGTCTTTGATAAGTGGCTCATTGTGTTGTGTTTTTTTTGTTTGCTCTTGCATCCAACAACATTTCTTCAAATAAAAATATATGATTTTCAAGACTTTTTTTAGACCAAAGAAAAGAGCTATTTTTTACACAAATCTTGAGTGGCCTCTTACATGTTGTGAAAAGTCGTCCCAATGAGATTTTCCTCTTAAGCTATCAACAACCCCTTTACACCTACACAAGAAGGAATGCTTATGCATCCTCTCCTCTTTGTTGCTTCATCAACCTCAATAAACTAATTATTACTCTCTCCCTTTTTATCCTTGGAACTAGGAAAACTCAGATATGCACTAGCCAAGACCATGTTGTTGGGCTAAGAGTTTGAAAAGGATAAGGATGTACAAGCCTTTCAATCGAGATACCCACCTCATTTGCAAATGTGATATCATGTTGAACTAACATTTTCATCATGTAACTCGCTTCAAAGGACAAGTGAAATGTTCAATTTCATTTGGGTCAATTTCTATTCTAAAATGTAACATGAATTCATTATCCACCACATTATGCTTATTTTGGCTGAAGGTCCGTCACCATGAAACATACACGTCATTTGAAAACAAAAAAGTTTCCTTAATTGGAAAAGGCGCTGCTGCCTGCCTGCCTACCTAATTGTAACTACACATGCGCATCCACATAGAGATATGATGTGCTTGCTAGGTGCACAGGAGTGGGTGCCTTTAATGGCGGCTGCCTCCAACCCTCGCCTCCCTTCAGGCTTCCTTCTTCTGTCTCACCCCTCACCACTCACAACTTCAAAATAAAAACGAGAGGAAAGAGAGAGGGAGAGAGAGAATAGAGCCTGAGATCGTATGCAGGCCACGACAGCTCTCTACTGTCACTGAATTATCATGATTTTACTTTGTTCCACCCTTTCTTTCCTTCCGATCCATTATTATTAATGTTCATTCTTGCGTTCCGATCCATCCATCCGTTTATCCATCTATCGAGCTTGCTATTTATTACAATTAGATTTGGATTTGGACGTGCTGTCATGTTGTGTTGCTTTCAGTGGAACACGTACAAACTGACTTGTTACCAGCCAACTCATTTTTTTGGCGAGCGAGTACTCATGAGTTGCGGTTTTTCAGTTTGAACAAGAGAATTTTGCCGTGTACGTTCAGATTAGGCCACACTTCTTTGTACGCTGAGTTTGTGAGGACCAGCTTGTCTCTAGGTAACGCAGCTGAAACATGCGCCGCTGGTTATCATGAGCGTTCCTGTGTGAGGTTTTCTGCAGCGGGCTTGTAAATCTCCGGTCCGAGGATCTTGCACTCACAAATCTTAAGCTTATGAGATACATTTTCATGGTTTGTCTGCAAAATCTGCTGAGAGAGGGAATTGTTGTGAGGCATTGCTCCCTTTGAAGCTATGTGTCGGTTTGGCCCTTGACGATCTTATACTGATCGTGTTCTTACTGGTTATAAGGGCACGGTTTACGGCTATCATTTATCTGGTTGTAAGGGCACAGTTTACGGCTATCATTTATCTTTGAAAAGCCGCGAAGTTAAGCTAGTCATTTGTGAACTATGGCAAGCATGGCTAGGTGAGAGACTGCAGTTGCATAACCGTAACCAGTTATGCGACGGAATTCAGTGGACTTTTGCATAATCCATGAAAGGAATGGTTTGTCTACGTTTTGTGTATTGTCCTTGCTCGTGACCAGACTTTTGATATTAGGCCTCAGGAATCGTTTTGGTCTGACAAAGATTGCGTTGGCAGCTTGGTGTATCTTCCTGAAGGCTTGGCGAAACTCGTAGCTTTATTTTCTGAATTTGACTTGCATTGGTCTTCCAGTTAATGAAGGGAGGACAGTATCAGTAGGAGCCAAAGGTGATGGCAGAACGCTGAAGAATGAAGACAATGATGTGCTTTCGAGATGACGCATCCAAACAATCAAAACGTAATGGGATGACGACCTTATACTGGAAGCACAAATTCTGAGTCACCCACTTTTTAAAGAATGGAACATTATGGAGCAAAAAGTATCTAATGTGAAGTTTCATTTTTTTTGACAATAGAAATTGTTGACAGCGCTATAGACCCGTGCTTGATGATCAATCTATTAGTGTTGAGCTTACAATAGCTTTGAAAGGCTTTTATTAATGTTAAGGAGGTATTTTAGCCTCTTGAACGTACGACAATGGTTCTGACCGTTATCGTCGAAGGCCTGAGCTGTATTCTGATAGAATCGCTTAAACGTGCTTTTCCAGCTTTTGACGCCATTCCATCGTGCTCCAAGAGTTAAGTCAAATGGAAGGGGATTTGGTGGAAGAGTCGTCGGAGAGGGCCAATGTTCCAACCATTGTTGGTTCGCAACCAAACCCTCAGGGTTGTTGTGAAAAAGACCTTGAAGCTGGGCCAGGAAAGTTGGAGGTGGACAAAGATTTTCTTTGCCCAATATGCATGCAAATCATGAGTGTAGCATTTTTGGCACCTTGTGGGCACAGTTTCTGTTACACGTGTATTATGACTCACTTGAATATAAAGAGGAACTGCCCCTGCTGTGGTGTTCACCTGAATATGAACCAATTATATCCGAATTTGCTGTTAAATAAGGCAAGCTTGCAAACTAATGAAATGCTAGTCTGAATTCTATCAGAATTCAAAATTATGCTAAGTCGTCGTGCATGAAAGTCTTGGAGGCTTAAATTTTAAAGATCTAACAACCGAATTTCAGATAGAAATAAAACTTTTCACTTTGAAGTTTCTCTTTGCAGATTCTCAAGAAAGCGTCTGCAAGTCAGCTTGTCAGCAATGCTTCTCCAACAGAACATTTGCGGTTGGCGCTTAATCAGGTCCCATTCTGGATCTACTGAAGACTGATGTTGAATTTTTTGAGTTGTTTTGCATTTTGGGTGTTTCTTGAAAAGGTTTTTGTGTTTTAATTGGGGCATACTTTGCAGCTTCACACCGTCTTTGGATTATGTGTTTTGAATCTCAAAGCGAAGCCTCAAGTCTTAAGTTTAGGTTCTTCTAGAACTTTGATAGTTCTGAAACATCTAGTGTAGCATACAGTTGGCATAGGGCTAGATGGCAATGTTTTCTGTTTCGTTTCTCTAGCACGTAACGTTGTAGTTACTTGCAAGAGTTTCGAGTCTACCTCCGTCTCTTCCTACTGGAGTGAAATTGGCTAGTTTTGTGATGTTTATCGATTAGGTGACAAGACCTACAATTATACTATTGCTTACCTGTATAATTGAAGGAACCTTAAGCAACTGGAATGTGAAAACCTTTGAAAGTTTGATCCTTGGGCCTAGGAATGGGAACGAATTTCAGCACATTTTAATTAGCAGTGCATAACATAACAGGCAAATGCTTATAGGTGGCTGATTATAATGAGTAATTGCATTCACGACTGGTGAGTATTATCATGGACATATTATGGCAATTTTTCTTTTCTGCGAAAAAAGTAGTGCGTTTGCAAGTTAAGTTGATGATATTCCTTTCCGCATCACAAAGAACTTTTTTCTGCTTCGGAGTTTGATTTATTAGGAGATATGATGATACTTAGAGTCTTGACCAAGGTTGCTGTGAGGATTGTTTCTTTCTGCACTTTTGACCTATTTACGCTACAATTGCCAGATTTTTCTGAGAGCCACTTTGATCTTGACGGGAGTTTTAAACTGATAAGTTAGAAATTGATCACAGGGTGCTGATGTATCAGTCAAGGAGCTCGACTCACTCTTGAATCTTTTGGCCGAAAGAAAGCGTAAGGCTGAACTAGAGGAAGCTGAAGCTAACATGGAAATTTTATATGAATTCCTTCGCAAATCAAGTCAGCAGAAGCAGGAAGAGCTAAAAGAAGTAAGTTACGTCTTATGCAGGGAGCGAGGGATGGATAAAAATCTCTTTCTACAAGCTCACATGTCAGCTATTTATCTATCTTTTATTGTGGATGTTTTGAGAAAGTGAAGAAATCAATAACTATATTGTAAACACCTGAGATTATATCAGTATTTTGCGGAGTCAAGATTTTCCATTAACTTTCATACTATTAATTTACATTACCAGATTAGTCTGGTGCAATTGGTTTTTCTGCTTATTGCACGTTATAGCACATTTTTAAGTTGTGCACTTAAAGATGTATTCATGCTCGTTCTTGTCATACTGAAGCAGATCTGGAAATGATGATTATGGAATTCCTGGGTATATGCAGATTCAAGGTGATTTATTATGCTTACAGGAGGACATTGAAGCAGTACGAAAACAAAGGCACGAGCTTATGAAGAGGAAAGAGCTCTCTCTCTCAAAAGTATGCACCCAACTTGAGCAAAGGTCTGGAGATTGTGGACAGGAATCTGCTGGATACTCGAGTTGTGCTCCAGTAGATTATGGCAGGCAAAGTCAAACTTCTGCACAAGGATGTTCAAAATGCAAAGGGAATGTTGATATCAACGGCTTGGGCCTACAGGTTCCTAGAGAAGATGAGCTTTCTGATAATCATGCAGATGAGAGCTTTGAATTACAATCCTCAGCAGGATCAAGTGTAAAAAAGAGGCGAGTTTTAGACCAGGTACACAAGCTATCACTAATGTCATTTTTACTGAAATTTGAAAACCTTTGTAGCTTATAAGTTAAGTGACTAAGCATTTTTTATGTAGTAGGGATAATGTGGCATATGATTAGTTTGTGAATGTTGCACCAATTAACTGAAGGTCATGACCTAGACCTCCTTTGCCTTATACCCTTGGACATGAGCTTGATACAGAAAGTCAAGAAATATATTTTTGCATTCTCTTAGTAACAATGGCATGACTATTATTTAGAAGTTAAAAATATACAGATCAATGATAATGGTAGAGGATGGTTTTGTTAGCATTTTGTTGAGACTTCTGACCAGCCTCAGTTTTTTACCGTTGTGCGACGAACTGTTTGCATCACAACCTTTATGTCAACAAGTTGAATTATAGTAGCAATACAAAAAAGCCAAGATCTATACTCTACACTTGAGTGTCCATTAGCATCATATATAGTCAAGGCATTGCTGGAAGATCAAGAATCATATCAACAAGAGTGGAACTTCAGTTCCATGGCACCCACGGCACCTGTTTTTTTTTAGTCACTTTTGGTATTAAAAAAAAAAAAAAAAAAAACAGCTGCCGTACCACGGCCCTTGTGCCGTGGTACGGTACCTGGACCCCACTTCACCTGTGCCGTGGGGTAATCTATAACATTGATGTACTCTTCGTTGTAACTTGGCCTTTGAACCACACATCAATCCGATTCTTCTCTGTATGCTTAGGATGATGAAGCAGCTATTTATTATGAGCTTTAAGGAGGCTATAGGAAGTCCATATGGAGTACCAAAAAACTTAAAAGATTGTTGGAGGGTGTGAATGATTGCTATTAAAAATTGATCATCGAAAGAAGAAATATGTAAGCATGCTATATACTCCATCGTGACAGTGCGTATTCACTTTAAAAGCTCTGAGTAGCTGCTTATTAGTTCCTTTGGAACAAATTTCCAATAAAAGGTTGTCTGTGTCTGGTTGGGTGGCAAAACAGTTCGAAGACTTGCAGGAGTGTTATTTGCAAAAGCGGTGTCGCAAACAATTCAAAACTCTATCTGAAGCTTCTGAAAAAAAAGTTGTGGAAGGAAGCTCTGGTGGTTCTGATCTTGATGGCTTGGAAGACTTTCGGGCTGTGCTATCTGCATTTACTAGATACAGGTTGCTGTCTGTATATGCTCTTATCGTTAATTCAAGAGCTTTATATCTAACCACTTTTAACAATTTTTGTACATGAAGTAGCTTAACTATACATCCTAATGAGTTACTAACCTGAATGTATTTACATTCTGAGGAATAACGTTTTATAATTTTCTGCTTAAGTGTATAAGAGTATTGTTTTGATTAATAATTACGTGCAGAAATGTTATACAGGAATTTTTTCTCAAAAAACTTTGTCTGTCTATAGGACCACCAAACTCTGCCAAGCAGATGCACACCTTGTAGTTAGTATTGAGTTTTATCTGCTGGACATTAGTTACTTCTTTGAGCAGTTACATTCAACTCTTAAGTCAAGCCAAAATGAAAATGTCATTTTTGTACGATGACAAGTTGAACTTCCAATTATTAGGGATTAAACTCATTTCTATGAATTTGACTTTTCAGCCGATTGCAAGTGGTTGCTGAGCTGCGACATGCAGACCTCTTCTATTCTTCAAATGTTTTCTCTAGGTGTGTTGAAGAAATGTCCTAGCACGTTGTAGATTTGGGCTGTGAATAAATTGCACCAATTATTTTTGAAGGTGTATCAGGCCAAATTCAAGCCACTGAAATGCAGTGTGTATAGATTTGTTTACAGCCTCCAACTAAGTGCAGCATGTAGAACTTTCAACCTGCTATTAGTTTTTCAGATTCTGTTTTTCTGCAGCATTGAATTTGACCGAGATGATGAATTTTTTGCAACTGCGGGGGTGTCTCGTCGCATCAAGGTCTTCGAGTTTGCTACTGTATGTATCTATCTCGAGCTCTCAACAAACTAGTTTTAACAATGTCTTCCTTGTTACCCTAGAATAATACTCTGTTGTCATTCTTAACATCTCAACAGCTGAAACTTTACTAAACTTATTAGGTGGATATATTATTTAGTTTGAACTCCTTTGGTTTTCTTTGTGTGGGGTGTTTAGATACACATGCAATGACTTAGATATGTGGATTTGTATATAGTTAAAAGTAAGTTGAAATAAAAAATTACTAGCAGAATTGTTTGTTCAAAATGCAAGCTTACAAAATCTTTGGAATGGGGAGCTTGAGGTTTGAACCTTTGACCTTATAGTTTTTGGAAATGTTTTCCACTTGGGAGTTGTGAACCTCTCAAGAATGATAATTATATGGGGGAAGTGCCATATCATCATAAAAGCAAACTAGTCCATGGTAATTACAAAAGTGCACGTGAAAGAGATGGAGAAAATGATTTACATGTCTAGGGAGAAAAATGGTTAAATTCATTAGTGATTTATTATATGCCTTATGATATGGAAAACATGTTTTCCCACATGGAGAAATGGTTTTCCAACTTGTTTCGGCACATCATTTTTGAACATATTCACACATACATCACCTAAAGCTTAGAAAGACTAATAGTTGATGAGATGACTAATCTCCTTCAAGACTATTAAAGATCACCAGATACAATGATAGACAAAGCCCCTACAAGATCTTTCATGAAGAGCCCAAGCATCTCAATAATCAAAAGCTATCAAATGAGTGTCTTGAATCCCTATTTAATTCTAAAGGAACCTTCGAGGATGCCCTAAGGCATAATTTGGATAATTAGGGAGCATCAATTTGGAAGAAATATTGTGCCAACTGCTAGGTGCCCTTAATTATTGTTTGTTCTTACCACTCCCACGCTAAAAAACATCGCCCTCATTGTAAGCTAAGCCGTTATATTCTAGACATGTTGTCGAAGAGTTGATGTTGTGTCCAAGCTACAAAAAGTGTGAATGCCACCAACATGTTGCTACATGGCCGAAATACAAAGCCTAACATGAAGAGAGTAATTGTGAATGGAAACATGAAACTCTGTGAAGGAACACATATGGCCCAAGATTGCCAAACGCAAGCATCTTGATAAAGGTCTCTTGCAAGGCTGGTAGAGCGAATGGTATGGCCCAAGTATGCCACACAAAGGTATCAATAAGATCACCAAGGCACCAATTGTGTAGGACAAATGTTGTAGCTGCATGAATAGGTTGTAGCTGTACCAATAGGAATACCGTTGCGACTAGTAGACCATATCATTGCACCAATGCTCTAGGATCACAAGAGACAAGCATGATTGAGTACCCGAGACCTCAAATATGGATGAAGAATGTAGCTGCCAAATACCAAAAAATAAGCTCTGTTGGTCAGATAAACAAGCTAGCGTGTATAAATGATTTCGAGCTTGAAATTTTATTTGATATATATGTTGCTGTCATAGTTGCCAAGAAACGTGTTTCTGGGAAAAAAAAAATGTTTCTAGAAATGCGTTTGCTGAAAAAAAAAACAGATATTAAAAAATTTGAACCAGGGTTGATACCTAAACAAGGATTGATGCACTTATACTGGACCACATTGTACCTGGAACATTTGGCAACCTACATAAATGTACTGCCCTTAATTAATGCTTTAAATTGATACCCATATTGCCCACCCAAAAAAAAAAAAAAAAAACGTTTCTGAGAAACGCTGTGCAACTATGGAACTTGCTGTTCTCTAGACTTTATTAGTTGAAGAATGTTGATGCACTAGCTTGAATTGGAGTTACTGCGGTATTTGGTGTAGACTTGCATCTTCAAGATGATGGAACACTTGCAGCTAACTGTGCGAACAGTTACATCACTGTACTAGTTCCCTCATGATAATGAAACTTTTCAATTTATGCAATTTAGAGATGTATGCTGCATTAAGTTGCAAAAGTAAAAGCCAATGGTTGAATTTCGTCATTCCATTTCCTGCAATTCATTGATAGTCTAGGTTACAGATACTGAAACCAAGTGAAAACAGTTATATCTTGGAGATATTATGCTGCTAAACAATTCTCTTTTTATTTATTCATTTTTACCATGGTGCATTTTTCTACATTGACCTGATGCAAGCGTCACTTTTGCAGGTTGCAAATGAGTTGGCTGATGTACATTGCCCCGTAGTTGAGATGATAACAAGGACTAAACTAAGCTGCCTGAGCTGGAACAAGTGTGTCAAGGGACAGATTGCTAGCTGTGACTCTGAGGGAATTGTCACAGTGTGGGATATCAATACTCGCCAAGTATGCCACGTTCATAGCTAGGTTCATTAGTATCTTCACAAATGTTTGGCTTTTTGAAGTTTGTTTCTCAGTCACGTTTAGTCATAGTCTTCTGCTTTTCTACCAATCAACAGAGTGTCATGGAATATGAGGAACATGAGGCTCGGGCATGGAGTGTTGATTTTGCTCGCACAGAACCTTCAATGCTGGTCTCTGGAAGTGATGATGGCAAGGTGAATATTCCTTTACTGTATGAACATTTATTTACTAGTTTTAGTCCATCTTGCCAAATTTCATGTGTGATTGGAAAATGCTATTGCACTTTTTACTGATAAAAGAAAGTTGAAACCAACATGGCTTAAGGCAAAAGAATTGCTACCAAATTTCTGAATTCTGACATCCTTTTTCAAAATGATATGGAAGTCAAAGCATGTCAGGCAATCTCTTGATGAACCAAATGGTTGGATGTGCTGATCTCACTCATGTTCTGATAAATCTTTTCTCGAACAGGTGAAAGTTTGGTCTACAAAACACGAAGCTAGTGTGCTAAACATTGATATGAAAGCAAATATCTGCTGCGTCAAGTACAACCCTGGCTCCAGCAATTTTGTAGCGGTATACATTTGAACCCTTTTTGAATTTTCTGGTTTTAGGCTTTGGCCCCCATAATTCTGCCGTTGTCTGATACGTTGTGTACTTACAGGCAGGTTCAGCAGATCATCATATCCACTACTACGATCTTCGCAATTCTCATTTACCTTTACATGTATTCAGTGGCCATCAGAAAACAGTTTCTTACGTCAAATTTGTTTCGTCGAATGAGCTGGTCTCTGCATCCACGGATAGCACTTTACGCCTTTGGGATGTACAAAGAAACACTCCTGTATGAGTTTACTTCAGTTTGAAATATCTTTTATCTCACTGTGAGGGGTATTCATGTCACTTTTCTAGCTCTAAGGGAACCTTTGAACATCATGTGTTGAAGCTTGCTGTCTTTGAACCTACATTCAGAATAGTATTCAAATTATCCATCACCGGGGGACTTGTAACAAGTTTAAACCTGGAGCTCTTACTCTGAAGTATCTTAGAACTCCTTAGGACTCAGCTATCTCAAAGATAAGGGTATGACAAGCCACATGCTTTTAAACGTTCTGATGGTAGATAAGAATTCTTACACTGCTACATCCATCAACAATTCTGCAACATTGCTTAGGTTAAGTTTGTTACGATTTCCATGTAGCCTTTTGTGCTATGAGTGCTTGTTCAATATGGGTGGGTCTACAATGGTTATTGCATTACATCCACCTGCCATCATCTGTCTACATTATGATATATTTGGTACTGTTGCTAGTGATGTTATGTTTGACTTTCCGATAAAGGGTGAATTCACTATATGTCTTCTGCTTCATTACTGGTCACAGTTTATCCGTTTATATCTGGTATCTTTGTTACGATATTCTGTAGCTTAGAGCATTAGTGTAGCAGAGTTTTTGCTTTAGTATGTGGCAACAGAGTTCTTGTAGGTTTTTTTCCTTTGTATGTGGATATTCTTTCCATGTCTTTATGTTGATGCCTTCATTTGGCATTTATGGTCTAAAAGCATGGCCTTTTTTCTTTGAAGCAGCATGGTCATTGCACTCACCATGACCTACATATTTTCACCCTTATTTGGTGTTCACAGATACCCCTGGTATGGCCTCAATTTGTAAATGACAACACTTCTATGGCATTTTTTAGCCATGATGCTACTGTATTGATTATTACTAATACATGTTGATGCCTTATCTTGTTGGGTTTTTTACTTATCAGCCATGTTATCTTCTGTCATGTGTTATTCTTTTTGGTTATGATGCAAAACCATTATGCTTGACTGTTTTAACCACAACTGTTGTTTTCTTTATCCAAATCTTTTAGCTTGGCTATTCCTTTATAATTGGTCTCATAGATCTTTTACAATGTTGCAAACAAAGCATCGATGGTAGACCCTCTTCAACTTTGTCCAGGCCCAATTCATATGAATCTCCATTCAGCTATCTTTATAGCTCTACTTAGAACTGCACCCTTTTTGGTGATGTTTCTATATGTTAGCTTCTTACGGATTGCATTATCTCTTTCAACAGTTATTTCAGAAATGTTTGATACCTCCAAACATCTGGCGAAAAATCAATACTGTGAAATTGATGGAGAAATATAGCAGACTGGCTGAATTATGACGCAAGCCAATCCTGATCAAATTGGCATCCTCTCTCTGCACGTGTGTGTCTCAACATCCGTCCGTTGGTGTTCACAAACATCAATCGCTTGATAGCCTGTTCCTCTTTTTCGTGTGATACAAGGCCCAGGTGCTGCAATTTCACAAATGTTGAATAGTCCTGTGAGAGGAATCTCTCGGCCAATCGTTGCAGGTCGTCGATGTTGCGCCCGTGGATGCTCCACCACGTCATGTTCAGCTGATCCTCCCTCAGCCGACACTGCTCTCGGTCAAACGGTCCTTGGCTCCGCTCAAAAGTCACCAGCTGTCGCCCTATGTTCCTAAGCATCGGACCTGTTGGCAAAACAACCATGGCATGTGTTAGTCCACAGATTTCATTGAGTACGACCCACAAACTCACTGAGTACAAATATGTGTAGAGGACTAAGGTAGGTGGGTATACTTGGGCCGGGGCCATACATGCTCAGTGCACTCCAACCATCCTGCGTGGAGCTTTGGGTCATGCTCATGTTTGGAAGAGCGCCACAGTGCAACATGTGGGCTACGACATGGATGGGTCGGTGGAAGTAGTCCCATCTGCTCTCCTAGATCTGCATGATAATGTCCTTCCTGTGACATACAAATTGCAATCATTAGTTGTCAGTGTGTTTTCACAAAAGACATTTCGAAATGCAACCAACTTGAATCAGATAAATTACAAGATATTGAAGCCATACCTGTCATCGTCCAACTCACATCTCTGGATCCCCTAGCCGATGCGGTCCATGAACTCATATGTTAGACCGAGAGTGCACCCCTCACGGTCTACAAGCCGCAACACATATAAAATGGGTCGTAGGCCCCACAAGCTTTTCTGCCTAGCTCCAAAAATCCTCACCATACACGGTCACCTGGAATGCAACGCATCTGCACTAATACCTCTGAAGGGTTGGAACTCGTCACTGGCAACCATCCTCCGCAAATGGTCTTTCAGTGGCAACAGTTGCTCCAAGACCAAGAAATGGTAGGCAAGCAAGTGGGTGCTGGCTTCCTCAAGTCCAGCGGCGAGAAGGTGCAGAACAAGGCCAACACATGTTTCTTCCTAGTAACAAAGCTGACCACGTGCATAGCCTGAGATGTGATTTTCATCACAAACCGACAACCAAAAGTTTAGAGAAAAGCCAAGAGGGGTTAGGAGCTAAGAGCAACATGTGAAGCATAGACAGATGGCAAAGCAAGCGAAAAAAATTATACCTAGCATATCCATGCAGGATCATAGAGGTCGTGGATGAGGAGACCTACGAAATGTGCAGCGCATGGCGTCCACAAAATGCTGGGGTGTTTGTCGTCAGAATCTCTCCCATCTGCCTGCAATTCGTGGCATTGTCTGTAACAACCTGAACCACGTGCTCGACCCCAATGTCACGAATCACATCCCTCACACCCTCCCATATAAGTCGACTGTGATGGGTCCCCTGCCTTGAGTGGCATCCACGCCATGCATGAAAATTGTGCCGAGCGGGCAAGAGACCAAGATATTGATGACGGATCGCCGATGAATGTCGGTCCATCCATCACTCAATATTGAGCATCCATACCTGCCACAAAACATCCATCAGCCATATGCAAAAAGAAAAGAAACAATACTCACAAAACGAAACGTATGCAAGAAGTCTAATGATGCAAGACATACCTCTCCCAAGCTGTGCGAACAAAGCTCAGCTCCCGCGTGATGGTTGCTCCTAATGGTCTGCTCCTCTTGGGGAGCATGCTTCCTTGCAATGCCTCTCTCCTGGGTGGTCTCCAACTAGCATCCATCGATGCGACCAACCTCATAAGCTCTGTGAAAGCCCAGGTGTCATCAATGGTAAAGGGAATGCCACACTCATAGAAGAACCGACCGACCTGTCTCGTACACGAGGCATGCAGCTCTCTCTGCCAACCAAAATACTCCAGTGTCTGTTGTGACCTGGGCCTAACTGCCCTCTGTTGTACATGAGGTGCTCGTCGTCGGGTGTGGATGTGGTAGACTGTTAGGAACAACGTAACCACGTCGAAGGCAAAGCTAGTATGATCCACCCAGCCAATGCACTCTCTTATAGAATGCCCCTCCTAGCCCAGTGTGAGGTTGCATGGGAGTGGTAGGTGGGGGTTACTGCCAACACCCACTGTTCATACTGCATGCACTAGATTATTGTTGCATGGCCCCTGACTGTCATGCATGCATCCACATGTGTCTGCATGTGTATGCATGTGCCCACATGGGCATTACTGGCCCTCATACCTACTGCACGGTATGCATGCATGCATGACTCACACTGTCCTCTACCCTCTATTGGTTAGTTGTTCCCATATGTTGGGTCGCCATATGTTGGGTCGGTAATGTTATGGTCTTGTAACACTCCCTCCCCCTTAAGAGCTGTCTTGGTCCTCTAAGACAAAATCTGGATATAACTGTCGAAGTATATTGCCCTTTTACCAAGTAGCATTCTCAACTGGCTGATCCTTCCACGTGATTAAATATTCTTGATATAGGGTATGCTAACACTAAAAATACTTTCTGGCTCATGTGGAAGTTGCTGAGAATCCTCGAGGGGAACTAGAACACTATCTCTGACTAGATTCTGATCTAGTTAAAGCCCTTCGTAACCGACTAACATGGAAAACTGGATGGACTTTGGTACTGGTTGGAGTTCTGAAACTTCGCCTATTCTCCTAATAATGGTAAACGGACCACAATACCTAGGAGATAACTTAGCACATAATCTTGTTTTGAGGGTTTTAGAGTCATCTGAGACTTGAAGAAAAACTTTTTCACCATGGGAGAACTGTACATCCCGTCTGTGCAGATCTGCATACTGCTTAGCTCGATCCTGAGCTTGCCTAATGTTGTGCTTAGCATGTTCTACCATCTGGTTTAGGTCTTCTAAAAAGTTTTTTGCTGCTCCAACTTTTTCTTGTTTAAACCCTACTGTTGTGGGTGAGCGTGGCTGAAAACCATACATCATCACGAATGGGCTGTATCCCATAGCTATGTTTGGTACTGTTATAAGCAAACTCTAATATCGAGAGATATTCCTCCCAATTAGTTTGCTTTTTGCTGACGTATGCACGAAGCATATCCTCCAGCACCTGATTTACTCTTTCTGTTTGACTGTCTGTTCGTGGATGTAGTACTCATGTTTAGTTTAGTATGGAGATGATGGAATATTGTCGTTCAAAAATTTTCATTAAACTTACTATCCTGGTCGTTGACTATGCTGGAAGGGAGACCGTATAATTTAAATAGCCCATCTAAAAACAACCTTGCTAACTCTGGATGTCTAACGGTTGTTTTGGTCGGCAACTGTGAGACATATAGCATCATGACCCTTTTGGATCTTAGGCATGCCTACCATAAAATCCATGGAAATACTTTCCCATTTACTAGATGGTATTTCTAGGGGCTGTAACAAACCTCCTGCCTTTAGACGCTTTGCTTTATTTATCTGACACTTTTGGCAGCTGGTTACATATTGTTAGACGTCCTTTTTCATACTAGGCCATGAATTGCCTACGAAGAAGCTTATAGGGCTTTTGAATTCCTGGGTGTCTCGCACTAGGGTGTCATGACATTCATATAATATTTGGCGCCTAAAATCCTCTAAGTCGGGAACACATATTCTGAGTCTGTAGATCCAGTGAGGTTGAGAGATCTAGTTCTTGAGGATTCAAATGGAAACAATATTCCATTTTAGTCTGATCCACCCAACCAATGCACTCTCTTATAGAATGTCCCTCCTAGCACAGTAGTGTAAGTTTGCATGGGAGTTCATATTGCATGTACTAGATTACTATTGCATGTGGGGTCCCAGTCCATCATTGATGGATTGCATGGCCCCTGATTGTCATGCATGCGTCCGCAGGTGTCTGCATGCGTATGCATGTGTTCGCATGGGCACCTCATACCTACTGCGGGGTATGCATGCATACCTAACTCACACTGTCCTCTGCCCTTTGGTAGTTAGTTGTTCCTAGATGTTGGGTCGGTAGTGTTACGGTCTTGTAACATAGATGCTAGGCAATCGGTGGGTGTGTCCGACCGTGGAGTGTCAGGTGCTGGATCTGAGACCCCCCCCCCCCCCCCCCCCCCCTCTGGCAGAATTTGTTGTGGCACATGGTGCATCTGCTACTGACGGCGATGTGGGATGGGAAGGGCCCTAAAGGGCCCTGCGGCTGGAATCGGAGGAGTTAAACTTGGACCGTGTATTGGCCCCAAACCACCCTATGCCTATGATGTGCTTGATCCTACACCTATGCTAGGCCCTGCCACTCATGTGCCTGCAGTTGCACCTCTACTAGGCCTTGTCACTGATACTGACCCTCAAACAAAGGTATTTGCTGGTTTGATTGGTTGGGTGGAGGTACCGTCAGGCCTGTACATGTCCATGAGCCTCTGCACATCCTCATCAGAAATCTTGGGGCAGGTAGATATGCCCATCCCTTGCCCATCTGGCCGTCTGAGCCCTAGCAAGTGAGCTTTGAGCCTGGTAAGCGATCCAGTGAAGATCCCGCCACGGTATAAGCATCTTCATCTATGGGTACTTGAGCCTATGAATGTAGCCACATCCCCCTCTGTGAGCTCAACCTCAGCCCAAATGCCCCTACCAGCGACCGGCATGGTATCAACAGGAGATTAGTCTTGCAAAAGAAACAAACGAGTAGATGTTTAGTGCAATGCCCAAAACCCTAAACATCTGCATATGCATTACACTGCATTGAATTGGCCAGAACAATTGTGGCAAGAAGGCATCCAAAGAAAACCCTAGAAAGTTGTGTTTAATAGTTGGAATCAAGCAAGAAACATCCGACAGCCTACTACTCGTTACAACGAACATGACAACCATTCTGGAAAGCATGAAAACACTATGTAGCTCCTAAACGCATCAGAGAATCGGATGCCTCCAAATCTAATCATAATGAGGGCAAAAAACATGAGGGATTTTCAATTTGGGGTTTGGAAGCTTCTGGTGCAGACGAATACAGACAAAAAAAACTTCATAGGGGTCTTTGTAGGCATGTAGAAACGCAATGTAGGCCAAAACATCACCTCAATCAGATGCCTCTAGGCTAGTTCATGAAACCGGCCAAAAAACACATGGAATTAGGGTCGTCGTTCAAAGCCGTGCCGTAACGACTGACGTGATAGGAATTATTGTGGGCATGGAGAAAGGTGGTTTAGAACCATAAACCAAGCGATTTCGTTACCTATAGCTTGATCTAAACACATTGAAAAAATGAAGCCTGTATACATATACCAAAAATCCCTGTTCTTCGATTTCGCTCTATACGCAACCCTGATCCCGGAAAGCCTGTGAGCACTGCCTCTGGAGCAATGAATAGATGGACGCCGAACGCTCACACGCGATGATCCACCGTCATTTGCTGTCCCTATGCACTTTTCTCTCTCCCTAGGTGCGCGGACGCCTGGGCGCTTGCTGCCTTTTTTTTCTGATTGTCGGCGATTCTGGGCAGCGAATTGCGATTTGCTGAATTGCAATTCGCTGCAACTCTGATTTAGACATAACATTGATATACTTTATGAGATGATGTGTTCTTAACTTGGTATCAAAGCAATTTTTTCGAAGGTTTGGAGGAATGCTTACCAGCAAAACAATAATCTTTTAGCATGAACTGGAGAACATCGTTTCCAACTTGAATTTCACATTTTCCAGCTTGCTGTCCATATTTCCAGGTTTCAGTCATTGGAGAGGCCTGCCTCTTACACAGTATATAGTCGCAGTACTGTAGAACCTTCAGCTTGTGATTGTTTGTCTGTTGTTCTGTGCATGTCAAGAAAAAGGGATTTCAAGCCCCAGAAGTCCAGTTATGGCCATTAGTAAGGAAAACATTGAATTTTATACCTGCACAATAGTGAGTCGACTTCTCTCCCTGAATCACTCAACGAGCTATACTCATTTTAAATGACATTTCCTAGTATTAGCATGCTTTTTGTTCACATTTCTGTTGAGTAGACCATTAATAACAGTTCATGTCCCATCGGGAACTATTATTCACACAGTTTGGGGCAGCCTATGACTGCTTTCCATTATGTATACACTTTTGTTTACATTTTTTTTCATATACAGTCCATTTCTACAAATTAGGGGCAGCTTTGCTTCCAAAGGTTGGAACTCCAAGTTACAAATAACTTCATACGATTTCAAACAATCAGCTGCAAATAATGGTAAGAACCTACTTATTGTATTATAAGGACTAATTCAGGTTTCATCCAAATGGTTCTGGCTAAGGTACGTTGCATGCCTCATAATTTTCCACTAAAAATAATGACACAAGGACACGTCTATTATTTGGGAGGGGGGCCAAATAAATAAGACCTCTCTCTGATAATGAATGTCAAGGTCCTAATTACACGTCCATAACACCTCTCTCTGATAATGAATGTCAAGGTCCTAATTACACGTCCATAACGCTTACACACTAGATAACTATTTAGGATAGTTCAGCTAATCACTTGAGGTTTGTTTGATGTTGTACTTTGTTAATGTGAGTCAGAAAGGTATATCTCTCTAGCACATCAATTCATGTGTCTGAAGGTTTTGCTTCTTAATCTAAGGTCTGAATTTTTCATGGCTATGTTATTGCACTTACTCTTGCAAATTTTTATGTGCGTCTACATTTGTGTCTTCATGTTGCTTGCTAAGGATATTTATATCCAAGAGTGTCAAGAAAATTTTCTGTCAAGTTTCGTAGCAGCAAGAATAGATAGGACATGTGTTCACTTGCCTTACAGAGAACACTAATTTTCCTTGTGGCTAGAAGTAATTGGTAAGGTTGCTTTACAGGTCCGAACAATGAAGGGACACAGAAATGAAAAGAATTTTGTGGGATTAACTGCTAATAGTGAATACATCGCCTGCGGGAGTGAGACAAATGAGGTCTTTGTATATCACAAGGTATGTGTCCTCTCATACAACCCAGCAAATGTTGATTGTCAAATGAGAAAAATAATTATTTAGATACACAGATAGTTGGCTAGTGGGTACACTAAACCAACTAATTCTCTCCAAAGGACGTGTATTCGTCAATGGTTCGTGCAGGAACTTTTCATAGGCAAATGGACCTTCTATATTTATTCAAGTTCTTCAGTGTTAATTCAGAGACAACGTAAATTTGGGCTTAGGCGACTTGACTGCTTGATTCTGGAACTGACAGGCAATGTCAAAGCCAGCTGCTTGGCACAGGTTTGGATCTCCAGATTTTGACGATGCTGACGATGATACATCACATTTCATAAGTGCAGTCTGCTGGAAAAGTGAAAGTCCTACAATGTTAGCTGCAAACAGTCAAGGCACAATCAAAATTCTATCGCTAGCTCCCTGAGTGTTTCCTTATTGGAGAATACCAGGAAATTTTGTCCGCTCTATAATAGGTGATTGTTGAGGTCTTACAATGTACAGAAAAATCATCACCTCTGTGTGGAGGCTGTCGCTGTAGCATATGGCAATCACACGTGAACTACACAGATAAACACTCAGCAGAATGTGTTATCAAGACTACAAGAGAAGACAAGAAAAGCTCAACTAGTTCTCATTAAGCAAAACATGCAACAGAATTCTCTATCTCGCTACAGATACTGCATGTGTATATATACAATGTAGCTGATGATTAAAAGAATCATTTATCCTAACTAATCACGGTGTTTAGTCTAAAACACTGCGGATCCCTGTCTCAGTCGTGAGAGAGAATATTATGTTTGTTACTGACAACTGGATTAGACTTAGTGGGCTGACGTGCTAGTTTGATGATCTGCTGTCGTTCTAAATAAAACGTTTATAGTTCACACTAACTTAACAGTAGCATAGTCAGGTGGCAACTCAAAGATGTTATCCTATGTTTTGTTTCTTGTACATTCAATTCAAAATTTTCAACAAAAATTGATTTTGAGAGTTTTATTCGCCAGTAGGTTGCTTGAAAATTTGTCTTGCCTCGATTTCTGTTCTATCTGCATCAAGACATATCAAAGTTGGAAATAGTGTATGAACTTGTCTACAATCATTTCTTCAAATCTGTGCCAAGGCCAACGTAGTCCAATACTAACATGCCTCTTTGATATTTTGGCTGCATAATACGATCAAATCGCAAAAATTGGGGAAAGAGTTTCTTGGTGGAATTTGAACAGATTAATGTTTTACTAGATGATGATTTTGATCCCAGTAATAAATGCCGATATCTCGAAAGCAGCTTACAAAGAAAATCAAGGGGTTTTTGGTGCAAGGTTGGAACAAGTAAAACGGACTTAATCTCAATTCAAAGTCTGTGAAAGGACCCTAACCTATTTATTAGAAAATCCTACATCACTATCTACGGAAACATTTATCTGCTTGTTTGCTTTGCGAATGAGCTCTGTGCCATTTTATATCCATGCTCATGTGACTAACTGACATGGATACATGCAGTACAATCTCCGAAAAAGGCTGCCATCGTCGACTTCACGAAGTAGAAAGTGAAAAGAATAAGATAGATGATCTGCAGAACATCTACAGGACTGGATAACTCAAGAATGTGGTAGAGATTAACAAGACCCATCCCAAAAAGCACGAGACTTGTCATTCCTGTTGACGATCATCAGACCTCTGAGTTGATGTGGAAAATCCGTTTGTTTGTCTATATTTCTAGTTATGAAGGTCCGAGTTACTAATGTTGGGCCGGTATAAAAAAGGAGTTTCATCACCCTCCAGGTCATCTATTGAAACATTCTCTATTTTTGGATACCAATAGGACCTAGGTTCAATACTTATTCTATTAAAAAAATGAATTTCAACACAAATGACCTTTCTGGAATGCAATATGTATTCTATTAAAAACCAATATCAAATTATTCGCCACCATGGACCAAGGTGCTTGGGGTTCATGAAAAGAACTCATCTCATATTTAAACTTTGGGTACCAATCAAAATTTGATGCTAGGGCAAAATCCATATTTCACCCATAGCTTGGTATTGCCAACACCAAAACTTGCCTTAGTCGACTATTGACCCATGTATGGACATAGCTAACATTGGTGGTGTCGGGAGAATATCACAAAAGCATATATCAGCCAATTCAATTCCTTGATACCCAAGTTGAGACTTGATTTGATACCAACCAAATACATGGAAATATCTATGGACTTTGAAAATGAGGTTAGCCTTTTGTTATTGTCTTTGCAATGATTACCCAAGAGAGCAAATTGCAAATAGGAGCAACAATATTTTGGATAATTTGTTTCAAAATTTCAAAGTTGGAATTTGGAGTGCAATGTCAATGCAAACTAGTCTTTTAAGCAATTAGAAAGCAATGACGAGTTATATACTATTTGGGATGAAACAAAATGCTACAACGAGACACAATACAGAATGTCAAGCAATCTAAAAGTTTGAGTTTTTTTAAGCCATTAAGCTATCTTTGGAACACATGTGAAATGCTACCAAATAATAATTTGCTGGTTGTTGATGCTCCCTACAAAGCTTGTATGAATTGACCTGGCAACGTGGTGGTTTGCTTTGATTTTAGACATGCTTAGCCAAGGAGGTCACATGTCTAGTCTTGAATCTTGTATTAAATCTTTAGATCCAAGTTGGAATGATTAATCCTTTGGTAGAACAAAAGACATCATTTTTGAAGCAAGCAATGATGTTTCTTGCTTAAAAGGGTGTATTTCAAGCACAAGGGGATATACAAGCAAAAAAAGTCTATATGCATTTCGTTATTAATAAGTTGATCTTCACAAGCTAATGGCGACGATGAACGAGGGAGATCGAGAAGGTGTTGTGTGTCGTCGATCCATCCGATGATGATGCATCATTAGCTTGTGAAGCTTGCACATGATCCTCCGAAAATGTGTCAACAAGTCCATCATCATGATCTTGTTCAGGTGCAGCAGTTGGCAGTACCATGTCCTCCACGACATCTCTATCTTCAAAATTTCTTTTACTTCGAGGAGCGACTTGAATCACATACCACCATCTGGGATTTGAACGATCGGGGTGAAAGACCACCTGTAATTGATCGATGTCACCATAAACATTGACTCATAATTAGTATCTATAGCTATGTTACAATTGCTTGAGTATACACACAATATACATTTTTTGCAGTATACTGAAAATCAATTGATTGACAACAAAAGATCATAGACATCTTGAAGACAAAAGAAATGTACCTACTCACATTGTTGAGGAAAAAAAAATGTATCGCTTTGATCCAGCTGTCCAAAGCTTGGTGGAATCAATGGCAAAATAACCACTCTCATTTTTCTTGACAGTTGCATTGGGACCATTGCAAATAACTTTGAACCATTTGATATCAAATATGAAAAAGTTGAATCGCCTAAATCCAACTTCGAGGATGTCATTGATTGTCCCACAATAATCAAGTTGAGATGTTAGAATATTTTGGTGAAGATTCTTCTAACGGATTCCATATGCTAAAAGAGCCTAACGAAGAGTTTAGCCGCCAAACTACATTAAGGAGAGACGACAAATCACTGAGAAGGAGTTCAAGAATCCATATGTACCGGGAATGCCAATATCAGAAAAGTCGACAAGTTGCGGACCCCGACCAATGAGCGAAAACAAAGCCCAATGCCTCAACAACATACCTTACGACGACGAGTATAAAAGCATGGACGAGTTGGCATAAAGACTTAGATCTATTTGTAATATAATGTCAAACACCCTTAGTAGGTGCACTGTACTCGTAAGCCTATGGCACGAGAAGTAGAAGTAGATCTATACTCCAATGGGCCTAAAATAAAAGAGACCCAAAGTAGTTTAAAATGCAATTTGGCTTAAAAACTTCTTAGGCGTCAAGTTCTTATGGCACATGATTTTTGGGTGAACCAAAAACCCTAACCCTATCTTTGTCTATAAGTAGGGATGTGACACCATTTTGGATTCACTTTTCATTGTCAAGAATAGAGATTGAGAGAGAGAAGCTAAGCCTCCTCCTACCTTTCTTACATTGTGAACCCCTCCTTTTTTGCTATTGTATGATTGATTGTGGATGAATGAATGCTTGAATGTTATTGTTTAATCATGCTATCACATTCTAGAAAGATCATTAGCTCTTGTTTTCATCCATCTAATCCACAAAATCACACATTAGTAAAATAGGTGATAGAAATCCCCTTGGAAGTGATCATTAAGATCCATTAGATAGGATTTATTCCAATGCTCCCCTCCCTTGAGAAGATAAGCCTCAAGAGGAGAAGATCTAGAGCCCAAGAAGCCTAGATAATCAGAAAGCAAAGCCAAGATCCAAGAAGAAGATCATAGCAAAACCAAAACCCCAAAAAGAAACAAGAAGATAGGAAGAAGCCTCACACCCTCATCTAAGCATTTCCACTTTTAGATCCAACACCAAGATTGACACCCTTGATAGGCTTAGATCCCATGTTAGATACGTAGTTTAACCCCCTCCGCATTGGATCGAAGCCCGTACTACACGACTACTCACCCGATTGGAGATCCAAGACCCTTCCTTGCCCTCTTGATCGCACCCATTAGAGAGGCACGGAAAGGGTCTAACATTTTTTTGGTGCCATTGCCGAGGAGACGGTGCTAAGCTACGCTTAGATGGGTTTTCTGCATTTTCTTGATCCTTCTTTCATTTTTGACAAGTTTCTGACTCTCAGGCTTTTTTCTGCAGACATTATTGGAGGATGCAAATATATGGTTTACATTCAAATGCATGCTCCACAAGAGAAAGAGAAAAGCAGGACGAGCTGGTGGGATGTGGAAAGTATACATACATTGATGGAAGTCCATTTAAATTTGGAAATATAGCAGGATATATTAATAGTTCTTATGGTTTTCCTAGTTTAACAAATTGTATTTTTGAAGAGCGTACTAGATTCGTTAAAGGTACTTATGTGATGGTTTGTGCTTGTAAATCATTGCAAGCTAGAGATGAATTATTCATTAGCTATGACTATAATCGTCCATTGCCATCTATTATACAAAATGTAATGAACTCTATTTTCTAAACAGATGGTGTAAGTTTTTTGACTATGCAATGTCTTTTTATAATTAAATGGTGTAATTTTTGTTGTAATTAAATGGTGTAATGTTGCATGTACTATATATTGCATGATGTTTTCAATGTTTATAGTATTTGGAAGACGAAAATGATTTTGGAGGGTTTAGACTCGCTGCATTTTCGAAACGACATAGGAAAATGGTTCGAAAAATGCGATAAGCATCGCTGGAGTATCTTCGTTGATGATCAATGAGCCAATGAAATGACATTCCAATCCAAGAAGACAATCATTCGTTTGAAGCAAAAGATGATATAATGCAAGATTTGATACATTTGTACTATCCTCCTCATGAGACCACTCCAATCGATAGAAATGATGCACAACACAATTATAGACAAAAAGCTAACTTCACAACTCAAGAAAATGTCGAAGACATGAGAACCAAAGGTGAAACAAGCATGAGAATCGAAGCTAAAACTCCTTTATATGAAGAGGCAAATTTTTCTAGACTGTCAGCATGCTTGCTCATCCTAAATCTTCAAGTTGTGTACAAATGGAGTAATCAAAGTGTTGATGCATTACTCAGGTGACTATTCACATAGCTTTAATATTTTTTGTTTCTATTCAATACTAACTAGTTGACAAAGTTTGTAACACTACTGGGCATTTGCCATAGGTTGTTACGTTCACTATTACCCGAGGGCAATACAATTCCAAATTCAAGAAAAGATGTTAAAAAATATTCAAATGGACTACAATTGCATTCATGCATGTCCAAATGATTGCATATTATACAAGGGTGTACATGAATCAAAAACAAGTTTTCCTAAGTGTTAATCTCCACAATATCGGCAAGATGTGCAAGGAACCAAAGTTGCATCCAAGGTTGTGCGCCATTTTCCAATATTATCACGCATCCAACACATGTTCCGTTGTGAGTCCCTGGCCGAATTGATGGATTGGCATGTTCGGAATAGATCCACTGATGGTGTCATGAGAACACCACGTGATAGTATGGCTGCAAAACACATTGAAGAAAAGTGGCCGATTTTTTGTAGAGAGCCAAGACATTTAAGACTTGGTTTGGCCATGGATGGTATTAATCCTCATGGTCATTGATCTTCTACTTGGACAACATGGCCAATGATGCTTGTGAATTACAACATACCTCTATCAATGACAATGAAAAAAGGTCATCTTTTACTTGCTCTCATAATTCCCGGTCATTACAAGGTAAAAAACATGGATGTCTATCTAGAGCCTATTGTCGAGGAGTTGCAAATTCTTTGGAGAGGGATTCGTGTATACCACATTTCACGTCCTATGGGATCTCAAGAATTTGAACTAAAAGGTATTTTGATGTGGACGATGCATAATTATCCTGGATTGGGTGAGTGTAGCGGTTTTTCTACTTCCTTTCGTGGAAGCTTTTTCTTGTTTCGTGTTCGTCCTCTCTTTTGATTCGCGAACAATTTTCTGTCTTTGTGCGGAAGCTCTTACAGATCCCAGACACTCAACTACGCATCACAGAACATATTTTATTATCAAGAGACACAGCACAAGGCCAAAAGATACACGAAATAGAGCGACTATATTGTCAGTCTGGTTTTAGATTGAGATCGTCAGTGTGTCGCTCATTAGCGGAATGACTCTCTGCTCTTTCGCTGTGTTCTGCTCATTGGCAGACTTTCATGCACAGCTATGGTATTTTTGCTTTCTTGCTCTATCCGCTATGTCTCTTTCTGTTTCTTACATATTTTTTTATTCACTATATCTCTTCTTACAGTTATGATCCAAAGAGGATCGTTTATAGCTCCACTATCTGGAGTTTACAAGATAGCTAAATGTAGAATCACAAGACTAGTTAACGCTAATCAACTAGTTAGTTAGTCTCCATCGTTGCTATTCGTTTCAGCTGGGCATGAAGCCCGTTGAGCTGCCAACTGGCAGTGCGTAAGATTTCTCTTTGTTTGTTTCGTTCTTTTCGTTTCTTTTTGTAGTTTTCGTTCTGCGCCCCCTTTTGCGGTTTGCGGTCCTGGAGGTGTGTTTATGATTCGCGATTGATTCGCGAATCGTTCGTGCCTCGAGTCAAAGACACGTTGACTGTCATGAATTGTTCTCGTTCGACCTTTGTGTCTTGTTTGTGCTACGACAAAATTGCAGGAGTTCACCATTTCTGACACTCTCTCTTGAACTTTGCAGCTGTTCGTTCAATCCAATTGCCTCTCTTTGCTTGGTAAAGAGTGGCTTGTCGAGCGATTTTGTGTGGAGATCTACAATCATACATTCTGATTTTATGAACTGGACATGGAGCTCTCCTTTCAAGATCAAATCTCAAATGTGATGGTACTTCAAAGGAATGTGTTTCGTCTTTGAATGGAAGACAGGATCCTGGGACAGATAGATGGCACTCTGGGAGTCCATCATCATCATCCTTGGCCCCTCTTGTGGTATCTCGATTGCCTCCAACATCATCCGCAGCCCCACTACCTCATTTGCCACTTTTGAGGCTGCGACATACCCAGCTTCGCAAGAGGATTGAGCTACCAGGGTTTTCTTTTTGCATATCCAACTGATTGCAGTTCGCACGCTATTGTACATCCTCCAGTAATGGACTTGCTGTCATCCTTGCAACTTGCCCAGTTCGCATCACTGTAGTGATGCAGCTCGAATCTTTTCTCCTCATTTCTAGCTCTGTAGGTTAATCCAATATTCTGGGTACCCTTCAAATACTGTAGGATTTGTTTGGCCATTTGCCAATGTGCTAGACCAGGATTGGAACAGAATTGGCTCAATGCGTAAACAGAGAAGGCCAGATCCGGTTTGGTACAGATTGTCAAGTATATCAGACTCCCGATTAAGTTCTGGTAGGGTATACCTGCCATCTTCTTCTTCCTCTTTTATTTTTGGACAATCCTGTTTCGTGAGCTTGGCTCCAGCTATCATTGGTGTGGCTTTTTTTTTGCAATCCATCATGTGGTACTGCTTCAGCACTTTTCTGGCATATTCTGACTGACTCAAGTGCATTTCGCCGTTTGTGCGATCTCTTCTGATCTCCAGCCCTAGGCATTTTGTTGCTTCTCCAAGATCTGTGATTTTGTAGCTTTCAGATATCTGACTCTTCGTGTCTTTGATAAGCATCAAGGAATTTTCTATCATCAGCGAATCATCCACGAAAATGGTCAGTATCACAAAATCTTTTCCTACTCTTTTGATGTAGACATTACAGTCTGGTTGAGTAGGGTTGAAGTCTAGAGACTTCAGAAGACCATCAAGCTTTTTGTACCAGGCCCGTGATGCTTGTTTTAGACCGTAGATATATCTCTGCAATCAACAAACATATTGTTTGTTGTCGGGGTCTTCATAGCCTTCAAGTTGCTTCATGAAGATTTCTACCTCTAGATCTCCGTGGAGAAAGGCTGTTTTCACGTCAATCTAGTGAATTTCCAAATTGTACTATGTGGCGTATGCAAGGAGTAGCCTTATGCTTGTCATCTTCACCACGGGAGAATATGTGTTGAAATAGTCGACACCATATCTCTGCGTGTAGCCCTTTGCAACAAGCCTTGTCTTGTAGAGGCCAATAGTGCCATCTGATTTTAGCTTTTTCTTGTACACCCACTTGCAGTCGACTGTTTTTCTGTTTTCTGGCAGTGGCTCTAATGTCCATGCCTCGTTTTGCCTCATCGACTCGATCTCCTCTGACATTGCCTGCTTCAGAATTCTCCTTTTGGACTCTGGATGGCTTCTTGGTATGTTGCTAGCTCTTCTATGAAGCTACAGTACTCGAACTGCGTGTCTTTGCTCCATTGAAGATTGTCAGAATAGCGGTTTGGAGCTCTTCTTTGTCTTGTTGACCTTCGAGGTTCTTTTCGTCGCTGCTCAAACATTTCTTGTTTGTGAGGTCGATCCTCTGCTTCTTGCTGCTCTAAAATCTGGGGCTCTGCATTCTGATTTGATGTATGTCCTCCTCGATCTCCCTCTTGAATAGGCAACAGTGTGAAGATCTCATGGCCTCTTTCGTCTTTCAGTCCAGGGAATGTGGACTCGTCGAACTTCACATCTTTGTTCGAAACAACCTTCTTCATGGTTGGATCATAGAGTCTTTACACATGTGTTCCGTTCGAGTAGCCAACCATGATTATTTGCTCAGATTTGTTATCGAGCTTGCTTCTCTTTTCCTTTGGAATGTGCTTGTATACTGCACATCCAAACACTCGTACGTATGACAGATCAGGCTTTCTGCCTGTCCACATTTCATATGGTATTTTGTTCTCTAGTGGTGTCATTGTAGATTTGTTCTGCAAGTGTACAGCTGCAGCTATTGCCTCGGCCCAGAATTGACCTGACAATTGAGCCTGTGCCATCATGCATCTGGCTCCTTCGACTAGCATTTTGTTTTTTCTTTCTGCCACACCATTGTATTTTGGTGTGTATGCAGGAGTGGACCGGTGTTCGATCACCTGTTCTTCACAGAATCTTGAGAATTCTGTGCTTTTGTATTCACCTCCATTGTCAGATCTAAGGATCTGTATCTTTTTCAAGGTGTGTTGCTCTACAAATGCCACGAACTTCTTGAAAGAATTAAATACATCAAATTTCTTCTTCAACTAGTAGATCGTGGTCATTCGGCTGTAATCATCTATGAACGCTAGAAAATATCGTGAATCTGAGAGCGAATCTGTTTTCATCGGTCCACACACATCAAAGTGGACGAGCTCAAGAACTTCTTTGGCTCTTCTTCCCTCGTGTGTGAATGGATTCCGATGTTGCTTGCCTTTCTGACAAGCTTCGCAGAACTCAACCTCTAGCCTTGAAATCTTGAGACCTGCGACAATGTCCTTTCTGCTCATGTCATACAGGCTCCGCATGTTCAGACGATACATTTTTCTATGCCAGAGTTGATCTTCATTTTCTGAAGCATTTAATATGCTTTCAGAGTTGTTGATTATTTTGGCCTAGTAGAGATTTCCTTCTCTGCATCCGAGCGTTAGCAACTTGTTTGTTGTCTTCTCAATCATACGGCAAGTGTTGCCGTCGAACAAAACTCGAATGCCTAGATCTGCCATCTTGGAGATAGATAGCAGATCCTTTCTAAGGGAGGGCACATAGAGTGCTCCTGGCAGCTCCGCTTGGCCTGACAGTGTTCGTAGCTATAGAGAGCCGATGACTTTGACATCATGTTTGCTTCCATCACCTAGAATCATTGCTCTGTCATTTTCGAGTTCGCAAAAGTAAGAACTTCTTGTGGCAGGTTATGTGAGATGTTGCTCTTGAATCGATGACTACATCGTAGTCATGTTCAGAGTAGCTTGTCGAAGCTTCGTCGAGTATCGTGAAAGCTTCGTCACCTCTTTCAGCATCCTTTGATGACTCTGCAACGTTTGTCTTTTCAGCTTTGTTTTTTCTTTTTGGATTGAATCTACAGTCGTATGCAGAATGCCCTTTCTTCTTGCAGTGCATGCAAGTTATTGCTGGATTGAACCAGCACTTGTTGGTCGTATGGCCTGGTTTGTGGCAGTGATCGCAGGAAGAAGATTGTTGATTCAAGGACTTCATCTTCTCGAATCTTGGCTTGTTTTTGTTCTTCTTCTTTCCTTTCGTAAAGAGAGCCTTCTCTTGATCACTGCTTCCCTCTCCTTCGTCTCTCATCAGTCTCTCATCAGCGACAAGACTAACTGCTTTGTCGAATGTCATATATGGTAGACTCAGTATGAGCATTCTCAGTGGCTGATAGGACGTCGGTAGAGATTTCATGAAGTACATCAGCTGCTGTGGTGCTGGGACCTGGTGCTCTTGTCCTGATGCAACGAGTTGAGCGAAAATCGTTCTAATCTTCTCAACGTGCTGATCTAACTGGTTGCCATCCCACCGTATGGATTACAGATGATTGTGAAGGTGCATGACTGAAGCTGCAGTCCTCACTTCATACTTCTGCTTTAATCTTTCCCACGCTGCATGGCTGCTTTTGCAGTCTTTAATCTGCATGAGTAGATCTTCATTTATGGACGAAACGATGATCACCATTGCGCGCTCATCCTTTCTGATCCATTCAGCTCTCCTCGGGTCTCCCTCTGGAGGCTGCACCTCTGAGAGCTCGGTCATCGACCAGATGCCTTCGCCCTTTGTTGGAAGTATTTCTAGTGAGTGCGGTGGCTAGATCTACTTACGGGTGTAGTATAGGGATGTAGAGATTCGTCCACTTTTTAAGTTTCTACAATAAGCTTCAATAGAAATATGGACAAGAATGAAAGCACTAAGGCTTACCCAACTAGTGCCCGAACGGAAATAAACTAATTAGTAACAACAATAAAAATCCTTGCTAAGGCTTACCCAACTAGCAAGGTGACTAGACTAATCTTAGATTAACACCCGAAGGGTAATAAAATGAGATTGCGGCTAATACTAAACAAATAAGCAATAATGAACATGCCACAATAAAACCGATGAAAAGGAGGCAAGAGGAGGCCCGAGCACCTTCCCTCAGGCTATGCACCTTTCCAAGGGGAACACAAATGAAATAGAATGATAATTCTCCAAAATAGAGAGCAAGATAGCTTAATCTCAAAAGTGTTATTTACAATGCAAATACCTCTCCTTTTATGGCAAGGAGGGTCTTCCATAAGTGTCTACTAACTTATGGGACTAATCTGTTTCTGGCCTTTCTAGAACTTCTAACTTAGGATTTAGAACTTCAATTTTCTTAACTTAGAACAACTTAAGATAAAATATTTCTAATCTTAAGTCTCCTAAGTCTAAGTTCTAAATCTAAGTTTAAGCTATTTTATTATTATTTAAGCTTCTACTCATGGACTTACAAAACACATGCCATGGCTTGAAGTTTATTGACAGATACTCATACGTGGTCTTACAAAACACATGCCACGGAGTTTTATTATTTTTTTATTTTCTCTGTGTTAGCATGGTTGCTAACATAGAGAAATTTGGTGGTAGAACGAGCGGCAACATTGCAAACAGCTCTTGCTTCAGCCCATTTGGTGCAGTAGTCCGTAGCTACTATGATGTAACGAGATTGTGTGTGTCGAGCAGCAGGACTAATAGGTCCGACATAATCAATTCCCCATTTCTAGAAAGCTTGATCAGTGGTTACAGGGTGTAAAGGCATGTAGTCTATTTTTTGAAAGCGTTTTGTGCGTTGGCAGACATCACAAACCTTAGTGTAATTGTGCGTATCCTTGAAGAGTGTTGGCCATCAGAAACCGGCCAAGAGGATTTTCTTAGCAGTTGTTTCAGAAGAGAAATGGCCAGCACCAATACCTTCATGAGTGAGGGAAATTGCAGAGGGGATTTCTCCTTCAGTAAGACATCGTTGGATAATTCCATCTAACCCTTGCTTGTAGAGTTGTCCTGCAATTAACGTATAAGGTTTAGTTTTGAGGACAATGCTCGTTGCTCGAGTTTAGAGAAGGAAGGATCCATCTGTCCTCTAGTTAAATATTCGGTAATTTCCTTAGCCCATACAGGTGTAGAGTCAACTTGGAAAAGGATTGCATCTGGTAAATCATCGTTGTTGCCTTGATCAGGGGTAAAAAGGTTAGGGATTCGGGATAGATGATCTGCTAAAAAATGCTGAACTCCCTTATGAACCACGATCCTAAACTCATTCTCTCAATAATAGGATCCATCTAGTAATACGACCTGTGGTGCAGGTCTTGTTGATGAGATACAATAGTGCTTGATGATCAGTGAAGAACGCAAAGATTTTTCCTAGAAGATAATGGCGAAACTTCTGAATCGCATATACCATTGCCAAGGCTTCGCATTCGGTGGTCGTATAATTGACCTCAGTGGGTATCAATTGTCGACTAAGAAAATGAATTGGATAATCCTTTTTTAATTCTCCCGGTTGGGTGAGCACTGCGCCAATGGCATACTTGGATGCATATACGCACATGAAATTCTTTAGAATAATTAGGAGCCCGGAGGATGGGTGCTTTGGTAAGGGCTTCTTTGAGTTGATTGAAGGCGACGCGTTGTTCATCCGTCCATTTGGGAACTACAACTACTTTGTAGATTAAGTGGGCTTTGTTAGCGAAATCGAAAATAAAGCACTGATAGTAGTTGGCGTGGCCAAGGAAGGAGTAAACTTCACGTATCGTACGCGGTTCCGGTAGATTTTGAATGATAAGGATCTTTTCAGGATCAGTGGCAATGCCATTTCGTGAGATAATATGTCCTAACACAATACCATGGGTTACCCAAATCTGGCATTTTTCAGGAATAAGAGAGATACCGAAGCGTTGACAATGGATAAATTTTTTTTCTAGCACAGACAGATGAGGTATTTCTTCGGAATGTGCTCCTAAATCGTCCAAGTAAACTTCTAAGGTATCGCCCATCTGCTGAGAAAAGGCCGCTTGCATAACACGTTGGAAGGTGCTAGGAGCATTGCAGAGCCCAAAAGGTTCTCCATTCTGTGGCCAAGGCGGTTTTGTGTTGATCTTCTTCAGTGATTTGGATCATATTATATCTGCTAAAGCCATCTAAGAAGGAGTAAGCCTCATCTCCTGCTAGATTTCTAAGATGGATTCTCCGAAAGGTAATGGAAAATGATCACGTTCAGTGACGGCGTTAAGTTTCTTAAAATCGACACAGATCCGGAGTTTTCCATTTTTCTTGGGGACGATGACAATTGGGGAGACCCACCCAGTATGTTCAATTTCATATATAAATCCCGCATCTAAAAGGCATTGTAATTCTTCTTTGATCTTGGCCTTATAGATGGGATTGCATCTGTATGGACGACTCGCAGTGGGCCTCGCACCTGGTTTAAGTGGGATACGATGCACAACTACTTGGGGTGAGACGCCTTTCATGTCTTTATAGGTCCAGACAAAGATATGTTGATATTTTCGCAGGAGCTTTTCAATCCGTCTTCGTTGTTCGCGATTGAGAGAATTTGAAGTGGTTTTTTCATTTTCTCTTTCATAGTATGACCACGTAGTTGAGGTTTTGGTGGTGGAGAGACAATTGGTATGTCATGGAGGATCTCGTCATCAATTTGAAAGATAGTCTCCTCCTCACAGAGATCCCATGGATAGTGTGGGCATTTGGGACGATAGAATTTTGTCTCAGGTTTTTCACTTGCAAAAGTTGGCAACTGATTCCACCTTGGAAGCATGTTGCGGATAGGTCTTCGGGGGAAGTGCTTCCATATAATTGAGGATCTGAATATCAGAGATGTCCATATCTTCTGGGCAATTCTGAATTTGTAAGACGTTCTCGTCATCAATGAATAAATCGTCTGATTCATTAGTAGGTAGCCATGCACCATTTAGTAGCTCATCATGGTGTGAAAGAATATCAACAAAATTGATATTGATGATGGGTGTATCCAGATTAGGTAATTGGTCGTGATCGATCGGGTGTGGAGAGGTACAATTATCCTGATGTTGAGCACAGTAATCGGCATTCACACAATCAATGGTAGCTAGACTGTGACTCCAGTTTATGATATCAATAGATTTAACGTAATGACCTTTTTCGTGGCTGGACTGGTATGGCTCAAATACTGAGTTGGTGGTTGAGGATCCCTCGTCATGTATGCGTGCAGGTTTGAGTTTACCCGTTGAGTCAATTGTGACAGAATTGTCATGATTACCAAAAGTGACTCGGCCTTTGCTCCAGTCATGAACGACTCGTGCATTGGTGAGCCACGGAAGACCAAGTAGTAATTCATAAGAATAGGCATTATTGGGAATATCAAGTACTACAAGGTCAACAGAAAATTTGAGACCTCCTAGTTTGATCAGCACGTGCGGAAGGAAACCGGTAGGTCGGACCACACTTTGATCAGCCACGTAGAATCACAAGACTAGTTAACGCTAATCAACTAGTTAGTTAGTCTCCGTCGTTGCTATTCGTTTCAGCTGGGCATGAAGTTCATTGAGTTGCCAGCTGGTAGTGCGTAATATTTCTCTTCGTTTGTTTCGTTCTTTTCGTAGTTTTCGTTCTACACCCCTTTTGTGGTTTGCGGTCCTGGAGGTGTGTTTACGATTCACGATTGATTTGCGAATCATTCGTGCTTCGAGTCAAAGACACGTTGACTGTCGCAAATTGTTCTCGTTCGACCTTTGTGTCTGCGACAAAGTTGCAGGAGTTCACCATTTTTGACACTTGCGGATACCATGCTTGTAATATATGTGGAAGTAATCTCCCTGCATGATATGCAAAACATCTTAGGAAAGTCATATATTTAGATCATCGTAAATATCTTCCATTCGACCATAGTCTTCGTAGAACTCGTTTTTGTCAACTAGGAGACAAAGTGAAGGCACCCCCTCCACCAGAAAGATTAACGAGCTCCCAGATCAATGCAACATTTCTTGGCTATATGAAGCCATGAATGATGCTTCTGCGAGTGGAAAACAAATATTAAATTCGAAGTGAGATCTTGCGCACTGTTGTAGTTGGCATGTTTGTCTCTAAACTCAGACTCTTCATTTATTATTTATATAATAATTGCTTTGGCATTGTAACACATTATTCAAAAATATGTTATTTGATATATGCATTTTTAAATATGGCAGTATAGGCGGCATACCACTCTTTGGTCTAGTGGACAACACTTTCGCATTGAATGCATCCACAAAAAAAGAACGACATTCGATTGCGGTTTGATGACAAGGTTTCATCAAGTCAATCGCAGTGGTGCAAGGGATACCAATTTGGTTGAAAGTGACTTTGACTACGTTGGAACCATACAAGATATATTGGAAGTCGACTATAGATCTTTCAAGATCTTTTTGTTCGATGTTAAATGGTTTCAAATTACATGTCGAGGGCCACATGCAACTGTATGATTGGATTCAAATGGACTATATGCTCTTGATTCAACAAAGATCCTTTCCTCTTCCAATGAGACATTGGTCTTACCAATTCATTGTGAACAGGTTACAATCGCTGGCACTTTTAATTATAAATCAACTGCTGAGCACACTAGATTCATTCTCCAACTCACTTGTATTGTCTGTATGTACACAGATAGCCCTTTTACATGATCCATCAAATACGAGATGGCTATTTGTCATGCAAACAAAGACTTGAAATTTTTTTTTTTCCAAAACATCGAGCTCGAAGATGCGACAATATACAATCATGACGAAGAAGACGAAAGCGATTGCGATATGGAAAATCATGCAGAAGAGAATCTGCATAATGAAGAGGATGAAACAATTGATTATCTCTTGGAGCCAAATGAGCATGACGATTGGGATGTCATTGACAATGATGTAAGAGCCGAAAGTCAAATCAATGAAAACATTGATGATGATACTTCTAATCTTCCAACAAGAATAGACCATTTGTTTGAAATCCGTGAAAGAATTAGACTACTAGATGAGTGTGAAAGTGATGCAAACGATCAAGAAGACAAACTGCAGGTACCGTATGTTTATTTCAGGAAGTATACATAGGCTTGAACTACGTTTAGAACTTGACTCAGATAAATGAGCGTGGTACCCTCGCATTGATGAACACTTCAAGCAAAGGGGAATGGTAAAGAGCTGATCCTAATCTTTACATTCTTAGGCAAAACTCATATATAGTGTTCGTTGTCCTCTATGTCGATGATTTGATTATTACAGAAAGTAATATGAGCTTAATTGATGAAATCAAATCATACCTTTCTAATACCTTTGACATGAGCGATTTAGGGTTGATGCATTATTGTCTTGGTATTGAAGTTTGGCAAAAGAAAGACCATGTTATTATTACACAAAGCAAGCACGAGATCTATTGTATAAGTTCAATATGCAAGATTGCAAGTCATTAAGTACTCCAATGGAGGCCAATACTAAACTTTCTGCATTGGATGAAGCCGAGAAAGTTGATGCATACTTATATAGGCAATTAGTGGGCAGTTTAATCTATTTGACACACATACGTCCTGATATTGCTTATGCTATTGGTGTGGTAAGTCAATTTATGCAAGAATACAGCATCGTCGTTGAAGAGAGCTTCGGGAGAATTGTCTTCTGAGAGTTTGGGGTTTACGGCGAGTTGAAGACGGAAGGAGAAACACTGGTTCAAAAAGTTTAGCACACAAAAGCTTGGTGAGCTTGAGACTGTGTGAGGATTCAGAGACAAGAGTTGTCGACTGAATCAGAACGTCAACAAACGGAATTTTGAAATTCCGAAGCAGACTATTGGGTGTTTACAGTCAGTGTGCATTCAATCGGACACCGTTTGACAAACGGATTGAAGCATCAGGTGCTGTTGCAAGGGCAAAGAACATCCTGGATTAAATCCACACAGATTTATGCGGACCTATGAGGATCATGTCCTTAGGTAAAGCCTTCTATTTCATGACCTTTATTGATGATATGTCACGTAAGACGTGGATCTACTTCTTGAAGAAGAAATTGGATGCATTTGACAATTTCAAGAGCTTCAAAGCATTGGTCAAAAATCAGACAAGTAGGAAGATCAAAGTCCTAAGATCAGATAGTGGAGGTGAGTACAAGTCTAATGACTTCAATGATCTTTGTGATCAATGTGAGATTAAAAGACAATTTACGCAAGCTCATACTCCTGCTCTCAATGGTGTAGTTGAGCGCAAGAATCGTACGATTGTGGAAAGTGCCAGATCTATGCTAGCTGAGATGAAACTACCAAAAGATTTTTGGTCAGAAGCATGCAGTACGACAGTCTATCTTCAAAATAGAAGTCCTACCATTGCCATACCAAAGATAACACCTGAGGAAGCATTCACGAAGAAGAAGCCAAAGGTGAACCACTTACGAATCTTTGGATGTAAGGCCTTTGTACACATTTCTAAGGACGAGAGACGTAAACTTGATGTGAAAGCTATCAATTGTATATTCCTAGGAAATGATGATCGTGTAAAGGGCTATAGATGTTGTGATCCAATGGAAAACAATGTAAGCCGTGATGTTATCTCTGATGAATCCAAGATGTATGAAGACGAGGATGCTGAGAAGATAGATACATCCAGTGGAAAAGATGGTATAGTGAGGATACGTCTTGATGATGATCCATTCATTGACCTTCCAAGTGATGAATATGAGGATACATCTCAAGATACTACTACTCAACCTCAAGAGACAGGTTGGAGAGGTAGAGACAACCTTGTGGTGCAAGAAGGATTGAAGTTGCAGGTGACAAACGCAAGGAGAAGGATGTACCGTGGGATACATTTTCACCAGGAAGCCAATCACCTAACAAGAAGCTCCCTAAGTGGTTTGAGAGATTGTTGGAGAGCCGCGACATGGACGACTTTCCAGGATCATCTAGCCAGTGAGAGCTACGAAGATCGACAAGAGAGAAGACACAATCTGAAAGGTATGAATCAAATTATGCTCTCTTATCTAGCATTATTCAAAGCACAGAACCTTCGACTTATGGTGAAGCGAAGGATGATGACATGTGGGTCAAGGCCATGGGAGAGGAGATGGAGTCAATTGCTAAGCATAGCACATGGGACTTAGTAGAATCACCAGTTGGCAAGAAACCCATTGGTTGCAAATGGGTATACAGGACTAAGTACCATGCAGATGGAAGTATAGCAAAGCACAAGGCAAGATTGGTGATCAAAGGGTATGCACAAAGTAAAGGCATTGACTATGAGGAGACCTTTGCGCCAATATGTAAGTGGAATACTCTATGTCTACTTGTTGCTTTAGCTTCACATTTTGGTTGGCCTTTGTATCAGATGGATGTGAAATCTGCTTTTCTAAATAGTGAGTTAGAAGAAGAGGTGTTCATGGATCAACCTGAAGGCTTTGTAGTGAAGGGACAGGAAAATAAAGTATGTCACTTAAAAAAAGCGCTTTATGGTCTTAAACAAGCACCACGTGCATGGTTGATGCCTACTTTCGTTCCAAGGGGATGGTGAGAACACATTCTGATCCAAATCTATATGTCTTATGCTTTGATGGTATTGTTGCTTTGATTGCTCTTTATGTTGATGACTTGATTATTATGGGAAATAATCAAGAGATGATAGAGATGATCAAGAAAGACCTCATGGAACAATACGAGATGACAGATCTCAGCCTGATGCATTATTGCCTTGGAGTAGAGGTGTGGCAAAAAGGACACGAAGTGGGTTTAACACAGGTAAAGTATGTCAAGGAGTTGCTGCACAGGTTTAGGTTGCAGGATTGCAAACCAGTGAATACTCCTATTGAACCAGGTAAAAAGCTTTCTAAGCTTGATGAGTCACTGTCATTTGATGCTACGCTGTATAGGCAGTTAGTAGAAAGCTTGATTTACCTTACCACGACTAGACCAGATATATGCTATGTTGTTGGCATTGTAAGTCAGTTCATGGCAGCACCTACAAAAACGCATTGGAAGGCAGCTAAACGCATTTTGCATTATGTAAAAGGCACTTAAGAGTATGGCTTGATTTACAGGAAGCATGACGGTTTACCTGAGTTGTGTGGCTATGTGGATGCAGATTGGGGAGGTGACTAGATCCACCACAAGGTTTGTATTCCAGTTTTGTGGTAGTTGCTTTTCCTGGTCTAGTAAGAAGCAAAGTACAATTACTCTATCCACCACAGAAGAAGGCACTGTGTAGTGCAGCACATGAAGCTATATGGTTGAGACAAATCTTGGAAGAAGTTGGCATGAAGCAGAAAAATCCCACGACTTTACATAGCGACAGTCAGAGTGGCATTCAGCTAGCAAAGAATCCAGTGTTCCATGCGAGAACCAAACACATTGAGATTCAGTATCACTTTATACGTGAGAGGCTGCTGAGTCGTGAAATTCATGTTGTTCATTGTAGTACGGAAGAACAACTAGCTGATATTTTCACTAAGCCACTTGTTGGAGAAAAGTTTGATAAGTTTAATTTAAAGCTTCTGTACTTAAATTTTGCTGACTTTAAAGCTATGTTTATGATTGTATAAAAAGTAGACTCTACTTTAAGGGAGAGAGTTAGAATTAAAGTAGAATCATTGTGCTATTGTATTGTGGGTCCTATCAGTTGATAAGGATCGGTTGGCCTCGCCATGAGGCAAGTCGGCGGGACACGCGTCCCGCCAACGGCAACCTGGGTCATGTATGGGTTGCTTGAGTGAACAACTATATGTACAGTGTAATTTCATTTTGAGAAATACAGTTGCTATGTGAGCTTGTTGCAGAGAGTGTTTTCTATCTGTGTTATTGTGTAGCATGATCTGTGTTCCTGTTCGAAGCAAATTCTAAATGTATCAAGTATAGTATAGCCTGTTTTTCTAGTTGCTATAACGCGGCACTTGCTTAGATGACATTCATGTGCCGATCTTCTGGAGTAATCAATATCAGTTATGGATCTCAAGGGCATGCAGAAGAAAGCAGACATGAATAATGTACATAGAACGAGAAAGCTTTGGATAGCTCTTTTCTTGTGGATGAGTTTACAGGATTTCTTAAGAATAGGTCTCACAGAGGCAGTAGATCTATCTCAGCCGGTGCAAGGATTACCAGGGCAGCCAAATGTAAAATTGTTGAGGGGGACCGGGTGCATGATGAGAGTCATGCACCCACCATCTTTTGTGGGTCAATGACAATTGTAGCCATACAATGTAGATACAAGGGAGTGGGTTGCATTTTCATCTTGGTATGAAAACAAAGCAGTTGGTAGTTAATGACACGTAGGCAAGGTAGATCATTTTTTAATCTTGGAGTGCATCTCACACATGAATCTATGTACATAGCATATGAATGGAAAACACGCCTTTTTGTTTGACCTTGTGAGTGATGTCATGTTCTTGATTCTGGAATGATCTATGCTTGTTTACGTTCTGATTGTTTCTGATTATGTCTGATAGATAATTGGATCCTGTTTCTATTTTGCTGTAAGTTAATTATCAAAGGTTATGGGCCTACTCGCGTGAAGGGAGGAAAATGATCGTGTCAATCATTCGCACTCAGGATATGATCATCCTCATCGGTGTGAGTTGACTCGTGCTGTCAGGACTAACATCATATCTAGAATTGACGATTCTACTCGAGAAAGATCCAGAATGGCTGGAGAAGGATCCATGGAGATAAAGATGGTGGATCGACTGGAAGGCGAGAATCATGCCTCATGGAGCTGGAAGCTGAAAATACTGCTCACCAAGAGAAGCTTGTGGGGCATGGTTGCAAAAACAGAGACAATTGAGCTACATCAGGAGGGTCACATGAAGAATGACGTGCAAGTAGAGGTGGTGAGAACTAGGGAAGCAAAGGCTCACATGCTGATCTGCATGTCACTTGGCGATGCGGCCATCTCGCACGTCAGAGACTAAGAAACAGCCAAGGGTGTTTGAGACGCGCTGCGGGCTAGCTATCAAGCAAAGGGATTTTTGAGCATTCTCATGCTTCAGAGGCAGTAAGGAAGCACCAAGATGATCAAAGGAGAGTCGATGAGAGAACATATTGAAAGAATCAAGAACATTGGGCGTCAACTGGAGGCTGCTGGTGCAAAGATTGACAAGCAGCAGCTGATCTACACGTTGATCACTAGCTTGCCACCAAGCTATGATCCCTTGGTGATGATGCTTGATGGGTTTGAAGAAAGGATGGATATGGACTTCATTAAGCAGGAGGCTCTTGCAGGAGGAAGTGAGCCGCAAGATCAGTTCGACCCAGGACGAAGTGGCGCTACTCACCGGTTTCAAGAAAATGGGATTCAAAGGACCAAAGCAGGTGCAGACGATAAAAAAGGACAATCCAGTCAGCCATGGAAGGAAGGAAAGAAGAAAGAGTGGCAAGACAGGTCGGACAAGAAGTGCTTCTACTGCGATAAACCTGGACATTTCGCTTGAGAATGCAACAAAAAGCGAGACGATCTCAAGAGAAAGGAAGCAGAGCAGGCGAACATCGTTGAAGAAGAAGAAGAAAAGTCTGATGCTTTCACCACGATGGGCGCAGATGAAAACTGGAGTTCGACGGAGGAATCTGACAATACGTTAGGAGGATACTCATCAGGCAGAAGCTCAATCGAGCCGGTCCACGTGAAGCCAAGATCCAAAGAACAGCATAGCACTGATGATCCATATTGGTACCTGGATTCCTCAACAACCTCGCACATGACCAACAATCAAACATCATTCATTACCTACAAGATGCTTGTAGGGAAGGAGATCATGATGGGTGACAGTGGGAGGATTGACGCAATTGGAAAAGGGTCTATCTGCCTATGGCTTGGACAAGGGAGGAGCACAATGCTCAGGGACGTTCCGTATGTACCAAACTTGGCAAAGAACCTGATATCAGTAGCACGCATCACTGCTGTTGGACTGGATGTGCTATTCGAGAAAGATGGGTGGAGCATTCAAAGAGAGGGAGAGCCAATTGGAATTGGATTTCGCATAGGGGGGCTGTATCAACTTCAAGGAGGAGCTGAAGAGAGATCTATGGCCTGCGTTACTCTCAACTCGAGTAAGGTGAACAACCTCTGGCATAGAAGGTTGGGACACATTGGAGGACGCAACCTATAGAGGATGGCCAAAGAAAGAATGCTCAAGGGATTCGATTACAGACCAGAGGAAACGATAGATAGATGCGAAGCTTGCACATTTGGGAAACAACATAAAGAGTTGTTCCCGGATGGGACGATGGACAGGTCAACCGAGATTATCAACCTGATACACAGTGATATATGTGGACCGATGGAGTCCACATCAATGGGAGGATCAAGATACTTCATTACGTTCATCGACGATTGCTCCAGGAGGGTCAGGATATGGACACTCAAACAGAAGAGTCAAGCGTTGGAAAGCTTCAAGGCTTTCAAGGAGGTGGCCGAGAATGAAACAGGAAGAAAGATCAGAAGAATAAGAAGCGACAATGGAGGGGAGTACAGAAGCAGAGAATTTGATAGCTTTTGCAAGAAACATGGAATCTCAAGGGAATTCACTGCTCCATACAACCCCCAACAAAACGGGGTGGCGGAGAGGAAAAACCGGACCATCATGGAGATGGTCAGGTGCATGTTGCATGAGGGTGACCTGCCGAAATTTCTTTGGGCTGAGGCGGTGGCGACAACATGTCATATTGTCAACAGGTCGCCAACCAGAGCGTTAGATGGGAAAATGCCATATGAGGCGTGGTATGGGAGAAAGCCCAATGTCAGTTACTTCAGAGTATTTGGGTGTGCTGCCTTCGTGCATGTACCCAAGGAGAAAAGAAAGAAATTGGATTCCAGAGGTCAGAGGTGCATCTTCGTTGGATATCCTGATGGCACGAAAGGGTACAAGATGTATAACCCAGCCACAAAAATGTTCATCATTAGTAGGGATGTCGTATTCGATGAGGATTCCACAAGGTATCATGAGGCTCAAGCAGGCAGCACAACAAAGTCATCCGGAAGCTCTGTGATAATCATGACAAAAGAACTGATTCTAATATCAGATAGCAGTGAGGGGACTCAGCAGTTGGAAAGCGTGGCTGAAGACAACACACCGGAGCATGCAACAAGAGAGGATCGAGAGCAAGATGGGGGTAGAAATAAGCTCGGAGGATAGACACCTCGGAAGAATGCACTAGGTAGTCCACCTGCAGAGCATGTGGAAGAGAGGAAGCCTTCCAGGGTGAAGAAGGCACCTCACAGATATGACGATATGGTCTTCATGAGCAAAGAGCACAGAGTGAAACCAGCAAACTTTCAAGAAGCGCAGGAATTAGAAGACTCTGGCATGTGGCACCAAGCGATGGTGGAAGAGATGAAGTCCTTACATCAGAATAATGCATGGGAACTGGTACACCTACCATAAGGGAGAAAGGCCATAGGCTGCAAATGGGTGTTCAAAACGAAATATGATGCAGATGGACGAATAGAGAGGTACAAGGCAAGGATAGTTGCAAAGGGATATGCTCAGAAAAAAGGAACAAATTTTGACAAGACTTTCGCCCCGGTTGTGAGAATTGGATCAATCAGAATCATGACTGGTGTGGGCTGCATTGAACAACATGGAGATTTATCAATTGGACGTCAAGATCGCATTCTTGAATGGAGACCTGAGCGAGGACGTGTACATAATGCAGTCTGAGGGCTTTGAGCAAGGAGTCAATCTTGTGTGCAGATTGAAGAAGGCACTGTATGGACTCAGGCAAGCGTCCAGAGTATGTTACGAGAGGATATAGTTGTTTCTCGTAAGCAAGGGTTTTAAAAGATGTAGCACAGATCAAAGCATCTTCTATAGAAAGACAAGATTGGAGATCACTGTTATGGCAATATACGTTGATGATATCATTGCCATTGGGAATAATGTCAAAAGTTTGGACCAGTGCAAAGGAGAACTCAAGGCAGAATTTGAAATTAAGGACCTAGGAGACTTACACTATTGCTTAGGGATCCAAATAAGCAGAAGTAGAAAGGAGGGATGGATTCATCTCAGTCAAGAAAGGTACATCATAAACATGCTTTCAAGATATGGGATGATGGATGCTGCTCCAATTGGCACACCACTGGATCCAAGGGTTAAGCTCAGTTCAGAGATGTCAGCCAAATCGGAGGAGGAACGAGCTGACATGCGGAGATACCTTACAGAAGCCTCGTGGGATCACTAATGTATGCTATGGTATGTACGAGGCCAGACATATCAACTGCAACAAGCAAGCTGAGCCAATACTTGATGGATCCTGGAGTAGACCACTGGCAAGCTGCCAAGCGAGTGCTGCGGTATCTAAAAGGCACATTGAAGCATGGACTGTGTTATCAGGGATCTTGTGGCAGAATCGATGGATACGTGGATTTGGAGTGGGCGGGAGATGTTGCTGATCGGAAGTCCACGTGTGGATATGTATTTTTGATGGGAAACGCAGCAGTAAGTTGGGCGAGTTCCAAACAAAAGTCCGTGGCTTTATCATCCACAGAAGCTGAGCTGATGGGCCTGTGTCAACACATATGGATCAGCAACTTCTGTGGAGAGTTAGGGATAAAAAAAAGAAGGAATGGTCATGTTCAAAGACAATCAAGGATATATGTAGGAATGGAGGACTTCATAAGAGAAGCAAACATATCGACATTCAGTGTCATTTTGTCAAGGATCTGGTACAGGACGGGAGAATGATTCTTGAATACTGCTCAACTAGGAGCATGGTGGCAGATATAATGACGAAGGCGTGGCAAAAGACAGACTCACTCAGCTCAGAGATGTCGTGGGATTACAAGAGGCCAAGAGGGGCAATGGCTAAAATTGAGATGGGGATTGTTGAGGGGGCACAACGATGGGTGCTCGATGCCCAGCCGGGTGCATGACGAGTCATGCACCCACCATCTTTTGTGGGTCAATGACAATTGTAGCCATACAATGTAGCTACACGGGGAGTGGGTTGCATTTTCATCTTGGCATGAAAACGAAGCGGTTGGTAGTTAATGACACGTAGGCAGGGTAGATCATTTTTGAATCTTGGAGTGCATCTCGCACACGAATATATGTACATAGCATATGAATGGAAAACACGCCTTTTTGTGTGATCTTGCGAGTGATATCGTGTTCTTGATTCTGGAATGATCTATGCTTGTTTACGTTCTGATTGTTTCTGATTATGTCTGATAGATAATTGGATCCTGTTTCTATTTCGCTGTAAGTTAATCATCAAAATTCAAGCAGTACGCAGGAGAAGTAACTGTGAATGAAAAACATGGCCGTGCACTATTTTACTGGTTCTTTGAGGCTGATCATCCCAATGCGTCATCCCGACCCTTGGCTGTATGATTTAACGGAGGTGAGGTTTCTTACTTTCTCTAATCGTCAAGAAGGCTACCGATAGAAACTAAAAGTCTGTTCCTTAAGAGTGATTATCATGTAGTAAGAAGTGTTTTAATATAATAGACTCGTGTTACCTTTTTCTTGATCTTTCTTGTCTCGACTCTCGACCTCTTCTATAGATCATAAATGTCCAGTAGATGGTTGCTCTTATCATTCGTTTGACAAAAGTTGCTCTAAAACCTTTCTTCTAACGAGATCTGGCAAAATCTATGCACAAAAGAAAGGATTACTGAAAAGTTTCCCAAGAAGGATTGACAATCTGTAGAGAAAAAACCGTGTGCTCGCACATTCAGAGATATGTTAAAGTTGGCTTTTAAATTGGAGCGAGATGTTAATGAATACATGTAAATACCTTTGTCAACAGATTACCTGCATCAAGTGAGGCTTATTTTCCTTGTCCGTCTGGCAGAACCATGGATTGCAAATGATTTATGTTCATGTTAATAGAAGGCTCTGCAAAATCTGTTAATCGTGAGGTCATGACCAAGCACCTCTTCCTTTTGCAATAAGAAATCCCTACAAAACGACAACAACGCATTACGAATGCTACCAATACGAGTACAACGACTCTTGTTCCCTACCTCTACTCTAACTACGTCCAGACAACGAGATTTTGTTAGTGAAGCCGTGAATGCGTCGAATTAGTTGTTCGTTATGACCTATTACCTGTAGTTCATCGCTAGTCTAAAAATGCTATTTTTAAACAATGAGATTGCAATTTTATGCCGCGAGCGTTCTGTCGTACCATATAGAACACCCTCAAACTGGTATCTCAAATTAGAACTCGTGCCTAGTTTTAAGAATAGCTGGAATACTCTTGCTAAAAATGTCCTTCACATAAGCTTTTGCTTTTATACTAGAAAATATTTTTTCTGCCTTTTAAAATTTAGTAGAACGCGATGAATGCAACCACAAGCTAGAACATTGACCTTAATGGAAAATAATGAGAACAGAATCCAGATATTGTAAGGAAAAGATGAGTTTAAGAAAAGCTATACAGAAAATAGTGAGAATTTTATGACATGTTGGCTCTTCAAGTTGGAAGGAGATATCGAGTGATTACTGAGGTTAATGATTGAAATTTTTTGTGACTCTACATGTTCTAAGGCGAAACGATTACTGAGCCTAGGTTGATGACTGAAAAGATTTTTGACACGGCAGGGCCTGGATGCTCATCTATTGGGAATGGAGCTTTGTCAGAGCTTGGACCCTTCCATACGAATGATGATGCAACTGGACTTGTTTTAAACAATTATTCATGGATAAAAGGTTATCTTTTTTGCAATCCTGCACTTTATTTGTATTGAGAGAGGAGTGCGTTATCTACTCCAGTAATATCGCGATGGCAAATTTTCACTAGCATATTCGATTCAGCTATGTGTCAGATTACAACTAGTTGTAAGCTATGTGGCGAATCGAATCTTGTAGCGGATTAAAATGGCTGCCGTGCACCTACTTTTCCTGGACACGAAATTTTGGTTTTCATTTGGAAATTTTGCTCTTCAATTTGAAATAAAAGAAACCATATCCTGACGTTCCAACCGGAAACCATTTTGGACTGTCTGCTTTGCGAAACCAGTTGCAAACATACTTTTTTTGGAATCACCATTGGAGTAGGCTTTTCATACTCCAATAAGTCCACGGACTATGATCATTTCTCCGACAATGGAGCGGGTAAGTATGCTTCAGTTTCTGGCAATTCATTACAGATTCGAACCTTCTCGTTAAGAGTTCCGTCATAAAATTAGCTGAGCTGTTCATGTTTTTGTAACCAATTGGTGATCTTGTTTTGAAACTTCAACCGAAATAAATTAGTCGAAACTTTTCAAACAGAGCATTTTTAAACATTGGTTGTACGATTGCCTAATTCTAATTTCTCTGCACATGAAAGAGTTTGAGTAAATTGCTTTCGCTCTTGCTGGATGCAGCTGAAGATGCTTTGGCATTTTTCCTTGCATGGTTTCAAAATTTTCCCGAATATAAATCCAACGAATTCTACCTAATAGGTGAAAGCTATGCTGGTACGTGGAATTTGGCTGCATTTATAAGACCAGAGCCGTTATTTTTTACCAGTACTATTTGGTTGACAGCTTCAAATTTTCATTCAACAAATAGTGAAGCTCATCGAACTCGTAGCATCTGTGAGATCAAATTTTGACAAGCTTGGATTCTTTCTATTGGCTGTTGCATTCTTTGGAGGGCTTAATACGATATAGTTGTGACCTAGAAAATTTTACGATGCTTTTAATAATTCCAGCGCGGGTCGTTTTTTGACTTGAAAAACTGGAATGATCAGCGGTCGGATTTTATGTGTGCCTTGTAAAATGTATACTCTCACAACTCAAATGAGTCTCGCTTACCTGCATGGCTGATTGACCAGCAGAGTCTGATAAAACAATTAAGTTTTAAGGAGTCTTTTTGACCTGCGTGGCTGATTGACAAGTCTGAAACGATAGAAAGTCGGGTTAATTTAGCAGCGTCTGGATTCTATTCACTGCAGGGCATTATATCTCAAATCTAGCATTGGCTGTGCTGGATAACAATGAAAAAAGAGGAGCCTCTGAGATCAACCTCTAAGGGTTTGCAGTTTAGTGTAATTATAAATAGTTTGTTTAACGTTTTGTTGTTCCCTAGGAAACTGGAAAAATTCAACGATATTTATTTCACGTAAGCAAAGGAAACACGTATAATATATGTCTTAAATCTTATACTACACGTTTCTAAGTTCTAACATAGAAGTTATTTACATCCTGCAGATTGGAAACCTGTGGACTGATGCATACAATGACAACGGAGGCACCACCGAGTTCTTCCACTCTCACTCTCTGATTTCAGATGAGACTTACAATGGACTTTTTGAGAACTGCCATTTTGCCAACGATCTTCCTATTGATGCTGGTTCTGACAGCTCTATGTGCAATCAAGCATTGAATCAGGCTAACGTAGATAAGCAAGAAATCGATCTGTACGACGTATATGCACCATCCGCGTGCAACAGTCCAAAAGTTGAGGAAGGCTGATGGTAAGCGAGCTCTTCATTGGCCGTGGCCGTTGAAAATACATGCTGGAGAATATTAAATTGTAATTTCTGGAGCTTGCAACAATTGAACTGTGGCGGTGTGTTACGTTTTCCATCAAGTCTTTGAAAGATTTGAGATCTGGATATACCTGAGCTTGTTTTCTGAACTCAAACTTGCTATATTGTAGTCTAATAATAAGTATCAAACAAAAAAAAACAATATAAGAAGTATTCGATTTCGAGCAGGAAGAACAATTATGTTCTCTTCTTGTGAGCTACGCCTCTCTGCAATTGTAAATTTGTAAGGTTACTGGATCTTGAGATATGAAGTTGTAGAAATATGCATCATTCGTCCAAGAATAATAATCAGTAGAGCGTTTTAGTGGATTTATGATGAAAAGACTTAATGGTCACTCCCTTTGCAGAAAATTAATTTCTACCTTGCAGCGGCATACAGTCCTTGCTTAGACTCCGTCACCCCCTATCTGAACTTGCCTGAAGTGCAAGCTGCTCTACATGTTTCCATTCCTCGGAATTGGTCTGGATGCAGGTATGCCACATTAGAAGATGCTTCGTTGCTTCCCCAGTTAAAAAACAGTAGAGCAGGACTTTTTGTCAAATTTGATCTGATTGTAAGAAAAACGTAAGACCTAATATGTGAAGCCACTGGTTTCCAGTCAGATCGTCTACCAGAATTATCACAGTAAAGATGTGGTGGGATCCATGTTATCAGTATACCGGGAGCTTTTGAAGAAAAACCTTAAACTGTGGATATACAGGTTGGTAAGAGAGATGACAGATGACAGGCACTTAAACAATTGACCGATTAAAATTACTTGCTGCTTTCTCCAAAACACGGGATTTTGACGGTTTACAGTGTTGAGCAATGAACAGTGGAGATGTAGATGGAGTGGTTGCAACTACTGCAACACTTTCCTGGATCAAACAGCTTAATCTTTCCTGTTAGGAATAAGCAATTCATACTTAGGATTACCGTTAGGATTCAGCTGAATAGGAAAGAAAACGGCCAGTAAGTATGACAGGATTAGGACTTCTTGGAATGATCTTTGAGTACTCTCTGCTCAGGACGGTGGAGCCAATTCTTGGAGGGCACCCGTCGTAAGAATATAATGTCGAATGATCTGAGCAGTAGGCACGCTCGTTTTTGGGAACTTTGTATTTCTTCTTCGTGTTCTTGTGTGTCAGTGCTTGCGCATTATTTTCTATGTTGATTAATCGTTGTCTTTCAGTACGCTCTGTCTGTGCTTTAATCACCAGTCGCTTGTGCTGTTAAGATTAAATTAATCCTTCAAAGGTTATGGGCCCACGTCACTGAATCGGTCACACGAGATTTGGAGTACTGATCGCGTGAAAAAGGGCGATTGGACGTGGATCATCTTGGAGGATCGAGAAGAAGCAAAAGTGTGATCTTGGAAGATCGAGAGAAAGGAGCGCACCTGTAAAAGGGATGGAGAGAGCTACTTCGGTTGAATCAAGGGCAATCAAGAAGCTGGACGCCAGCAACTATGTGAACTGGAGCTGGAAAATGAGGTTAATCCTGGAGGAGAGAGGCCTGTGGGGAATTGTCAAAGGAAGCGAGACGGTTGAATGCGATGAGGAAGGGATGGCGCTTAATCAAGCTGTGGCGGAAGCGTGGGAGAGCAGGGAGAGAAAAGCATACCTGATGATCTGCCTTGCACTTGGAGATGGAGTGATAAATCGAGTCAAGCACACCAACACGTCGATGGAAGCATGGACGAAACTGAAGGAGGCATACGAAGCGCAAGGGATAGCCAACATCTTGCTTCTACAGAGACATATGGCGAACATACGAATGGGTAGCGGTGACAGCATGAGTGCTCACTTAGAGAAAATCAAGACTATGGCGCGGCAACTGGAAGAAGCGGGCGCGGTGGTGGAACAAAGGCAAGTGATCTACAGAATATTAGGAAGCTTGCCAGACCAATATGAGGCCCTGATGATCAATCTGGAAGGGATGGATGAAAGGCTGACGGTAGACTATGTATGCAATCGATTACTTCAGGATGAGGTAAGGAGAGAAGCCAATGACAGGCGCGGCTGATGTTGCTCTCACAAGCGGATTCAAGGAGTTCAAGATCAAGAAGGAGCAAAGCGCCGAACAAGGGGAGAATTTGAAGGATTTCAAGAAGAAGTCATGGAAAGAAGGACATAAGAAGGGGTATGATGTGCTATTACTGCGATGAAATCGGGCACTTTGTGAGGCAGTGTCCAAAGACGCGTGAAGGTGCCAAAAGAAGATTGAACGCAGAAGCAAACCTGACAGAGATTGAAGCTGGTGAGGAAGAGACAAAGATAGCATTCATGGCTATAATGCAGGATGAACAAGAAGAAATCAGCCAACAATCTTCTTCAGACAGTTGTGCAGAAATCATAACAATCAAAAGTGAATTAAAGGGATTCAGAGGCATCACAGACATGGGATGGTACCTTGACTCAGCTGCAACAAAACACATGACTTTCAACAGGAGTTCTTTCGTCACCTATGAGCTGATTGCAGGGGGAAAGGAAGTGACAATAGGAGACAAATGAGTAATCATAGCTGTGGGAGCTGGGACAGTCAGCCTTCGACTTCCCAATGACAGAAGGTTCACGTTGAGTGAAGTCTTGCATGTGCCAAACATTGCCAAGAACTTGATTTCAGTCGCTTGCATTGTTGACATGGATCTAGAAATCTTATTTTCAAGAAGAGAATGCAGCATGCTTATAGACGGTATAGCCATACCTATAGGAAAAAGGAAAAGAGGATTATACCAATTAATAGTGTGAGTGCAGAGCAACGGGAAATAGCATGTGTGGACTCAACAGAGACAGAGAAGAATGACAAGAGACTGAGACACCTGGGATTGGCAGGACTGCGTCAATTGGCACAAGGAAACTTAGTCAGGGATTTTGATTTCAATCCCAATACAGACATAGGAAGATGTGATGCATGCCTGTATGGAAAACAAAACAGAGAACGGTTTGCAAGCTATGAAGGGAAAAGACAGGGGCAACTATTGAGTTTGATCCACTCAGATCTCTGTGGACCCATGGAAACTGAATCAATTGGAGGGGCGAGATACTATGTCATATTCATAGACAACTGCCCACAGATGGTGTTTATTAGATTCTTGAAGTCAAAGGGTCAGACATTCGAGGTGTTTTAATCATTTAAACAATACGTTGAGAACCAGACAGACAGAAGAATCAAAAGATTGAGAACAGACAATGGCGGTGAATATAGGAGCAACGCCTTCGATGATTTTTGTGAGCTACATGTGATAAAAAGAGAATTCATTGTTCCATAAACTCCCCAACAGAATGGGGTCTCAGAGAGGAAAAACAGGGTGATTATAGAAAAGGTGAGGTGTCTACTGCACGACAATGACATGCCCAAGTTTCTCTGGGCAGAGGCTGCAGGGACGACAATGCATGCAATCAATAGACCCACGAAGGCATTGAATGAGAGAACGCCTTATGAGCAATGGTTTGGGCATAAACCATCCCTAATACATCTGAGAGTCTTTGGGTGCACGGCGTTTGCTCTAATCCCACACGAAAACAGGAAGAAATTGGATAAAAAATCAATGAAATGCATTTTGGTTGGATACGCAGATGATGCCAAGGCTTATAGAGTATACCATGCTGAATCAAAGAACATTTACATCTCTAGAGATGTAGTGTTCCATGAAGAGGAGCTGGACCTGCTGAGAAAAGAAGTTGATCAAGAAAGAACGCCAAATACGCAGGTCATCTACATAAGCGATGGCATGCAAATCAACTAACTAGTCCAAAATCAAGAGGAGGCAATGGCAGACATATCAGAGGAGGCGTTAATAAGAGAGCCAGAGGTATCAGAAGAACTACCAATGAGAGAGTCAGAAGCCCCAATGATAGAGTTAGAAACAATGCAAAGAAGATCGACCAGAATCAAGAAAGTGCCCTCCGAGTTTAAAGACATGGTCCTATTAGCACACGAGAGCCATGAAGAGCCCAATTGTTACAAGGCAGCTGGAGAAACAAAATGTTTCTATTTGCAAAGCTTTGCTAGCTTTTAGCCCTCTATCTGACGAAGATGTTCGCGAACACGAAAGTCAAGAGACATGAAGCACGAAAGTTTCGCGAACACCTAACGGGAAGACACGAACATGAAAGATTCGCGAACGAGAATCTTTTGCGGTCCAGCACGAGAAAATCAAGCGACGGAAACGAAACCAACGACGCGACATGAAAAACGTCGCAAAACCTTTTCACCCCTCACGCTCTAAAGAGTACCAGCAAAGATCATGCAAGTACCCATAAGTATAGATATCTGATCTGATGGCATGACATCAGCAGATACAATCTAGGTCGTGGCTAATCCGCCACTCTTGTAATTTCTTGATTAGTTGTAGATGCTTAATCACTCTAATCTTAAAGTTACATAGAGCGACTATATACTTACTGGATGATACTTGACAAATCAATACACATGAAAAAGTCTGATGCTAGTAAGCAATCAAGATGAAATACAGACAAGAAGTCCACCTATATGCGAGACATGTTCTCTGATCAGGATCCATAGTGATCCACAAGTCCGCTAGTAAGCGAGACATCCACTCGTGAGAGAATTGTATTTCTCTCACGCCAACGCACTGCGTGGATCTGCATGCAATGCTTGAAGAATCAAAGAAAAATCAATAGATGATCTTGTAGCCATTGCACAAACGTTAATTTATGATGTATGATCTTGAATGCAAATGTGTCTGCTGTTATTCGTGTGTCTGATTCTCCCATTCATTGCAATTCCACACGTTGGTTGAATTTGTTGAATGCTGCATTTATTAATAAATGTAGATCAGCAATGAATGACTACATTCTGGAGGACTGTAGGAGTGATTCAGCTGGCAGTGTCCAGTGACCACATATGAACTCCATCCGAATTGCATTGAGTCATGGTTGCTTCAATTTCGTGACTGTTTCGCGACCGCGAAAGATTTTACTTCTTCGCATCAGTGGTATCAGAGCGTTCCTATTTTGTCATAATCTGACCTAGCCAAGAAGCTATCAGATCCAGAAAGCCAAGCATTCAGACAATCAACCATCAACAAGAGAACAGACTTAAGAAGCAATGGCTTCAATCAGCAGCATGCAGAACAAGATCTGCACAATTCTTGATTCTTCAGGATCTAACTTTCTAGCCTGGAAAGTTAAGACATCACTCATACTCAAGGGCAAATGTTTATTCCCCTGGGTGGATGGCACAGAAGAGATGCCTACGACATCAGGCAAGGAGCTACGCGAGTGGAGGGAGAAAAATGACAAGGCAGTAGTAGCCTTGCTATCATCTTCCATTGAAGATAGTCTCACACTTGACCTGGCTACACTCTCCAAAGCTAAGGAGATGTGGGATGCATTGCTCACCAGATTTCAGATGAAATCAAGAAGTCAAATCATGATGCTGGAAGATCAGCTGACGAATCTGCAGTGGGATGGAAAAGACCTCACTTCTTTCGTGAGGAAGATGAAGGATCTGTTTCTATAACTACACAACTCTGGAGTAGAGAACATTGTGGCGGCTGAGAAGCAGCTCACCTACCTGTTAAGAGCCTTATCTAGATCATTCCAGACCATGAGAACCCTGCTCGCGAAAGATCCTACCATGAACCTCGAAAAGGCGATTGTCGAGATTTGAGAGGAAGTCGAGGCCAAAGAACATCTTGATCACAAGGATGGTTTTGACCAGGCCCTCTACGGCAACAAAGAAAAATCAAAGAAACAATTTAAGCCTAAGAGGGAGTCAAATCAGAGGCAGGATCGTGATCAGCAAGCAGAGGGGACCAGCAAAGGCAACTGGAAGAGCAAAGAGAGGCAAAGCAGCAAGGTGCAGACAAGAAGACTTGCGTGAGATGCAGAAGAGATGGACATACAATGATTACTTGCTGGCTCAATCCCAAGATTGAGTGTATTCACTGCCACAAGAAGGGCCACGCAGCTGTGGATTGTTGCCAGAACCTGAGGAACAAATCAGCGCAGAACAGACAGGAGAACAACAACAGTTCATCCTATGTCGAGGAGCCGGAGAGCTCAAAAATGTGCAAAGAAAGATCAAACAAAAACTGTTCGACCGCCTATATCTGTGAAAACGTGTGTGCAACATCAACATCTGACACACATGAGGTGATCCTAGATTCGTGAGCCACCTCACACTTCGTGACATCAAGACGAATCATGTATGATTTTAGAAGTGCAGATCCTTCAAGATTCATAGTTCTTGGAGATGGATCTAGACATCAAATGAACGGTATTGGTTCACTATAGCTCAACACCAACGGCAAAGACAGACGGCTTGAAGACATTCTGTTCGTGCCTACTCTACAACAAGACTTGCTCTCTGTAGCAAGAATAGCAGATGCAGGGATGCGTGTGACGTTTTCTGACGAAGCATGGAACGTGATTGATGCCAATACCAGTACATTGATTGCTCGAGGCAGAAGGAAAGGAAACCTATATCATCTGAAGGTACGCCTACCTGCAGATCAGGTGCATCAGACTCATGATGACTTGCCAGACACTCTGTGGCACAGAAGACTAGGCCACATGAATTCAATGGCACTTTATCAAGCAAGCCATCATGGAGCGATAATAGGGGTCAACATCTCGAATGCAACCAGTTCGAACACTTGTGATGCATGTTTGAAGGGCAAGATGTCACGCACTCCATTCATCAAAGATTCCTATAGAACGACCAAGATTCTGGAGTTAGTGCATTCTGACATCTGCGGACCATTCAATGTGATCTCAGTAGGAGGTTCAAAATATTATATAGCCTTCATTGATGATTATAACAAATTTGTCAGAGTGTATTTTATTCAGGATAAATCTGAAGCACTCGATAAATTCACAGAATATGTGAATTGGACAGAGAGATGTACAGAAAGAAAGAACATGACCCTGATGGAAGCTGCCAGATGCATGATGGCCTACTCGAAGGCTCCAAGGCTATTGTGGGCTGAAGCAGTAGCTACAGCCGCATACATCCAGAACAGGACAGGTAAGTCTGGTGTCCCTTACATGACACCACATGAGCTATGGTGGGGTAGAAAGCCCAACCTATCTCACGTCAGAATCTTTGGCTGTGCAGCTCATGCATATATTCCTGATAAGCTTTGAAAGAAGCTTGATGAGAAAGTCGAGCAGAGATTCTTGGTAGGTTATGACAACAACTTGTCATACTACAGAGTCTACATGCTAGAAACGAACAGTGTGAAAATAGTGAGAGATGTCAGATTTGATGAGAACAAGATAATGGCCAATGAGGATCCTTTCAGCTATGAAGTTCTAGAGAGACAGTACTATGACCTGCCACCAATGACAGAGGGAGCAAAGGACGAACATGAAAACGAAGATTTTTGAGTCGTCTCCCATTCAAGTGACGAATCTGAAGAAGAAAGATTCGAGAGGCAGCCTGCTACCGAAGTTTCTGTAAACCAAGATGGTTCCGGACCTAGCAGAGTAGACAAAGGCAAAGGCATTGCTGTCCCAGGAGGATCTCCTAGAAGGTCGACAAGGCCATGAAGAGCGCCAGCAAGATACGTGCCAGACAGCTCCGCTTCTACATCAGAAGAGTTCTACGGATTCAGTGGCAAACCACAGACTTTCAAGGAAGCAATTCAATGTTCAGAAAAGGACAAATGGATCCAGGCCATGAACGAAGAGATGGAGTCCATGAGGAAGAATCAGGTATGGACATTGCAGCCATTACCACATAAGCGCAAGACTGTCAAATGCAAATGGGTTTTCAAGCTCAAATACAGACCAGATGGAAATGTGACGAAATACAAGGCAAGACTTGTAGCGAAGGGATTTTCTCAAAGATATGGTATTGACTACTCTGAAACCTTCTCTCTTGTCGTCAAACATTCGTCCCTACATCTGTTATTTGCATATGCAGCAGCTTATGACCTCAGGATCCACATTGTGGATGAGAAGACAACCTTCTTGCATGGCGAACTAGACAAAGAGGTCTATATGAATCAACCCCTAGAATATGTCTCGAATTCACTTCCTGACTATGCATGCAAAATGCATAGAAGCATCTACCGTCTAAAATAATCAGTCCGACAATGGTACAAGAAGAAAGATCAAGTCTTGAAATCATTAGGATTCAAGCCTCTATCGGCTGATTTCAATGTATATGTCAGAGTTACAGATGGACAGATCATCATTGTGGTTGTGTACGTGGATGACACTCTGATACTTTGCAGGAGTGAGCGGCTAATTACTGAAGTGAAGACAGACATCTTGAAACATTTCGAGATCGTGGATATGGGAGAAGCCAGGTGTTACCTAGGCTTACAAATTGAAAGGGACTACGAGGGATGTAAGTTATACCTTCACCAATCCAGATACACCCAGAATATCCTAGAAGATTTTGGGATGCTGAACTGCAAAGGAGCGAATACTCCAATGCTTGTAGGGACGGTGCTGACAAATGATGATTGTCCAAAGACTGAGAACGAGAGAGAACAGATGCAACTCACATGTAGAATTTGCTTTGCATAGGAACATAGATCACGCTACACAGTAACACAGACAAAAAACACTCTTCACAATAAGCTCACATAGCAACTGTATTTCTCAAAATGAAATTACATTGTACATATAGTTGTTCACTTAGGCAACCCATGCATGACCCAGGTTGCCGTTGGCGGGACACGTGTCCCGTCGACTTGCCTCGTGGCGAGGCCAACTGATCCTTATCCACTGATAGGACCCACAGTACAACAACACAATGATTCTACTATAATTCTAACTCTCTCCCTTAAAGTAGAGTCTACTTTTTATACAGTCATATACATAGCTTTAAAGTCAACAAACTTTAAGTACATAAAGCTTTGATCTAAACTTATCAAACTTTTCTCCAGTAAGTGGCTTAGTAAAAATATCAGCTAGTTGTTCTTCTGTGCTACAATGAACAACATGAATTTCACGACTCAACAACCTCTCACGTATAAAGTGATACTAAATCTCAATGTGTTTAGTTCTCACGTGGAACACTGGATTCTTTGCTAGCTGAATGCCACTCTGACTGTCGCTAAAGTCGTGGGATTTTTCTGCTTCATGCCAATTTCTTCCAAGATTTGTCTCAACCATATAGCTTCCTATGCTGCACTACACATTGCCTTATACTCTGCTTCTATGGTGGAAAGAGCAATTGTACTTTGCTTCTTACTAGACCAGGAAAAGCAACTACCACAAAACTGAAATACATATCCTGTGGTGGATCTACGATCATCATAGTCACCTCCCTAATCCGCATCCACATAGCCACACAACTCAGGTAAACCATCATGCTTCCTGTAAATCAAGCCATACTCTGAAGTGCCTTTCACATAACGCAAAATGCGTTTAGCTGCCTTCCAATGCGTTTCCGTAGGTTATGTCATAAACTGACTTACAATGCCAACAACATAGCATATATCTGGTCTAGTTGTGGTAAGGTAAATCAAGCTCCCTACTAACTGTCTATACAGCGTAGCATCAAATGACTGTGACTCATCAAGCTTAGAAAGCTTTTTACCTGGTTCAATAGGAGTGTTTACCGGTTTGCAATCCTGCAACCTAAACCTATGCAGCAACTCTTTGACATACTTCACCTATGTTAAACCCACTTCATGTCCTTTTTGCCACACTTCTACTCCAAGGCAGTAATGCATCAGGCTGAGATCTGTCATCTCGAATTGTTCCATGAGGTCTTTCTTGATCATGTCTATCATCTCTTAATCATTTCCCATAATAAACACGTCATCAACATAAAGAGCAATCAAAGCAACCATACCATCAAAGCATAAGACATATAGATTTGGATTAGAATGTGTTGTCACCATCCCCTTTGAACGAAAGTAGGCATCAATCCTACTGCCCCACGCACGTGGTGCCTGTTTAAGACCATAAAGTGCTTTCTTCAAGTGACATATTTTATTCTCCTGTCCTTTCGCTACAAAGCCTTCAGGTTGATCCATGAACACTTCTTCTTCTAACTCACCATTTAGAAAAGCAGATTTCACATCCATCTGATGCAAAGGCCAACCAAAATGTGAAGCTAAAGCAACAAGTAGACGTAGAGTATTCCACTTACAAAGTGACGCAAAGGTCTCCTCATAGTCGATGCCTTTACTTTGTGCGTACCCTTTGATCACCAATCTTGCCTTGTGCATTGCTATACTTCCATCTGCATGATACTTAGTCCTGTATACCCATTTGCAACCAATGGCTTTCTTGCCAACTGGTGATTCTACTAAGTCCCATGTGCTATGCTTAGCAATTGACTCCATCTTCTCTCCCATGGCCTTGACCCAAATGTCATCATCCTTCGCTTCACCATAAGTCGAAGGTTCTTTGCTTTAAATAATGCCAGATAAGAGAGCATAATTTGCTTCATACCTTTCAAGTAGTGTCTTCTCTCTTGTTGATCTTCGTAGCTCCGAAAAAATCCTTTTGGAATGTCATGTGAGAACTGGCCCCACTATCAATCTACAATGTGTCATTGGAGTCGCTTGTGCTGTTAAGATTAAATTAATCCTTCATTTCCATAGAGGCGTTGTGGTATCCTTGGAACTCTAAGAATAATAATTCTTTGGTTTTGATTCGTTTACCTTAAGTCTACGGTTCAAGCACAAAAAGCACATTCATTTGCATATGATATTTGACTATGTTGGCGGATGGTCGCAAGTTTATTCTGGGCTTACTTTTGCAACTGTCAGGGGAGCAGGTCATATGGACGTTCCGGCTACCAGACAAGCACAAGCACTAGAAATTTTCAAAAGCTTTCTTGCAGGATCACATCTCCCAGGCTTCTAAATCGCGCTGGACAGCTTTAAAACAACATCAAAGCGTCTATGGTCTCACAATGGAAACAGGCATTGCCTTAATTCATGTTTTACATGTGTTGATTCCTCATCCACTCAAACCAAGGATCCTGATAAGCTTTGATCAGCTGTATGCTGAACCTTTCTTCTACTCGAGATATGGACTCCTATTCCACGGAGTCTAATAGCATTCAGGCTTCAGCTACACAAAACACTTACAAATAACAAGGTAATGTTAAAAGCAAATTACTCTTTATATGAAAATGTCACTTTGATTCCTGGGCTTTTCTTTCCATAGTTTTAAATCCTGAGATTTTTTAACGTGGACATTCTTCGAGGTTTCACCCTGAAGTTGATCTCGCGCAAAAAAAAAAACACTAATCTGCACCTCCAAACATAGTTTCGTAGCGCTTGGGATAAATAAGGTCTCTTTCAAAAGATGTAATGAATACCTAATGCATACTATGTCCATTTTTAGATAAATTAAAAAGCAGAAAATATGTGTGTTATTTTCAAAGGCAGATTCTGCATTTTTTTTTTCCCTGTCTGTGCCCGTCCGTACGGATTTCGTACGACTGCCACGTGGCACATTTGTGCTGGTTAGTCAAAGTCAAACTTGCCTATTATGCTTTGTAATGTGCTTTTGAAAAAATTTTAGGTATCCATTATGCAATGGAAGAAGCCGGGCAAAGGCCATTCTGCCCGGTTCGGCTTTTCAAAAAAATTTAGGCTTAGCCCCTCCGAGCCTCGCCCAATTTTTTTTGAAAATTCTTACCGAGCAAAATGGTCTCTGCCTGGCTCCCTTCCATAATAGGTTAAAGATATCAATTTGCACCTTTATCATGTTGAAAATTGCTAACTATCTAGATTTTCTCATAGTTTTTAAGACTTTTAGTCATGACCCTAATGGGGGTTTGGACCATTAGGGGCTGCCTTGGACATAGGGACTGGGCCTAATCTAGATAGTAGTTGACTAGGACCATGGGGTCACACCCGCATGATTCTAAGGTAATGCGTACTGGGAAGCACTCACTACATCAAGACGTGCGATTTCTAGCACTTCTTTTGAGCGTTTGTTTGAAAGATATAATCTAAAAAGTGGCGCGGGGGAAGCGGGAAGCTCGAGTGTCGGGTCCATAGGGTGGCCTCGGTATAAGCCTTGCAAATGTGAACGTGTTTTTCAGAGACTTATAGGGAGCCCCAGGACATTTCAAAAATCTCTGCTAACCGAGAGTTATACAGAGGTTCATAAGGAGGGTTATAGGCAGGTTCATAAGGAGGGTAATAGGGAGGGTTATAAGGAGGCCAGAGGCATTCCAAAATACTCTACTAACTGAGGCTAATATCGTGACTGATGAAAAAAAAGGTTCCTCGGTATAAACCTCAGAATGTTACAGAATGAAAATGGATGGCACAAATTTTTTTTGTTTATCAACACATTGAATTCCATTTTCTATCAACAACAGTCATATACACAAGTGAATAAAGAAATTTATGTATGAAAACAATATCATATTCACAATTTGGGTACTCACATGCGTCGACTTTTTGTTTGATGTCAACTAATCAAATAATAAAGTGCAATTGCATATGTGAGCAATGTGATTAATATAAGTTGCAATACATTGTACTGTCTCACTTATTCATTTGCTAATTCCTCGTTATTATTTGTTGCATCATCATGCGACAAATCTACCAAACCAAACTAGTCTATCTCTAATTGTACCCAAATATCTCCTATAGCTTTGTTATTAATAAATTGATCTTCGCAAGCTAATGGCAATAGTGACAACAATCGGAGATCGAGAAGCTATGCCGTGCACGTTGATCCATCCGATGATGGTGCATCACGCTCAATATCATCATTTCCTTGTGATCAGTCTCTCTCTCTCTCTCTCTCTCTCTCTCTCTCTCTCTCTCTCTCTCTCTCTCTCTCTCTCTCTCAAGCATGAAACATAAATTAACACAAACCGTAAACTAGTAGCATGAAACACACACATGCACACACACAAACACACGCACGCACACACCCACCCACCCACACGCACCCTAAACACACATGAAGAGAAAAACAGAGAGAACATTATAGAGTGCTAATCAAAACTCCTGAACCACACGATTATATCCTACTCCAGAATGTCACCACATGCTCCCTCCCTGCGGGGTTTGGGCTTTCTTGTGGAACTCATCTTCCAACAAAAAACATTTGAACCACGCCTTTAACGGAAGAAAACAAGGGCTACACACCTTCCTAGAATTGGGAGTGTTGGTTACCTTTAACTCTCTCTCTCTCTCTCTCTCTCTCTCTCTCTCTCTCTCTCTCTCTCTCTCTCTCTCTCTCTCTCTCTCTCTCTCTCTCTCACGTGAATGAGTCTATTATGGGTGATTGGATATGGAAATCAAGATTAACTTCATCTAATCATTCTATTTGGAATTTTTCTTTTATAAGAAAGTGAGAGATTAATTTCATCTAATCATTCTATTTGGATTTTTCCTTTTAGAAGCAAGTGAGAGATACTTCATCTAATTATTCTATTTGGATTTTTCCTTTTAAAAACAAGTGAGAAATTAACTTCAAAGTATCGTGGCACTCATCCTATCGTTCAATATTTATTGGCCAAACTATACTTGAAGTGTCATAAGGGTCAAAGATTAAAGCATTTCGAAAGAACACTTTAAAGAGTTTACCTCTCGTACTCTTGGTTTCTCTGTGTGCACTCCATTGGCCCAAATATGATCGTTGACAATCCTCCTTGTCCGAATCCTAAGGCCTTTGCATTGTGTGCATGTACATGGTATCCTCTCATCATATTCTGGTTGAAACTGTAAACTGGTCCAATAATCCAATTGTAATGGAGTGGTGTCTTGGCTTTCCAAAGAACAATATACTATATCACAATCCTCAACCAAATCGGAGTGCATCACTATTACAAATAAAAAAATTATGACATAAATCAATATACATACATGTGATGGATCAATAGGCGGTCTACGTCAATTGATGGAAGAGCTTGAAGATGAACCAATCAATAGTTGCTCATTGTACTTTAGTCTTGCTTGTTCCTTTTTTATGTCTTTTAAGTCTTCCAATTCTTTCACTAAAAGCTCTACACTTTTCCTTAATGGATCTGTCTTTTTGGACTTTTCCATTCTTCGTCTCCTATCTGAGCTTTCACACTTAGATTTTCTATAACTAATTTCTTTTTCAGACGACAAAGAATAAGATGAAGAATCGGAAGACTCTTCTTCACCTGTTGAATCTGATTCTAACTCAGACTCCGTCGATGAGTCAGATTCTTCTAGTCTCTTATGTTTCTTATTAGTACTCTTTCTATCATTTCTTTTTTTTCTAGAAATTTTAGAAGTTTCCATTACACAAATAAGTTGCACAAATAATAGCCTCTCCCCAAAAAGACTTAGGTAGAGATGAATCTAGCCTTAAAGCCTTTGCATACTCACAAAGTGTTCTATTCATTCTCTTGGCTATACCATTTTGTTGAGGACTATAAGTACATGTAAGCTCTCTTTTAATGCCATTGGATTTACAAAACTCTATCATCTTGGTGGAGATATACTCTCCGCCATGTCACTCCTCAATACTTTAATTCTAGCATCAAGTTGATTCTCAACTAGAGTTTTGAACTGAACAAAAGGCTCAAATACTTTACTTTTGGAATCCAAAAGTTCAATCCAAGTGTATCTAGAGTAATCATCAATAAAAGATACATACATAGATTCACCTCCATTAGATTCTTGAGAAAAAGAGTGCACATCACTATGAATGAGATCTAATGCTTTTGTAGATCTAGTGGAAGAGTTAACAAAAGGTAGCTTGTGTACCTTTGAGAGGCTACAAGCTTCACATTTTTTTCCACACTTTGAGAGTGTCTTTGGAAGGCCAAGAGCAAGATCCTTGGTGCATAGCATCTCCATTGATTTGAATTTGGGATGGCCCAACCTCTTGTGCCATAGCTCCACTTGATTGAGCTCCTCCTTAGCCATGTTCGCACTTCCAAAAAAAACATTAGCATAACACCATTCCACATCAAATCTATAATGGATACAATGGAATTTTACAAGCACATCATTAGTTTCACTCTTCACAACTTGTTTTGAAGCTCAAATATTGAAAAAACACAAATTTTCTAGTGAAAGTACAACTCCAGCAGCCTCTCACACATGTGAGAAGTACATCTGAACTTTACAGACTAATCTGAACCTCAACATCACAAGTAAACTATTAGTAAAGGTCACCCTCCTTCAAAATGAATCTTGCAAAAATGCTTTCACCAAAAAAAGATATTTGGATCATCAACTAAGCTCTTTGACTTGGCTCTGATACCATGTCAAATTTCAGAGTTTAAGGACTTAATTAGATCTAGCTTGGGATCTTGATCTACATCAAGACTAGCCTCCAAATCAAGCTTATAGTTGACAATTATTGTGATTCCAAGCAAGAACAATCAAGAAATGATGATCCACGGCTTCACACATGTGAAGTACAGCTACTGTACGGCTGGATAACAGAGAAAACACCAAGATTGCACACAAACCAATGTTTCTCATCATTAGGTTCACAATGGATCCATCATGGATCAAGTACACAATCACCATAATCTCTCTCTAAGCTGCATCCAGCATGTGTGGGACAACTCATTGTACTCATCCATATCCACTTTGAATAAGATCTATCAAGTTTGCCACATCATCCATTGGTGGTTTTTGTTGACCTTCTAGATTCCTACAATCTAGGACCTAACTCCTATAATTTAGGAGATGTCATATTTGACTCAAATGAAAGCTAATCAAAATGGATCTGAATATTACAAGTGTCCTTTCACACATGTGGATAGGTCCTCACACGTGTGAATCCACATAGATGTCAAATACATCAAAAAACCATGTGAAAATTGTAAATTCTAACAACAATGAGGCATAATCACTTCTAAATCATTGTTACTTACTCTTGACAGGGTAATAGGGTGTTTGGAAGCAGTAAATGCGATATGAGGGCGAATGGTAGTGAAATTGTGTGGAGAAAGCTAGTATTGGTGACAAAAGTGCAGTTTGGCGGTGTGACTACTCATCATTGGCGACGATTTTGAGAGGGCAAGCAATCACGGGTGAGAGATAGTCATGATATGCCAGTTATAGGTGAAAAATTATTGTGATCAGTTTCAACTCTTGGGGTTAGAACCGACCAATGTCACGTGGTGTTTTGGGGGAACGCTCTCACAAGCATGATCGGCAGTGACAGTGACGAGTCCAGTGATAGCTTCATTGACACACACATCTATAGATTGAAAAGTTCTCGTTCGGAGGGAAATATGGGCCAGATGTTTGACATTAAAGCTAAGAGAAAGAAAGCAAAATCAAATGCTAAATTTGGTGTACAGCTTGTGGTAAAGAGGGACATTCTAAAATGAATTGTCCTAATCTGCAAACCAGCTATGTGGAGGAAGAATTATTCCTCTGTCCGGTTGTTAGCGGACTTTGGATCTACAGATCCTAGTATAGAATTGTCTCGCACACAGGCGGACTTGTTTTCTGTATTTTTGTCTTCTGACTTCTTGTCTTGCTTACTAGCATTAGACTATTTGTTCATGGCTTGGATCCATTTGTCCTTCTCTGAACATTCAATTGCTTCCTTAAAAGTCTGTGGTTTGCCACTGAATCCACATAACTCTTCTGATGTAAAAGCAGAGCTGCCTGGCACATATCTTGTTGGCGCTCTTCGTTGTCTTGTCGACCTTCTAGGAGATCCTCCTAGGATAGCAATGCCTTTGCCTTTGTCTATTCTGCTAGGTCCGGAACCATCTTGGTTTACAGGAACTGTAGCAGTAGATTGCCTCTCAATTCTTTCGTCTTCTGATTCGTCACTCAAATGTGAAGCGACTCAAAAATCTTTGTTTTCGTATTCGTCTTCTGCTCCCTCTATCACTGGTAGCATATCATAGTACCGTCTTTCCAGAACTTCATAACTGACAAGATCATCGTTGGCCATTGTCCTGCTCTCATCAAATCTGACATCTCTCACTGTCTTCACAGTGTTCATGTCTGGCATATAGACTCTGTAGTATGACGAATTGTTGTCATAACCTACCAGATATCCATGTTCAGCTTTCTCATCAAGCTTATCAGGGATATGTGCATAAGCTGCACAACCAAAGATTCTGATGTGAGACAGGTTGGGCTTTCTACCCCACCATAATTCGTGTGGTGTCATGTGAGGGACACCAGACTTCAATGTCCTGTTCTGGATGTATGCAGCTGTAGCTACTGCTTCAGCCCACAGTACCCTTGGAGCTTTTGAATAGGCCATCATGCATCTGGCAGCTTCCATCAAGGTCCCATTCTTTCTCTCTGCAACATCGTTGTGCTGTGGTGTGTAAGCTGCAGTCCTTCTGTGAATGATACCACGATCATTGCAGAAGTCAGTGAAGCGATTTGAGATGTATTCGCCACCTCGATCTATCCTGATCTGCTTCACTTTGTTGTCGGTGCATCTCTCTGTTCTTTATCTGCAGGCAGACATACCTTCAGATGATATAGATTATCTTTTTTTTTCGTCTTGAGTGATCAGGGTACTGGTACTAGCATCAATAACATTGCATGCTTCATCAAAAAATGTCACACGCATCCCTGCATAAGCTATCCTTGCCACAGAAACCAAATCCTGCTACAGTGTAGGCACAAACAGAACGTCTTCGAGTTGTCTGTCTCTACCATTTGTGTTGAGCCACAGTGAACCAATACCGTTCACTTGATATTTGGATCCATCTCCAAGAATAATGAATCTTAATGGATCTGCACTTCAAAAATCAGACATGATTCATCTTGATGTCACAAAGTGTGAGGTAGCTCCTGAGTTTAGGATCACCTCATGTGTGTCAAATGTTGATGCTACACACACATCTGCACAAATGTAGGCGGTCAAACAATTTCTGTTCGATCTCTCTTCACCCAGCTCTCAGGCTCCTTGACATAGGATGAACTGTTGTTGTTCTCCTGTCTACTTTGTGTTGATTTATTCTTTGGGTTCAGACAACGATCCATGACTGCATGATCTTTCTTGTGGCAGTGGATACACTCAATTTTTGGATTGAGCCAGCACGTATCAACTATGTGCCCATCTCGTCTGCATCTCATGCAAGTCTTCTTGTCTCCACCTTGTTGTTTCGACCTCCCTTTGCTCTTCCATTCATTAGAGGAGGTTTAGACACAAAAAGGGCCTTTTGTCAAGATTCTTTTTTTTAATTTTTATTCACTTCTTTTGTACATGTGGCCCAATAGTTTCTTGACATAGTGGCTTTAACATAACGTTACTTCTCTGAGTCACATTTTGAGTCTACACTAAAAATGGCATAACTTTTGATTTCCATATCAAAATGCAACAAAAATTGGTGCCTTGGAAAGCGCTCGTCAAGCCTTTCCAATGATATATTAGATGTCATATTTCAAAGCTACTACTATAGAGTTATAGCAATTCAAAAATATTGACTAAAAATATTGACAAAATGCAAAAGAGATCTTGGCACAAATTCATATGCAACCCTTTTTGAGCTCAAACTTCCTCTTATGTGCCTTTGCTGGTCCCTTGTGCTTGTTGATCATGATCCTGCCTTTGATTCGACTCCCTCTTAGGCTTGAATTGTTTCTTGATCTTTTCTTTGTTGCCATAGAGGGCCTGGTCATAACCATCCTTGTGATCAAGATGTTCTCTAGCCTCGACTTCCTCTTGAATTTTGACAATTGCCTTTTCGAGGGTCATTGTAGGATCTTTCGCGAGCAGGAGTTTGGTTGTCTGGAAAGATCTGGGTAAGGCTCTCAACAAGTAAGTGAGCTATTTCTCAGCTGACACTACATTTTCTGCTCCAGAATTGTGTAGTGACGGGAATAGATCCTTAATCTTTCTTACAAAAGAAGTGAGGTCTTTCCCATCCCACTGTAGATTTGTCAACTGCTCTTCCAGCATCATTATTTGACTATGTGATTTCATTTGAAATCTAGTGAGTAGTGTATCCCACATCTATTTTGCCTTGGAGAGTGTTGCCAGGTCGAGTGTGAGACTATCTTCGATAAATGATGATAGCAAGGCTACTGCCTTGTCATTTTTCTTCCTCCACTCGCGTAGCTCTTTGCATGATGTTGTAGGCATCTCCTCTGTGCCATCCACCCAGGGGAATAAACCTTCATCCTTTATTATCAACAAGGTCTTCACTTTCCATGCTAGAAAAAAATTTGATCCTGACAAATCCAGAATTGTACAGATCTTGGACTGAATGCTGCTGATTGAAGCCATTGTTTCTGAATTCGTGTTCACTTGTTGATGGTTAATTGTTTGAATGCTTAAGCCCCTTGGATCTGATAGCCTTTGGCTATGTCAGACTTTGACAAGGTGGCTCTGATACCACTGATGATGAATTGATGCACTCAAAAAATGTGCAAATTCTAGCCAAAACAACTCTGATGACAAATTGACAAAATTAAATCACGAACAATTTGCGACACTCAAAATATTTCTATTCAAGTTGGATCAAGCAGGCTCAGCAACACAACCAAACAAAATGAGATGAATTCTAAATGAAAACAAAACAAAATGAAGCGAAGCGAAACTTGCACTGACATTGATTCATACTGAAAGCACAGATCGCAAAACAAAACGAAACGAAGCGAAATAATTCGCGACCAGATTAATCAGGCTATCAAGCTCTACAACGAGATGAGACAAAATGAAACAGACAAAACAAAACAAAACCTAGGTGAGCTTTGTAATTGATTTACCCTTATAGCTAAGTGGGATCGCGAAGCGAAAGGATTCGCGAACGAGATCAGTTCGTCAGAAATTCAGATGTGATTGCTGGTCATTGCTGGTTGTATCACTCCTACAATCCTTCAGAGCATAGTCAGCTACTGCTGATCTACGTTAACAAAATAATGTAGCATTCAACAATATCAAACCAAGGTGCGAAATTAAATGAACAAACGAATCAGACACACGAATACCATTAAATGAATTTACATTCAAGATCAAGCTCATCTAGATTAATAATGTGCACAACAGCTACAAAATCATCTATTGATTTTTTTTATTCTTCAAGCACTGCATGCCAGATCCACACAGTGCGTTGGCGTGAGAGAAATATAGCTCTCTCACAAATTCGAGTCTCGCTTACTAGCGGACTTTGGATCTACGGATTCTATTACAGAATTGTCTCGCACGCAGGCATACTTGTTTTCTATATTTTTGTCTTCTGACTTCTTGTCTTGCTTACTAGCATTAGACTATTTGTATTATGCATCAAACAGAAGGTATATAGTTCACGAACAATTTCGTGTCACGTTCTTGTAACTTACAGATTAGAAGGATTAAACATCTACAACTAATATGCAAATTACAAGAGTGGCAGATTAGCCACGATCTAAAACACTTCTGATGATGTCATGACATCAGATCAAATAGTTGTACCCCTTGGTACTTGGCTGATCTTCTTGGCTATTCGTGGGGCACGACTGATTTTCGTGTCATGTCTTGTCGTGTCGCCTTTTGTCAAAGGTTCAAAATTGAAAGCTAGCAAAGCTTTGGCATTAGAAACAAAATGTTTCTTCAAGGTCTAATCTTGTAATCAAAGGATATCTTGATCTTATTGAGGCTGCATACTTGCTCAAGGATGTGACAACCAAAGTTTCTTCTGCAGCAAAAGTTTTTGCAGCATCATCCTCTTCTACTTCCTTCGAAATTGCTACGGCGTCAACCTCCATGGCAGAAGAAGCTGTTGGCTGGTCTTGTAAAATAGGGGCACCCTGCAGGAGGCTCGACAGATCAATCTTCGTTGTCATAAGCATTTGTCTTGCTAAGACACCCTGTTCAGTCTCTATTAGAATGCCAAAATACTTGCAAAACTGTGAGATATGCGCTCCCACTACAGCAAACTTCTTGTGCTTGATCCAGCACAGAAATGGTTTGTATAAGGTGGTATTGGATTTCCACCAAAGAAACCATCTTATGGCATTGGTTGCAACCAAATGTCCTTTGGCTTGTTTTCACATCATATTCATACCAAAGGAGCCACACAAAAAGTATCTCAAGTTTCTTGTTTGATCTAGCATCTCATCAAGCTAGTTTTTGAGGAGTGTGAAGAATAGGCAAAATCTAGCTTGATCATTTTGCAATTTCATGTACATAGTGAAATCTCACATGTGTGGTGCATGTTCCCACGTGTGGAGGGTAGGCATAATTGTGAAAGATTCAACTAGTTTCATCACATTTTGCAAAATTTTCATATTTGGCATATTGAGGCCAAAACTTGTTTTAGACTTAGAGGTTGACTTTTCAAAGTTCATTAGTCTAAATTCTATCTGAATAAACACTTTTTGAAAGTATGGGAAAGATAGAATGCGAGTTTGAGTAGATTCAATTTGAATAAGTTGGGTGCATTGAATCTAGACCCAAAATTGGTAGGGTTAGCATTTTGGTGGGAAAGCCAAGTGGCCAAATAGGGTTTGGACCTGCTATAAAAGGATGTAACTCGTGGAGAGAGTCATCTTCTCTCTTCTCTATCTCATTTCATGCTTATACATGGTTCTCTTGGGTTCTACTATCCATTGGTGCACTATCTTGGTGATTGCTTGCAATTCTATGTGTAGAATGATCTATATTTGCTATTTTTGGATCCACACCTATGAAATACAGTAGCTTGCTGGTTTTGTACAGACAGCAACAGTACATAATCATTTCATTCAAGTTTGACCAAGTTCTATTAGTGTTTGCATCTCAAATTGTGTGTAGATGCTGATTTTTCTACATTGGTGAAATTGATAGTGTATTTCTCTTTCTAACCAAAGATCATTCAAGTAGATTGGATCTTAAGGATCTGAAATCTTTCACATGGTATCAGAGCTTGTGTTTCAGGTTATGAAGGAGGAAATCAGATCTATCAATGATTTGGTGAAGATATCAAGTCTAGAGCATGCTAGAGAGGATTCTACACCAAAATCGGATTTTTTGCTTTTGTAGATTGGATCTTTTGTAGATCAAAACACTAAATAGGTCAATATACTTGTTCAATTCCGTTTTTTGAATTCACATGTTGGATTTGGCCAATTTTTGGATCATTGGTTCAGCCTAAGTGGTGGCTTATAGATTGCATATCAAATTTTCAGCATTTGCATGTAGATTTGGAATAGTCAATTTTTTGTGATTTTGTCAAAACCCTAATTTTGATTGGATCTCTAGATAGTGAGGTTGCTGGACTTCATTTGAGTGTGTTTCAATCTTAGGAAGTGGCAAAAGTCATTAGATTGAGGATAGATCATAGGTTGATCAAGATTCCATGATTCTATGTGTTGATTTGCTTGGATAAGTGCTAGAAGAGAATTTGTGAGATAGTTTCAAATCTTGGTGATTTCTTTTGAAAGCATTTGTTGTTGTTCAAAGGAGTGCTTTGTGCATTGAAGCAGGTTGAAAGAGAACATCAGGTCATTGCTACATGGCAACCTCAATTGGAGTCATGTTGGAAGCCAATGATAGGCTTACCTCAAGTAACTATTCATTATGGAAAGTGAGGATGGAGTCACTTCTTGAGATGAATGATGTTTTGGATATTGTTGTAGGTTTGGAGGAGAGACCAGCAACACAACAAGATCAATTGAGGTATGACAAGAGGGCAAAGAAGGCTCTACACATGATAAAGATGAATGTTACCAATGAACTTCTCAAGGAAGTTGGTAAGTGCACATCATCTTTGGAAGCTTGGAATTCATTGAAGAAGCTTTATGAATCCAAGTCTACTTCTAGAGTGTTGACTCTAAGAAGTCAAATCTTTTCTTGTTTGCAAAAGAATGAAGAAAGTCCAAGTACTTTTGTTTTGAGAATGAAAGCATTGAATGATGAGTTAGCTTGCATAGATGAAAGCATTAAGGAAGGAGAGCTTATTCAAGTGATTCTTAATGGCTTGTTGGATGCTCATGCTAACATTGTTCAAAGTATTGCTATTCAAAAGACTTTGCCAAGTTTGATGGATCTTCAAGAGATCTTGATCAATGAGGAATATAGGCTTCAAGCAAGAGGTGGATCTACATCGACACTTCAAGAGGATGCTATGTTCACAAAGGGCAAATTCAAGGGCAAAACCAAAAGCAAGTGGTCTAAAGGGCAAGATCAAGTGGATGCTTCTTCAAGTGGCAAAAAGAAGGATAGATCAAAGCTCAAGTGCTTCTATTGTGGCATCAAAGGACACTTTGAAAGTGAGTGCTACAAGAAGAAGAGAGATCAAGGAGACAAGCGAGGTAATCTTACTCTTGATGAGGATGGTTTGGATGTGCAAGATGCAAATGATGATGCTTTTGTGATGTCTTCATGTATGCTTGCTAATGATGGAGATCTAGATCCTTGGTGGATTGATAGTGGAGCAAGTTCACACATGACCTTTCACAAAGAGTACTTCACTTCTTTGTTGGCATATGGAGATGACAAGAGGGTGATCTACACGGCCAATGAGGATGATTTTGCTTGATTTGATGGATTTTCTTGTTTGAAAAAAAAATCTGATTATTGAACATGGGAATCTATTCAGATCACAATTCTTAAGATCTATTTGGATAAAAAAAAACAACAAAAATTGATCATTTATTACCCTCTTACAAAAAACCTTCACCGAGTTGCAGGAAGCTTCGGTTTCATTCGCAAATCCTATAGATTGAAGGACAGAGATTAATTCCTAGCAGATTTGCAAAAATATAAAAAAAATATCAAAAAACACTAAAAATTCATCCAAAACCCTATAAACTTTGTTCGATTCACTATGCATAGGTGTGATTCAAACCTATCTCGACAAAGATTAATACCAAAAATAAAAGACCAAAGTGATTGTTCATCTAGTTGTTGGTAACCTTTTGTGAAAAATTTATACCTTTTTGCAAAAATATTAGTTCTCTGAGAAGAATCTTCACCTAAACCTTTGCCAGAGTTTGTTTAGTCCCATTTACTATTTTTGATAAATTAGTAAGTTGGACAAAGGTTTTCCAAAGGTCAGTTGTCATATTGTCATATTTTTGTCAAAATAGCCTCTTTTTTGCAAAAATACCAGTATTACTCTTGATTCTTTGCCAAATCCTTCGCCGAGTTTTCTGAGGATTTTAAATATAGTAAGTTATCATTTGTGAGTTCGGTGAAGAATAGATCTATTAGGATCTTGAAAAAAGTCTATTTTTATCCTTGCCAAGTTACAAAAATCTTATTGCTTGTCAAAAAGAACCTTCGCCAGTTCTACCATATATTCATTTGTGTCAAATTTATCCATTGTAAAGTCAACGAAGGTTAATTTTACTATATTTGTCAGAAAACAGCCAGATCAGTGTTTTTTTTTTTTTAATCAAAAATAACAATGAAAAACTTTTGTCGAGTTAATCCTTGTCCAGATAACCTTCGTCTATACTATTTTTAGGTTCTGATCTACTAGATCTAGCCTCTGTCAAATTTTGAAACCATTCCGTTATATTCTAGTAGTGATTCTGACAAAAATCATCATTCTAGTGTTGAATCGCTTGATCGAGATCTATTTTTCAATATTCAAAAATTTGATTATTTTCAAGTGATAGAGATTTTATAGATCTGATCTGATTAGATCTGATTTGAGATAGGATTTTGTTTGAAAAATCTAGATCCAAATTCATTATTTGATTGTCGTAATTTGAAATTATGGTTGACAGAAGACCATTGAACCCACCACCAATTGTTAGAAGGTCTCCTCGTTTAGAAATACCAAAGTACAATGGGTTATCTTATCCCATCAAATTTTTTCAAATCTTTTCTAAATCATGTAGGGTTTATGACAAAGAATTTCCACAAGATAAACTTCAGTTATCCCCTATGGCCTTAAGTGCAGCTGTTCAAGATTGGTTTTATAACCATGAGGAAGCAGAACGTCAAAATTGAGAAGTGGTTAAAGCCACTCGCATTACGAGATTTAAGCCCAGAAAATTTATGGAAGATCTCTTTCTCCTTGTAAGTAAAATTAAAATGGGAAAGAGAGAGGCAGTACGAGATTATATTGAACGAGTTAAACACCTCAGATCTGAGTGTGATCCCAATCTAATCAATGATGATGCTTTGATTGTGTGGTTTTTAGCAGCTCTACCTAAAAGAATTAGACTCGAGCTAAAACGCCATAATAAATACGCTACAATACAAAGCGCTATGGACGATGCAATTCGTGAGGAGGATGAAGATTCTGATGACGAACTAAATGTTGGAATGTTGTCTTATACAATAAGGCAAACCACGACAACATCCACCACCATTGCATCAGCAAATATCAATGCTACTACAGAGAAGATGATTTACGAGTTCGAAAAACTTGGTCAAAAGCAACAGATGCAGCTGGAAAAAATGCAGTCCCAGTTTGACGAAAAGCTAAAAGCCTTGGAAGAATTCATGGAAAAACGAACAAAGTGACTTGAAAAGTTTGCAAAGATATTTCCTAGCCGAAAAAATGTCTGGAGTTCGATTTGTGCAGGCAATCGTACTATGAATGAATATTCAACATTGAAACAACGAATGACGAATATTATTTGTCATCTGTGCAATTCTACGGGATATGAAACAGCCTTTTGTTCGTTTAATCCTCGGATTATCCAGCAAAGGTATGCTAAGCTTCAGTATTGAGAACCTACTTATTCAAAGGGTCCTGACAAAAAGCCTTTCAATTTTGGCCTTGAATTTCCATAATGACTAGCTCTGCCATCTCCAACGAGACAAAGTGCTCCTCTTGCTAATCTAATAGAACTAGAATGTTATCATGCTAATGAGCAATGGAACTATAGTAATGATCATGAGAGTGGTCCTTTAGAGCAATATGTTATCTATGTTGTCGCGCAACAACAAGCAGCTAGACAATGGACCAAAGTGCCACTTGGATGTTTTGCATGCAAAGAGAATCATAGAGTTGTTGAATGTCCAAACAAGAGGAAGGTTATACCATTTTGTAGAGAATGTGCTTATGGACACTATTATAAAGAATGTCTTGCAAGACCCAAACCACCTCCGGTTACTGCTCCAGTAAATATGATTACAATGAGAAAAAGACCAGTAGTTCAATCTGAACCAACTGTACCTTTGATGGTTGTTACCAGAGCTTAGAAACAAAAAGAAGTTATAGTTGATCCAATACCTATTGAATCTGCACCAATTACAGATATACCTACCGCATCAGGGGTGTATCTGAATCACAAAGTAGAAAAGAAAAGATGATATGTGACAGTGGATTAAATAGTTGCGAGAAGAAGAAGCCGAAGAATCCACTAAAGTAGCAGCCGAAGTCCATTCTCCTTCTATGCCACAAGAAGATCCAAGAACAGATGTTAAAACACAATTGCACCATCATGAAGAACCCTTCAAGATGATAGAACCAGAAGCATCGCAAACAGAAATGATCATAAATATTCTGTCTAGCAAGATGGATATTACATTGGGATTCTTAAGCTGGTGCCGAAAGCAAAAGAAGTATTAGCAGAAAGATTGACTCAAATGGAATCACAAGTCTATCAAAAGGCACATTTTTTGTGCCAAATTTGAAGACATGAACGAGGTACTCAATGTAGGAACTGCCTGGGAAAGTGAGCAGAAAAACATCACCCTACCCATACAACATAGACAGTTTGGTAAAGAAGTAGTCGTGATTGATGGAGGTTTAGGAATTAACTTGATTTCAACCAAGCTATGTGCAAAATTGGGACTTACAAAGCTAAAGCCTGCCACTTTTGCCATTAAGTTACATAATCAAACGATAGTTTGACCTAGAGGGATGGTTGAAGATGTACCTCTCAAAATAGCTGGAGTGTAGTTTGTCATTACTTTTGTAGTAATGGACTTACCTGACGCGCCAAATGGATATCGAGTTTTATTGGGGCGTCCATGGTTACGAGTTGCGTGTGCGATCAAAGTAGATCCAATCACTTAGACTATCAAGCCAATAGTCCAAAGAGGAAATGACGATTCATCAACAACAAATCATACATGTGATCGACAAGTGAAGACTCTAGGAGCTCACTATGACTCTCAAACCGACATTGTCAATTGGAATCAGGCTCTTGCAACAGTACAACAGGCTATATGTGTCAACAAGATAATCAGTCCGAATTGAGCAAAATTTTCTTACTTGATCGAACTTTGGATACACCGCTCACTTTTCCATTGAATATGATGAACTTAGCTTGGATATCACCTGATCCAACTTCGGATCCAATTGAAGATGATTTAATACATGTTAATCATGTCTGGATTTACGATGGAGGTGCAGAACTTACGGATGAATAGATTCTCAATCACATGGATCCTACAAGATTTGGAGTTCGGGATATTTTGGCTGAACCGACAATGAAGCTGCCAAAAGCAGTTATATTAAAGAAAGAGAAAGCTCCAGGACCAATGACAAAGAAACAAGCTAAGCAACACTACAACACGGTCATGAAATGGGAAAAATCATCACGAAAAGTTGATTCTAAGAATGTACCCCCTTTATTGGATAAAGGAAAGGGAAAGATCAAGGATGATTCTTCAAGAAAAAATTCTCGCAAGGAATCACCATCAAGGAAGTCATCACCTTCATAGATGAGCACATCATCAAGAAGGTCATCACCTCCAAGATCGATTCTTGCTAAGAAAGCTAAACGGAGATCAAAGATCAAACCTTATGAGAAGGAACAATCAGAAGAAGTCCAGCATGATATGCCAGAGCATTTCAAATGCTATGCTTTGGATGATGTTGTGATTATGTTACCAAAAGCTCATCGTGAACCAAAAGAAAAAGAATCAGAATCAAAGGAGGTTTACGGTGGACCAGATAGAACTCAGCCAATGAATCTTGCTGAACCAGGGAAGCCAGAGAAGATTGTTCAAGTTGGAGCACAACTTACTCCTGAACAATTTCAAGCATTAAGAGGATTATTGATCAAGTACCAAGATTTTTTTTCTTGGATGTACAAGGATCTCAAAGGAATTTCTACCTCGGTTATTGAGCATATGATACTCTTAATGCCTGATGCAGTTCCAAAGGTCACAAAATTTTATCGCTATAATCCAAATGTTACTGAACTTTTAAAAAAGAGCTACAAAGGCTACTTGAAGCCGACTTTATTTATGAAATCGAACATACAGAATGGATTTCTCCGATTGTCGTCGTTTCTAAGAAGAATAGAAAGATGAGAATTTGTGTGACTCTCAAAGCTTTAAACAAAGTGACGCGAAAGGATCACTTTACATTACCCTTTACTAAAAGCATATTGGAGCGTCTTGTTGGAGTGGAAGCATACAGTTTCTTGGATGGATTTAGTCATTACAAACAAGTCAAGATTGCACCTGCGAATCGCCATAAAACAGCTTTTGCAACAAAACGGAGAACTTATGCTTATACAGCATTGTCTTTTGGACTTTGTAATGCACCTAGTTCATTTCAAAGAGTCATGCAGTTTGCCTTTAAGGACTACTTGTAAAAATTCTTTGAAATCTACTTGGATGATCTCGGAGTCCATAGTGCCGATATAGACCACTTGGATCGTTTGGAAAAAGTGTTTGAACGTTGTCGCAAATACCAAATCTCCTTAAATCCAGAAAAATGTCAAATTTGGATCATTCATGGAGCTGTCCTTGGACATGTGATATCAAGACATGGCATTGCTATGGATTATTCCAAAATCAAAGTCATTTTGGAGTTACCACCGCCAAGAACAATTCGGGGAGTCTACGTGTTTATGGGTCATGCAAATTACTATCGGATTTTTATTCTATTCTTTGAGGATTTAGCAAGACCTATATACAAATTGACTATTGTACCAGTTTGGACATTAGAGACGTTGGAAGCATTTGAAAAATTAAAAAAAGCTTTATCTTCAACGACGATACTACGAGCTCCAATTTGAACAATTTAGTTTTATGTTCATACTGATGCATCAAAATATGCCATTGGATCAGTTTTGACGCAGCCAGGTGAATATAATAAGGATTACCCTATCAAGTTTGCAAGCAGATAGTCTGCTTATAGATCTGGAGAAGAACTATTTGACAACCGAACGCGAAACATTATCCATGATGTTAACTTATCTATTGGCAATGCATTTTGCATTTTATACTGATCACCAGCCATTACTTTATTTGGTGAACAAGACATGTAATATGGGACATACTACAAGATGGCTAGTTTTATTGACTGAATTTGATTTTCATGTTGTGGTTCGAAAGGTAAACAACATTATTTGGCCGATCATATTTCAAGGATTGAATAAGCAATACTGAAGTGGATGATGAACTACCAGATGTGTTATTCTATGTTGAAGCAGGACCTGAGTGAGCAGCCGATATTGTTGAATATCTGATGCTAGGTCAATCGAACGATTCCTTGACAAAAGTGCAAAAGTGACAATTGATCCATAAGGCACAACCTTATCAATTGATTGCTGGACAATTGTATTGCCGAGGAATGGATGATATTTTGCGAAGATGTGTTTTGTCGCATGAAGTACCTGAACTTATTATGTTTTCACCTGACTGTAAAAGTTTGCGGACAAATACAGATACCAAAAATTATATTTAGTCATGTGATGTTTGTCAACGAGCACATCGTCCTACATGACAAAATTATGAATCTTTACATCCAGTTTTATCTCAAGCACATTTGAGAAATGGGACCTTGACTATGTTGGTCCTATTCATCATGCGGCACGAGGATCTCAAGCCAGATATATCATTGTTGCAATTGATTATATGACAAGTGGGTTGAAGCAAAAGCAGTTCGAGTTGCAGATGCAAAATCCACAGCTAAGTTTCTTTATGAAAACATTTACTAGATTTGGATGCCCTATCAAGATCGTAAGTGATCATGGAACACACTTTGTGAATGAAACGATAAAGTTTCTGTTGGAAGACTTTTTCGTTATTCATTGGTTTAGTACTTCATATTCTCCGAGGGGTAATGATCAAGCTGAATCTTCCAATAAGATTCTTTGCAATATTATGAAAAAAATGATCAAAGCAAGTCGTTTTGATTGGGAACATAAGCTTTATGCAGTGTAATGGGCATTCAGGACAGCTTACAAAGGTTAGTACGAATCAAACACCATTCCAGCTTGTCTATGGTCAAGATACAGTTATGCTAATTGAATTCCTAGTACCATCCTATGCATAGCAACAACGGAACAGTTGGATGATGCAAAATCCTTATAGATGCATCATGAGGCTTTACAAAAACTTTGTGAAACCAGATTGATGGCAGTTCATGCATTAGCAGCAGAGAAAGCCCGTCGTAAGGCATGGCACGATTGCCAATTACACAAAAAAAATCTGAAGGAAGGAGATCTAGCATTAATGTATAAGACAAAATTGATTAAAGGCAAATTGAAGTTCACAGGAAAGGAACGTATAAGGTGAAAGAAATATTGAACTATGGAGCGGTTATTTTAGAACATTTGGATCGAAAAAGATTTGACACTCCGGTGAATGGCAGTCGATTACACGAGTTTTGACAGCCAGATCAGCCAGTTCAACCAGAATGATCCAACACCTTGTTAGTTATTTTTGTTGTTTTACAATTTCTTTGTTTTTATCACTTAAGTGAATTTTCTTTTTTTGAGAAAGAGAGAAAAAAGAAAAATAAAAAAAATAAAAAAAAGAATGATAAGCGAAAGTCAGAAAAGTCATCAGAGTGGAAAAAGAGGACAGAAAGTATTTTCAGAAGATAATTTTTGATGAAAAATGACTTAGAAAATCACTTTTTGGATCATATTTTGCACAAACAGTCTTAGAAACTTTCGTCGAGATTTCAGATTACACATCCACCTCAGATCTACCTATACCGAGTTGGGTGAAGGTTCTTTTGTACAGTTACTACCTAATTTGCAGTTAGGTGAATGTTCAGCATTATGCCATTTTGGGAACCTTCACCGAGCATCAAATCATCATTATGAACCTTCACCAACATGCCAGATGGATTCAGAATGCCAAAATTAGGTTGGCCATAGGTTCATATCTTCAAAATTTGCATTTATTACGGTACCTAGGCGAATGATGCTCTCAAGCGAATGATAAACCTTCGTCAGATTTTGAAAACCTTCGCTAGATCAGTTCAGTCTCTCAAAAACTTTCGTCAAGATTTTTACAATCTAATTTCATAGTACTGAAGATGCCTGCAAATTTTTGTCTAGAACTGAATAGCCAAACTAGTACATTGTGTAATGGACCCTCCAAATCAGCCTATAAAAGGGAAGAATTCGATTTCATTTCTCACTTGTGCTAGCGGAGCTCTTGCAAAAATTTTCAGCGACCAAAACTTTTGAGACTTTCTACACTACTTTTTGATACACTCTTGCACCAATTTCCTCCAGTTTTTTACTTTTTCTCATCATGTCTTCTACTGATACCAGCCAGTCTCCGCACTATGTCATTCATCGTGGCGTTCCAACCAAGACGAACGTCATGATACTCCCTAGCAAAGCATGGTGGCTCAATGGATGAACCTTGCTGAGCCTTTGCTCACCACAATGGGGATTCACTAGCGCGCCTTTTCTGGGAAAATTAACATGGGTTTCATCATTGTGGCCTTTAGCACATGGACCGAGGCCAAGTCTAAATTTTACATCACCTACCAGACCGCTACACACAAGATGCGTGTAACTGAGGCCGCCCTTGCAGCCATAGGCATATCTTCAGGCAAACAGCTTTTGCCTAATCATAAGCACACTAAGAGTGTAATAAAGCCTTTCATCGATACCACTGATGACTTACACTGGACTAGTGACAGCTACCTAGTTGAATCCATATGTGTTGTCGCCCACCTACTGAACAATTTCTTGAAGGTTGGCAACCACAGGAAGGAGCGTATCTCTTTTCAGATCTTGCATCGCATCGTAGAGTCCAACTACAAGATAGGCTCTGGACCCTTGGAGCCCTATAACTGGTACAAAATGTGAAAGATTTCAAATCCTTAAGATCCAATCTACTTGAATGATCTTTGGTTAGAAAGAGAAATACACTATCAATTTCACCAATGTAGAAAAATCAGCAATATGCTGCAAAAACAGATCCATAACACCTTTGCCAATTACCTCTCCTTTGATGTTCTTGACTAGCTCCAAATTGCCAACTTCCCTTTTGACTAGTTGAAGCGCTTTGAGATCAACCTCTTGATCTTCAACTTGACCATCAAAGTCATTGAGCAAAATTTGTTTTCCAGATCCATTACTTGATTTTACAGCAAGATAACATCCATCCACTTGCATAGCTCCATGTATACAAGAAGATCCTCCAAAAGATGTTTCACTCTTCATAAGAGATCGATACTCAAGATCCATTGCTTGGATCCACTCCTCTTCTTTCCTTGCTTGATCTACACTTGTAGGCTCATCCAAAGAGGTTAGGAAAGCAACATAATTTCCAGAAACTACTTGCTTACCCTTTTGATCATATGTGAGCCTTGAAAGTACTTGTCTTTCTCTTGATGTTCTCCTTGGTTTTTGACTTGATGAAGGTCCATCATCACCACCATCCAAAGTAGGATCCTTCTCATCAACATCAAGAATGTTAGATCCATCTACTTTACCATCAATCATGCTTGAAGACACCTTTGGAATGTTTCCCTCATAAAAAATGACATCTCTACCAACAATCACTTTGTTAGTAGAAGGAATGTAAACCTTGTAGGCTTTACTCACCTCACTATATCCAACAAAAATACCTCGTCTTGAAGATGGATCCTCCTTGGTTCTATCATCAAGAGTAATGTTGACATAGCATGTGCATCCAAAGGTTCTTAGAAAGTTGACACTCGGTCTCCTCTTGAATAGCATCTCAAAAGGTGTCCTTCCATCCAAAATAGCACTCGGCCACCTATTGCACAAGAAATTGGCACACAACAAAGCTTGATCCCAAAATGGTTTGTCAAGATTAGCACTTAACCTCATAGCTTTAGCACTTTCACATAAAGTTCTATTCTTCCTCTCAGCCACTCCATTTTGTTGTGGGGTCCTTGATGTTGTATACTCCCTCTTGATCCCATGCTCATCACAAAAGGCCTTGAACTTGTTAGATATGTACTCACCACCATTGTCACCTCTCAAGCACTTGATCTTTGTGGAAAATTGGTTCTCCCTTGCATTCTTGAACTTGACAAAGACATCATACACTTCATCCTTGCTCTTTAGTAGATAGATCCAACAAAATCTACTAAAATCATCAATGAATGTTATATACATCTTAGCTCCACTATTGCTAATTGTAGTAAATTCATGAATATCCGAATGTATAAGTTGAAAAGGCTTTGTAGATCTAGTATAAGGTAGTCTATGTGACTTAGACAAAGCACAAGACTCACAAACATGCTTGTCATTACTTAAGGAACTTGGAAGACCAATCACAACCTTCTTCCTTGCCATTACCTCCAATGACTTGAAGTTGAGGTGTCCCATCCTTTTGTGCCAAACCTCTTGAATAGAAATTTGCTCCCTTGCAACACATCCAACTTGGTTAGCAATAACACAAGCATCAAGTCTGAACAACTTCCCTTGCCTTTTACCTTTTCCAATCAAGACATCCTTCCTTTTGATCAAACAAGCATCTCCATCAAACTCCACCTTGAGGCCCTTACTTAGCATTTGACTCACACTAAGCAAATTTTTGGTAATAGATGGAATAAACAAGACATCCTCCAAATGAACATTCCTATTTGTAGAGAGAGAAATAGGAATTGTGCCAATCCCTTTGGTTGCACACTCACCATCATTGGCCGTGTAGATCACCCTCTTGTCATCTCCATATGCCAACAAAGAAGTAAAGTACTCTTTGTGAAAGGTCATGTGTGAACTTGCTCCACTATCAATCCACCAAGGATATAGATCTCCATCATTAGCAAGCATACATGAAGACATCACAAAAGCATCATCATTTGCATCTTGCACATCCAAACCATCCTCATCAAGAGTAAGATTACCTCGCTTGTCTCCTTGATCTCTCTTTTTCTTGTAGCACTCACTTGCAAAGTGTCCTTTGATGCCACAATAGAAGCACTTGAGCTTTGATCTATCCTTCTTTTTGCCACTTGAAGAAGCATCCACTTGATCTTGCCCTTTAGACCATTTGCTTTTGGTTTTGCCCTTGAATTTGCCCTTTGTGAACATAGCATCCTCTTGAAGTGTCGATGTAGATCCACCTCTTGCTTGAAGCCTATATTCCTCATTGATCAAGATCTCTTGAAGATCCATCAAACTTGGCAAAGTCTTTTGAATAGCAATACTTTGAACAATGTTAGCATGAGCATCCAACAAGCCATTAAGAATCACTTGAATAAGCTCTCCTTCCTTAATGCTTTCATCTATGCAAGCTAACTCATCATTCAATGCTTTCATTCTCAAAACAAAAGTACTTGGACTTTCTTCATTCTTTTGCAAACAAGAAAAGATTTGCCTTCTTAGAGTCAACACTCTAGAAGTAGACTTGGATTCATAAAGCTTCTTCAATGAATTCCAAGCTTCCAAAGATGATGTGCACTTACCAACTTCCTTGGGAAGTTCATTGATTCATCTCAAGAAGTGACTCCATCTTGAGGTAAGCCTATCATTGGCTTCCAACATGACTCCAATTGAGGTTGCCATGTAGCAATGACCTGATCTTCTCTTTCAACCTGTTTCAATGCACAAAGCACTCCTTTGAACAACAACAAATGCTTTCAAAAGAAATCACCAAGATTTGAAACTATCTCACAAATTCTCTTCTAGCACTTATCCAAGCAAATCAACACATAGAATCATGGAATCTTGATCAACCTATGATCTATCCTCAATGTAATGACTTTTGCCACTTCCTAAGATTGAAACACACTCAAATGAAGTCCAGCAACCTCACTTTCTATAGATCCAATCAAAATTAGGGTTTTGACAAAATCACAAAAAATTGACTATTCCAAATCTACATGCAAATGCTGAAAATTTGATATGCAATCTATAAGCCACCACTTAGGCTGAACCAATGATCCAAAAATCGGCCAAATCCAGCATGTGAATTCAAAAATCGGAATCGAACAAGTATGTTGACCTATTTAGTGTTTTGATCTACAAAAGATCCAATCTACAAAAGCAAAAAATCCGATTTTGGTGTAGAATCCTCTCTAGCATGCTCTAGACTTGATATCTTCACCAAATCATTGATAGATCTGATTTCCTCCATCATAATCCTGAAACACAAGCTCCGATACCATGTGAAAGATTTCAGATCCTTAAGATCCAATCTACTTTAGAAAGAGAAATACACTATCAATTTCACCAACGTAGAAAAATCAGCATCTACACACAATTTGAGATGCAAACACTAATAGAACTTGATCAAACTTGAATAAAATGATTATGTACTGTTGCTGTCCATACAAAACCAGCAAGCTACTGTATTTCACACGTGTGGATCCAAAAATAGTAAATATAGATCATTCTACACATAGAATTGCAAGCAATCACCAAGATAGTGCACCAATGGATAGTAGAACCCAAGAGAACCATGTATAAGCATGAAATGAGATAGAGAAGAGAGAAGATGACTCTCTCCACGAGTTACATCCTTTATAGCAGGTCCAAACCCTATCTGGCCACTTGGCTTTCCCACCAAAATGCTAACCCTACCAATTTTGGGTCTAGATTCAATGTACCCAACTTATTCAAATTGAATCTACTCAAACTCGCATTCTATCTTTCCCACACTTTCAAAAAGTGTTTATTCAAATGAAATTTAGACTAATGAACTTTGAAAAGTCAACCTCTAATTCTAAAACAAGTTTTGGCCTCAATATTCCAAATATGGAAATATTGCAAAATGTGATGAAACTAGTTGAATCTTTCACACAAAACAATATTCGGGATTTGAAGAGAGCCATCAAGAAAAATACCAAACAATAGTTTGTTGTTGGTTCTCTTCTCTCCTCTTTTGTTGGTTCATACATTGATAATAAAATCCATGGATTTGTTCCAGACGTTATGTTATCAGTGTATGGAGAAACACCAGCCGAGTCGTCACACCAAGCTTCAAATTCTCACAGTTGTCGTCGTGTGCGCAGGGAAGTCGTCAGTCCTGACACACCTCCCATGTCATGTCATCGTACTAGGCAAACCTCTTCGGGTGCGCTTCCTCCCCCTACTACAATTCACACTGAACTTCCTATCTCCCAATCCATCGATGCTTCCCACGCCTCCGTTTCCTCACAGGGTCAGTCTGTGACCATTGGATCCACCATTCCAATCATAGCTGCCCAAGCCGCCTCACTCCCACAAACTCGAGCAATCTCATCAAGCACCTTGGATTTCATGGACATGTTCGATGATTCCAATCCCTTTGGGCTAGACGAAATTTTTGAGACGCCCAAAAGCCCAGGGCCCTTTGATCCCCAATCCCCTGAAAAAGGATTCGAACAGTTCCATGATAGTTTGACAGTTTTGATTTCTCATTCCAGATAGATCAGCAAAATCAAGCCGAAGTAGCACCAAATACTAGCAAGGTTGGCCATGTTGTTCCGTCTCCGAAGCAATTGACGCCACGGTGCCAAAAGGGTCTGAGAAAGAAGATACCTTTAAAGAAGAAGAACCGACATGACATCAATGCCAAACAAGCATGGTTCCTGTTGCAAAAGACACATAGTCAATAATCACATGTGGAGGAGGCCTCCACCAAATCCTGATCAAGCGCTTGTGGGTCCTTCAAACCCTATAAATGCTCAAGGGATTGAAGATCATGTCATACTACGTAGTTTGCTCAATTCATTTGCAGGTAAGTGAACATGATTTCGATCAGAATATTGTGCTTGATGTTACATCCAACGAACTACAACCATAGACGATTCCTGTGGATCCGCCTGTATTACAAGGTTGCATGCAAGAATTGTTGACTTGTCCATCCACACCTTCAGAATCACCTAGTGGATGGTTAAAAAGAATGGGAGTTTGTCTAGATTTTGGATCATCATTAGCATTGGATAAAGATTCTGTGGACAATGTTGACAAGGTCATGGTTGGGGGTATTCCCAACAAAGTGTAAATAAATAAAATCATTCAATAAAATGTGTTGCGAGGGCATAGCATCCTGTGCGCATAAGCCCATGGCCCAATGAGCACGCAAGTAAAGTTATAAATAAAATAAACTTGACTTGGGCCTTGGAATTAAAATAAAACTAGAGGCCCAAAGTTATTTTCAAACTTAGAGATTATTTTTTAGAGTTGGGTCCAAATTGGGACTCACATGAATCTTGTGATTACCAATGTACTTTTTGTGGACCCTTGGATCAAGTTGGGTCCAAGATGAATGGATAGGATCATTGAGAATATTAGCCAATAGGATTGAGGGGCAAGGGCCTTCCCCATTTTATAAAAAGGCACCATTTGTATACTATTTCATGCTTAATGAGAAGGAGGAAACTCTACCAATTTTGGAAGAGAAGCATCCTCATTTGCAATTCAATGCTTGTTATTGCTCTTTTTGTTTTCTATTGCTTCCAGGTTCATGCTTTTTGGTTTCAATAGTTTATGTTTCTCCTTCAGCAAGTACAATGTGCATTTGAGCTAACCTCCACCCTCCCTCTATCTCTCTCTCTCTCTTCTATCTTCTTTTTCCTCCATCTTTTCTAATCATCCCCTTCCTTTCACCTACAATCATGATGAATGTTAGTGTTGAGGAGTAGAGCTAAGGGAGAGTAGTGTTAGTGATGAGTAGAGTTCAGGGAGAAAGTAGAAAACTAACTAAAAATAGCATCTATGCATAGTTAGGTATCTATCCAGTGATCTAACCCTTGTTGACAGGCGGGAGGGCTATTCTATGTGAGATCTTCGATCCTATAGTGGCGTCGATGCCGGGAATAGGTTTCCACTAACTAGTTTAGCTGCATTTTAGCTATTTTCTTGCTTTTTAGAGTAGTTTTAGGTAGATTTTTGGGTGTTTAGAGTTACTTTTCTATATTTTTTTGTGTTTGGATTGTTCACAGCTAGCGGAGGAAGTGTGAGAGGGTAGAGGAGGCCCTGAACAGCTTCTAAGGGCTTGAAACCTAAACCAACCAGCCAAAAAACCATCCGATTCCTCCAGATCTACGAGCAAGCTTGTGAAATTTACGGTGAACGGACACCTGCGGAGAAGCTCATGTTGTTCCCCATGTCCTTATTGGCAGTGGCTCAGGATTGGTTTCTCAACCTGTCAGAGGAAGACAAATCCACCTGGGAAGCAGTTAAGGCAGCTCTTATTACGCGCTTTAAACCAAGAAAGTTCATGGAAGACCCGTTCCTCCTGCTGAGCAAAGTCAAGATGGGAAAACGAGAAAGAGTCAAGGACTATATTGAGCAGGTCAAACACTTATGATCCGAGTGCAGTGCAGCCCTAACTCCCAATCACATGGTGATCATGTGGTTCCTACCACGAAGCATCAAAAGAGAACTGAAATGACGGGAGCAGTACGCTTCTCTGCAAGAAGCTATGGAGGATGCCATCAGGGAAGAGGATGAGGGATCTGACGATGAATATCCATCCACCCATACTCCTACTCCCTCGATCGCATCATCATCATCAAACGCATCTGCTCTATCCATCGAAGTGTTGTTGGAGCAAATGACAAAATTACACAAACAGCAGATGGAGCAACTTATGGCGCAGTTTGACCAGAAATTGAAGACCTTACAGAGAGTTGGAGCAGTAATGCCACATCAACTAGAACCAAACCAGCTGCAGTACCCAAGATGAAAAATGTATGGTGTTCAATGTGCACACAAAACCATACAACGAACGAGTGTCCAGTCCTAAAGCAAAATCTGAGACTGACACATAGATTCTGCCATCTGTGCAATGCAACGTTGCATGATACGGCATTTTGTCCGTTCAACTCTCGGATTATTAAACAGAAGAGAAGTCCTTCTCAGACTTCCTATCCTTACCATTAAGGGGCACCCAACGTGGCACCAAGGTACGGCGCACCAAATCAACCACAACGTATGGCCTTACCTGCTCCACCAGGGCCAGCCAATCAACAAGTGGCCCATGTAGACCTGACAACAGCATAACCAGAGATGCAAATGCCACCTCAACCTGAGCAGCAGCAGTGGTACGGACCAGATGAACCATTCATGGATCCTACCATAAATGAATATGTTGCGGCCTATGCAGCTCAAACTCAGCGTCAAGGCGAAAGAAATTACGACTGCTACGGGTGTGACGAAGGACACAGAATTGCAGAATGTCCCTACAAGGGACAATATACATCCTTCTGTTGAGAATAAGGTTATGGATACTATTTCAAGAATTGTCCATTTAAACCTGAAACCAGTGCACCTCTGAACTTCATTGCAATACAGCAACCAGCATTTCCAACAGGGATGCGATCGGAAGGATGACAATTCCACGCTCATGTGTTAGCTGTTACGCGAGCACAGAAGAGGAAGGAAGTGGCTCCCTCGCCACCACCATCAGTCACTGACGACCAACCCTCAACTTCAGCGCCATATCCGAATGTGAGAAAAGAAAGAAGACAGTACCAGAAAATAAGACACTGGATACAGAAAACACAAGCGGAGGAAAAAGAGCAAGAAAGAGATAATCCTGCGGAACCTCCAGTTGGCGTCGAACAGGAACCGCAAACAGGCTCACTACTGCGCACTGATCAGAATGATCGATTGCACGAACATGAACCACCTTTTCACATGGTGGAGCCCGAGGAACCACACACTGAAAGGCTCGCACTTTTACTGTCAAGCCGTGTTAGTTTATCACTCGGAGAACTACTGCGGATTGCACCACAAGCAAAAAGCCTTCTAGTTGAATGGGCCACAGCGGATGAGGAGTCAGTAGCGCCTGAGCCCATATATTGTAAGGGCTATGAAGAAACAAATAACATCCTCCACATCGGAGCAACATGGGAAAGTGAGGAACACAACATCACTTTGCCAATCAAACACAAGAGATATGAGGACGAGGCGGCAGTGGTAGATGGAGGATCGGGTGTCAATTTGATCTCCACTATTTTGTACAAAAAATGGGGTCTACAAGGATTGAAGCCAGCAAGATTCACCATCAAGCTAGCTAATCAATCTTGTGTGAAACCAAAAGGTGTAGTTGCCGATATCCATGTAAAGATAGTAGGCATGCAGTTTGTGATTACTTTTGTAGTCATGGATATACCTGAATCTCCATCTGCATACCATGTTTTATTGGGAAGACCATGGTTGAGAACTGCGCAAGTAGTACACAACTGGAGTATGGGGAAACTCTCCTTCGAGAACAGAGAGCAGGCTGTAAAGGTTGATCCAACCACATGGGTGGTGAAACCTATTGCACCCAAAGCTAATGACAAATCATCCACTACAGATCACACGATTGATCGCCCAAGGGCAGCCAATATGGACGAATGCATTAGCAACTATTGACTGCCAGGCATGTCAATATGAATCAGATCCGGAACCTAGTACATCTTCACCCAAGTGTTACACTATGGACACACCCATCACATTTGGGGTGAATATGATAAACGTAGCATGGCTGTCAACGGAACCTATTGAGAACCCAGTGGACGATGATTTGGTTCCTTGACAACATGCTCTAACTTATAGTAAAGATATTGAGTTGACTGATGAACAGGTCTTACCCTACATCAGATCTTTACGGAACCAGGAAAGTACCAGCTCAACCACCGCAAAAGTCTGCTATGGCAAAAGTGTCAAGGGTTGATCGACCCAAGGCACCTGCGAATAAGAAGAATCAGTTGAAGCAACACCACAACCAGGTAATCCATTGGAGTGATCTACCCGATGAGGTGATAGCTACAATGGATGTGGATATTCGCAACCATGAGACGAATGTCACAGCAGTTCTGATGAAAGACAACAAGGACAAATTCACCAAAATGATAAAAAAGAGCAAAAAGAAAGTATTGGATTCCTTGAAGTCAATCAAGATGGACTCAGATACAGCGTCATCTTCTACACAGGTGATAGAAAATAAAAAAATGACCAGTCGGGCTAAGATCAATATGCTGAAAGAGAAATCTCGACGAGCGCCAGTTTATGAGATGCCTGAGACTTTCAAGAACTATACCTTGGACGACATGGTAATCATGATGCCGCAAGCCCAGAGAGAACCTGATCAAAGTCAGGTACCAGCGGAACAAGTCTTCAAGGGACCTGCGCGAACACAGCTGATGAACCTTGCTGAGCTAGGTGAAGAAGAAAAGATAGTGCATGTGGGGGAGCAGCTAACATCCACATAGTTCAAGAGACTACGATCGTTGTTGGTGGAACATAAAGACTGTTTTGCATGGAGTTATAGTGACCTGAAGGGCATTCCACCAATAGTAGTCCAACACACCATACCCTTGGTGGACGGAGCAGTCCCCAAGGTAAGTTGTTATTACCGTTGCAACCTGAATTATACTGAGCTAATCAAGCAGGAGTTGCAAAAGCTGATGGATGCAGATTTTATCTATGAAATTGAGCACACGAAATGAGTATCACCGATAGTTATAGTACCCAAGAAGAATGACAAAATGCAGATTTGTGTGAATCTGAAGGCGCTAAGTGCAGTCACCAAAAAGGACCATTTTTCTTTACCATTTACGGAAAGTGTCCTGGACAGGGTAGCTGGCGCCGAAGCTTACAGTTTCTTAGACGGCTTCAACGGCTACAATAAGGTGAAGATAGCCCCCCGGGACCAACACAAAATAGCATTCGCCACGGAATGGGGAACCTATGCCTATAAAGTGATGCCATTCGGTCTTTGCAATGCCCCAAGCACTTTTCAATGAGTCATGCAGGTGGCATTCAAAGATTATTTGCAAAAATTTTTGGAGATTTTTTTGGATGATCTGTGTGTGCATGGACCAGATTCAGAACACTTATCCAACTTGGAGAAGGTGTTACAAAAATGCCGTGAAAACCAGATCTCCCTGAATCTAGAAAAATGTCAATTCCTGGGTGACACATGGCTTGATTCTCGGCCATATAGTGTCAAGACACAGGATCGTCAGAGATCTATCTAAGATTAGGATCATTGTTGATCTACCACCACCGAGGACGATCCGTGAGGTCTACATTTTCATGGGTCATGCTAATTATTATAGGATCTTCATTCTTGATTTTGCAGAGTTAGCCCGACCAATTTACAAACTCACAACGGATCCACATTGGAACGAGGAAGTCCTAAAGGCTTTTCAGAAGCTTAAGAATGCATTGGTTTCAGCACCAATCTTACGCCCACCCAATTGGTCCATTGAGTTTCACGTGCATACGGATGCATCGAAGTATGCAGTTGGAGCAGTCTTAACCCAGCCAGGTGAGCACAAAAAGGATTTTTCAATCCGATTTGCAAGCCAACAGCTCAGTGATATCGAAATGAATTATTCAACTACAGAGCGGGAAGCACTGACAATGATCTATGTGGTTAAGAAATTTTGACACTATTTGATGGCCACACACTTTGCTTTTTATACGGACCATCAACCCTTGCTCTATCTTGTTAATAAACTTGCAACACCGGAAGAATCACCAGATGGCTACTTCTGTTGTTGGAGTTTGATTTTTGAATAGTAGTTCGCAAGGGAAAACAAAATTACATGGCAGATTATGTGTCACGAATCAAAGGGAAGGAGATTGCAAACCAAACCGACGATGAGCTGGCAGATGCTGCCTTATTTTACATGGAGACAGTACCAGAATGGGTCGCCGACATTGTTGAATATCTAATGCGGGGCCAACCAGACAAATCTTTACCAAAGACGGAACAACCAAAATTGATCTTAAAGGCTAGACCTTATCAGTTGATTGCTGGCCAGTTGTATCGAAGAGGTCCAGATGGAATTCTTCGGCGGTGTATCCTTCCTCATGAGGCCAGCCAGATCGTTTCGCTTTCACATGAAGGCATGGGTGGGGGTCATTTTGCATCTGACATTACAGTTCCCAAGATCCTGCAATTAGGATGTCGATGGCCAATGATTCATAAGGATACGAAGAAATACTTGAAAAAGTGCGATGTGTGCCAAAGGGCAAGGAGACCAACGAGATTGAATTACGACTTACTACACCCGGTCTTAGCCCAAGCACCATTCGAAAAGTGGGGATTGGATTACATCGGTCCAATTTACTCTGCAGCAAGGAGTTTCCAGGCTCGATACATAATCGTAGCCACAGACTACCTCACCAAATGGGTTGAAGCCAAGCCAGTAAGAGTAGATGATGCTAGGACCACTGCCAAGTTCATTTATTAAAATATCATTATACGCTTCGGATGCCCGGTGGAGCTAGTCAGCAATCGCGGAAGCCATTTCATCAACGAGACCATCAAGGTCCTGTTGGAGGAATTCTTCATGATCCACAGAACCAGTACGTCTTCTTATCCTCGTGGTAATGGGCAAGCAAAATCATCCAATAAGATCCTGTGTAGCGTGCTCACGAAAACAGTTGAAGCTAGCAGATCGGATTGGGAACATAAGTTGCATGCTGCACTATGGGCATTCAGGACAACATATAAAGGAAGCACTGATCAAACACCCTTCCAATTGGTATATGGTTAGGATGCTGTAATGCCAATAGAGTTTTTAGTTCTTTCATTAAGGATTGCCACCACGTAATGTCTTAATGAGTCCAAATCTCTACAACTATGCCACAAAGCTCTGCATAAACTCTGTGAAACACGCTTACTAGTTGTGCACACACTGACAGCTGAAAAGAAAAGACGCAAGGCATGGCATGATCGCAGGTTAAAAAGAAGGATCTTTGCTCTAGAGATCTGGTCCTGATGTATAAAACCAAGGCGATCAAGGGAATGTTAAAATTCACAGGCGAAGGTCCTTATAGGATCAAGGAAATTCTTAATCATGGAGCCGTGAATTTGGAAAAGCTAGATGGGACACCATTTGATACACCCATCAACGGTAGCCGGTTGCACAAGTACTGGCCACCACAGTAAGGCAGATCTTGATTGGGGATGGCATGTTACAAAAAGCTATTATGCTAAGCCATCACTGCTAGATCTAAGAAGATCAAGCCAAATCAAGCTAGATCCATCAAGATTCTGCCAGATCTGGCACAATTGGGAAAATCCATCAGAATCCACACTTGGTCCTCAACTAGTGGACTATAGTCCTTGGTCGTTAGCCCTTACGCGCCATTGGTCCTTAAAGTTTGGCCCTTGCCACTTGGTCCTCAACCATTGGACTATAGTCCTTGGCCGTTAGCCCTTATTCCTTAGATCTTGGCACTTAGCCCTTACGTGCCATTGGTCCTTAAAGTTTGGCCCTTACCCCTTGCCACTTGGTCCTCACCCATTGGACTATGGTCCTTGGCCGTTAGCCCTTACTCCTTAGATCTTGGCACTTAGCCCTTAGCAATTGGACCTAAGCCCTTATATCTTGGCCCTTAGCCAGTTGGCCCTTAGTCTTAGCCCGTAGACATTGGCCCTCGACCCTTGGCTAGTTGGCCCTCAGTCCTTAGACCTTAGCCCTCGGTCCTTAACTAGTTGGCCCTCAGTCCTTAGACCTTGACCCTTAGCTGTTGGCTCTAATATCTACGCCCTTAGCCCTTAGCCCTCAACCAGTTGGCCCTTAGTCTTAGCCCTTAGATGTTGGCCCTCGACCCTTGGTCCTTAGCTAGTTGGCCCTCAGTTCTTAGCTAGTTGGCCTGAGTCAGTCTTTAGCTAGTTGGCCCTCAGTCCTTAGTTAGTTAGCCCTTAGTCCTAAGACCTTTACCCTTAGCCGGTGGCACTAAGTTTTTAGCCGCTGACACTTAGCCCTCGGTAATCGGCAATTGGCCCTTAGCCCTTGCCTCTTGGCCCTTAGTTCTTGGCCATTGGGTCTCGACCCTCACTCCTAAGCCAGTTGGCCCATGGTCCTTAGACCATGACCCTTGACCATTTGTCCCTAGACCTTGACCCTTAGCCGTTGGAGCTTAGTTCTTAGCTGCTGGCCCTTAGCCCTTGGTTGTCGGCAATTAGCCCTTAGCCCTTGATTCTTTGCCCTTGGACCAATGCCATGACCGTAGGCGATTAGTCCTTAGCCCAAGGCCCTTAGTCCTTGACCTTAAAGGCTTTTTTTTCTTGTAACTTGCATTAATGTTTTTCATTATTCTTTTAAAGTTTTTGTTTTTTTCTTAGCTTTATAGATTTTATTTCTGATTATTTTTTAAAATAGTAACTATTATTTAATTAATTTTTTAATATGTTCTGTACTTTTTTATTCTCATTAATTTTTTATTTTATTGTATTTATTTATATTTTTTTTTGTGATTTTATTTTTAAATTATATTATTGATACATTTATTTTGAGAGTTTCTTTTGTTGTACTCCATTTTTATATATCTAATTTATTGTGCTATTTTGTATTTTATTTATTTAGAGTTTTAATTTAATATTCTAGTAAATAATCAACTTATTAAATTTCTATAATTTATTAGTAGATATATGCGAGTTTTTTGATAATTTGTTAATAGTTATATTATTATTTTTATTGATATATTTTTCTAGTTATTTTATAATTGTTTTGCTTATATTCAATTTTCTTTGTATTATTAAAGTTATTTTATATTTTAAATTTTATTCACTTTTATGAATATTTAATCTATTAATGTTATGATTATGTAATACTATTTGTATATTCTTTTTATTTCTTTCAATTTGTTTATTCTTTTAATTATTTTTGGGTTTTATAAATTTATGATTTTTGTTTAGTAGACGTTTAGTGTTATACTCTACTAATTTTCACTTTTCTGTTTTTAAAAGTTAATGTGTTTATGTTTTGTGTGCAATTTTTAATTATATATGTCTTTCAAAAAACAAGGAGAGGAGAGCACAAGAAAAAGACAACAATTATCCCATAAGTATTTCTACAAGCATGACAGAACTCATGAGTATATATAGATTCTGAAATCGTCCATTTCCAAGAATTGTGGCTCTTTAGCCACGATTACAACAAGCCAAAAAAGCCAAAATCAATTACATTTGCTTTTTTATGAGTTCAACACGTTGTTGACACGTGGCAATTCATAAATCCCATAAGCAAATGAACATCTATCCACAAAGATAGATAAACCCCCTCCCCATCTTAATAGTTAACATGATTGAGAAACCGTAAGGTCCTATGCGACCCTCTGCGACCTCTGCGGTCCTCCGTGGTCCCTAATGCAGTCCCTTTGTGGTCCTCTGCGGTCCTCCCACCGCGACGGGAGGTTCTCATTAATTTTTGCTTTAAAAAAAATTCGGAGTGTTTCATTTTTTGGTTAAAAAAAAATTCGGAGTGAACCTCCCGTAGCGGCGGGAGGACCATAGAGGAACCACATTAGGGACAACAGAGGGGCCGCATTAGGGACTGCATAGGACCACAGAGGAACCGCATTAGGGACCGCGGAGGACCGTAGAGGAACCACATTAGGGACAACATAGGGACTGCAGAGGACTGTAAAGGGTCGCATAGGACCTTAGAGGAACCTCAGAGGATCGCAAAGGGACCGCAGAGGGACCGCATTAGGGACCGTAGAGGACCGCGGAAGTCCGAACCTCCCGCCGTGGCGGGAGGACCGCAGAGGTTGCAGGGGTCCCCAAAGGAACCTCAGAGGATCGTAAAGGGACCGCATCAGGGATCACAGAGGACCGCGGAAGTCAGAACCTCCCACGGCGGGAGTACCGCAGAGGTCGCAGAGGAACCTCAGAGGATAGCAAAGGGACCGCATTAGGGACCGCGGAAGTCAGAACCTCCTGCCATGGCCGGAGGACCGTAGAGGTCACAGAGGACCGTAGAGGAACCTCAGAGGAACGCAAAGGGACCTCATTAGGGACCGCAGAAGTCAGAACCTCCCGCCGTGGCGGGAGGACAGAAAAGGTCGCAGAGGACCACAGAGGTCGCAAATGATCGTAGAAGAACCGTATTAGGGACCGCATTAGAGACCATAGAGGACCGCAGAAGTCAGAACCTCCCGCCGTGGCGGGAGGACTGCACAGGTCGCAAAGGGACTGCCCAGGGACCACATGGGGACCGCATTATATATATATATATATATATATATATATATAAAGATATTTTAGAGAGAGTGTAAGGGTTACCGTCAAAAAATTAACCTTGTGTCGCCAAAAATGTCACGCTCTGCCCACGAAACATGTCACGCATTTTACAAAGAAAAAAACTAAAATACATTTCCAAAAATAAGGTCAAAAAATAACACATACAATTTTTGTTTTTTGACATACACATATTTCAAATTTTTTTTTTTGTCCCGTCCCGCTTGCTAGCTCTCTCTCTCTCTCTCTCTCTCTCTCTCTCTCTCTCTCGATCGGGTCTCTCTCTTCCCCATCTCTCTCTCTCGATCGGGTTCTCCTCGACTTCTCATGCTGGTTTTGGATTTGAAAGAATCATGGGAGTTTGATCAATATGGCATAACAGAAGGCGATGATTGACGGACAATTGATAGAATTGCACACAAAAAATACTCACATTTTGTCCTCATTTGACTAGCTTTGATCAGTTTTTAGATCTTATCCTTCCCAGCAGGCAATGCACAGACAGGCAAACAAGACAGTCTCATTTTTGTTGGATCTTCTTTCAACCTCACCATCTTCCAAAGAAGCTCAATTGTTCCGATCCTACCTGCTATCATCGGTTCACACACAAATTGAAGCCCAGCTGATTTCTGCCCTTGCTATCAATCACCACAGAAACACATTGATGTATATTACTATCATTATTGGGAGATTTAGAGCAGGGAGGGGCGAAAAGCATGGCAGATGAACCTATTGTGGCTCAGACTTCTTTGGCTGATTAGAACAGAAGTTTTGTATATATTTTGAAAAAGGGAGGTTGAGGTCGAGGTCAAGGTCAATAGAGAACCTGGATAGATTTTTCATGCGAAATGTGTTCTATTATGGCGGTATCAGAGAATAGTTTAAAGTGGGCTGTTGAATCTTGCTAGATCGATTAAACAGGCATGGGAATCTGCTTGCAATTGCTTGTGATTGGTGGATAGAGCATTCTTACATCTCGGAATTTGGAAAGATCATAATGGAGATGGATGATGCCTTATCGGTATGAATCTCTCTTTCAAGAGTGTGCAAGCTGTGCAGCTCCCGTCCCAGTGGTTTGGTAAGAACGTCATCTGTAATCTTTTTCGTCTAGCAGTAGTGAGCTAAAATTGTTTGATCCTCAATTGCATCTCGCACAAAATGATATTGTATATCAATGTGTTTAGCTCTTCGATGAGATCCACCATTATTTGCAAAGAAAATGCAGCCTTGATTGTCACTTAGTATGCTCGCACAAGGAATGTCAACTCCCCATTCATTATGTTATACATATGTGTGATGATTTTGACTTGAGAAGAATTTCTTAGTTGAATGTAGAAGTGTCATTAGAGTTTCTCAACAAAAGCATTTAAAAAAACAGATCTGGCGTACCTGTTGATAGCAGTGATGCCGATCCTCTCTGCCCATCATAGGGAACTGTTAAGGCAACACTATGCAAAATCAAAGACCACCACTAAGTCCAAAGCAAATCATATTTATGCTGAATGGAGATTTTGCAGCCCAAACAATGGTTCAAGACTGTGAATAATGAAAGAGGGTTTGACAGGCCTGCAAGCAAATATGTGCTGCTGCAGATCTGATGACTTTTTTGTAGGAGATGGGAAGTTTTATAATCTTTGACACTCGGCCGATGATTGATCCATTAAAAATAATCTGAAATGCTGGTTCTCAATAGCTTAGGATATTTGAGTTACTAGACTTGTAGAATAGATAGGAGTCCCTAAAATAGTTGCTGAAAATGATTTGCAAAGTTTTTAATTATTTTTAGCCACCAATAAAAGAACTTCCACTGACTGTTCGTCAAAGATCCGCTATAAAAAAAATGGTCATTCGCCAAAGTTTGGAGAAATAAAATGAAATAAAAATTAGCACTCCCACCAAGGAAGGGAAGTGAAGAGAAGTTCTTTGATACCAAGTTAAGAATGTATCTACAAATTTAGCATGAAAGATAGAAAGTAACATTCCCAAAAGTTATCATTCACAAGCATTCTCCAATAAAGAAGACTAATAAAGTCAATGGTTGCCGATAGCTTAGACAAATCTCCAACAAAGATTTCCAATACAAAGAGGGAACTGAACTACAAAGAGCTTAAGACTCCAAACTCATGACTGAATAAGGAATAGCCTTTGTGCCTATTTATACTAAGCAAAAGCTACCTCCCTTCAATCTAACTTGGAGGGAAATATGAATATTCAAATATTAGGGCCCAAATTAGGAGCATCTTAAAATAATCTCAAATGTATTTTAAAGGGGTCTAAAAACAATTACTAAAGGAAGGACCCCAGACTCCAATAGTTGTGGGTCAACTTAGTGTCATATATCTCGCATGGATATAACATAATAGATATAAGGGCATGAACTTTGCACTACAAATGTATACTAATAGATACATTGTTGTTGTAGGACCAGTGGACCACGTAATCATATTCCTTGCCAATGGAATGTGCCGGTAATGCCATAGAATGACACCATAAATAGTAGTGAGCCACTTACTAAGACATTACACCATAAATAGTAGTGAGCCCAATATTTCTCTTTGTTTAACATCGTTTTTTGACTTTGGAAATAAAGTGGTTCACTTTCAAAAAAAAAAAAATTTCATATTCAAAATGCTTTCAAGTGAGTTTATCTTGACTTGGTATCATTTCTTTGTGTTATTTCTTTGTAGTACATGATAAAAATATTTACATTCTTGAGCACATATTGTGCATAATGCATCATGTTTAGAGATTCACTTGGAGAATCCATTTTCGTGATATTAGCCACTTTTAATGGTGCTCATGCCATATATAAACCATATGCCATACATGCTATTATTACTAAGATGGGGTTGTAAGCTTTATTCTACCTATCTTCTTTGCATACATTGAACTAATAAATTCATTTTGTAGTGTTTCAAAACCAAGATTTAAGTGGACCAAGCTTAAAACCAAAAACACAAGCATCCTATAACACACATAAGCATCGTAAAGCCTAATGCTAATGTTTTGTTTCTCATTATGTATTTAGAAATGGCCAACATAATGTCGGTGTAATGTTAACATTAAACATAGATAGTTTATGTTTGTGTTTTTACTTTTATTTGTTTTTTAGATAGAATTTGATCCAGCATCCCCGAGAACCGGTCCAATGTCGCCGACGAACGAAGTCTATTTTTCAGACCGTTTGTTCTGTCATGTGCTGCACACCGATATGAACCTACAACACTAAACTAGGCTCCAATTGGTTCAGTACTCACAGCGAATTGTGCGTCCGAGTTAGAAACCCTAAATGTAGTGAACTATCAATTGCCATTCAAATCATCGGCCGTCACCCACACACACACACACACACACACATACACACACACACACACCCTCCATAAAAACACACACACACACACACACACACACACACACACACAAAGCCATTAGAGCATGCATGCACACGCGCGCGAGCACGTCCGCCATCGACACAAATTCGGCATTGCCCGTCAACGACGGGCACTCACAACTCTAATTTATCCAAAGGATCGAAGGACTCTTTGTACTACTGTCAAGTCAAATTTTTCAAAAGACTCAAATTTTTCCGAAGACTCGATTTTTTCCAAAGACTCGATTTTTTTTTTCCAAAGACTCAAATTTTTCTGAAGACTAGAATTTTTCCGAAACCTTTCATATTTTTTTGAAGGCTCGAATTTTTCCAAAGACTCCAAATCCAAATCCAAATCATCATCGGCCTCCATTGTCTGTCAACGACGGGCACTCACAACTAATATATATATATATATATATATATATATATATATATATATATATATATATATAAGATACAATTATATATCTTTTGTTACAAATACAATTATATATATGTGGTATATACAAATATATATAATTGTATTTGTAACAAAAGATATATAATTGTATCTTATATATATATATATATATATATATATATATATATATATATATATATATATATATATATATATATATATATATACATCTGTAATTGAAAAAACATTTCAGGATCTCCCGCCGGGACGGGAGGTTCTGGAATACATTTTCAAATATATATGTATTTAGTATATATGTTTATGTATATGTGTGTGTGAGTGTGTATTGTTATGTGATACCTATATATATATATATATATATATATATATATGCATATTGATGGGTATTACATTAATATATCTATATTTATATTTATATATACAACTGATATACATATGTAAATTTCATTTTAAAGTTACACTACACTATTTTGTAAATACATGCATCTTATAAAAATGTCCGTTTGAATTGACTATTTCGATTACATTTCACATAAAAGTATATATGTAGTCTAACAGACATGATCTAGATTATATCTAAAAGTAACTCACTTTAGTAATAGAGTATGAGCGACTAAACTGAGCTTACTTCTCACTGACCATAGAGACTTGACTTTGAAACATTTGAATGTCTCTTGAAAGAACCTCTTTATATATACTATCGTTGAGCTTCGTCCATGTCATCGATCCATGTCAAAATGTTTCTTTTCTCTTTTTTAAAGACACCTCAGCAATCCGCGTTTTCTCTAATATTGTTTAGGCCAGTTACTGTCCCAAGTGTACTATCCAAACATGCTTTATTTTTAAAAGTTGTATTTGCCGTGTCACTAATCCAAACCTTATTATTATTTGAAACTGGATTTCTAACAACATATTCGCGGATTGATGACCTGGCATGGTTCTATATATATATTTACTCCAATCCTTTGTCTTTTTCTTTGAGAGCGGAATAGAAGCGTCGCAGAACTATAGAAAGAAAATAATGAATCTTACTAGCTTCCTTATGAACTTGAACTACGATTGTGGTATTCTGCGGTCCAATGACCCGTGGGTCGTTGCAGGTTTGAACTAATGGTTTTGTAGGTTGCGGATTGCGGTGCTGTTGCGGATTGCGGTTGCGGTTGCAGCCCAAAAACCCAGAACGGGCCTTCCTCGTCCAATTATCTATTATATAAAAATGAATGTTTTCGAAATATATAAGATGCTGAAATAGCTCTACGTGATAAGGCAGTGACACGTGGCAAAAAGTATATCCCATAAGTACCATATACATCTATCCATCAAAAAATGGTATAAGTAAAACCCGTAGACCCTCCTCCATAGACTTCACATTCTCGTTTTAGTTCTGAGCATTCTAAGCATAACTCCACAATCCAATTTTTGAACCATCAATTTTCTTGCAAGCAAAAGTCCAAATCAATGGTATTTTTCATTCAATTTTGAAAAGACATAACCTATAAATTTATACTGAAGACCATTTTTATGAATTGGATTTTTTATCATGAAAAAAATTGCAGAATCTACATTTTCAATTTTTGGAGTTTCCCATTGAACATTAGATGAGTGTAGAAAAATAACATCAGAACCTCCCGCTGCGACGGGAGGTTCTCAGTTCTCCATTGAACATTAGCTGAGTGTAAAAAAACATCAGAACCTCTCGTCGCAGCGGGAGGTTCTGATTTTCCCATTAGGGACCGCAAAGGACCGCATTAGGGAGTCATTATGGACCGCACAGGACATTAGAGAGACCGCACAGGACCGTTGAGGGTCGCATAGGACTAGAGAGAGACCTCAGAGGACCGTAGAGGGAGCACCTGCATTGGCGTGTGGACCGTAGAGGGTCGCATAGGGACCGAAGAGGAACTGCAGAGGAAGCGCAGAGGACCGTAGAGGGACCATAGAGGGACCACACAGGACCGTAGAGGGACGACATTAGGGACCACATTAGGACCAGAGAGGGACCGCAGAGGACCGCGGAGGACCAGAGAGGGACCGTAGAGGTTCGAGAGGACAGCAAAGGACCACGGAGGTCGTAGAGGGTCGTTGAGGACCGTAGAGGTCGAAGAGGGACTGTAGAGGTCGCAGATGGACCCTAGAGGACCGTAGGACTCATAAATCGCATAGGGACCGCAGAAGACTGTAGGACTCAGAACCTCCTGTCGCGGCAAGGACCGCACAGGACCGTAGAGGGACCGCACTAGGGATGGCATTAGGATCAGAGAGGGACCGCATTAGGACCAGAGAGGGATCGTAGAGGTCCGAGAGGACAGCAGAGGTCGCAAAGGGTCGTTGACGACTGCAGAGGGTCATTGAGGACCACAGAGGTTGAAGAGGGACCATAGAGGTTGCAGATGGACAACAAAGGACCGCAGAGGGACCGCAGAGGTCGTAGAGGACCGTAGAGGACCACAGAGAACCGCAGAGGGACTGCAGAGGTCGGCAGAGGATCGTAGGACTCAAAAATCGCAAAGGGACCGCAGAGGACCATAGGACTCAAAACCTCCCGCCACGGTGGGAGGACCACACAGGACCGTAGAGGGACCGCATTAGGACCAGAGAGGGACCGCAGAGGTCCAAGAGGACATCAGAGATCACAGAGGTCGCAAAGGGTCATTGAGGACCGCAGAGGTCACAGAGGGTCGTTGAGGACCGTAAAGGTCGCAGACGGACCGCAGAGGACCGCAAAGGGATCGCAAGGGACCGTAGGACTCAGAACCTCTTGTCGCGGCGGGAGGACCGCACAGGACCATAGAGGGACCGCATTAGGACCAGAGAGGGACCGCATTAGGACCAGAGAGGGACCGTAGAGGTCCGAGAGGACAGCAGAGGTCGCAGAGGTTGCAGAGGGTCGTTGAGGACCGTAGAGGTCGTAGAGGGTCATTGAGGACCGCAGAGGTCAAAGAGGGACCGACCGCCGACTTTGAATATAGGCACAAACCATTTGATGGCCCAAATCCCTTCTTCTTTGACAAATTGCACATCGGTTTGGAATTTGCAACTACACAACAACCAATTGACAGGTAGTAGATCAATGGAATTGTTAAACATTTGACTATATCAATAACACAACAAAATGACTAGTTGAAATTTTAACCTTATTATAATTTTGAGAAATTATGCATTAGGATAGAGAGGTTAAACTGTATTTTTTAGAGAATTATGTTGTGCATTATAGTCTTGTTGAGTTTTTGCTTTGCATACAAACTTCTATTTTGTGGCTTTAAAATATGGAAATGAAATGTAGGTGATTGAATACCTCCAACAATGTCATTTATGCTTGGTTTTGGCTCAAGTCACTTAATTTTACGGTACAAATCAAATCACAGATGTAATTTTTCATTGTCAAGCACTTACAACAATCGTGATGTTTGGCTTATGAGTTTCAAAATCTAATAATATTGATCAATATGATATTGTATCAATGGATTATCGTGGATTAGTCTTTAAAAGCTAAATATTAAGTGTCAATACAAATATATTGTTTATTATTTAAAGCACAAATTCTAAAAATATAATTATCTATAAAAAAAAAATTAAGCTTAATCTCACTATTACATATTGACAAATGTACAAAAAACCAGACAACGGCTTCCATGGCCAAAAACTACTGTAGCTTACAAAATTGTCAGAAGCCCAAAAGGCAGGCACTCTAGCATACCATGCAGGGTAGCAGTCTGAAAACCAACTTTAAGTAGAATGTAAAAAATACATAGCTAGCCGAATACAAGTCATGGCAGACAAGGAGGGGGAAGAAAGGCCTTTAGTGGCTAAGGAAACAGAAAGGTGAGAGTGAGAGCGGAAAAGGAGCTGAGCATTTGGAGGAAAAAGAGAAGAGGTCCAGATAGATTCAGAGGAAGGGAGAGTGGAGGCGTCTCCCCAGGAGAAGAAGGATCGAAGGAGAAGCAAAAGACAGGCCAGATTAGTCACAGAGGACCCCACTGTATCTCCCCAAACCTCTTAGCCCCATCCGCATAAGGGGGTTTCCCCATGAAATATGTAACCACAGTAGTATCAACAAGCTGAGCAATGTAGTCTTGAAAAAGAGCAGGATGAAGCTGAAAGGAGCGCACCTTCAGATCAGCCGACGAAGTGGAATGGTCAGATCAGCAAGCAAATTCGTTATCTGTGTCGCCATCTGTATGAGAGAGAGCAGGGCTGGTGCGTCCGGAGGGTGCATTTGAGCCTGTTCCAAAAGCACCCGGAAGGTGTCTTGAATGCAGCAGGGGTGATGAGGCTACTACTGCCCCTGTCTGGCAGGCCTGGAGGTAGGACACCGTACTCGTTGCCTTAAGAGCTTGTGTTTGAGAGGACGAGGGGGCCTGAAATGGAGAGGGACAAAAGGCACCACTTGCAACAACCTGGCAGACTTGTGGGGTTGTAGTTTGGAGACTCCCTTATACTGCTTCTTGACATACTTCCTTTTGCTGGGGCCCACCTTGTCTATTGAAGAAGGAGGCCGCGATTCTATTGACATAGGGTGAGGTAGGGATATCGAATCCGCCATGCTGACTGAGAACCGGGCTACAAGAGGCAGGAGAAGGCAGACAACTGACCAAGTGCTGAGAGCAAGGACTCACGAATTCCACAGTAGCAGATGTAGGAGGGAAAGCAGACAGAGCAGACAGAAGAGGAAAAGGGAGCTGCATCGTCAGACCAGCAGAAGGGAGGTGGGGCAGCGTAGCATAGCTCAATGTCTCCGAGAGAGCAGGGAGATCCAAACCAGGCGCAGCAGCGTTGTGATGCAAGCGCAACCCAGAAAGAGACGAAGAGGGGGCAAGAGAGGGGGGAGAGAGAAGCTCCATCGAAATCTCTGGAATGTGCTGCAAATTTGAAACAGATCCGCTCGTGCGACAAATTCGAAACAGATCCACTCGTGCAACAAATTTGAAATAGATCTGCTCGTGCTGCAAATTCGAAACAAATCCTCTCCAAGCGGTCGGGTTCACCACCGCCAACCCCCCTACATCCATGTCCACATCGAGCGGAATCCCTTCCTCCACCATCTACCATCTTTTTCTTGCTTGTTATCTATAATATGAAATACTAACATGAAATGGTTGAGTTCAGGTTTAGGTTTATCGGATAGAGATATTTGGATTTAAGTAGGAATCATATTGAGGACCGCAGAGGTCGTAGAGTACTGCACTAGGGACCGCAGAGGTCGCAGAGGTCGTAGACGACCATAGATGACCGTAGTTGACCGCAGAGGTCGCAGAGGACCATTTATGACCGCAGAGGTCGTAGATGGCCTCAGAACCTCCCGCCGCGGCGGGAGGACCACGGATGACCACAGACGGACCGCACTAGGGACCACAGAGGACCGCACTAGGGACCGTAGAGATCGCAGAGGTCGTAGATGACCATAGAGGACCGTAGATGACCATAGATGACCGCAGAGGACCGTAGATGACCACAGATGACCGCAGATGACCGTAGACGACCACAGCCGGACCGCACTAGGGACCGCAGAGGACCATAGAGACCACAGAGGCTCGTAGAGGTTGTAGATGACCGCAAATGACCGTTGACGACCACAGCCGGACCGCACTAGGGACCGTAGAGGACTGCAGAGACCGTAGAGGCTCGTAGAGGTCATAGATGACCGCAGAGAACCGTATAGGACCGTAGAGGTCGCAGATGGCCTTAGAACCTCCCACCGTGTATTCTCCTGGTTGCATCAAAACTGATCCAATGGCATATTTTGATACATCAGTATGCACATGGAATTCAATTATCCAGTTTGGAGATCATAGGATCAGTGCAAAACCTAAGGCTTTCTTTAATTTTTCAAATGCTTCCAATGCCTTAGTTGTCCAAATTGGTACAATAGTCAATTTATATATAGGTTGTGCCAATTCTGCAAAGAATAGAATAAAAGTATTCGATAATAATTCACATGACCCATAAAAAAATAAACTCCTCGAATTGTTCCTGGAGGAGGTAACTCCACAATGACCTTGATTTTGGAATAATCTGTAGCAATTCCATGTCTTGATATCACATGTCCAAGAACAACTCCACGAGTAACCCAAATTTGACATTTTTCTGGATTCAAGAAAATCTGATACTTACAACAATGTTCAAATACTTTTTTCAAATGGTCCAGATTGTATATATCAGGACTATGCACTCCAAGGTCATCCAAATAAATTTCAACAAATTTCTGCAAATACTCCTTGAAAGCAAATTGCATAACCCACTGAAATGAACTTGGTGCATTACATAGTCCAAATGGCATGACTTTATAAGCATATATTTCTCATTATGTTGCAAAAGTTGTCTTATGTTGATCCGTAGGTGTGATTTTAACTTGATTATAACCACCGAATCTATCCAAAAAACTATAGGCTTCCGCTCCAACAAGTCAATCCAATATGCTTTCTGGAAAAGTTAACGGAAAGTACTCTTTGCATGTCAAAGGTTCATGGCCTTTAGGTTCACACAAATTCTCATTTTTTCATTTTTTTTAGGAATAACAAAAGTTGGTGAAACCCACTCAGTATGCTCAATTCCATAAATGAAATTTGCTTCTAGTAACCTTTGTAACTCCTTGATAAGATCTGACATTTAGATTACAATGATAAAATCTTGTCACTTTTAAGTTTTGGCACTGCATCAGGTATCAAGGAGATGGTATGCTCGATTACTGAAGTAGGAATTCCTTTCAAATCCTTGTATGTCCAAGCAAAACAATCTTAATATTTGATCAGTAACTTTCTTAATGCATTGAATCGGTCTGATGTAAGTTGTGTTCCAGCTTGAACAACCTTCTCAACCTCTCTTGGTTCAGCCAGATTCATAGGCTGAGTCCATCATAAACTTCTTGTGTTTCTGGCACTTGATCTTCAGGTGTTCGGGCAAATTTTGACTAGGGATTGGTCCAGCTAAAATGTCCCAGTGAGGGAAGGACCCACACTATCCTTATGCGAGTAATCAGAGTACGACCACTTCCAATCTCGGGGGCCCCACTACTTACTCCATACTCCCAGGTCAATGAGAGTTTTCTAGGCTCTCAAAGATATGACCAGTGGGAGATTGTAACTGACTCGTATTGGACATTATATCCACTTGCTAGCAAGAATAGGTAGACTTTGGTGGGGATACGTAGTGACTTGTCATATGAAACCTAAAGCTGCTAATATACGGATGTGCAATTGTGAGGTGCGAGTAGTCAACAGTATGTCTGAGCATAGATGAAAGCCCTAACCCATAGTCCTTCAATTCTTTCCAATGAACCCTCCTCTTTTCGACTCATAGGCTAGGATCTGAGTGATTCTATGTGACCTTCAACATGTGATTCCACTAAACCAATTCCGAGAGTGGTTATGAGATGTATCATAGACTCCAGCTCTTCAAAGTTATTCGATTGAGGGTTTATGTGCTATTGGTACTTCGACTATCAGAGGCATTCACTTCACCATGACCCTCTCTAGACACTACATGGTATAGTATTTTGCAGGCAACTATCGATAGTTTGAAGTGTTTAAGAGATCCTCTTTGAGCTGAATACGATATGGCCAAAATGACTATCTTTTGATTTCTATTCCACTCTCCTAATTCAAATTTCCTTGGGAACTCAGATACATCGGGTCAATATGTCAAGTGTGATTTTTCTGAAATGATCTTGAACTTTTAGACCATTCCACTCTCTCTAATGTGCATCCTTGTGTCCACCCACTTGTTTGACTCTTAGAATGACGGTCTTATCAATGTCCTTTAAAGGCAAGTTGTATCTTGGTCTCTTTTGAGTGACTCTAGACTCTCGTTCTATCGGCCAATAATAGTTGCTTCTTGATCTTGACTATGAGCTCCCTTTTCGATCTTACTCCTCTTATAAAGCTGTCTTAATACTATTTTTCGTCCCTTGTACATTGATGGGTCCCACACGGGTGAGTCCATGTTGCCACGTGTTAATCTACTCTAGAATAGGTTAGATCATGTTTGGTCAAGTTTGTTTGGTGATGATTCCTAATTATAGGACCAAATCCTTAAAATCATGGAGTTGGTTGATCAACCTAGACATTAACATGGCAAAACTCAAGGGTTAAGTTAGATTGGCAAATTAGGTAAAAAAATGCTTAATCATCCTCCTTATTACATGTTGTATTTTTACCTAACTCGAGGTGGGGAAGAGCTTTGTACATGCATTCCATCTCTCCACAATAATGGCTTAGAACTTTTTAGAGCAATTTGGCAAATTTCTCAACTTCTATCATTGTGCCTTGTGTTTTTTGTAATTCTAATGAATACTAAGTGCCATTAACCATCTTCTCAGTCTATAAGCCATACTAAAGGTCATACCGCACGTGTGGGGGTCGTATCGTATCTTCATGCTATTCAGTGATTTTTTATTGCTCTTGATTGACGTGTGTAGAATTGCTAATCTACATCAAGTGTTTGTCATCTAGTTTTGCATTTGAGAGATAATCAATCAATCAATCACTCTTGGGAGTCCTTAATAGGCTCAAGTCCAAATTATTGTACTTCAACAAAATATTTACAAGTTTGGCCACCATTTGATCAAAAATAGACAAGCAATTCAATTGACAATTTTTGACAATTCCTCTTCAACTATGCTTGTTGACACAAAATATTTACAGACCCCCTGATCCAGAGGATCAGTTTACTACGGTTCTTTTTCTTCTTGCTTACAACTTCTACGGCTAGGTATTCTACCTGTTACCAGGCTTCAGGGCATTCGTTATGTGTGCTCTTGATATTACGATGCCAAACTAGGCAGAAGGGATAGATTGTCATTGTAGTATATTTTTTGTTCTGCCTGTCAGAGGACTACTCAGGGTCAAACTCTCTTGAACGCACTTACATTCTAACATAGATGCAAGCCAAGAACGCTCATTCACATATCAGAGTGCAGCCCAAATGAAAGTTCAATAGATTCTACAACTACCTACTCTAAAAACGAACTGAATCATATCCTAAGCATTACTAAACTGAGCTGCACCTGCATAGATTGACAAAACAAGAACCAAGAACTAATCTACAACATGTTAGAAGTCCAAGAATCAAGAAACCAACTAGTCTTTTGATTCTTGGACATCCCAAGAACATCAAGAACTGGATTGTCAAAGAATATGCAAGATTTACACCACAGATCCAGCCTATTTAGTTTACCTGAATGCTTGCTCCTACATTAATCCACAAACAAGAAAAGAAGCTAATCCACTCTACGAAAGCAGCAAATCTAATCCACTCTACAGTCCACAACCACACACAAAAGGAGAGAAGGGCAAGATCATAAATGCATCACTCAAGAAACAAGAATGATCAAGGAGCTCAATGGATGCACCAAACTCGTGAAGGCTCTTCTCATTTCAGCATGGAGTTGATACAATTCACAAAAAGCTCCTCTTCACAAAGAGGGAGTCTCTTAAATAAGCAAGAGAGCTCCTTAGGTGGCATCCTCCACATTTCATAAATTACAAGTGGAATAATGCTCTCCACTAGAGGTCACCATCAAAAGGTGGCTCACTCTACTTTCTTTAAGAGGGGTCTACTTGCATTTATTACATTTGCTTAGAAATACTAGTTCCTACATGGTCATTCCATCTTTCGGGATTCACCATGAGGCTTACATAGTTCTTGCTTGTCTTTCCTAGCTAGTATTTTTTGGCTCTCATACTCGGCTCTCAGTCTTCGTTCGTCTCATCTTACCTCCTCGGTCTAAGGTGAGAGGTGCTCTTGAGTTGCTCTGTCTGAGTATCTTGGGAATTCGTCAGAATCAGCCAACATCATCCCACCCCTAATGTGTTGCAGGACCCACTGCAACTCGTATTGGACGATGTTGCTCTGCTTTGCATTGGCATCTTCGATCGTCACTTGGAAAAGCGTAGATCCTCGTTTGCTTACATAAAACCAAGTGCTTATTGTCGTGAGTCTTTATCACAAAAACTGTTTTTCATGAATTGCCGCAGTAACCAGAATGTCTTATTGCAGCAATTGGTTGACATTCTCAAAATTGGAGAGCTCTCAGCAGCTTCACAACTCTGCATGCATGAGTGCTTCTCACGTGTCTTCTTTCTTACCACTTGTATCTGCCATTGACAGTTTCATTTTTGGTTTCTTGGTAGATTCCATCTTCTGGGAGGTCTGTATCCCCAATTTGCCTCTGGGTGTTTTCGTGGTTCTTCTCTCAGTTGAAGTTCCAGTCTCAAGGAAAACCTTTTATCTGTAGATTGCACAAAGTTTGATTATCAGTCTCAAGGGGATGGATGTTGAATTCACACATGTGGGACGCCCTACACATGTACTTTCGATCTCCTAAGCCCAATAATACCATAAAGATCAAACTAGCATTGATTGACAATAGGAAAGCTGATCATAAAAGAAATATTATTGTGTTACAAGCAAGATTTGTCAAAAAAACATGAAACTAAGCACAATAAATGTCTCAACTTGGCTAGAGAGAGAAAATGAAAGTACAAAACTCGAGTAGAGAGAGAGGGCACAAAGAGCTTAGTCTCCAACTTTGCATTACAAACAAATTTCATCATCTTCTCAATGCGAGTACATCACATATATATAGATCCATGGACTCTCCTCCTACTTTGAGTTGAATTGGACTATGAATCCACCTCTCAAGCTATCTAGACTTATTCAAGCCACCTCAATATGTCTAATTGTGCCACCTAGTCTTTTCATGCATTAAATGTGGCATGCAAAGTACAAATGGCAATTCCTATGGTAGCTCGACTTTCTACTTCTACCTACCTTGAATATTTTATTCTAAGATGGGTCTTTACTAAGCCAAAAGAGCTCAATTCATCTTGGCATTTTTAGGACTCCTACTTACAACATTAGATAGATTTTTCAATATTTCAACACTCCTCCTAAAAAGATATCTAATGTAGTTCAAGCATTGATTTTGAGATAAGACCAAGATTAGATCTATGCTTTGAGAAGGCACTTTTGCAAAGTGGCTTTGTGAGAAGATCAGCAATACATGATTTCACCTCCAATGAGCTTTTCCCTTACAAAATGGTGTGCCACTTCTATATGCCTGCTTCTTCCATGAAAAATAGGGTTGTTTGCAAGAGCTTGGGCCGATATGTTGTCACATTTGATCAAGGGAAGATCATTCTCTTTAATGCACTTTAGCTCCATGATTAACCTCTTGATCCAAAGCACCTCTTTAGTTGTTGTAGTGAGTGCTTTGTACTCGGCCTCACAAGAAGATAGAGATATGGTATCTTGCTTCTTTGAAAGCCAAGACACAAGATTGCCTTCAAGAAAGATAGTATATGCATTAATGGACTTTCGATCCATTTTATCACTTGCAAAATCGGAATCCGAATAGCCAACAATGGTTGGATCTTTATTCTTGTACAATAAACCATAATCTTGAGTAGAAGATACATATCTTAGAACTCTCTTGGCCATCTTCCAATGTTGGATCTTAGGATCTTGCATAAATTGACTCAATTTGTGCACACAATAGCTCAAATCGGGTCTAGTGATAGTAAGCCAAATTAGGGAGCCTATAAGACTCCTATAAAGTGTGATGTCCTCGAAGGATCTTTCATCACCTTTAATAGGATCTTTTACATGTTGCTCCATGGGAGTATCTATGCCTTTACAATTTTGCATATTGAATTTTCTCAACATAGAAAAGACATATCTAGATTGACAAATAAAAGCATACTCTTCATGAAAATCAATCTCAAGGCCTAAAATGTAATGGATTTCTCCTAGATCTTGCATTTTAAATTCTCCTCCTAATGCATCCTTAGTTTCTTGAACTAGCATCAAACAACTTCCACTAAGAATAATGTCATCTACATAGATTAGAAGAATGACAATATTACTACCATCAAACTTTAAGTACATAGAAGGATCATAGTCACTAAGCACAAGTCCTAATGGAAGTAGAAAGTTGTTGCACAAGGATCATCCTTCTTTCTCGTTTCCAAGGGAATATGGACAACGCATATGCATCCAAATACTCTAAGGTGATCAACCTTAGGTTTCTTCAAATAGAGTGCTTCATATGGTGACTTTCCTTCAAGTGCAACATGAGGGAGTCGATTGCAAAGATAGTTTGAACAATTGATGGCCTCACCCCAAAAGTCTTTTGGCAAGGATGCCTCAATTCTAATGGTTTTGGCACATTCACACAAGGTTCTATTCTTTCTTTTAGCCACCCCATTTTGAGATGGTGTATATGCACAAGAAAACTCCCTTTTAATGTCTTCAAGCTCACAATGATCATGAAATTTATTGGAAGTGTACTCACCACCTCCATCACTTCTAAGAATTTTGATTTTGTATGAAAATTGCTTTTCAACTAGAGCTTTGAACTTTAGGAAATAGTCAAACACCATAGACTTTGAAGCTAGAAGATATAACCAAGTAAATCTAGTGAAATCATCAATGAAAGTTACAAAGCAAGTAGCACCACCCTTGCTCTTTGAAGATGAGAAGTGCACATCCGAGTGTATGAGCTTTAATGGATGTGTAGTTTTGATAGATGACTTTGAAAAAGGCTTCTTATGAGACTTAGATATGGCACAAGCCTCACATGGCTTGAAATTCTTGGAGATAAGATTAGGCAGGCCAATAGCTTTGGCTTTCTTGACCATGGACACCATAGAACTATAGTTAGGATGCCCCAACCTTCTATGCCATAGTTCTTCCAAAGACATATGAGAAGCAAAAGCACCATCACAAGAGTTAGCATACTCTTTGGGATCAAGCTTGTAGATTCCACCATATCTAGACCCAAATGCAAGGATCTCATCATGCTTCTTGATTGTACATGTATCAACATTGAAATTCACATTTAGTCCACTATCAAACAATTGTCCACTATCAAGTTGATGATCGTAATTCAGTGAGGCTCAGATATTTTAGAGCTTCCGTCTCTATATAGATAACTAATTGAAAAGATATTTTCAAGTCGTTCAAGTCAATGCTTTTCTATCTACTTCATTAATTACAGCCGCCTTGTAGTTGGTAGTCACATTTAAGTAATAAAGACTATGTACAAGTAGGTGAATTGCCATAAAGTCTTGGATTGACTTTTCTGTAATGATGAAGTCAAATTGTTCGGCCTAGTCCAATTTGTTGACCGAGCCCGAATTGTCAGCCTAGTCCGATTTGTCAGCTGCCTCCTCTTGTCGGCTGCCTCATATTTGTCGGTTGCCTCAGAGTCAGATTTGTTGGTTGTCTCAGATTTGTTGGCTAGGTCAGATGTGTCGGCCGAGTCATATTTGTCGGTTGAGATAGATTTGTCGGCCGAGTTAGATTTGTCAGTTGAGTCATAATTTTTTTAGGGTGCTCATTACCAAATGGATTTGGTCCTGAGCATAAAAATCCAACACTCCCCCTTAATGTGGATCTTGAAAAACTTTGATCTTCAGATTTAACATCTCGTTAAATCTGAGATGGTGCTCCTTTGATGGAGCTTTCATGAAGTAATCTGCTACCATAAATAAATATTTTTCTAAAGTGAATTTTATCATGATATTTCTAGATGATTGGGATTTTTGATGAGGTCGACCACCTACTTTTGTAAGATAGTTGACTTGAGCTACCAAGAGGGTGATTATGCATGATCTAAGGCTTTGATAGCCAGATTTAGGGTCTATCCTAATGGCACTCTACCCTAATCTCATATCCGAGATCATTTGATATGGATTGAGAGCTCATTTTGTAACATACTTCGAGAGATTATCAAGAGATGGTGATTTTGGCAAGTTTATTCTTTAATGAAGAATTGATGAATGATGAATGTGATGTTTTTTGTGTCTAATGAATAGATCTGAATCTGAACAAAGTACCATACTTTCCACGTGTGTGACAGAATGTGAGGATCAATTATTTCTAGTTTGATTGTGGTGTTCAAAAGCTCTTGCCAATTAGATGCAAAATAGGTTGAATTGTGTGCTAGTTTTCTATCTATTAGATATAAGTGAAACCTTTGATGCTTTTTCAATGTTTTAGTATCCAACTGAGGTTCATAACCTCTGGTTTTAATATGGTATCAGAGCCCAAATGCAACCATCAAGACTCAAATACAAGGAAGAGAGAAGCAATTACAAGTTGATGATTGTTTAATTTTTATTGCCCTTATTAATATCTTAAGTTTGATGATGTTCCTTCAAGTGTGAATGAAACTTTAGCAACAAAAGAGTGATTTGATGCAATGAAAAGTGAGTATATGATGCATTGTTTGAGATACTTGTAAAATTATTAATCCTTCATCAAAGATACAAAATGTTACTGTTTGCAAATGGGTCTTTAAGATCGAGCTTAATCAAGATGGTAGTGTGAACAATTATAAAACAAGACTAGTTGTCAAGGGATATGCTCAATTCAAAAAAATTGACTATGATGAAACACTTGATTATGTCATAGTTTGTGGTGGTGATTTCATTAACTCACATGCTTTTAGTGATTTACTGCCTTTGCAACAGTTGCTAAAAAATGACAATTTTCTTGGAACATGAAACTGTACATCTATCTTCACCGACATTATCTCCAAAAAAATGGGATTGAAGTCAAACTATGTCTAGTCTTTTCACTCACTTGACCAAAAATGAGATTCTGTTTTGGCTAAATAACTATCATTTGAAATCATTGCAAGAATCAATTTCATTCAGAATTGCAATAATCAATTTCCTCTTAGATGATTTTCATCATCACTCTCACTTTCAAAAATTATTTCATCATCTTGACTATTAGAATTTCTATTCTCAACATCTATGGAAGTGGGTGCTTCAAGTATGGTTTGAAGATTTACTACATCTCTAGGTAGCTCAATCTCATAGTTAAAATGAAGGTTTTTCATTTCATTCTCAACATTTGCACCCTCAAATACTCGTTGTGAACGTGGCTCAACTTGAGCTACAAACCACCATATCTTGTTTAGTCAATCTGGTTGAAAAACCACCTACAAAAATTATTATTTTAGAACATATCGAAAACTCAAATACTGAAGTCACTTGCAATAAAATGAAAAACATGATAGCATAGCATGTGCACCTGCTCACAGTGACAAGGCAACACCAATGTGTTAAAGGAATCCATGCTCAATGTTTTTGATGAGTCAATCGCAAATAGTCCACTTGGATCCGATTTTACGGTTGCATTTGGCCCTCTACAAACTACCTTGAACCATTTCACATCAAATAAAAAATAGTGTCCACTTTCACCAAATGACACATCATAAATATTTTGTATAGTTCCTACATATTCTATGTCTCCGGAGATGGGATTCCGATCTCGTGCACTGCTTTGACTTTCTTGTTGGAAAGATGCTATCACACCACAATCGTGTGTGCGTCTCTTGTTATCAATCCTTTCAACACAAAAGTGAAAACCAAAAGCCCATATAGCATTATACATTTTACACTGCCACATGACAAACATGAATCTCATAAATAATCACTGTGAATGAACATGGTATTTCAAAAGGATTAAACAAATATTGTTATAAACAAGAATGTTCTAATAATAAAGTATCTAAAAAATAATACCTTCCATTCACATCCTCTTACAAAGTCCCATTTTGCGTTTGATATTTTTTGTCCCTCTTTTGTTGCTTTTTGTAGTGTGCCATGCATTCCACTCTATAGTGCATTGCTTGGGCAATGGCTCAACATCATGTGAACTTGTGGCCATGTGTCTACCTCTATTCTGACGTTGGCGCTTTCTAGACAAGGCCCTCTCTTTTTTCTCTTCTTCATATAGGTCTAACCATTTATCCATAACTCCACAATTATAGAGCATGAATATAAAAAAAATTTCTCGTTGGAAGGGTGTCAAACTATGAACCTTTCCCATCCCTTGAGGTTTTTCACTGGTTACCTTTTCGGCTTCCCCATCACGCCACAATAATGGAGCAGATGGATGTAGTTGGTGTAAAATTTTAGTAACATAAAAAAGAGATTCATGTACTAACCATCCCTCTGACATGCTACCTTCAGGCCTTGCCTTTTAACGCACAAAATCTTTTAAGATTTTCATGTATCTTTCCATAAAGAACATCCACCTAAAAAGTCACAAATGTTTAAGAATAAGTGTTTTATTTAATGAGTTTATGTATCAATTGATTTTGTTTAAATACACATGCATACCTAGTGTGCATTGGATCAGCCATAGAAACTTCTTCAATCAAGTGCACCAATAAATGCACTTGCGAGTCCATGATAAAAGTCGGAAAGTATCTCTCAAACATGCACACAATCTCCACCATATCCTCACGTGTCTTGCGAAGATCCAGCTCACGGATTTCTTTTGAACACATCCATCTGCAACATATTCAATCCATTTTATGTCTATTTGAATTTTCAGTCAATAAATACTAAATAAAAAAATGCACCAAGTACATGTAAATTTTTGACAATGATTGATAGTTTGTATATGGTCTCACAAATATCTTTTGACAAGCACCCACGAATTGACAATGAATAGATGAATTAAATCATCTTTAGCCAATCATGAGATTTGAGAGCTTGCAACTTTCCATCCACTGTGAATGATGACCGTAGAGAATGGGCAAAACCACTTGGTGTTCTAATGTCATGAATAATGGAGTGCACATGGTTAAGCTCCTCCTTAGTGAATGTCCAAGGTACTTTTGGAGCATGATCTTCACCATCCTTTATCCAATATTCATTTTTGGTGTTTGATTCTTTTAGATCGTGCCTTGCAGCAATGGTATCTTTTTCACCAATCAAGTGTTTCCAAATAGATTCACCCACATTTCTAAATATGTGCATGGGATCAAGTAGGTGATTAATCAAAAGGTTATTTCCAAACGATGAAATATAGATAATCTTTTCATACCATCGATTGGCTTTGCTTGAGATTCCTCCCATAGTTTTCGCCAATCTTCCACAAACTTCCTCTTTGGAGGCATCTCTCTCTCAACTCTTCCTCCAAAACCTCTTCTATGAGTGTCTCTGAATGGATGGCCGTCATGCAAGTATTTACGATGATTTTCATAAACAACTTTTTTGAGACTATAAGAGTATCTTCCCACAAAATTTGGCCCGCACAAAAAACAAGCATTTTTTCCAGCTGTTTGAAAGCCTTCCCAACAAATGGATACTATCAATCACTATTAAAAAAAGTATATGTCAAAGAATAATTCTAGCCATTGTAGTATATCATGTAAATAACATAAATTACTAGTTGTATGTAACTGTAAACAAACTCCTATGTACACAAGATAGACATTGTTTGAATGATTACCTGAGCATTCACCTAGTCCTAGATAGACATGCATTGTCCACATTACAATGGCATGTAGTGTAAACTCCCTCTCATGTACGGGGCACGCTTCCACAAATCTTCCAACTCGTCAATAAGCGGCTCAAGATACACATCCATATTCTTAACCTTACGTTGGCCAGGAATTAGAAGTGCCAACATAATGTGTCCCTCTTTTGTACTCAATCAAGGAGGAATATTATATTTTACCAAGCAAACAGGCCAAATAGACCACGTAGTTGCTCGTACACCAAAGGGGTTCACACCATCTATTTGTCGCGGAAGCTTTTTCTTGTTTCGTGTTCGTCCTCTCTTCTAATTCGTGAACAATTTTCTGTCTTTGAATTTTCTTTTCATGTGGAAGCTCTTACGGGATTCCAGAACTTGACTATGCATCACAGAACATGTTTTATTATAGCAATCAAGAGACACAGCACAAGGCCAAGAGATACACGAAATAGAACGACTATATTGTCAGTTTGGTTTTAGAACGAGATCGTCAGTGTCTCGCTCGTTGGCGGAATGACTCTCTGCTCTTTCGTTGTGTTCTGCTCATTGGCAGACTTTTATGCATAGCTATGGTATTTTTGCTTTCTTTATCTATTCGCTACGTCTCTCTCTGTTTCTTACAGATCTCTGTATTTACTATCTCTCTTCACACAATTATACTTTAGAGAGGATTGTTTATACCTCCACTAAGTGGAGTTTACAAGATAGCTAAACGCAGAATCACAAGACTAGTTAATGCTAATCAACTAGTTAGTTAATCTCCGTCATTGCTATTTGTTTCAGCTGGGCATGAAGACCGTTGAACTGCCAGCTGGCAGCGCGTAAGATTTCTCTTCGTGTGTTTTCGTTCTTTTCGTTTCTTTTCATAGTTTTCGTTTTTCATCCATTTTGCACTTTGCGGTCTTGGAGGTGTGTTTACGATTCACGATTGATTCGCGAATCGTTCGTGCTTCGAGTCAAAGACACGTTGAATGTCGCAAATTGTTCTCGTTCGACCTTCGTGTCTTGTTCGTGCTGCGACAAAGTTGCAGGAGTTCACCATTTCTGACACTATTGCAAGATTAAATCTCACATTTCTTGACTCATTGGCAAATCTTAACTACTCTTTGTTGATGTGTTTCCATGCAGGTGAATCTGAAGCTATCCTCATCATCCCATCCGTAGAGGTATGGTGTGCATGCCAGTCCATAAGTTGTGGATGCAAATCATCTCTATATCGAGGAGTATCACAAATGGGACATTTCTTGAGCGATTCGTATCTTTCTCGATATAAAATACAATCTTTTGGACATGCATGATATTGTTTGTAATCCATCCTGATGTTAGACAACATCTTTCGTGCCTCATCTCTTGTCTCAGGCATGACATTCCCTTCTGGGAGAATTTTGTTTTTCAATAGTCTGTACATGACAAAAGAAGTTATTGTATATGGCATCAATGTCACAACACTATTTAGAGGGACCTCAATACTACTCAATGCAAAAAGGCCCAAACCAGCCTCAGGAAAGTGTTCACTAGGCATGATCATGTACATTCGACCCCAATACGTAAATGGTGTTCCATTTAATGGTAATGGTGATTGGAGTGGCCAACATGAATATCTACTTCTAATAAAACTTTTTACTAATGGTTGCAAGCTAGGTGGGAAAAAAAGGTCAGACAAAGAACCTAGAATGTCTTTTGACACATCAACAGTGCATAGTAATTTGCAATTATCTTTCAAACTAGTCATAATACGTCCAAGACGTGCTCTCTTTTTTAAAGGGGTGGTCAAGTTTGTGGAATCCACGTGGAGTATCGTGGAGGACTCATGTGCAACATCTAGGATAGGTGTGGTTGGGTGGTAAAAACGTTCTAGAGATTTGGAGACATGGATTGAATCACAAGCCATTGATGAACTAATTATATCATGCAAGGGGTCATCATCAACAAGAGCATCATCTAAGGCCACTGATGATTCAAAATCAATATTCGTGTGATTTAGCAATCCTCTGAAAATGTGCCATTGAGTCCATCATCACGATCTTGTTTAGGTGCATCAGTTGGCAACGCCATGTCCTTCATGACATCTCTATCCTTTATGAGAATATTTTATTGTAGGATTTGACATAAAATCTTACATGAAATAATTTTTAATATGATGGAACATAAAAAATCAATTCAAAGATCATTATGGTAGTATTTAGTTGTTAAAACTAGTTTTATATTGTTATAAATTTTATTTTTCTTGAGATTTGACATACAAGACAAAATCATGAGATAAAAAAATAGTACATATTGTTATTAAACAAGTAATTTGACAAGTTTTTTAGGATTTCATAATATTATGTAAAATTGGTGATGTCATAAAAAATTTAGTTTATTAATAATCTAGGTGTCATAGATTTGGTATAATTTGATGACATAATTATATGGTCAAATAGAAAAATCTTGCTTTTGTCACGTGACCTGTTAAATGGTTGCATGGGGTCATTTAGATTCATGATCAAAAGCATTTATGTTATATTGAGGACCTTAGTGATATGTGACCTATATGATATATCTTTTTAATTGTTGGTGTGTGACCTATATAACCTTATATGAAATCATAGTAATTAGTTGAAATATCATTTAGCATTGTAATAAAGATGTTGATCAATGGTGTGCTAGCTAGTATATGATTGATTGACATTGTCCAATTGCTCGCCTTTTCTTTTTGATTCGAGGAACATCATCTTGCATACAAAGCAACCATAGATAGAAAGGGCGAATGCATATTGCTCGTCATGAGATACCATGACACACTAGGCCAATCCAAAGAGATTTATCCCTAACTAACTCGAGCCAAATATTAATCAATCAAATGAGTGATTGAGTGGGCAATCAATCAATTGAGTATATGACTGATTGTTTGATTTTGATCATTCCATCTTGAAAGAAAGATTGAGTGAGATCATCACTCATCTTGGACAAGAAGTATGAATTTCATTTTGATTGCTCATCATGTGTTGTCCCACCCAAGAAATTTTCTTGATAGCAATGTTACTAGAATATTAGATTTTCATTAAGCATAACTAGAATATACATGGATCAGATGTTGGCATGTCTTTAACAAATTTTATTATATCTGTTTAGTACATACGTCTCATAATGATTACTTATGATGTGGTATAGAGTAGCTGGCTACAGTGTGTATATGTCATCGACGATGTCATCATCATCAGATAGCGATTCATCTCATGATCGCAACAACATGTATATATTGTTATTGATATTGACATCAATTGCACTTTATTTGTTATTTGAATATGAGTGTATAATTTTTCTTGCAAATTTATTCTTACAATGACATTTGATTGGAATTATGAATTCTAGGAAAATTATCGTACCTCCACATGATTTAGAGAAAGAGAAAAGAATTGAGCTCTACAGACTTGCATTGGACGAGAACTGCATGTGGGACACATGGAGGATGAAGAACGGGTCAATAATCACACTTTGGAGACTCTTGGAGTGTGGTGAGTTGATGATTTTGTGGTTTTGTAGTCGGTAAGTCAATTTTGATCTAGCCATTTTAGCAGTGAAGTAGTGTATCAGGTTTGTCATTGAGGAGATGCACTTCAACTGCCTATTCTGGGTAAGTCAAGTCAATTTGTCATATCAGTATTGCATCAGGAATGCAGATTCCAGTGATGATAGGGTGCAAATCGTTTGGTTTGTGTGCAAAAAGTACAAAAAGGACCAAGAGTGGATCCTAATCTGATCCTCAAGAGGGATTGGTTGTCAGATTACTTGATTTATCAATCTACTTGAGATTAAGATCAATCTAGATCAATTCTAGACACAAAATCCTAACAAGAACAATCATTAATTGAAGTTAGGTGTACTTTCTGGTTTCACATGTGTGAAACACTATTTGAGTACGGACTCCAACTTGAAAATCAAGTACACATTGATAGAACCTCAAAACAATCAAAACAAATGTAGACAAATGGAGAGAATCACTCAAAATTGCTTCCAAAACCAAGATTGGTGTCTCACATTGATTATGGCCAAATAAGCCTCTATATATACACTTTTGGAGCTCAAGGTAATGATCATGCATCAGATCTCACACGTGTGAGGATGCCTTGTCACCATCATGCAATTTGACACTTGGATCAAAACTTTTCATTTTGGGCATTTTTGGTCTATTTTCCTACTATATGGAGATCTTCATGGAAATCTTCTAGAAGCAAATACTCATCTACTTCAGCTATTTCCACACGTGTTAATGTTCTCTACACATGGGATGTGACACCTATTCAAAATATTTGGCTCATGCAATCATTAGATTGGTGCCATGTGTCATATCTCTAGAAAACTAGTTTTTGGCCATTTTAGCCACTAGAACTTGAATTAAACCATATGTACAACATATATGATTATGGTACATGAAAAGTACACTAGTTTCACACGTGGGAACAGGCTCCACACATGTGTGTCTATCCTATATACAAGATTTTTGGCCTCTACCAAGCTTATTTTTGCATTTTTCACACTCCTAAAAAAACTAGCTTGGTAAATCTAGCATAGATCTATCTATAACTCCAAGAGCCTATCTTAATTTTATAAATGGATCTTTAGGCAATGCCTTGGTGAGTATCTCAGCAATGCAATCTGATGATGAAACATGAATAATCTTGATCTCCTTTGCTTGCACTTTCTCCCTCACGAAATGATGTGCAATCTTGATGTGCTTTTTTGGGCATGGAAGACAAGATTGTTTGCAAGTTGTTGAGCTGCTTGATTATCACAATATATGCATGGAATGCCTTCATCCTTGATCACATGTAGCTCCTCCAAAAGCCTTTTAAGCCAAAGAACCTCCTTTGTTGTTGTTGTCATAGCTTTATATTCAGATTCTGTTGATGAAAGAGAGATGGTATCTTGCTTTTTGGAAAGCCAAGATATAGCTCCTCCACATAAGAATGTAGCAAATGCACTTATGGATCTTCTATCCATCTTGTCACCTGCAAAACTTGAGTCCAAATATGCTCTCAAACAAATATTATTCCTTTCATAAACTATGCCAAAGTCTTTTGTAGCCGAGATGTACCTTAACACCCTTTTTGCTCCTTTCCAATGACATATTAATGGACTTTGCATGTATTGACTCAACTTGCCAACACAAAAACTAAGATCTGGTCTAATGATGGTTAAGTATATCAAGGAACCAATAAGCATTCTATAGGTAGTGATGTCCTCAAAGGATGCTTCATCACTTTCCTTAGAAACTTTTACACTTAGTTCCACAGGATTTTCAATTCCTTTACAATCAATCATGCCAAATCTTGCTAAGATTGATCTAGCATACTTAGATTGACATATGAAGGTAAAATCATTACTTCTAGTGACTTCTATTCCAAGTATAACTTTAAGAAGTCCTAGATCTACCATCTTAAATTCACTAGACAAGGAAACTTTTACATTCTTGATGCCATCTAGATCATTTCCTGTGAGTATAATGTCATCAACATATAAAACTAAGATAATGATCTTTCCATCATTACATTTGTAGTACAATGATGGTTCATAAGAACTTACAACAAATACAATGGAAATAAGATAGGAATGCAACCTAGAGAAGTAAACTCTCTCTTTATGCCATTAGTTTCACAAAACTCTTTCATCCTGTTGGAGATGTACTCCCCTCCATTATCACTTCTTAATACTTTCAAGCTAGTATTAAGTGCTTTTTCACAAGAGTTTTGAACTTTACAAAGGACTCAAAAACTTCACTTTTCTTAGACAAGAGATAAACCCAAGAGTATCTTGATTTATCATCAATAAAAGTGACATACATAAGAGCTCCACCATTTGATTCATGTGAAAATGAATGAACATCTAAGAGGAGAGTTAGATCTTATCAAAGATCTCTTGAAAGGAAGCTTATGAGATTTGGAGAGCCCACAAGCTTCACAAAGCTTGCCACACTTGGATATGGTTTTGGGAAGTCCTCTTGCTAGCTCCTTTGTCACCATGGTCTCCATAGCTTTGTAGTTAGGATGGCCTAACCTTTTGTGCCATAATTCCACTTGAGTGAGCTCCTCCCTTGCCATGTTCACACTTCCAACCATCACATTAGCATCCAATTTGAATAACCTCCCTTGCTTAAAACCACTAGCAATACATTTTTCATCTTTCAAGATAGAACATGCTCCATGCTTGAAATGTACATCTAATCCACTATCCATAAGTTGTCCTACACTCAGCAAGTTCTTTGTAATTGAAGTACATAAAGAACATTGTCTAGATCTAATTTTTTAGTTGATCCTAGACATAAAGGAATGGATCCAACACCTACAATCTCACATTCTTGATCACTTGCAGTGAAGATAAATCTCTTAGAACTATTGTAAGAAAGTAGATTAGAAAAGTAGTCTTTTTGGTGAGTCATGTGAGAGCTTGCCCCACTATCAATCCACCAAGTGTCTTGATTAGATGTTTATGGTGAGTATACCATCAAAGATAGATTGCCTTCTTCCTCCTCCTCAAGCACAAGATTGCCTTGATTGTCATTCTCTTGGGCATTCTTCTTCTTGTAGCACTCGGATGCAAAATGTCCCTTTTTTCCACAAAAGAAACATTTTAGCTTCTTCTTGTCCTTCTTGCTCTTGCCTTTGGAACTTGATGCTCCATCTTTGTTCTCCATCTCCATGTCTTGAGTCTTCTTGGATGGAAACTTCTTCTTATTGCCTTTCAAAGAAAAGTTAGCTTTTTTATCACCATCATTCAAAGATGAGGAACTCATCCTACTTTTGATATGAAGCATTCTACTCTCCTCACTAACAAGCACACTTTGAAGTTTTTCAATACTAGGAAGTGAATCTTGAATAGAAAAGGTTTGAACAAGATTGGAATAATCATCTCCTAACCCATTCAAAATGATTTGAACTAATTCATCATCTTTGATTCTATCATCTATAGAAGACAACTCCTTATTCAAAGATTTGATCCTAAAGACATAATTTTGGGCACTTTCACTACTTTCTTTCATGCTTTGAAGAATTCGATTCCTAAGCATGAGTATCCTTGAAGTGTTCTTGGATCCATAAATGGCTTTTAATGAATCCCATGCCTCTTTGGATGTGGTACAAGATGAAATTTCTTTCAAAAGTTCATTACTTACATTCATTTTTATGCAATGTTATGCAACTCTACATCTCTTTTTGTACTTAGCCAATTCAACTCCTCCTTGAGGTTCTACTTCCACCTCAAGTACTATGTCATAAAGATCATCAAGTACAAGCAAAGACTCCATTCGAACTATCCAAGTAGCATAATTAGTGGATGTAAGTCTTTCATTAGCTTCAAGCAAAAACCACCCATTGATGCCATTTTTGAATGTGAAAAAGCACTAGAAACTCTTATAGATACTCTAAGAGATCTGAACCTAAAGCCTTCTAGCAATTTATAAAGCTTATAGACTCAATCCTATCACTCATGAACCAATCTAGAAGGATGGAAACTTAGATTCTAGTCTCAAACTTGCAAAATCACTCCTTAATCTATGATTTTTAGCAATTTCTCTCTCCAACCTCAACATACACTCAAAAAATCAGAGAAGATCAATCAGTACACCTAATTCAAGCTTCAATTTTAATTTTTTGGCTGATTTAATCCAAAAACTAATCAAGGGATTAGATTCACTATAGAAAATGCTTGATTTTGCACCAAAAATCACTCAAATTGGGTATGTGAGTCAAATTCTACAATTTTTTGAAATTTCTCAGTCAAAACCGGAGCTGTACAGCCTCACACGTGTGAAAAGAGTTCCTACAGCCCACAACAAGATCTGGACCAAAAATTTTGAGGATAGCTATCAAATCCAACTCGCTACACAAAATTTGACTAGTTTTCAAAAAACTGCTAATTTTGGCTTTGATTTGGATTAACCCTATCAATTTCAACAAAACCTCTTGTACTAGGCTCTGATACCATGTGCAAAAAGTACAAAAACTAGACACAAAATTCTAACAAGAACAATCATTAATTGAAGGTAGGTGTACTTTCTGGTTTCACACGTGTAAAACACTGTCTGAGTACGGACTCCAACCTGAAAATCAAGTACACATTGATAGAACCTCAAAACAATCAAAACAAATGTAGACAAATGGAGAGAATCACTCAAAATTGCTTCCAAAACCAAGATTGGTGTCTCACATTGATTATGGCCAAATAAGCCTTTATATATACACTTCTAGAGCTCGAGGTACTGATCATGCATCAGATCTCACACGTGTGAGGATGCCTTGTCGCCATCATGCAATTTGACACTTGGATCAAAACTTTCCATTTGGTCTATTTTCCTACTATACTTCTAGAAGCAAATACTCGTCTACTTCAACTATTTCCACATGTGTGAGCTGTCCTCTACACATGGGATGTGACACCTATTCAAAATATTTGGCTCATGCAATCATTAGATTGGTGCCATGTGTCATATCTCTAAAAAACTAGTTTTTGGCCATTTTAGCCACTAGAACTTGAATTAAATCATATGTACAACATATATGGTACATGAAAGGTACACTAGTTTCACACGTGGAAACAGGCTCCACACATGTGTGTCTATCCTATATACAAGATTTTTGGCCTCTACCAAGCTTATTTTTGCATTTTTCACAGGTTGGACCATGGAAGATTCTACAGGTTTACTTGGAGGGATATTGGCATGTCACATCATGTGAGGGACTTGATGTTGGCTTTGGAGTCCACATCTCAGTGTATTCTTAGGGAATGGTTTGGAATCATTCAGAAGAGCAACTTTGGAACTAGCTTGGGGGAATACAGGTGGGGCACTACAGGGTAGATGCTCAGATCTTAGTGATCGTGGATGGCATTGGGATACCTAATAGGGATAACACTGTAGGATGACATGGGATGATCATCAGGGGGCAACTATTTCATATTGGACTTGAGTCATTTGATGAACAAGACTTACAGGAGGATTCATGAATCAGGAAGCTGCAAACACAAATGGGCAAAGCGTGAAGCTTTGAGAGCCAACTCTAGGTTGGAGAGCTGATGGAGATCGCACGAGGTGTGATCAGAGGGCAAGCACCATGATGGGTGTTTTGCTAGCGATCTACTAGAGGGGACACTGATGGCGAGGACTTCATGGTGTGCTCATTTGAGAGTACAAGTTGGCATTACAGCAGGGGGCCAGTCATTGGCATTGGCATCGATGGGAAGGCATCTACCATCATGGACATGGATAAGCTTTCTATAGCTTTCATGCAGTTGGTTGTATTTGCAAGAGTCTAGGCTTGCACAGGTGTTGGAATTTCCATGGTGCAGATTCTCAGGTGGTGAGATTAGGGATAAGCCTAGAGGAAGTCACTCAAAGTCATATACCTCAGTATGATTAGGGAGACAGTGGTCTCGGGATCCCATGAGCGGCGACTCAGGGACAGGCTTGTCGGGTGGCACATAGCCAGGGAGAGCAAGCAAATGCTAGGAGCCAGGTGGAGTAGGTGATGCTTTGGAGTTCAGCTTGCTTGGAGCATGGGGAATGGATGGAGATCGGCTTTCAGGACTTACTAGACAGTTGGATATGCTTAGACATGAGGGCATCTTGTTACAGGTGAGGGCCATGGTTGGAGACCTGATTTGGCGACCAGTGGTGTAGCATCCGATCTACAGGTGGCACAAGTGTTGGTACGATGGGATACCACTTATGGGCAGGCCTTGGTCATGTATTTGACACTTTATCATTCGTGTTGATTTGCATGAGTGTCTGTGTGCTTGCATGTTACCTTGTCATGGGAGTCTAGATCTGAGTCGGAGTTGTAAGTGGTTGTGCATTTGCTTCGTTAGAAACAAAGTAATCATTTGATGCTCTTTGACTTGCCATTATGTCTACTAGATGTCTATCTGGTGAGGGTGTAGTCTTATGGTGGCAGTAAGATTTCCTCAAGTTGAGCCTCAGTCGCTCATTTATGTCAGCTATACAGGTTTGTGCTTGTAAGCGCCTGATAGGATGTCAGCCTAGCTAGATGGAGGATGTAAGTCTCATGGTGGTAGTGGGATTTTCTCAGTTTGAGCCATGTCATTCATGTGGTCCACTTGTGTTTCAAGTCGGATTGCGGACAAGTCAGTTGGTCGAGAGTATGGTACTCTTTGTATGAGCATTGTGTTTGCATGATACTTTGTGAGTCAAACCTGGTGGTTTGTTGGTGTGCTTGAGTGTGAGTCAAGTAGAAGGTAGCATGGACATGCATAACATCTTTTGGACACTCCAAACATTGCTACAAATTATTGTTTTTCACTCTTATCACATTTGAGCTTAAGGGAGAAAGTTAGAAATCAGTTTTAATCTGATTCATTATTATAAGCTTCAAACGTGATACTGTAATAAATGTACAGTTAGTCAATTTACTGTTTTTAGTAGTGATTGAGATGTGGCCCACTATTGTTATATCAGTCAAGCACTTATCCTGTAGACGGCTACTTGGGTTAGCCGGGTAGCCACACGTAGGAAGAAATTAGCCTGTATAGTGTATTTTTGAGTTCATTATGCTATACTCAGTTGCCATATTGGGCCTAAATCTAGTTCAATAGGCCAGTTTAGTGACACCTGTTGAGCCCATGCAGTTTGGGGCTTTGCTATATGTACAGTGTTTCTTCATAATAGACTTAACTTTTGTTGTGCCATCTATGAGAGCTTGTGGGGAGTGGCTATGGTGATTGTGTGATGTGATCTGCATATTACACTAGATTCTATCAGAATTTCAACTAAAATAAGATGAACAATAGAGTTTGATACTAAAAGTAGATGAATAAGTATGAAAATAAAAAACCAAATTTGTAATAAATGTTGGTGGTCTTTCATAAATCATATATGTTACTCTAACTACAATTAGATCAAAATAGACTTACTTTAACCACAAGTGTTAGGTCCTGTGCACTCAAGAAACTCATGGGTAGCAATTACGTCCAATCACAAGTCGGACCCTGCCCGGCGGGAGTTTTGAATTGTATAAAAATATGACCGGAAAGTTCCAAAAGAAATTCGACTGACAAACAACGTTACGGTCTTTCACAGGTGTAAATATATAACTGGGCCAAGTGTATGTCGAATATTTGAAAAGTTAAAAATAGCATCTTGACAAAAGGCCCTTTTGGTGCTCGAAACTCCTCTAATGAGATGGATTGTGAGTGATGTCTCCTTCGCTGAGATCCCCCTTTCCCCCTAGGGGAGTGATTACCAACTATTGTCTTCATAGCTTGGTTTAACATGTCTCTTTTTTTAAATGATGAAATGGTCGTGGGATTGGAAAATTTTTAGTACTTACCTGTGCAAATGCCTCTTTTATCATCTTAAACATTGTTGCATATGCTTCTCTAATGATGCTAGAAAAATCACATGTCAGTGTCCAATATTTTTCCAACCTCATTCATAATGTTATCAGTAACTGAAGCCTTAATCTTTTTCATTTTGTTATTGTTTAACATTGATTTCATAGATTTAGAAGTCAAAATAGAACCTAGCGAGTTTCCAATGGAAATCTCATTGGCCAAAAGGTCTTCAGCAACAATGTTGATCTGCATTGCAAACATAATGCTCATAAAAATGTCAGTAGAGATTAGGACAGTCATAGTATTCACAACAGCATAATAAACAAATCAACAGAAAGTTGAAATAAATAAATAACAGAGCTAGTGATTATGATTGAATCAAAAAGTTCAAGCAATATTAAACCAAATAAGCTATAACATACTTGAAAGCACGGATTCGTCATTTTTTATAACCTCCTCTGGATGATAGATCACATATATCCTTGACTACCAGTCTTTTCCTCTTGTTGTTTTTGACCTTTTTGTTGAGCACATCCATATCTTTAACAAGAGACAAATATAAGATACGCATGGATTGAAATCTAATCATTACTAGTTGTAAAATGACGCAAAGATGATTTCAACGTTTGGATCTCCTTTTTGAACATCTCATTTTCTTCCAATGAAGTTTTCAACTTTGTAGGTTTGTCTTCACACTCCTTTGATATTTTCCTTAATTCTTCTTCCAAATAATGTATTCTTTGCATCGAACGTGCATTCCCATAGAGCATCAAATTCTCACAGTAACCCAAAAGGCCATTTTGCCATGACACATATAGATTATTAATTGACTCACCGAATGAAAATCCGAATGTTGCAATGAATATGGATCAACAAGATACAATGTTTATGATGACCATAAATCTACATGCTTTAGTGTTTCCTCCCTATATAGGATTATATTAGAAGTTGACAATTTGGGTTGCTTTGAATTTCTTGTCCTGAGCGAAGCATATTTTGGTGACAGATCCACATGAAGATGATAAAGATTTGTCATTAGTACAGTAGTATGGTAACAAACAGCACAATGACAATAACAGAGCTGGAGATGGCGCTAACCTTGGAGATAGAGATGGCGTAGGCTTTGTTTTTGAAATACTCCTAATTCAAATTTTTGAGTGTTCCCAACTATTGGGAGAAAATATTTTGACATTTTGAAAATTATACTTTAACTGTGGTTAAACACCAGTGAAGTTTGATGTGACTAAAGTAAAGTACATTCATGGAAAGTACTGCAGGCAGATGCGTAAAGAAGTTAGAAAATGATATTTTAATAACTTTATTGTTATTTTTCTCTCTCCTACATGGCATTTCTTATAGGGCCCTCTTTGGGCCCATATTTTCTCTAATGATTATCAACAGAATCAAAATACATAGCTTCCACAAATGCCACCAAGGAGGTAGTTTGGCTAAGGAACCTGCTTGCTGATATGGACCTTGCTCAGCCACATCCAACAACCATCTATTGTGATAATCAAAGCACAATCGCACTATCTCTAAATCCGAGATTTCATTCTTGAAGCAAGCATATCAAAATCAAGTATATACTTTATTTTACGACATGGTATCAGAACTCATTTAGGCCTATTCGCATCTTGTAAATTCATCTAGTAAGAACTCATGACGTTTTGTGCGACGTTCTATAGTGACACATTAGCAGATCCCAACTGACATCTTAACGATTGGTGATCGACGCACAAGTCGGTGTTCATTCCTATAAGGAAAATACTCAAAGCCATTGTACATACGCAGAGATTGATCTATCAATAGAGAGAAGAGAGTCTGCGCATTCCTTTCCTTGTCATTGTAGTATTCTGCCTTGAATATTGCATTCACCATATGTCCATCACTCTTTGTACACTTATCGATCTGAAAGAGGAGATTTCTCTCTCTCTTGGGGAATGCTGAAACCTTTTATACTACTTAATTCACTAATTTTGTAGAAATCTATAGCAACTAGGCTACCACATAACTTGGCGCCATTGCCAGGGAGACAAATCTTTGTCTTTTCATGATTTTTAAGTGTACTAAGTCCGCTAAATCTTATTCATGTAATGTATGCCACGAGATCAGCCACGCACAACTATCGAATCGAAATGTTTAGAACAAGCACGACGATTAGAAGCTTATAGAAAGACACGCGATTTTTATTTTCAGAATCTGGAAATGCACCAATAAGAGTAAAATTAAGCCTTGAAGCATTTGATAACCTTTACAACACTTTCGTAGCACTTTTAAATACATTCGAACGAGAGCTTGCAAATTCATTGAATCCATCTGAATGTTCATCTTCGGAAAATAGATCTGATTCTACTTCTGAATTCGAGTCTGACCAAGACCCTGATCTACCATCAGAGCCACCATCTAAACATAGTTCCGAGTCATCTAATCCACCTGAAAATATGGTGAATCTAGCACCACCCACGTCTGCCAAAATCAGATATGACTTCTTCAAAGGGTCATCATCTGATGATGTAGATAACTATTTATCACAGTTCAGGTCAATTACTATAGCCAATAAGAAAAACTCTGATGAGGATAAAGTTAGAATTTTACCAGGTCTTCTGCGCAAGCAAACGAGAATCTGGTATAATCAGCTAGTTCCGAAAATGGTTAATACTTGGAATGCTTTAAAGGCAGAATACCTTAAACAGTTTAAAGAGATAGGCTATTCCACAAGACTGTTAGCATGTCTTAATTCGGTAGAGAAAAAGCCGAAGGAGTCGCTTAGGACGTACACTCGAAGAGTTAAGAATTTGATAGGGAAGCTAGGAGCACAGTACCCTGTTCCCATGCAAAACGAATGGTTCTTGAGAGGATTATCCAAGAAGATGGATAGGTATTTAAAAGATGATCCTACTTCTATAAAAGGGATCTTTATTGGTTATGCTGAAAATAACGAAGGATATAGAGTCTATAATCCAATCACTAAAAAGATTTTAGTGAGTAGAGATGTTACTTTTGATGAAGGTAACTACTACAAGTTGAATGAAAATGCTTCTAGTCCATCTTATGTCAAGGATCTTGCAAGATTTGAGGAGGAGCCTACATGTGATCAAGATCCTGAGGACCCACCTCAAGACCTGAGGACTCCAAGGAGGTCTACAAGAAGGAAGGTCGAGCCATCTAGGCTCACCTATGTTGACAAAGGTGAACAAAGGGAAGATCTTCATTCACTTACCTCTTACACTTTTCTAGCATCTATGTTTGATGAGCCGAGTTGCTTTGAAGAGGCTATGGAGTCACAAGAATGGAGGGATGCCATGCAAAAGGAGTATGATGCTCTTATGGAGAATCATACATGGGGGCAAGATTGGCTATTTTAGGCTACTGGTGCTCTAAATTTGGGTCCTAAGTTCTAGAGAGAGGAGAGAGAGTCATCTCTCTCACCTATATTAGGCTGAAATTCGTGGAGAACAGGTTGGAGAAACTTATTGTATTGTTGAGAGAGATCAATAGATCATTGTCACAGTTTCTTCCTCCATTGAGAGCATTGCTTTGTGTATTGTCTTCAAGCTTCTGTGTATGATCTTAAGAGGTTTCCAAAAGTGGTAGAGTGCTATTGTAGGGCTGGTATGCTATTGTTTTTGGCTGCCATCAGTACCTTTTATTAGTTTCTTTTGTCACTTGAATGCTTTGTCAAGTTCATGTGTATCAAAGGTAGCATTAGGATGCTTTGCCATTTCTAGCTTTTGTAGCTTGTTATGCAAAGATCTTAGCCAAGTATTTTGGGAATTTGGATCCATTCAAGATCCACTTTTTTCACAGTGAATATGATGGGACGTTCTACAGGTATAAAAGGACATATTCGCCTCATATTTCAGTTTTGGATTTCTTCATTCTCTGGCTCTCCTTAGTTTTCTTCATGCACTTCTGCTCCTCATTAGATGCATATCACTACCACGCGCCCAAGGACCCACATACCAATACAGCTTCCCTCCCCCCCCTCCCCCCCCCCCCCCCCCTCCCCCCGCGCGCGTCGTGGCGATACGCCATCTCTCATATTGCCAACAAGCACCTCCCCTGTCGGATATCTGCTTTTCCTTCTCGTTGGCGCGTCATATCGATACCCTAGCTTGAAATGGCCCGTACCAAGCAGCCAAGTATTTTGGGAGTTTGGATCGATTCAAGATCCACTTTTTTCACAGTGAATATGATGGGACGTTCTACAGGTATAAAAGGACATTTTCGGCTCATACTTCAGTTTCGAATTTCTTCGTTCTCTGGCTCTCCTTAGTTTTCTTCATTCACTTCCGCTCCTCGTTAGACGCATATCGCTACCACGTGCCCAAGGACCCACATATCAGTACAGCTTCCCCCCTCCCCCCGGCGCGTCGTGGCAATACGCCATCTCTCATATCGCCAACACGCGTCTCCCTTGTCAGATATCTGCTTTTCTTTCTCGTTGGCGCGTCATATCGATACCCTAGCTTGAAATGGCCCGTACCAAGCAGACAACACGCCTTACCACATTTGCCCCCCCTCCTCGCCTTCCTGTACAAAGGGCAATGGGCACCGGTAGGAGAGTAGGTCGGATCAGAAGACCATGGTTAAGGGATATCAGGAGACCTCATAGGACAACGAATCTTCTGATTTCCCATGCTTCTACAGGTCTATGAGATTAGTAACAAGGTCACTCTCACATGATGTTCGTTGGAACATAACAGCCCTGGAAGCCCTCCATACTGTCTATGAGGACTTTCAAGTCAAATTCTTTGAGGACTCCACGCTTTGCACAGTGCACGCTAAGAGAGTTACCCTCATGCCTCAGGACATGCATCTTGTCATGAGGCTGAGGAGTACATATGATCAGGTCTTTGAGAGTGGCTTCACCTCTAGGCCACCACCTACAGAGAGAGGTCCTGTTCCTCAACGAATAAGGAGGAAGCAGACCAAGCCCACCAGGCCTGCCAAGCAAAGGGTGGTACTCAACGAATCAACATCCCCCCCCTCACATCTCTCGTCCTTTGGTTGGACCATCACACCAGTCTGCAGTGCCTTCTTCTCCTCCCACCACCCCTAACTATTCAAGTAGTTCCTCTTCCATTCCCTCCATTCCATCCCACAATTACGAGGATATGAACTCGACTGTAGATAAAATAATATCGGATCTAGATTTAAGTTTAATAGGTGATTTTTATAAGGATCTTTGAGTAAGATTTCTTGTTGATCCCAAAGATTCATTTTTGGATTCTGAGAGGTATATAATTTTTGATGAGTATGTTGCCAAAGAAATTGATAAGCTAGGAGGTCAATTTTCTTTTTGTCTAAGTTCAATTAATTATGTAAATCACATAAATAAAGACTTTTGTGATGCCCTGAAGGAGAAGACCTCAGATATATCAGATCCAGTTGTAGAGGCTGGTTTGATGTATTTCGTAAATAGATGTAAATCCGATGATAGTAAGGACATTGGAGTTGTGTTGTCCTTTTTTGCACACACCCTTCATAGTCCAACTAAGACGACGAAGTATCCTCTCCATACAACCTCGGAGACCAAAGTCTTTATTATTCCATACTGCCAAAAGTAAGTGATTACATAGAATATATTCTAGTAATATTTTTAATAGGTATTGTAATTTTTTTAGTTTAACTAATTATCTCTTGTTTGTAGTAAGCATTGGAGTATGCATATAATCTCCCTAAGGGAAGATTCAGATGGGATCATTAATCCCATCTGTTTAAAGATGAACTCCTTAAAGTCTACCCATGCCGAAATGGACATGATGTACAACAGAATGTTGCCATTTTTGCCAAGGCCCGATGGGGCCACTGTAAATAGCCACCTGGAGATTGTTGATGCAGAAGTAAGTATTTCTCATCAAGTATCTGATAGGTAATATGATCTATTTTTTTCAGAGTGCACAACTAACCTATTATACGTTTTGTGATTGAAGTCAGCTCAGCAAGATGATGGACATAGTTGTAGATGGTTCTCCATCCGCAATGTACAGGACTTCTTAGAGTGGTACATCATGCAATCTGGGGCTCCAGATATACGAAAGGTAAATAGACTAGTGAATGGCCTAACTAAGTTATTTCCGATTTGGTTTCTGATAAGTCAATTGACTCGGTTCTTTTGGATTTGCAGTATAAATGTCGAGCATTTTCAATGAATGAAATATATGAGCTTCATCAACAGATGTTGGTAAACTTATTATCTCATGCAACACCCAGTCCAGCTGCGAAAACAGGAGGCCAATCAAGTCCACAACTAACACTAGTGCAAGGTGGAGAAAATCCATATTACTTCGAGCTGTAAATAATAGATTAAATAGAGATATACATTTTTGATGTAATGCCCTGTGAATAATTATGGGCATATAGAAAGATAGAGACAATGAGAAAAAAGCATCCATTGTTAAATACAGGACACACATGTACATTCTCAAAAAATGAGAAATATATTGATATTTATGAGAGCTTTTACAAATCTTGTATCATGATTGCTCTATCATCTGAACAATTTCGTCCAAATCTTTGCATTTGATTTTCTCTTCATGTCTTTTACGTATTTGCACAAACGTACATTAATCAGATTACAGTTAGTGATCTGAATATTGACAAAAAGGATAATGAATACAAATTAATATACAAATTCATGGATTTCACATACCAATTTTCCATCCAATATAAAGCTGAAATATTTGGGGATATCTTGCTGTAAAAGTGTCAGTTCCGTTCTAATGTAGAATAAGGTCCAGTCTTGCTCAACCTCAATAGTAGTAAGTAAATCCCCATTTGCCATGATATCAATGCATATACGATCAGTGTGTCCAATGCTGTCTAGATCTTGATCTAATGGGGCCCAAGTACCATTGTGTTCTTTCCATCTCTGATAATGAAACACCATACTGAGCATTTGCTTTTCTATATTGTATCTAAATGATATGGATGAATGTTTGATTCTACAAGAAATATCTGCAGTGGATCTTATATCCCAACCTTTGTCCATGAATTTGAATAAAAAATCATCTGATAGATTTTTGCAAACAAACAATGTGGGAGTTCGATGCACTTCCGTGTTTGAAAAAGAGCTGCCAAACAATGACATTGAAACAAACCAGCTTAAGTGCACATTTCTTGATCCAGTACTAGTTTTGAGTGACTTTTGTACATCATTATATAGCTTGGAACGAAAACATTTTATTATATTGTCGTTGACTGCAATCCACCACACGTTATCTTGAAAATCAGATAGAGGTATATACTCTAGTTTTCCCATTCCTCCATTTGTGTCTGGCATTTACATAGCATCATAAAAAAATGTTCCAGAATCTGCAAGTTCGTTTGTCGTTCGTCCTCTGTATTGCAATTTGCCAATTTCTGAATGGATGACATCTATAATACCTGAAAGAGACGCCACAGGTTCCCATTCATTTATATTTGAAGGATATAGATCTGCAATACAAAATCATAATAAGCTCCAATTCATAAATACGATTACGTTTTAAAAATGACAAGCAATCCAAAAAATTAAGATACTTACAATTACACTTTCGAAAATCATGTGGATTTACAGCCTCCACATTAAGTTCTAAATGCATATAAACATGTTGAATAAGCACCTCTGAAATAATTTGTCCTCCTGGAGAAACTTTGAAATCAATAATCTGCCCTTTCCAATAAGATCTATATGTATACTTGGCCTTTTTCTTTTGGCAAAAAGCCCCTCTCGCCGATGGATGCATCAGTACCCAAGAAGCCTTATGATATTCACGAGAAATCCATGTGCCATCGTCTTCCCTCTCATTATAAAAAATTGCAGAGCATATCAAGGATCTCGGTCTCCTTCTCATCGCCATAGCTTGAAGAGTTCACATTTGAACTCGTCAATATGAGAGTCCAGAGTATAATAGGCGCCAAACCTATTTGTGAGTCCCAAGATAATTTTAACTTGAGGTTAACCCAAGCAGTTTAGTCAACCAGTCGTCACGCATGCTAGCCAATAGTATGCTTCCAATCTACCGGACCGGAAATTCAAATTTGCCCAAATATGAATTGTGTTTTTCGGGTCAGGCGAGTTATGTTACATAGAAGCCACTATGTCAAGAACCAATTGGGCCACTTGGACATAAACAGAGAGGAAAAAAAAAACTCGTAACAAACGGCCCTTCTAAGTTTGAGAACTCGTGTAATGCTTTTTGTTTTCTAGCCAAAGAGAACAGTCAACTTTGGGAAATGAGCATATATGGATCCCATTGGTGGATCTTGATGACTAGGCACTCTTCACACGTGTGAAGGCTTGTTGGACAACACACAGCTCGTGGATGTACTTGATCTATAAAGGGATCAACCAAATCAATGAAAAGTTGATGAGACATTGGCATATTCTAGTTTTCTTATATTTTCCACATTTGTCTTGAGTTTTGATGAGTGGAATGCTCTTGTATGCTTGAATACTTTAATCTATGTTTACAGTCCATACATGTACTTTCCTCTACACATATGAGGCCGCTCTTCATAGTTTTTAATCATTTGATCCATTGCTCTTGCTTAAATCATAGTGTAATGCATCTAGATCAAGATCTAACACTTAGAACTTGATAGATCATTGTGTTAAGAAATCAATAACTCTTAATGATTGTTTTGTAGAATCAAAGTTGTCCTTTTCTCTGAAAATTGACAAAATCTTCTCAGCTGAAAAATTGTCTGGAACCCCCAAGGAAAGCATCAAATCAAAAAAAACTTGGCGACCAAACTATAATTAATAAGTCAATTCCTTGATTTTACAAAAATAGTACTTGCACAACCAAATTTTGGTAAGTCGAATCTTCATATAACCGTCCAAAATGTATAGATACACCTTCTTTTCAACTGATTTCACAAAAAAATATGTGAAACCATCATCCTAGTCGTTTACCGTCACCTTATAGAGCACATGACGTGCAACTTTGAAGGTTGCTGTTTGCCAGCACTCTCAACAATCCAAAGAAAATGATCAGTCAATCTTTCACAACCTTTTGTAGAATAAAACATATGTTTTGACGTCGATCTTTTAATAGGGTTGGGAAGGCTACGCTATTTTGAAATTCTAAAAAAAAATTGCTCTAAAGATATGCAATTTCAGGTTCAAGGATGTTAAACACAAACGAACATTTGGATTTTGAAATAAATTATAATAAAAGAAAGAAGTGTCGAGATATGTCTGACATAGCTCGAGATGAAAGCTATGCCTTGCTTAGCTCACTCGAGAGCTATGTTTGGCATAGCTTAGAGACATTCACATGAAAATTGAAATTTAAATAAAAGAAATTAAAATTAAAAAAAAAAACATTTTTTCTTTTAGATTCTCTGAAATCAAAATAGGAGAATTACTACATATATTGTCAAATTTGTAGCCTCAAGTTGTTTAAAAAATATAAAATCATAACAATAATAATCAATATAGTACATATTTTGTAAACATATTAAATTTCTAACCAATTACTATCCTTTGCATGCATTAGAGATGACTAAAGGCAACATGTCCAAATGCCAAAACCATGCCTGGCATAGCATCTTTCTATAGCTCCTTGGAGACAAATGAAAGAGTAGCTTGCACCCCTAGATATATCGGACTTAGCTCAGGTTATGCTTTGTGAAAATATCAACTAGTTTAGTTTAGTTAAGATGAGTTTAATTGGCAATTTTGAGGCCAATATGCATTTTTATCTTAGAGATAGACTTTATAAAGCTAATAAGGCCTAAGAATAGTAAATTTACTATTTTTGACAACTTAGGCAAGTTGATAAGGTCACATATAGACCTCTTGATATTGGTTCAAATGGCATGCATTGAATCTAGTCATGTTAGATCTAGGTTTTGGTAAAGATCTACAAACTTCCATAAGTTGATAAGCTTGTGCAAGAACATCCAAATAGGGCAAGAGGCTGTTATAAATAGGCTACAAGCATGGGAAGAACCCATCTCTCTCATTCATTCTTATGGAAGATATCTCTTTGGGTTTCTACATCCATTTTTGCATCTTGGTGGTGATATAGTAAAATTTTGTGTGTAGAATGCTATTTTTCTTATGTGTATGTATCCACACGTGTGAGTATTGTTGTTGTACTACTGTTGTACGGACGGAAATAGTAAATTATCATATCTAAGTGTTTATGACAAGTTCTTATTGAGTTTTCATCTTCTATGTAGATGCATGATTTCTACGTTTGTAATGAAGCTAGATGTGCTCTCTAAATTAGCTAAAGATCAAAGGACAACATTAGATCTTTGTGATCTAATTTTTTTCACATGGTATCAGAGCTTTATTGCAGGAGAAGCCATTTCTAGTGAGTGATTTGGAGGCGCCATCAATTCTAGAGTGTGCTAGAGTGATTCCTCAAGTCAAAATCAAGCTGCATTTTCAAGTGTAGAATGGGGATCCTTTTGATCCAAAGCTCAATTTACGTCAAAATACTTGTAGTAGGCCGATTTCCCTCCCTACTTATTGGATTGTCGGAGTTTTGATGCATAAGAAAGGTTTTATATCATTCTTCAAGATTCTATATGAAGTTTCTAGCTTTTGCATGTAGAATTTGTGTGATTCAATATATGCACTTTTGTGAAAACCCTAAAATTAATAGGATCTCTTGATTTTGAAGTTGCTGGACTTTTTAAGTTAGAGAGTGCGAAAGTTCGTGATATTGTAGGTTGAGATCAAGTGACATCAATTCTATATGTTGATTTTGCTAGTTTTGTGCAAGAAAGAGATTTGAGAGGTTCCATATGTTTGTGATTTCTTCTTGAATTCATTTGTTGACTTTCAAAAGAGTGCTAAGTGCATTGGAACAAGTTGAAAGAGAAGATCAAATCAACAGGAAAAATGCCTCTCTCCATAGAAGTTTTTTTTAAAAAGAAAAATATTGTATCACAAAAGTAAACGTAATAATTCACCATTTTGCATGTATCTGTAACTTTACAAATTAGTAAAATTATTTATATTTAATTATTTTTGAGAGATTAGGAAAAAAATGAAAATTGCATGGGTTTCATTTTTATTAGACATGTCTTGGTACTAGTAGGTAGAGACACATCATCATTATTAAACTTACAAAGCATCAAAATAGCTTATCACTATCATGATAAAAGCAAGCTCATTGTTTAGACATTTTTAAGTATTAAACACAACTCCACAAGGCCACAAGGTTGCAAACGACTCCTTAGAGGCCTTGCAAAGCAAGGCAGGCCAAAAGAAAATATTCATAAGAGGGGTCCCCAAACAGTATCCCCACCACACATATTAAGTATTGCAAAGTTGTCTATTCTTGTTGTGGAAGCGCACGGGACCCTCTTTAAAAAACGAAACAGATTAGATCTGTCAACAAAATCGATCCTATCAATCCATCTTACAACAATGAACGTCAACAATAGTAGTTGTCCAAAATCGAAGGTGATGAAGCTATTAACAGGGTGCACGGGGTAGCTACTTGCAAGCAGCATGTCTTCCTATCACGGTATGATGCACTCGCTGCCGGCAGATGAGCAAAGCTCATGTAACGATGAATCTTCAGTTGATGATCGATACATAAAATGCCACGTCCATTGTGGTCATTGCCATGTTATTTTGACGGTAAGAAATCTTCATGCTCTAAACGTGTTTGGCAACTGATCTACTGCATTTGGTGCCTGAGAGACCGCAGAAATCTCACCATAGAACATACGAACGTGTAGATCTGGTTGAATGTCTCAAAGAGCGTGTAATGATGCCGAAAAACAATATCTAGATTATCAGGTGAAGTGAAGGTTTTGCCGAAAAGCATCATCCATTCCGCTCATCTTGCTACGACCTTGAACAAAGCGTACAGAAGATGTCTATTCATTGTGTTGCAGAAATTTGTCGGCAACGAGATTGGAAACATAATTTCAATCAAAAACAACTAGCGATGGCAGCCATATTACAAACAGCTGTGATTGTAGTGCATACTAATCAGTTGAATCTTATTTGTATTGAACAAGTGCAATTCAAAAACTTGACAAAAAGTTTCCTGACAGCTGGAAAGATAACAGCCATGTCTGATCTAATTCGCTACAATTTGAGTTTCAAGTCATTTAATGCAACTTGGCCATTTATCTATAAATCTTAGATTCAGCTTATCGGGCATTAGGCCCGATTGTCCAACACGACGAAAACTCAAATAAGTACGGTAGCAAAGTATCCTTTTGATTTCCTGCTTAAGTTTTCGAACCATCATCAATGTCGGGGTGCAGTATTGCTGACTCGAAATCTTAGATGACAGGAAGGCCAATAAAGGGTGATGTAGCAATATTCTCAAACTTGTGATATTTTGCACTTGCCACGTAGCCAGTAAAGTTTGCTCGAGTTTGTAATGCCTCCGTATATGCAGGTGGACGTTCCTCACAGTCTTATGAATAGAAGTTCTGTGCTCGTAAGGTGCGGCGATTGTAGAAGCCTTATCTCAGTAAACATACAGAGCCTCGCCGAACATCACTCCTCGCTGGTGAGACCGTGTTCTTTCAACAGGTTCAATAAAATTATCAGTTTAGGTTCAATGAAAATATCAGTTTAAATGTTATGATACGTTCTATCGCTTTTAAGCATGACTTTCAATGTGAGCACGGGTCTAATAAAAAATGAAACTTAGAATAGCTGCTTGCTGGAACTAATTAAATTTCAAAGTTTCCTCACTTAATTAGGGCTTTATCTAGTAGTAAGGTAAAACTGCCTGAGCGAAGGTTTTCTTTTAATCTTTCAGCGATTTAATGAGTTTGCAAGAAAATATGTTTGCGAGAAAGGTTTGGTAGGTTGCTCATCCTCAGTTTAATGGGATCATTTTGCTCCGGGGATCAAACTGAAACTTGTCATTTACTAACCGTGCGTGACGCTTCTGTTTAGGAGAATGATGGAGAAGGTGGACAAAGAACAAATGAAGAAAGCTCAATGGTATCTTCAAGTGATCGTGTTACGTCCTCCGGCAAAAACTTGCGATCGATGCCATCAGCCCCTGTTGTAGCAGTTAAGCCACCTAAACCAAAAAGACGTAATCATTCCTCCAGCAGCGATGATGTCAGTATAGCAGCTTCCAGGGGTACGTTTTAAGGATACAGATCCTCTGCTATATTACTATCATACATCCAAAGAGTTTGACCTCGCCATGGCAGGCAATACAGATGCACAACTGTCCTCTCCTATTGAAAGGATCAAAACTTCTGGTCTCGCACATTAGCTGTCATTTCACATATAACATGCTTATCATCCACGCAAACTAACGGTATCAGGTGGAGTTATCTCACACTTTTCAGGCAAAAAGCCACGCACCCCGTCTGCATACAACATATTTGTTAGGTAAAAATAATAAATCTCAGGCCCATGCTAAATTAATTGCGCTATTTGACTCACCCTGGCTACCTGGCACTTATTCATTCCCGATTGTCAATTTTTAAAATACTTCGTGTACATTATAGGGAGGAAATTCTACGAATTAAGGCCAAGGATCCAACAATCAGCCACAAAGAGGCGTTTATTGCTGCTGCCAAGAATGTAAGCTAATGGAACTTCCGGGAAGCTTGTCTCCTGTTTGAGTTTTACATTGCTGCATGATGACTCAAAGCAAAGATGTATCTTCATCCTAAACGTTCTTTTAACACCGTATAGCATGAACCTTAATTGGTGATGTACTATCCTCGTGCATAGTGGGCAACCCACCCGCATTTTCATCTTGGAACGAGATCAGAATATAGAGACAAGAAGTCCGACGAGAAGGTGATTCTTCTACTTTGTCCGCAGGATTTGTATAAACTCTCTCTCTCTCTCTCTCTTCCTCCTCTCTCTCTCTCTCTCTCTCTCTCTCTCTCTCAAAAGCCCCACAGGAGAAAAAGTACAGCGTACAAAATCTTCATGCTCGTGCATGCTTTGCAAGAGCGACAAACTAAAGCAAAATATTTCCCGTATAAGAAGTTTTTGTCGCACTCCCCAATAATCAAATTGCTTTACTAGAATCAAGCGTCCCAATGGAAATAGCAAAGCAGGTATCTGCATATTCCAATATATCTCTAATAGATGTACAATAAATTCAGAAAGGATGCAGTGCTTAATTGGAATGGTTCAGCTCTAACTCGACCCGCCAGAAATAAGTTCGTTAATGAGACCATTGATAAGCATGCAGGATACAGAAGAAGTAAGATATGCAGAATCTGTCATTTATAAAGGCACTACTAAGGGCTGTCGAACGAGAGTAGTTGGTAAATCAGCTTGGTAGTTTTGAGGTACACGGCCCAGCTTGCTGGCAGACTGATTAATGAAACTATTCACAGAAAAATATGCCTGTAAATGCAAAAGAAAGGTGAAGTCTACGCAGACGTTGGGTCCATAAACATATCCTACTTAGTAATAAGTTGCGTAATCTCGACAGTAAATAGGCGTTGTTTAAAACTTGATGTGCTTATTACATCTTGAGTCTGGATGTAAAAGCTTGCATCATCATTTGTCATGGCATGTGTTTGCATTAGTCTTTGTAACTATCAAAGTAACCTATGCGAAAGATGCGAAAGAATCAAATGCATCGCTTACTGACAAGACTTGCTTACTTCGATAGTCATGTAGTTTTCCGACGTATAAATTGTTCTATAAGCAAAGAAAAATTGACATCCAAAGTAGCTATGCAAGAACTGTAATTTGAAAGTATAGATCCCAATATCTAGGCCCTGCTAATGCGCAAATGCTGGTTTTGTATCAACATGTTGTCGGCCTCCAAATTAGTATGTACACAGCCTCCAAATTACTATTCTCATTAAATCTACATATAACTTGCAGATGCCTCTTCAGGTAAGGTAACATAATAATTATTACTGATGCTTGCGATATTCTATACAAGTAGCTAGCATCCAATGCCATTTTCAACGTAAGAAGACACTAGTTATTCTGCTTGAGGTGCCAAGAGAATATGAGTTTACTGTTTCACTTGTGAATTCCCCCCCGTGGCGAACATAAATATTGTTTTGCAATATGAGTTCCCTGTTTGTTTACAAGAACGTCCTTGAAGTTATTCCTGCCAAAGGCATTCGCAAGTACAACCAGTCAATCACTGCAAAATACTTTTGCTGTGATGCAGCAAGGTAATTAGATCTCAGTTCTACTAACTCTTGTCACACTAGTTTTCGATTTGAAAAGCCACCGGGGTTTCTTTCACATGCTATTATAATAATGAGACATGTTATAGATGGTGCTTGCCTTTACGACCAAAACAGCCTGCAAACACTGACAAAACTCAGTATGAGAAAAAATCGTCTGAAGCTGATGAGCACATACTTCTCTGACATCACTTGCTGAGATAGTCTGAGGGAGAGATAGAAGTCTTTCGTCAAAGGACTAAAGCATCCCTCTATAGTCTGGACTATCTTGATGCATCTCAACTGAATCCTCAAAGATATAATGATTCCATGGTACTTCATCCTGAAACCGGAGGACTCTGAGATTGTTCTGAGATACTCTGATCACATGCGGCTGATTCCAAAATAAGATTTAAAACATTGTATTGATATCTGATCGAACTTCAAGACAAAGTAAACATGATATGAATTTTCTGACAGTACTAGCTTCAATACCAAAAGAGAACGTCTGTGCACAACCATACAAAGAATTTTGAACAGTTTAAGCAAAGGTAAATACATCCTCAATCAAGTGCCAAGCTGTCTAACAGAATCATTATCACCTGGAGGTTTCACTGGACACTACCCTCATAATCACTACTCCCACAGCACACACACGCACACACATATAATACATAGGAACAAATTTCCAGTGAGATATGAAGATATTTTTTGAACCCAATTAAACTTTATTTTGGGGTCTTCTAAAGCTGCATCAGATTAAAAGCTACTGCTAATTCTTTACCTTTGTATTACGCATCCTATGTCTTGACGCAAACCATAGGATATGGTTTAAATGGACCAAAAGAGGTCATGTAAATTATGTCATGTCTATCAATATCGCCAGGTGGTTCAGTAACCAGTGACTGCACCTAATGAATAAGATGAACGTCAAATCATATCTTAGTTGCCTCCACTGAGTAGCCTGTAATTTTACTGGAAATGCAAAGAAATCACATTTTAGAAAGTGCAAGTTCTTTTTTTTGCCAATCTTGACACACCAATCTCGACATCACCTGCATTACGGTTTTACATAAACTTATTCAAGCTCCTGCGTTAACCAGGCAGGTGGTGGTTGCAGGAAGGCTCCAAAGTGTGATAAGCTTTGCAGAAACAAAACAAGGTTTTAGATGATGTCGTATACCCCTATATGAAAATTTTCTATCCCTAATTCCTGATCAAGCCAATGAACATGATTATATTCTATTTGTCGCCGGCTCAGAAGTGACAGCATCCCTACTTGCTGCCCGACAATTCAGTTCGATGTGCTCAGTCACCATTGTGTAAGGCTTGCAGATCAGATAGGGCCCAAAGCAGGGCCTTCCCTTGCGAAATGCCATTGTGCGAAGGTAGACAACTTTCTTTTCTCCCGGGCCATATGGTAGGACGTACTGCAGCATGCGTGGATTAGGTTTTCTTTTTTGCATTTATATATAATGCAAATTTTTTTACATTTGTGATAGAATGTGCATGTGGACAGTCAATGACGGGCTGCCACATCATGCACATTCCATCGTAGAGAGAGGAGAGAGAATGCACATTCCGTAGAGAGAGAATGCACATTACGTAGAGAGAGAACGCACATTCTCGAGAGAGAATGACTGAATCCGGAGGAGAAAGAAAAGTGGATGGACATTCTGCTCTTGGAGGTGGTCCCAAAATACAAAGGAAACTTGAGCACATGGCATTACGGTGCTACTAAAGACTACTCATGGGGATTAAAAGTGAGGGATCAAGCAAAGACTGAACATGGCCGACAGTCAAGTTTGAAATCAAAGGGCAAAAGTGACAAATCCAAGCTCAAGTGCTTCTTTTGTCGAAAGAAAGGCCACTTTGCATCCAAATTCTACAAGAGAAAAAATGCACAAGGTGAAGGCAAACAAGGTATCCTTGCTAAAGAGGAGGAGAAAGATGATGAAGAGACATCATATAGGCAAGCAAAATCAACTCAAAAGACACTTGGTGGATAGATAGTAGCTACTGGGGGAAGTTCCCACATGACATCCCAAAGGGAATCATTCTCAACTCTACTCTCTTCCAATGGTGCTAAGAAGTCTATTTTTATAGCAAGTGATCAAGAATGTAGGATTGATGATGTTGGAACCATATTCCTGTTATGTCTAGAATCCTCTAAGATGTTGAATATAGACAATGTGCTATATGTTCCATCTATCACCAAAAACTTGGTTAGTGTTGGGTCAATTGATGGATAATAGTTTTGATGTCCACTTCAAGCATGGTGTTTGCTCAACAAGGAAGAGCGATACATGTATGGAAAATGGTTTTAAGCAAAGGAGGTTGTTTAAACTTGATGCTAATGTTTCTAATGAAAGTGTGATGATAGCAAAGGAAGAAGTCACTGATGAGAATCGAAGCAGTCGCGAAGCTTTCGTGAACTTTTGCGAAGGAACCACGACTCTCTTGCGCTCGGATGGAGTTTAGATGCGATCGCTGGACACTGCCAGCTGAATCACTCCTACAGTCCCAGAATGTAGTCAGGCACTGTTGATCTACATTTATAAAATCAATGCAGCATTCAACATAGTTTCAACCAAGGTGTAGAATTCAAATGAACAAGAAAAACTCAGACACACGATTAACAACAGACGCATTTGCATTCGAGATCAGACACAACAAGAAAATCATCTATATTGATCTTTCTCTGATTTCTTCAAGCACTCCATGCAAATCCACGCAGTGTGTTGGCATGGGAGAAACACGGTTCTCTCACGAGCAATCGTCTCGCTTTACTAGCGAATAGTTGGATCTACAGATCCTAGACAGAATTGTCTTCGCACGCAAGCGGACATGTATTCTGTAATTTCGTCTTGATTGCTTACTAGCATTAGACTACATCATTACATTGTGTGTGTATATGTCATCTCTACTGATCTATATGTCAAGTATCATCCAGTAAGTATAGTCGCTCTATGTAAATCTAAGATTAGAGTGATTAAGCATCTACAACTAATCAGGGAATTACAAGAGTGGCAAATTAGCCACGACCTAGGGAGTATCTGCTGACGTCATGCCATCAGATCAGATTTCTGTACTTCTGGGTACTTGCGTGATCTTTGCTGGTACTCTTTGGAGCGTGAGGGCAAAACGGGTTTCGCGACATTTTTCGTGTCGCGTCGGCGGTTTCGTTTCCATCGTTGGTTTCGTTTTGCTTGTCTGCCTTTCTCTCATACTGGATCGCAAAAGATTCTCGTGCCAGACCGCAAAAGATTCTCGTTCATAAATCTTTCGTGTTCGCGAACCGTTCGTCTTCTTTTTCTTTTGACTTTCGTGTTCGCGAAACTTTTCGTGTTTCGTGTCTCCTGACTTTCGTGTTCGCGAACATCTTTGTCAGGCTTAGGGCTGAAAGCTAGCAAGGCTTTGCAAACAGAAACATTTTTTTTCTTCAGTCACTCAAGTGGAGCTTTGACACAAGAGGTTAGGCCATATTAACTTCAAATGAACGGAAATCATGTGCACCAAGTTTGTGCCCCACCCCCCCCCCCCCCCCCCCTTCTCTCTCTCTCTCTCTCTCTCTCTCTCTCTCTCTCTCTCTCTCTCTCTCTCTCTCTCTCTCTCTCTCTCTCTCTCTCTCTCTCTCTCATGGGATAGAACATCGAAATGAAATTTGGTTCCACATTGACAACATATTTAAATACACTCGTTTTAATATTTCAATTCTAATTTTATATTCTTATATATAAATTTAGTGTATCGCTTATAAAAATTGCATTCACTACCTACAATTATGACATCTCAAGAGACAATAACATTGGAATCTTCAAATTAGTTGCGTAGACTTTAAGGTTCATGAAATGAGAGAAATAAACAAATTTGAGATGTTATTGTAACAATCAATATGTTGCAACATCATTCCTTAAGAGCATCATGATCATTTTAAATTTGCATAGTTAGAAAACACAAAAAGAAACACAAAACTGCAATTAAGACACATGAATTCAATAACCGAAATTGTAAAATAATTTTTTTATTGAAAAGTATGTGCATATGTACATGGGTGAGGATTGTTTTCTAATTGTTAAATGACTATTACAAAATGTGCACCTCTTTGGTGCAATTTTAGAGCTTGAACCAAATTGTACGATCATATTGCACATTGTGCATTTTCCAAGACCAAAGAATAGAATATGCACAAGTTTAACCTTTTAGACTAAATTATTCTATTCTAAAGGTTGCAAATTTAAAGCAACTAATATTTGGATCCTTTAGAGTCTCTAAAAGTCGTCAAACTTTCCACATTACAACTTCCTCATGGTCTTACAATACACATGCCATGGAATAGAATTAACTTGGGGTGACATTCCTACACCCTAGCATACAAAAAACCGGACAAAATTGTCAGGCTAGAACTGCAACTGTCAAAAAATTTACAACTTCAACCTAGTACTCATCAACATAAGCTGCACATGCATCAACCAATTTGTACAAATACTCCTTGATGTGTGCTCGAGAGATTTCTGGAATAGATATTGATCTTTCGAGATCATATCCATGTTTCTTTACCATCTTTTTTGCCTTGGTTTTCCATGCATAAATCACAGCATCAATATCTACATCTTATACACCGTCATTGTTTGGAACCCAGTCTTTTGAAAGACAGCCTTTGTATAATTCTTTGTTGTCAATTGGATTGTTTCCATGTCTCTGAGTGGATTTAGGTTCATACCATAATGCTTTGAGTGAAGTGACCATACCATCAGCATCGGTCCCTACTCCGACAACCTTTGCCATCCAAAATGAGGCTCCCGCTGCAACATCTTCATCTGGAGGTCGTATTGCAACAAATTTGTTCATTGCAACCTCTCTACTGGGTATGAATTCCGATAATGATGCATTTCCTTTCCGTCCGCAATAACGACGAGGTAAGAGTTCGATTGTATCCATTTCAACTTCAGTGTTCACATTAGAAGGCATGCATCCTGAAGGTTGAAAAACAATCGTAACAGATTGTGGCCAAAAAGTTGTTTGGTTGTATGTTGATAGTGGCAAATTATTTTGCTTTGTGAGGTAGTCAAGAAGTTTTGTGATTTCATCCACAGATGATAAATGTTGATCTTTGTATTCTGGAAACTTCTCGCACATATATTGTCCGTATTTATGAAAGGATATCAATCCTTTCATCTCATCATTGTCCGGTTCATTTGTGGGTGCCAAAAAGATTGCTTCCTCTTTTGAAGGCAAAGAGTGCAACAATCTGTTCACTCCATGTATCGTCTCCATCAGTGCAATAATACTTCCACTGCATAGTTGGTTCGCCATTCAACATTTGAAAACGAAAGTAGTGAGGTTTGGTGTGTCCTTCTAGACCATCATTTCCACGAACAATAAATGGCTCTATGAATCCTTTCCAATCCACCATTTGTTCTAACAACTCTACTTCAGTACTTTCAATACGACCACCACCTATCTTTTGGCCAATTCGTCCTAACATATCAGGCATAGTAAGAATGGATTTACACTTCAATGCCCTAGAGATTACACTTAAAACTTGATCGATGTCTTCATGCATGTGTCCGACCATCAAAAACCCATTTCAACAATCTGAAATATGTTATGTGCCACAAGCATAGAACAAAGACCAAAGATGAACCTATTTTTATTTTCCCTCCAACAGTTGTCAGCTTTAATACGTAAGATGGGAGGGAGATTGTCGCGTGCAAGTTGCACCTTTCGTATTGCTTGCATAATGGATGTGACCACTTGATTGCTATCATGCAAATGCAAGGTGTCTATTGACACATCATTGAGCAATTTGAATCTGGGAACTAGCACTCCACAAACATGCGTTTTCAAAAAACGGTTACTCTCCAATCTTGTAGGAGTCTTTTTGAAATGGGGCAATGTTGTTGTATTTTGATCCATGCCATCTTAATAAGGCACAACGATTGCTCTGGATTTGATCTTGATTCTTCTTTCCAATATGTGTATAGCTTTCTCGAGTCAAAAACATGCAATAAGTGCTGATTTTTCATTGCAATATGGTGATCTCGCACCTTGATATCGTAGAAGTTTCGATCGCATTTTTTTAGCTTATCACAAATCTTGCATTTGGACATTCTTTGTTTTGTTGGAGTCTTGACATATCAAAACTCATGTCTCCACAACCGATACAATGTATTTTTGGAGATTGTGGACATGCTAGTTTCTTGAAGTTCTTTGTTGATGGAATTGAAGACATCACCTTTAGACATGCCAAGAGGGAGATGATGTTCACAATGAACTACTCCATCTTTTGATTTATGTAGGTTGGGGTAGAGCATGCTTTTCTAAGATTCCACGCATAATAGCAAGTCCCCGTCTTGAATGTGCGCACTGTTTTAATGTACCTGTGTTCCCATGAAATTTATAGACAATATTGTTGTGTGCCTCTGAGATTATCTGCCAAAACAATCCATGGAAAACTCCCAATAGATCTTGAATTGCCTTTGAACATATGGTTTTACCTGAAACTATAGGTTTAAGTCTTAAACAGGGTTCTTCCCACATATTGCATGCAATGTTCAAATTATCTCGTGCCTTCAAAAAACACCCGAACATTTGTAAAAGGTAATTATGTCTAGCCGATCCTCGCTTTCTCCATACACTTAGTCTCAAGTCTTCACATTCTTTGTAAGTGATTTTGCGTATATATAATTTTTACAACAAGGCTGCATCAAAGTCTATTTTATATGTTCTGGCAATAAAACAGAATCTGCCTTCTTTAGAGTGACAAATGCAAGCAAACGCTTTCTTTTGCAGTTTTAAGAACTCCAAAGGATTTGAAACTTAAATCATGTTGCATTGGACTCTCAAAACTCTTCTCGTGTGATTGACCAACTCTTGATACAGATTCTTTTAACATTTCATTCCAATTACCTATCTCGTCGTCTTCATCAAAATCAAACATAGAAAAATCTGAATCATATTGTCTAGAAACAGTAGAAAGCAATGCTGTAGAGGATGCACCTGTTGTCTTCTTGGATTGTCTTGCCATTTGAGAAAGTCTATGACCGTGACTGTCAGTGATAGCATTTGCTTGAGATACATTATTGTTAACCACATCGTCTATCCCAGTTAGGATGTCTGAGTTGTATGTCGATCATATCAGATCATAACCAATTACATCGTCCACGCCTGTCAAAACATCAGAGTTGTACAGAGCTGGTCTTGTAGCATTGCTATCAATCACATCATGAGCATTGATATCATCCACACCGGTGAGAACATCTGAACTATACCTGATCCGTTTGAAGTTTGCACTATTATTATGATTGACATCTTCCACGCTAGTGAGGAAATCAGAATTATATGTTGTTTTTGTTGATGTTCTCTTGTCGTGATTGAAGGTAGTCGTACATTTCATACGTGTTGATGATTTGTTGTAATTGCGATCATAATAAGTGTAATACTCATTCATTGTCTCGTCAAACGATACGTGCCTAGCATTCGTAGCATGTAAAAAAAGTTTCGATACACACCGTATCATCGATTTATTCCGTGAGTAAAATGGGACTCCGTCATTTGCCATGGCATCTTGAATGGTTCTTTCATTTGTTACCGATATTAACTTTACAGTGGCAAACAACTGATTTTTGTCAAAATTGCAGTAACCTTTGAAGCTAGCTGAACAAACTATATTTCCATCAAAATCCATACAATCAACAATATCATTGTTGTTATAAATATGGCATGCCAAGACTGCAAGATCGTCAATCTAATTCACCACGTCATTGTTATCCCACAATAATCTATTTGCCATTAAGTCCAACAAATTATCATAAATGTCTACAAGATGAGTGATACCTGTCTGTGGGTATGGCAATGGACAATCCATCTTGAGCACTTTTGATATACTCACCATCCATTTATTTGTGCCAATTTTGCGAAAGAAACACATCTGGCTTGGTTCAGTACTCAAAATTTGACCGAATGCAATGACTTCTTTTCGATATAGCAAGACAACGCGAACATTTTTCTCATGATCGTTTTCCATTGCAAGCCCTACACACACAAAGAGAAATTATGATGTCAACATACGTTGGAACATACATACATACAATGTAGATGTAGATTTATAACACACAATGTAAATAGTTGGAGAAATATACCCAAGTTTTGAAATTGTTTGAAATTACCTTGAAATAGTTTTATGTAATTTAATATCTTTATAAAATATTAGTGGATCTTCCTTAGCATTTCGCCATTGGTCCTTAAAGTTTGGCCCTTACCCCAGGTAGGATCAAGAAGGAAGAAAATCATCAGATTGACTAATGGATCTATTACCAAGTATCCATCAAAGAACTACCAACAGTCAGATCAAGCCTGCATGAAGCTGATTACCAGTTTACAAAAGTTAAAAATCAGAAAATCTTGAGATCTCATCAAAAACACTCAGAAAGAGTACTTTTTTCTTGATTTTTTGAGATTCCCTGGGAGATAGCTCTTGAAACTTGGACAGTCACTAAATCTGACCAAGATGCATCCATGAAAATCTTTGCGAGAGTTCTTGATGGAGAAATTGCCATTTTTTAGTGTGCGAGGGTTCCCAGAAGCTGAGTTTTCAGAACCTTCGCAGAGCATCAAGATCAACTTACCAACCCTCGCAAGGTGCCTAAATGGAATCAGAACAGTGAAATTAGCCTACTACCTGGTCTGATCTTGAAAACCCAATCACAGGAACAAGTTGTGTGAGAGATCACTTCCTACGAGAGTTGAACCCTCGCAGATAGCCTGAACCCTCGCAGAACCTTCGCATAGCAGTCAAATCACCTTCTGAACTCTCGCAGACTTCCCTGAGGTCTTAGAATTTTGTGAAGAAGGTGCCTGCCAAAAATTGGGTGGAATTGAGCAAGGGAAAGTGGATTTCACCTAATACGCACTCTAAATTCCAATATATAAGGGCTGAATTCGAGTCATTTGTCACCTTTGCTAGCGAAGCTCTGTCGAAACCTACTCTGAAATTATCAAGTTCTCCGTTTGCAACCAAACTTCCTACCAGCTGTCATCTGATCATACTGAACACCAATTTGCGCTCTGAACTACACTTCTTATCACCCAACACTTGTTATTCACAATTTTCTACCGTTTCCACACCCTTTTCCATTTTTCACCATTTTTTCTATTTTTCCAACCGCTAATCATCACTGCTAACATGGCCTCCTCATCCTCTGAAGACTTTGGCACCAAACAGGTGATCCAGCGTGACATCTACGAGGCCACACAGATTTCGCCTCTACCCTCTGACGCTCTGATCCAACCATGGCTACAAACAGCCGGTCCACTTCTAGCGGCGATGGGGTTTTATCCGGTGCTCTTCCATTCTGAGATTAACATGGGCCTCGCCCTTCACGCTTACGCCACCTAGGACGAGGAAAAGACTCGCTTCCATTTCCTGTACCAAGGTACCACGTACAAGGTCAGGATTAACACAGACTCAATGGTCACCGTTGGCATTATGTCCGATAATCGTCAACCCATCTCCCATCGCCACGCCAAAGTTCTGATCAAACCGTTCGTCACCCAAACCACACCAGAAATCCCCATCTAGACTAACAATCGTTACCTGATAGAAGCTATCACGGAACCCATCATTCAGGCAATTGTGCATCTGTTGAATAACTTTTTAGTTATTTCAACATTTCGCAAGGACATAATCCAGTCTACGTTGCTGAGTCAGATAGTGGAATCCTTTCTAGAATTCTCTGGTCCCTTTGTTATGCCATACGACTGGCATAGCTTCCTTATTCGAGAACTAACCAACTCCATCAAACCCAACAACCGTGAGCAAATCGCAGCAGGCCCCCTGATGTTTAACTTTGCCTGTGCACTTCTCGAGGCGAAAGTGCACGGTTTCCAATGCTCATCCCTTTTGTCTACCCTCGTGCCACATACTAACCTTTATCCATCATCCCAAGCATCCACCTCCTCCCAACCTGCAGTTATTAATACAACGGCCAGCAAACGAATGCGTGGCGCTGCCTCTACATCCACATCTCCACCTGCTACCCGAAGACGCACCTCCACTACCGCACTAACCCCCCCATCAACAATCGCCACTTCTTCTTCCGTGCAACCCCCCACTCCGATTTCTGTTGTTGCTACCTCTCTTCATATTCCATCCACATCTGTTTCTGTCTCCATCCTCGTTTCTTCAGTTGATACCACTCTTATTTCTCTTCCAATATCCACTACTCCATCCATCACCATCGCATCTTCCATCACTCTTGCCGCCACCATTGCTTCCATTCCATTCAATCCCTCTGATTCTCAATGCAAGTCATCAATTTTTCACCCCCACGCCAGATGATTTCTGCTCCATCCTCACCTTCTTCCATACTCCACACCACCCTCCAGTTTCTCTCGATTCCTCCCATCCTCTCGTTCGGACAAACCATCCTCACCCCTGTCTCCATAGTTGCCTCTAAAACCCCACCCGCTTTGCGAACAAAGGTTGCCGAGGGCAACCAACCGTTGCCTGATGACGCATTTGTCCAAACAGTGTTTGCACCATCACCAGATTGGGCTGATCCTACCGCCCCAGATGGCATCAGGTCCAATGAGAACCTGATCAAAGACAATGATGATGGTACTCCACAAGTAGTCGGGGCTGATACAACAAAAGCCCCTACCAGTGACAGTGTATCAGCTGCTCCCACAAATCTAACGACGGCGTACCAAACTCTGGAGAATGTTGAAGGGTTTGCAGATCCCAAGGCAACCCTAACCCTAGTTAATAAGTGAGAGGGATTTGGCACCTTGCGTGTGTAAGTCCAACCCAATGATCGCATAGTTATTTGATTAATTAAAAAGTCAATAAAAGGACTTTAGGCCTTTTTGCGGGACTTTTAATGTCGCAGGGCCTAAATGTCAAGTTAGTGAATAAAGTTGGGTTTCCCTCCAATTTTGATGGTTCCCACACTTTTAAAAATTTGAATAAAAAGAGAGGCAAGACTGGACCAATAGGATTCAGAGGCCAGGGTCCTCCTCTCTACTATAAAAAGGGACCAACTCAAGTTGTTCCTCATGTTCATTTCCTCATTTCAATAAAGCAGATTGGTTCTCTTTAGAAATGGATTGATGAATGTCCTTGCTCTTCCTCTCTTCTCCTCCATTTCTCCTGCTTTCTTTGGACTTTGCTAATTGTTGGATCTGATTATTATTGGGATTTCCATTTCTTATGCTTTTGTGAGAGAGAAAGGGAGAGAGAGAAGAGTAAGTTTCTATCATTGTTGTGGATTTAGGGTTAATGGAAGTAGGGTTAATGGATGTAGTGTTAATGCTTAGTGTTAATGGATGTTAGTGTTAGATCCTCCATTCATGTTGAAATATGAACTATACTATTGCTCTCATGGGAACGAACCTCCGCGTGACAACTTACTCCGTCTCTTTGATGCTAGATTGACTAGATCTTGGATTCAGGTTAGGCAAGGAAAGAAACCCACTACAATTTTGGTGCCGTTGCCGGGGAGCTACGCCAATTTTTCAGTTTGCAGCATGTTTGGTTGATGGTTAGCTTGCATTAGGCATCTTGTCGTGGCATGCTAGGGTTAGCTTTGCATTATGGATGTGATTTGTGAGAGTTATGTCCAAAAACGTTCAAAAAATGAGTGGTGACTGTATTTTTTGTTTCTTAATTTTTTTTCTTCTTTTTTATTCAATTTTTGCCCTATTTTTGTTTCCTATAATTCAGTCTAAATAAGTAGGATTGTAGAGCATTGAAAGGGCTTCCTTTTCATTTAATTCTTTTTTAATTTTGTTCAGTATTGAGCAAGTTACAAATTTTTGAAATTGGCAACAAAATTCCGTAAACTTCCAGAAACTTCCAGATTCGTTTTTTTTTCTACCCTGTTTGATTCAATTTTTTGCCCCACTTTCTATTCTCTGTTATTTAATCTGAATAGGTACAGTTGGAGAGCATTAGAAGGGCTTTCTATCCATATAACTTTTTTTGGATTCCGTTTAGTATTGGGCAAGTTACAAATTTTTGAAGTTGGCAACAAAATTCTGTAAACTTGTCAAAAACCATAAACTTCCAGATTTGTTTTTTTTTCTGCCCTGTTTGATTCATTTTTCGCCCAACCTTTCGTTCTCTATAATTCCATCTGAATAGCTACAGTTGTAGAGCATTGAAAGGGCTTTTTGGAGATATAATTGTTTTCTCATTTTGCTACATATTGAGGAAGTTACAAATTTTTTAAAATGTCAAGAAAAAGAAATTCTGCAGTTACCTTGTCGTTAGCTTCAACAATGTCATTGCTAGCAGGTGCACCTATCTACAAGGATCAACATCAACAAGCATTATCTTGGGATCTTTTTTTGGATGGTGTCGACTACCCATTTGTCAATGCACAAGGTTATCATGAATGGCCATCGGAGCCATAGGCTATTCAAGCGTCGAGGTTGGTGTCATGGGACCGCCACCAATTTTGGTGGGGGATGTTGTTGAAGGGTTTGCGGATCCCAAGGCAACCCTAACCCTAGTTAATAAGTGAGAGGGATTTGGCACCCTGCGTGTGTAAGTCCAACCCAATGATCACATAGTTATTTGATTAATTAGAAAGTCAATAAAAGGACTTTAGGCCTTTTTGCGGGACTTTTAATGTCACAGGGCCTAAATGTCAAGTTAGTGAATAAAGTTGGGTTTCCCTCCAATTTTGATGGTTCCCACACTTTTAAAGCAAGCGGGCCTTCCGAAGACCGAAGTCCATGGAGGAGAAAATCAATGAATTTTTATCAAAGTATCCCCACGAGTCATCAAGAGGCGGCTGGCAGATATCGTTTTCTGCTCAGACAATCAAGGGCAACGAACTGCAAGTACTACCTGCCCTCCACCCAAATTTGGTCAAGATCTTGTTGATTCATTAAGTGCATTTTGGATCTGATTTTTTCACATGGTATCAGAGCAAGTTACAGGACAAAGTTGGAGTATTTGCCAAATCTAGTGGTGGCCCTTGAGGGCGCCATAAATTGTATGTGGATTGGAGGTGTTTCTAGCTCAAATAAAGCATTTTCAAGTATAGAAAGCCGATATTTGTTATCCTAGCATCATTATAGGTCAAAAAACTTGAATTAGGCAGATTTTTGAAACAACTTATTGGAATGTGGAGACAAAAATTGCTCATGGTAGTGGATGTTACATTATATTAGATGATATATCAAGATTCTAGTTTTTGCATATAGCTTTTGCTTGATTCAATATTTTGCATTTTTGGAGAAATTCCAAATTTGATAGGATCTCTTGATTTGAAGTTGCTGGACTTTTTCAAGACTGGGATTCAATCTTAGGAGTTAGCAAAAGTTCATCATATTGTGTTTAGATCTATTGTGATCAAGAAATCATCAATCTATGTGCTAGGATTTGCTAGAAAAGAGAAAAGGAGAAGCTAGATTGTTTCCAAATCTTTGTGATTTCTTCTTAACTCCATTTTTTAATTTTAAAGAGAGTGCTAAGTGCATTGGAATAGGTTCAAAGTGAAGATCAAATCATTGCAACATGGCAACCTCAAGTGGCTTCATGTTGGAAGGCTTTATCTTGTGGTGCCAGAGCCGGAAGGCACACGATCTCATTTTCTTTTATTTTCTTGATAGTAAATGTGACCTGCCACCCGCCACGTGATCGTGGGGAGATTGGACAAGAAATTCATCAATTTTCTCCTCCACGCTCTTAGGTTTTTGGAACGTCGGTTGGCCGATATCGAACGAGAGCCCTGGAAAGTTGAGGCTTGTTGCTCCTCCGTCGATCTTGCTGGACTCTACTATGTGGCCCTAGCCCTTGATCTGTTCCTTGGTCTGTGTCTTGGTCTGCCGGCCCCGCTGCATCTGATCCCAGATACGGTGGGATAGTCTTTGTAGACCATGGGTAGGGTGATGCTATTTTTCTTAGCAACACCTATGTTCATCAAATTCATGGAAATCTGTGGAATTTTTATGACCTCCTCGTATTTTCGTTGTTCATCTTTTATATTCGACAGCTAAAAACTTCTATGAATGTAATCTTTAAGGCCCATAATGGATTTTATCGCACTGTGGAAAGGCATTGTGATCTGAGCTTGCAAGAGTTCTGAGAAAACTTCAAGTCCCTATAATGGTTGCTCTTGAGAGGGAATTGGAGCAGATAACAGACTTTTCTTTTTCTCTTCTTTTAGCAATAACTCTTCTCTTATCTCATCATAGCGCCTCTATTGTATTACTGGATCCGGATAGTCTCTAGGTAGTGTGGAAGGTGTCAAAGAACTTCCCATGTTCATAGCAGGTTTATCTACTTGGGTTTGTTGCTGTTGGGCTTTGTGTTGTGCTCGATTTAGGACCCTAACTGGTTCGTAACAGGCGTCGTGGGCAGGTAGGATCTTATTTGGTTGTTTCAGACAGTCTTTAAAATTGTGTTTTTTTACACAGTCAGGGCATTCTGCATGGTAGTTTGTTTTCACTTGACAGTCGACCATAAAGTGGCCTGCTTCATCACAGATGAAGCATCTATTGCTCATAGGCCCTTGTGCAATTGCATAGCCATCTTGTATGAAAGGGAACCGCTAAGGCACCGTCAGGAACCATAAGACACCGCAGGAGTCAACTTTATGGTCACTATTCGAATACTTCTGACTAAAAAAACCGCAAGACTGTGAATGCGGTCTACATACGGTTGCGATTGGATCGTTCTTTCATGCTCCCAAAGTGGAGTTCAAATCTGAGTGATGTACGCTTGTACAGACGTCGTTGTACACTATCTCACGACCAAGTACAACTTATAACTAAACTAGTCTTGTAAATATAGATTAGTTAAGTACATTTTTTGTAATCACAAAGATGATCCATATAAATACAGCTACAACTTGCATTAACAATAGATGCTCCGTGATGAAAATTAAGTTGTCTGAACAAAAGTTATTTAGCATCCTTGTTATGTCCCTTTTTGGCTATAACCTACATTGTTGTTGTTGCTCCATTACAAGCATTTTGATGTAATATATAAGCAACATTCTTCATCATCTATGTTTAACGTAGATGTTTGTGTGTTATGATTTGAATACATCTTTATTTTTGCTTGCTTTGCTCGTTTACTCAATCTAATAGATCAAGGACATCTCTGACTCCTCAGAATCTGATCGAACAACGATAGTCTCTGATGCCTGAGGAACGTGCGCAATCTTTCTGCACCATCATCCTTCAATCTGTATTGAACCTTGTGTTATAAACGGAGTGACAGTAATTCAAAACTCTTTGGTGGATTCATTTTAACTGGTCTTACAAATCGATTTGGAAGCTTTTTCGCACCATTTCTTCCTCTCGTCTCATTTCGAACAAGTGGTATTGGAGCTGATAGCCTAAGCTTCTTCTCTTCCACCTTCCACTCTGTTCCCATCAGTTGATATCAGAGCACAGTTAAATAAGCCGAGAGTCTTTCTATTTCAATTACTGTAATCATGTCTCTTACTGGTAACACTTCATCTTCTTCATCTAATGAAGTTATGATCATTGATAGATTCAATGGATCTAACTTCTACATCTGAAAGTTAAAACTCCGGATGATGTTGATAGATAGAGACCTCTGGGAGGTTGTGGATGGCTCAGTCCCGAGGCCAGACGGCGACGATGATTAGACATAGCGAAGGCATGGAAGATCAAGGATCAGAAGGCCTTGGCATCAATCACGTTGAATCTGGTCGACTCCCAAATTTTCCATGTTACCAAATGCAAGTCCTCTTAGGAAGCATTAGATTTGCTAACAAATCTCTATGCGACTCAAGATGAGACCACACGGTTGCACCTTAGAAGGAAGTTATTTACATTGAGAATGTCTGATTCTATAGCCATCACTTCTCACATCAACAGCTTCAAATCCTTATTGGATCAATTATCTGCTATGGGATGTGCTATTCAAGATGATGACGCTATTATGACCTTGTTTTCTTCTCTACCAAAGTCCTACGAGCACTTTGTTTTTATGATCTCAACACAGCCTGACCTAACACTCCAACAGGTGATTGGTCATCTTCTTTAAGAAGAAATACAAAGAAAGACCAGCAATTTGTCCATAAAAGACAACTCTCTGGCCCTGTACACCAAGAGGAAAAAAAATTCCAAGACCAAGAATCAAGTGCAGCAGCAGCAGAAGCCTCACACTCAGTCTTAGAGCAGTGGATCATGCAAGCCTACTCTTATGTAGGTATTGCAAGAGAGTTAGCCATGACATCAAAGAGTGTCGTATCCGAATCTACAACGAGACAAAGAAGCAACAACAACAATTTTTAATCCTGATCTAGCTACTGTCAAATTTTTTATTTGATTTGATGCTGATTTTTGAGAAATTTCTATAAATTATGAGCTAGCATGCATTGATCATAGCATTAAGGAAGTAGAACTTGTGCAAGTTGTACTTAATGGATTTTTGGATGAGCATGCTAATTCAATGCTTTGCAATACAAAATACTTTGCCAAGCATGCTGTATTTTCAAGAAGTGTTGGTGAATGAAGAGTATAGTCTTCAAGCAAGAGGTGGATTGTATCTCTCTCATTGCATGCATTTTGGTGGATCCAAATGCTTCAATTAGTGTTACTACTTTGCTTTGAGATCTCTATCTGTATATTAGGTTGTGGCTCACTTGTGTGAAGCATATTTGACCATTACACTTTGCTTTTGATTGCTCTTGCGTTTAGATCTAGATTGTGTCAATTCTAGGTGCTAGACATTTTGATGGAAATGAAGATAGTAAATCAATAAATCACTCTTGTGGATTGAATGAATCCATTTTAGGTCCTTTTTTTCATAAATTCAATATGGTATCAGATCCAAGTACAAGAGGATGAGAGTATGATCATGATTTGAGTCCAAAAATAACAAGTTTTAAGTGGTGTTCTTCTCACTCTGGTCGATCTCCTTGGAGATGTCGTAGGCACTTCAATGGCTTTGCCTTTGTCGAGTGTCTTGCTATTGTTGACTTCCTTGCCTTCGTCGACTGCAAATATGTTGTGTGTAGTAGGTGTCCTAGGTACAGACTGCATCTTGGACTGCTCGTCGTCTGAACGACAATCTAGTAGAAAACCAAATTGCTATATATCTTGCAAGCTATTAAAACTCGTCTTAATTGGAAAAAAAAACTCAACTGCAAAAGTTTGAAATGACCTTGGCGCTCTTTTTGATCCAACACACTCCATGTTTCTTGCTTTATATGCAAAATCAAAGCTTTGCAGTTATGAGCAAAATACTTTTTCAATAGATGTGTTCTGAAATTGCAAATTTTTGAATTGCAAAAGTTTGAAATAATCAGAAGATCGGTAGATAATATTGTAGTTGTTATGCACATATTATTCTGAATGATTGTATGATCTCGAATGAATATTTGTCTGCTACTATTCGTGTATCTCATTCACTTGTTTATTCAATTTCGCACATTGGTTTGATTTTGTTGAATGCTATATTAAACTATAACGTATATCAGCAGTGTATGTCTACATTCTGGAGGATTGTGGGAATGATATAGTCGGTAGTGACCAGCAATCATATCTGAATTCCACATGAACTGATTTTGTTCGCGAATGTTTTCGCTTCGTGTTTCGCTTTGCTTCGTTTTGTTTCGCTTCGCGTCACTTGGCTTTCAGCATAAATGAATTTCAGAGCTCATTCAAGTTTTGTTTCGTTTCGTTTCGTTTCGCTTCGTTTCGTTTCGTTATAGAGCTTGATTGATTCTCTTTCGCGAATTCTTCTCGAGTAGAAATTATTCATGATCAGAATAATTTCGCGAAATGTTCACGAATCATTCGAGAGACTCCTATCAATTCGTTACCAGAATTTTGCTGGAATTTTAAATTTGAACCTTTCCATCAGAAAGGATAATTCATTAACTTAATGATGGTTTGGAAGAGGATCTAAATGTGGTGTTATACTAGTCTGCACTTAGACATTTAAGATTTCTGAATCATTTACAATTGACTTGAGTGATTGGATCCCTCCTGATTTGAAGTTAATTGGTTGAATAAGCAGTGTGAAGTGAATTCATCGAGAATTGTTTATTTGGATCTATATTGCTTATAAGACACATGATTTGTTCATTTTTTAGAATTGTGTGCATAAAATATAGAAGATTCTTGATATAGATATTTCTTGAAGGAGGAAAATCCTAAGTTATTGACTGTATCCCAGTGAGCTCATATTGGATGACAGAGTCTAACTAATATCAAGGATAACCACTGAATTCAGTTGGAATTCAACAAAACTTTGAAATATCTAGATGTTGTTCTGGGTGATTGTATAAAGTTTATATTGTTAAAGGTGGATGTTATAATGGTCTTTAATTTTGATTGTAGGATTTGGAACTCATAATCTGGTTAAGAATCGGGTTGGAAGAATATTCTTATCATCCAGTAATTTTCTTTGTGGAAAAGACTTATACCAGTATCTTTTAACAATTAAGTATGATTTTGGAATCCTGTGAATTATGATTGACGAATCATAAGATTCTAAATGTTATGATTGAGCAATTTAGAAAATTATATGGAAATATGATGATTCTTAAGATAGTGAGTAAATTTTGATCAATTGGAAAAGTTATGGATTTAGATCTGTTATTTGAACTCTAAATTTTTTTACTTTTGTATATACTTGAGATTGTGTGGATCTCACAGGCATGTTCTTTAAGTAATTAGTTTACTTATGAGAAATTTTGAATGAAATTCTACTACAGATTGTACACAAGAGATGCTTGTGTACTGTTTTCAGCCTACACCTCCGGTTAATTAGGAGATAGACAAGTCTATCAAGATTGAAGGTTGCTATTTTCTTGCACATGTTCCTAGGAATAAGAGCACTTAACTCAAGGGAGTATTTGGGATACTTAAGATTGAGTTAAAATCATTTTTATCTTGATGGATCTCCTAAGAGATTTTGGTGGAATGAGTTTTGTACCTTAGTTTCTGGAAAAATTCTAAGTGTATTTGTACCAAAGAGCATTTATAACAGGTCTGCAAGAAATTGTGGATAGCCTTGGACTATAATTGTTTGGATAACTCCAAGTGTTCTAACCCTCTTTGACAGGCGGAAGGGCTACTCACCGACTATTCTACACACCCTACATACCTCAGAACTTGTTTTCCTAGCTTCCAATGCTCCTCACTAGGATCTTGCATAAATTGACTCAATCTACCAACAAAATAGCTTAGATCTGGTCTTGTGATTGCTAGATAGATAAGTGTGTCAATTTTCAAAAAAAAGGACAAGTATGATTGTACAAAACAATCATTAAGAGTTATCGATTGCTTAATTCAATGATCTATCAAGTTCTAAGTGCTAGATCTTGATCTAGATGCATTACACTATGATTTAAGCAAGAGCAATGGATCAAATGACTAAAAACTTAGTAGAGCGGCCTCACACGTGTGGAGGACAGTTTCTATATGGACTGTAAACAAAGATTAAAGTATTCAAGCATACAAGAACATTCCACTCATCAAAACTCAAGACAAATGTGGAAAATACAAAGAAAACTAGAATTTGCCAATGTCACATCAACTTCTCATTGATTTGGTTGATCCCTTTATAGATCAAGTACATCCACAAGCTGTGTACTGTCCAGCAAGCCTTCACACGTGTAAAGAGTGCCTAGTCATCCAGATCCACCAATGGGAGCCATATATATGCTCATTTCCCAAAGTTGACTATTCGCTTTGGCTAGAAAACAAAAAGCTAGTCTTCCACATTTATAAGAATATTCTCTATAAAATAGGATCTAATGGAATCTCTCTATCTTATCATCTACAATCTTATCCACACGTGTGAATGGCATCTTGACATGTGGGAGCATTTACTCATTCACATGGAAGTGCATTCTATTTACAAAAGTTTGACCAGATTGACTCATTTCTAGATTCTACTCAAAGGTTAATTTCACGCATGGGTAGATCAATCTAAAATCAATCTAACTTTATAAAAACAAGTTATGTACATCTTTTCACATGTGAAAATAGACTCCACACATGTGAGATCCTATCATGGTCTCATATCTCAAGATACACCAAGTATAACAAGTTTGAAGTGACATTTTTAACACTCCTCCTCACTTCTAACTTATCAAATCTAATGTATATCTATCTACAATTCCAAGAGCACTTCTTAACTTAAAAAATGGATCTTTAGCCAAAGGTTTGGTTAAGATATCAGCTATGCACTCGCATGATGGCACATGATGAAGTTGAACCTCCTTGGGAAGATTCATAAAGCTTCTTCAAAGCTTCCCAAGCCTCACTTGATGAAGTACACTTACCTCCTTGAGAAGTTCATTGGTAACATTCATCTTAATCATATGTAGAGCTCTTTTGGCCCTCTTGTCATACCTCACTTGATTTTGTTGTGTTGTTGGCCTCTCCTCCAAACCTACAATAATATCCAAAACATCATTCATCTCAAGAAGCGATTCCATCCTCACTTTCCACAATGAATAGCTACTTGAGGTAGGGCAATCATTGCCTTCCAACATGAATCCACTTGATGTAGCCATGTAGCAATGACCTTATCCTTTCTTCCAACCTACTCCAATGCACAAAGCACTATTTTGAACAACAACAAATGTTTTCAAAAAGAAATCACAAAGATATAGAAGCTCTCAATTATCTTCTAGCACTTATATCAAGCAAATCAACACATAGAATAGTGAACTCTTGATCAACCTATGATCTATCTCAATCTAATGACTCTTCCCACTTCCTAAGATTGAAACACATGCAAATGAAGTTCAGAAACCTCACAAATAGAGATCCAATCAAAATTAGGATTTTAACAAACACAAAAATTTGAATATTTCAAATTCTACATGCAATTGACTAAAACTTGATATGCAATCTTGTAGCCACCACTTAGGCTTTACTAATGCATAAAAAATTGACCAAATCTAGTATGTGAAGTGTGAAATCGGAATTGATCTAGTATATATACCTAATTTTAGTTTTGATCTACAAAAGATCCAATCTACATATGCAAAGAACTCGATTTTTGAGTAGAAGTCAATCTAGCATGCTCTAGCATTGATATCTCCTCCAAATCCTTGATAGATGTGATTGCTTCCTTCATAACCTAAAACACAAGAGCTCTGATACCATGTGAAGAATTTCAAATCATTAAGATCCTTTGATCTTTGGTTAGAAAGACAAAAAATCACACATACAAAAACAATAAGCTACTATATTTCACACGTGTGGATCCGAATATAGCATAAATTGAACATTCTACACACAAAATTGAAAGATATCACCAATATAGTGCACCAATGGATAGATAAACCAAAGAAAACTCATGTATAAGCATGAAATGAGAGAGAGAGAGAGAGAGAGAGAGAGAGAGAGAGAGAGAGAGAGAGAGAGAGAGAGAGAGAGAGAGAGAGAGAGAGAGAGAGAGAGAGAGAGAGAGAGAGAGAGAGAGAATACTCCTCCTCACATGTGTGTACAACTATAAATAGCATATCCATGACTCATTAATGAGTTTGGTTTCCCTCCATAACAAAAACCCTAGCATTAATGTGGACTAGATTCAAATGTCTCCACATTCAAATTGAATCTACCAAACCTTGTGTACTACAATTTACCACACTTTCAAAAAGTGTTTATTCAAATGCTTTTAGACTAATATAACTTTTAAAAGTCAAACCCTAAGTCTAATATGAAATTGGCCTCAATTGTCAAATAAACAGATATAACAATTTGACTAAACTAGTTGAAATATTTCACAGCTTCTTTCTATCTTCTTGCTTTTTTTTGGGGTTTTGGTCTTGAGGGTTATCTTCTCAAGGGAGGAGAGCAATAAAGATAACCTACCTAATGGATCTTATTGATCTCTTCCAAAGGAGTATTCTAACACCTAATTTGCAAATGTGTGATTTTGTGGAGTAGATGGATGCAAGCATGAGCTAATGATCTTTTTTGTGTGTGATGGCATGATTAAACAACAACATTCAAGCATTTATTCATCCACAAACAATCATACATGAGCAAAAAAGAAGGGCTTCACAATGTAAGAAAAGTGAGGAGGCTTCTCTTCTCTCTCACAATCTCTATTCTTGACAATGAAAAGTGAATAAAAAATGGTGTCACATCCCTACTTATAGACAAACCTAGGGTTAGAGTTTTTGGTGTACCCAAAACCAGGTGCCATAAGAACTTGAGTTTATAAAAAGTTGTAAACCAAATTTTATTTTTAACTACTTTCTTCTTTTCGGCCCATTGGAGTACAAATCTATTTCTACTTCTCGTGTCGTAGGCTTACAAATACAGTGCAACTTCTGAGGGTGTCTAACATTATATTACAAATAGATCTAAGTCTTTATGCTGACTTGGCCATGTTTTTAATCCTGTTGCTGTAAAGTATGTTGGTGAGGCACTAGGCTCTGTTTTCGCTCGTTGGCCGATCCGCGACTTGTCGACTTCTTTGGCATTGGCGTTCCTGACACATTTTGATTCTGGAACACCTTATATGTGATTTGTCGATGCTCTTTAACGTGGTTTGGTGGATTGAATTCGTCGCTTGAATTGTTAGGCTCTTTTGGCATCTAAAATCTATTAGAAGAATCTTCACCAAAATCTTCTAACAATACCTCCTTAGATTGCACCTTTTCTCTCACAAAACAATGAGAGATCTTAATATGCTTTGACCTTGCATGGAAGATTGGGTTTGTTGCAAGGTGTTGGGCTGAAATGTTGTCATTAAAAAGGACTGGAACAACATCTAAACTCATGACCTTTAGCTCCATTATCAATCTTTTGATCCAAAGAAGCTCCTTTGTAGTGGTAGTGAAAGCTTTGTACTCGGCCTCGGTAAAAGAATGTGAGATGGTTTCTTGTTTCTTTGACAACTAAGAAACAACTTCTCCACCAATGAATGTTGCATAGGCACTTGTGGACTTTCTATTCCTTTTATCACCTGCAAAATCCAAGTCACTAAAGGCATGCAAATCAATAATATCCCCTCTATAGAGAATTCCATGATCTAGAGTGCCCGAGATGTATGATCAATGGATCTTGCATATATTGACTTAGCCTACACACACTAAAGCATAGATCAGACCTAGTTATGGTAATCCAGGAACCACTCTTTGGAACTTAATGCATCTTCTACACATGAAGGTTATTCAAAACTTGAAATGAGTGCAAAAGATGAAGATCCTCAGCTTGCTTACCCTTGTCTTGATATAGGAGCCTCATTGGCTCCATTCTTACCCTTGTTGACCTTCTTGGAGTGATTGGTACACTCAGCTCTTGCTCCTCCTCAAGATCAAGATTGTCTTGATCCTCGGCCACCTCCCTCTTGATAGGTGATTTGGTTGAGCCATCAACAAGCTTATGCATCTTACCTAGCTTGTGTAAATTTAATACAAGTGAGTTGCAAGTAAGACCAATTTTGAAAAAGAACTAAGGGAGGGCCGAAATGTACATCCATTGTACAAGTCACTAGCAAGATGGGATCAATTGGAATTGGAGCATTCCTCTTGGAACCTAGTGAGAGGTTAAATTCTACAAACTACTCAATATGGAAAGTGAGGATGGAGTCACTCCTAGTACTCCAAGGCCTCTTTGATATTGTCTTAGATGAAGAGGATGAACCTCTTGGAGGACAAGAATTGATAAAGTACAAGAAGAAGGCAATACTAGTGTTACATTGTATTAAAATGAATGTTGGTAATGATCTTCTAAAGGAGGTAGCCACTTGTACTTCGGCCAAAGATGCATGTGATTCATTAAAGCCAATCTATGAATCCAATAACACCTCTACTCATGCTTAGAAATCAAATCTTGCAAAGTATGAGAAATAGTGGTGAAAGTGCACAAGAGTATGTGCTTAGAATCAAATCTCCTAATAAAGAACTTGCTTCAATAGGAGATAAGATTCTTGATAAAGAAATTGTGCAAGTGATCCTCAATGGTCTTGGAGATGAGTGCTCCAATCTGGTTCAAAGTTTTGCCATACAAGATGTCTTACCTTCTATTGACAAGCTACATAGTGTGCTTGTGGCCGAGGAGTGTAGGATCCAACATGCCAAGAGTAGGACGAGTTCCTTGTCCTTGCATGATGGAGATGAGAAAGCCAACTTCTCATTCAAAGGCAAAAAGAAAATCAAGGGAGTCAAGAAGAATCAAAGCAAGGAGGCCAAGGAGAAGGATCAAGCTCAAGTTCAAAGGGAAAAGGAAACAAGGGCAAGACCAAGCTAAAATGCTTCTTTTGTGGAAAGAAGGGGCATTTGGCATCCGAGTGCTACAAGAGAAATAATGCACAAGGGGAGAGCAAACAAGGAAACCTTGCACATGAAGAGGAGGAGGATGAAGGATACTCATCCTTGATGGCATCTACATCCTCACCAATAAGCAAGAGTAACTCAAGAGAACCATGGTGGATTGATAGTGGGACTATCTCCTACATGACATACCAAAAGGGCTATTTCTCTACTCTACTCTTTTTCAATGATCAAGAGTGCATAGATGGTCTTGGAACCATTATCTAGACAATGTTTTGTATGTACCATCAATCACCAAAAATTTGCTAAGTGTTAATCAACTTGTGGATAATGGTTTGGATGTGAACTTTAAGCATGGTTTTTGTTCCATTTTGAAGAATGATATTTGTATAGCAAAGAAATTTAAACATGGAAGGTTGTTTAAATTGGATGCTAATGTTGCTTTTGAGAGTGTGAACATGGCAAAGGAGGAGATCAAGAATTTGTCAAAGTGTGTTAAGTTATGTGAGGCTTGTAATCTCTCAAAGACTCACAAGCAACCTTTCTCAAGATCTACCACAAGGTCTTCCACTCCTTTAGAGATTATACATTCGGATGCGCATAGCTTCTCTCATGTATTTAATGGAGGTGCAAAAGTGTTGCATCATTCGTAGATGATCATTCAAGATATGGTTTGATCTATCTTTTGCCTATGCAGAGTATGGTGTTTGATTCATTTGTGAAATTCAAAGCTCTAGTTGAAAATCAACTTAATACTAGAATCAAAGTATTAAGATGTGACAATGGTGGAGAGTACATATCCAATAAGATGATAGAGTTTTGTGAATCTAATGGCATTAAGAGGGAGTTATCATGTCCTTATACTCCTCAACAAAATGGATTCGTCGAGAGAAAAAATAGATCTCTTTGTGAGTGTGCTAAGGCCTTAAGGCTAGATGCCTCTCTTCCAAAACCTTGGGGTAAAACCATTATATGTGCTAATTTTCTATGTAATAGGTTGCCAAACAAAGCCATCAGAGGAATCACACCATAGGAAACTCTATTTGGTAAGTGGCTGAATCTCAAAGATTTGAAAATCTTTGGATCTCCTTGCTATGTTCACCAATCTATGAAACTCTATTTGGTAAGAGGCTGAATCTCAAAGATTTGAAAATTTTTGGATCTCTATGTTCACCAATCTTTGGAAACAAGGAAAAAGGATGATGCTACATCAATCAAAGGTATCTTTGATTATAGTCAATCTAGCAAGGGATATAGAGTCTCCAATTCCATCACTAAGAAAATCATAGTAAGTAGGAATGTTTTATTCGATGGACATGTTTATCGAGTAAAAGTGCAACTAATCATCTTGATGTCAAAGATATTGCTAGGATTGAGGAGCAATCAAGTGATCAAGATTGAGGATCCACCTCAAGACCCAAGAGCTCCAAGGAGGTCTTCAAGAGCAAGAGTTGACGAGCCATCAAGGCTCACATATGTTGGCAAATGTGATCAAAGGTAAAACACTCAACCATTCTCTTCTTACACTCTTTTGACTTCAATGCTTGATAAACCAACTTGCTATGAAGATGCTATTAAGTCACAAAGTTGGATAGATGCCATGTAAGTAGAGTATGATGGTCTCATTAGATCATACTTGGGATCTTGTTTATCTTCCTCGAGGGAAGAAGCCACTTGATTGCAAGTGGGTGTATAGATTGAAGTATAATGCAATCTAAACTTAGTGAGGATCATTCTCTGTTCACAAGCCATACATGTTGTACCCCACAGATGTGAAGTTGGAATTACATGTTTTGATTGCTCTTGATTGAAATTGCCAATCTAGATCAATTTTTTAGTGCTAGTTTTGCTATAATTGGTTAATCAATCAATCAATCACTTTGAGAATCAATTAGAGATTCATTTATGGTCCAATTTGTTGTACTTTCAACATTTCCAATTGCAAAATACTATAAGGCTAATGAAAAGTTATTATGAACTTCAATAATGTATCTTTCTTGCAGAATTTCTCTATCATCCAATGCATCTAACGATTATGCAAGGTCACCTCCCAATTACTTATGCTATTTAAAAAGTAGGCAAAAGCCTATAAGAAACATCCAAATCTAATACTCGGACAAATTTTTCATGGAACAACACATTCCAAATGCTAATGAGTTAAAACATCGTCATTTATATTGTTCAAAACACTTAATGCAAAAAAGGTTTTGACATCGTCAAACAACATTTTATGTCTGACGGTATGACATGCCTACCATAGGTGGCACTTAGAAGACAATGAGCTTTCATATTAGGATTATAGATGGTCAATTAACTAGAATCAAGAGCAACTAACCAAATGTGTGATTCTGTTGTGTGTGCTAGATAAATTGTTACCCGTGTGTATAAACGAGACATGCATTATCATGCATGTAGGTGGCTTATCTTCTTGAGTTTGAAAAAGTGCACAACATTCAATCAAGTGCTCTCATGTGCTTACTATTAATGACCAAACAATACCATCTTTTGGTATCATAAGTCTTTTTGCAATAGTGTTCTTTTTAAAACTTAAGAATTTCATTGAAGACTATTGAGAACTTTGTGGGAGTCAGATCCATCTGTGTGTGCAGAACTTAAAGTGTATGGTAGTAATACACTGTAAGAATATTGGTTCGCTGCACAACATGGAAGCTGCAGACAAATGCAAGTCAGCAAGAACATGTTTCAGGATCAGAAAATAGTTGCAGAAGGCCTAATGAAGATATACAACTGGTGGTGACAAAATGAAGACCATAATGATAACCACAAACAAAATCTTGCCAATTAGTGAACGCTTAATAAACTGTGTAGGATATAAATTGATCTAATATGCTGACAAAAACCAATTTAGATAGTGATTGGAATATTATGATGCACAACTGATAGCATTTGGGACTGAACGAAAAAGTGAATCTGATATTGATATTCATGAACAAATATTTCATTATTTTAACTTTGCTTGCGCATAGACCGTGCCAACCATTAAAGCTACAGTTGCAGCTTGGAAGACAACGCGGGCTCTCATCATTAACTGACCCCTCTGACTGTTTCCCTGCTTAAACGAAATGAGGCCTGCTGTAAGGACTGCGGCAGTCGCCATTGCACCTGTCGTACAGGACAACATATGAAACAAAGTGCAGAGCATGTAAAATGAGAGAACCTGACCTAGAAGGAATGGAACAAAAATTTGGAGAAATACTGCAACATTGTCTATATATCCATTGAACTACATGAATAGTATTCTAACAAACACCTTACATGATGCTGAACTGATCAACCTTAGAGAAGCAAAGAACTCTACTAAAATTTTGCAAATTCAAACATGATCTTGAGACTCAGAAGAACAGGAAGCATCATGCAAACAGAATTTTTTGTAAGGTGCACTTTTGGAGCAGTTTGTTGACGATTATCACCAACTAATTCTTACCAAGAATTGATGCACTTTCAACTACCTGTCTCACAAAATTCTAACAATGGCATGAAGAAAACTCTCACAATCAATCATAACATAAATAGCAAGACGGACAAGACAAAGAAGGCTCTCACAAACAATCTTAACAATTATTGCAACAGGGCATCTATACAGTCTGGAAAAGGGTGTTAACATGTAGCTTATACAGGAAAAAACTCTGCACTGTAACAATGTTTCCTCGAAACGCGTTTCAACCGCTGAAATGCATTCGAAACGACCCCGTTTTGAAACGCCATTTTGAATGCCGTTTCAGCATTCGAAATGACTGTTAAAAAAAGGCAGTCTTTTTTCCGAATACCGCACGGTCCCGAGGGCTGAGTCTTCACACCTTTTGGCGCGATAGAGAATCCCCAGAGAGAGAGAGAGAGAGAGAGAGAGTAGTGTGAGAGTGTGTGTGTGTGTGTGAGTGAAGTAGAGGGAGTGTGCCTGTGTGAGAGAGAGAGGAGAGGGAGAGTGTGACACGTGTGTGTGTAAAAGAGAGGGACTGTGTGTGTGTGTGTGTGTGTGTGTGTGTGTGTGTGTGTGTGTGTGTGAATGTGAAGTAGAGGGTGTGTGTGTGTGTGTGTGTGTGTGTGAACTTTGAAGTAGAGGGAGTGTGTGTGTGTGTGTGTGAGAGACGAGAGGGTCAGTGTATGTGTGTGTGTGTGTGTGTGTGTGTGTGTGTGTGTGTGTGTGTGTGTGTGTGTGTGTGTGTGTGTGTGTGTGTGTGTGTGTCAGAGAGGGGGAGTGTGTGTGTGAAAGAGAGGAAGAGTGTGTGTGTGAGTGAGAGGAGAGGGAGAGTGTGTGTGTGAAAGAGAGGGAGAGAGTGTGTGTGTGTGTGTGTGAGAGTGAGGTTTGAGGTTAGGTTTTAGAAATTAGGATTAGTTTTTAATTTGAAGTTTGAATTTGATACTATTGCTTTGTTGACACTAGATAGCTATTAGCTATGCCCAAACATCGGGATCCTTTATGGGATCACTTCACCCTTAATTCGGGCTATAGCACGTCAGGTCACGAAGAAGTGGACTTGCAAGTATTGCGCGAAGCAGAAATAGATGGTTGTTTAAGGGAAAAAGACCCTTTACGGCGAGGCATTATGGATTCATAGAAAGTAGATCCACAGATCAGAGGAGCAGGGCAGATAGCATGCAAGCAATGGAGGGCGCAGCAGGGTCAGCGCCTAGACAGCAGCCAGCACCCATCAGCGAAACACCATTAGCACCAGCGGAGCAGCCAGACATAGAACCAGGTAGATCGCAGAAGCAGATCGCAGCAGCAGCGCCCAGTAGATCGCGCCCAGCCAGCGCCCAGAGAGAGAGAGAGAGAGAGAGAAGATAGGTAGCAGCAATAATGAAGAAAATAGGTATAGATCATTCATGGTGGTTTTATTTAGCTGAGAAGATATCCAAATGTCCACACAATCCAACACCAAAATCTCCAAGAAAGAATGGAGAAGAACGAGATGTACACACAAGAAGCCGTATAACAAGGGGGTCCAAGCTACTTCAAAAGAAGTTCAAAACCATCCAATGTGCGATAGTTTTTCCATTTATTGGTTGGTTCTCTTTTTGTTTCTTTCTGCATTAACTCTATGTGAGGCGATTGTGCTCTTGAATTTTTTTTGCATGATAGAAAAACTTTGCCTATTATGCAATCATGTACCAGACCTAACCTTCATAGAGATTTAATCACTGATAGATTTAATGATTTCAACCGTTGGACATTGGCTATACAGTTGTCCAACATGTGCCATTGCCTTGATTGCCTTGGACCCTAAGATAATGTTTGGCATATGGCACCCTTTATTATTTATGGGCCCTAGTTATTATTTTCAAATTCTTTTGGTACCTTCTAAAGACTTGTAGCTAGCAATCATTAATTGACTACTCAGATGGACCTGGGTCATGACAACACTAGCACTAGCCAGTATCTTCCTGAAAGGTTCCCTCAATCCAGAGTAGGATAAGTTGATTAGGTCGCAGGAGCTCCACAGTTGATTGATCTTATGCTCGAGTCCTTTCAAAAACGCTCTATTGCACTTCTTTGAAGGAGATAGCAACTACTCTTCCAAATTGTGATTGATATTCATCCAATATTCTTAGTTGGAAATTGCTTATTTGTTGCTTCTCTGTCTCACATGTGATTCAACTTTTGAAAGCTTTGGAAGCAATACTATCATGTCATTTTTGGTTATCTTCTACATTTGTGTGGAATTCTTGATGTATGCTTGTTGGATCTCTAATTTAGTGGTATACTAAATGTATTCTTGTTGTTGTATGAACTGTTCATAGAATTTAGAATCATATTTAAACATGTGTTGACTAGCTTTTAGTTATATTTTATTTTGCTAAAATGATCTTGATAAAATTAGAGAGATTATGTAGAAATTGTCTAAAAATTTGTCAAGTGATTTGTTGTGCAATTACTATTGGCCTAGATCCACATTTAGAATTATCATTAGATATAAAATTCTCACATGGTATCAGAGCTTTTTGGTGGCCAAAAATAATATTTTTTTCAAAATTAGTAGTGATTGTATGGCAACCTTCAATCTAGCATGATTTGTGCATTTGTTTTGATCAAATCTCTTCTATCTTTGTGTTGTGGTTGGATCTATGTAATCAAAAGCCATTTCAATTCATTTTAGGTCATCTACATTCCAGGGACAGAGATCAAGTGTTTTTTTATGTGATTAATCAAAACAAGCTCTTTATTTGTTCAAGATATTGTTTACATTCAAGCTACATTGTTGTTTCTAGTTTCTAGATTCACAATCTCTCTAGTGAGTGAGCTATTCTCCCCATGTGGATGAAAAAATCTCCTTTATGAATTAATAATCCCCTTTGTGGATGAAAATCTTTGACTTGTGGATGAGCTATGCTCCCCTTGGTAGAAAATGTCTCTCTATATGGATGAGCATTAAGATTGTCAACTATTTTTGCATATAGTTTTTTGTTGATTACTAGGATTGAATGCAATAAGCTCTTCAAGTTTTTGATTTGAGCTCTTTCTAGAAAGGTTCAACCTAAGAAAGGATATTCTCATTAATTTTTAGACCTTAGATTCAATCTATTGTGGTTAGATCATGTGTTGATCAATACTCAACAAAATTCTATTTGCTAGTCAACTAGTTAACAAGAGAGATACTATTGCAAGGTTCTAAATCTTTGTGAAGTCACTATTCCCTCATTTGTTGAGAGGAGTGTGAGTTCTTAGTGCATTAGAACAAGTTCAAAGAGGAATAATTATTTTTCATGATGGCTACCAATAGTGGGATTATGTTGGAAGGGAATCATAGGCTCAACTCTAGCAATTATTCAACTTTGAAAGTGAGGATGGAATCCTTGCTTGAGTTGAATGAAATAATGAGCATTATTTCAAGTGTGGAAGAAATACCTTTGGTGTCTCAAGATCAAGTAAGACATGAGAAAAGGGACAAGAGTGTCATAAATCAGAGAAAACGTGAGCAACAGAAGTGGAGTAGGTGGTTGATGAATCGGAAGTGCGTCAGTTACCAACAAGAACATTCAAGATGAAAAAGATCAAGCAATGCACCGTAGAACAATACAGTAGTGTAGACAAAAACTTTGCACTCTGATCGATACAAAATGAGTACAAAATGGCTTGAAGCTGAGTGCAAGACTGTTAGTGCAAAATGTGCTTCAGCTAATAGATCGTTGATACTGAAAACTCGAAAAACTGAATTACTTACAAAATAACGCCTGCAGGATAATAACTTGATTAGTGCGTTGACTCCATTGTAGATCTTCCTTGATGATTGGAAGTCAAATGATCAGTACATTGAAAGTTGACATTAATCTACTTAATCAACTACAATCATCCTACAGTAGGTAGCCATCATTTTATAGTGAATATATGTACAAGAGTAGGTGGAAAATTTGTGACTGTGTTCATAACTAGATTCAAAGGAAGTCTTATTGTCACAGAACACATAACCACTCTGATTACAAATAAAAGACACTGCTATACCAAAATGACAAACGGTTCTTACTTTGACCAAAAGAATGACTTTCAATAACTTGATGTAGACGACTTTGATTGATGAGCTGTATAATTGTATGAACTTGACTCTCAGCAAGGTATATAAAATCCACATTTGCAAAACAGTGCTAAACCATTCCTGTACATGACAAAACTTTAACTCTGCAATCACTGACGTAGAAAAGGAGCTGTAAAATGCTAAATTGAATTGAAGTTTTATTTTTACATCAACAATTTTAAAATGGACTGTAGCTGGATATTCATGATCATCAAACAGGATAGGACAAGTAGATTGAACCAGATTGAGAACAGGAATCTTAAAAAATTAGAATATTAGGGTCTTCGAAAATCTTGATTCTATTGATCGTCCTTGAGTCTATACCAAGAGGCAACTTGACCAACCTCTATCATAATACCTGCTATCACACATTCTGCTAGGTTCCCAAACTTGTGGCGTTTGTGAGCAGCCATGGATTTCTGGTCTAATTTTCTTTCTTTGAACTTAGAAATAGTACACTAAATAATGTTTACGCAGGGAACGAGGCTTTGAGAATTTGTTTGATTGAATTGTTTATAACTGAGCAGCAATTTAGGTAGTCTACTCTTTGAAAGCCTTACTTAAGGAGATCTGAACACTTTTGTAATACGACCTTCACAAAATCATGCAATTGAATTGGGTACTTGAAAAAGCAAGAATAAGGGCACTAAATAGAACATAGAATGATGCGCAAGCTTTAAGATTCCCGATAGGCGTACATCCAAAAGCACAGTAAATAAGTTAGAAGCTGAATGAAGAAGTGATAATTCAGTACCAAGGGGCACAAGAGGGTTACGGCGACTCCTGTCCTCGAACATGTCTTCAGCGACCGCTTGCTGGGCCTGATTCCTCGCCATGTCTTCAATCAAACGAACAGCATACAGCAAACGGCCACTTTCTTTTACCTCCACTCCTCGTCGTCTCCTCAACAAAACAGAGAAGAGAAGATCTTTAGCTCCCTTTGCTAATCTGCTATGCGCTTCACATGAGCGAGAACTATCTTCAGGATCAGTTTTGGCCACAAAATGTACTAGTATTGCAATAATTACCATTTATAGTTTATTGACGTCCGTCTTATAAACAAGTAATGTAATGAATTCTTTGTGAGTATTGTGGTCATTTTTTGTGCTATTTAAAAAGCAGAATATGTCATTATTTTAAAAAAAAAATCTGACGCCCATTTCAGACATGCGTCAGTCCGCGTCAGCCTGCCACGTGACACTTTTTGACTGGTCCAAAAATAATCGAAGTGCCTTTATAAATGGCATGTGAAAAAAGTCAAAGAATCCATTACGCAATGGAATGGGCCGGGCACAAGCCATCACAGGCCATTCTGCCCGGTAAGGCTTTCCAAAAAAATTTAGACGAGGCATGGGCCTAAATTTTTTTGGAAAGCCTTACCGGGCTGAATGGCTCGTGCCCGGCCCATTCCATAGTACCTAAATGTCTTTTTAAAGCAACGATGCCATGTTGCCATATCCCAAGACTATTTGCTAAAAGCTAAGCTATCAAGCTATTGCTCTAGGTCAAATTGTGGGGGAGAAGGCCTTGCCTAAGGGACTTCCCGTGTTGGGAGGGCCCTTGCTCGAGAGCAGCGTCCGAGGACAGGCCCCCACCAGTGCGGAAAGCCCGAGGGCATCGAGCTTTCCCTTGCATAATGCTGCAAGAGTGCGAAGGGGAGGCCCACAGTTTTGGAAGTTTCTAGAATGTCGTTGGCAAATAGCAGGGGCGAGAAGGAAAGACAAATAGACAAACAAACAAACAAATTGCACCTCTTACACCTGGGGCGACATCTTCAACCATAGCATCTTCCGAAGAGCAAAAGAAACATGTGTTACATTGGAGTTGTCTCATCAATCTCATCAATCCCACGCCCAATGTCATTGTTTCCATTGACATTGAACCTTGTTAAATTTAATTTTTATATCTTTTTAAAAATCATTCTTAGGCCTACAATAGCTCTCCTTGTTGTGTGACTGTGTTCGTGCTGCATTCGGTTCTTCCTTTCGGCTATTTCATTCCGTTGTGGGGTGTACGTCTAGTGGTAAACTATGATGCTATAAATAATCAGATAAACACTATCAAACATTCACCATAAGCAATCACCATGAAGAAGAGGAAGAAGAACACGCCATCACACTTAGAATTTGCTTTGCACAGGAACACAGATCATGCTACACAGTAACACAGACAAAAAACACTCTACACAACAAGCTCACATAGCAACTGTATTTCTCAAAATGAAATTACACTGTACATATAGTTGTTCACTCAGGCAACCCATGCACGACCCAGGTTGTCGTTGGCGGGACGCGTGTCCCGTCGACTTGCCTCATAGCATTTTTCCACTTGTAAATTGTAATGTGGCCATGTTGTGGGATGTCACACGTGCCAAAAAGCATAGGATACTTTTCATAGGTCTTATTCCTAACCTAGCTTTGGAATGTAACCTTTAGAATGAGGCCAAATTGTGCATAGATAGGCTAGAGATATTTTAGGAGCTAAAAATAGCAATTTTTACATTGTTTTGGATCTCAAGATCTCGACCCCCAATTAGGGTAGATCTTATGACCTATTAGGCTAGACACTAGGGTTAGGTCATGGATGGATCAGAGGTAGCCCTGCATGCTCAGATCCGAGGCACTTATGTATAGATATGTGATGGATTTCTATCCAATTATGAGTAGATTTGAGATCTTCCTTCATGACTAGTTTTTGTCTACAACTTGCTTGTATACTTTGCAAGTACAAAGTCTAAAGGAGATGCCACCATGTTTGTTACATTTATTGATGATTACTCAAGGTTTTGTTGGGTTTTCTTGCTTGCATCTAAAGCACAAGTGTTTGAAAGTTTTCTAAAGTTCAAAGCCTTTGTTGAAAAGCATCATGATCACAAAATCAAGACTTTTAGGAGTGATAATGGTGGAGAGTATATCTCCAATGAATTTAAGGATTTTGGTGATCATGACGGGATTAAAAAGGAGTTGTCTTGTCCCTATATCCCTCAACAAAATGGGGTAACCTAGAGGAGGAATAGGACATTATGTGTATGTTCTAAATCTTTACGGCTTCATGTATGTTTACCAAAGTCTTTTTGGGAAGAAGCCCTCATTTGTGCTAACCATTTGATCAATAGAGTTTCATGTAGCTCTATTGAAGGCAAAACATCATTTGAAGTCTTGTATGGGAATAAGCCCAATCTCAAGGACTAAAGAGTGTTTGGATGCATTTGCTATGTGCATACACCTTTGGAGACAAGAACCAAGGAGATCCATCATCAATCAATGGGATCATGCTCGGGTATGGCAATGCAAGCAAAGGATACAAGGTATACATTCCATCTTCAAACAAGTTTGTGGTTTCTAGAGATGTCACAAATCCTTATCCACTGATAGGAACCACAGTACAGTAACACAGTGATTCTACTTTAATTCTAACTCTCTCCCTTAAAGTAGAGTCTACTTTTTATATAGTCATATACATAGCTTTAAAGTCAACAAACTTTAAGTACAGAAAGCTTTGATCTAAACTTATCAAACTTTTCTCCAGTAAGTGGCTTAGTGAAAATATCAGCTAGTTGTTCTTCTATGCTACAATGAACAACATGAATTTCATGACTCAGCAGCCTCTCACGTATAAAGTGATACTGAATCTCAATGTGTTTAGTTCTCGCATGGAACATTGGATTCTTTGCTAGCTGAATGCCACTCTAACTGTCGCTATGTAAAGTCGTGGCATTTTTCTGCTTCATGCCAATTTTTTCCAAGATTTGTCTCAACCATATAGCTTCTTGTGTTGCACTACACATTGCCTTATACTCTGCTTCTATGGTGGAAAGAGCAATTGTACTTTGCTTCTTACTAGACCAGGAAAAGCAACTACCACAAAACTGGAATACATACCCTATGGTGGATCTACGATCATCATAGTCACCTCCCCAATCCGCATCCACATAGCCACACAACTCAGGTAAACCATCGTGCTTCATGTAAATCAAGCCATACTCTGAAGTGCCTTTCACATAACGCAAAATGTGTTTAGCTGCCTTACAATGCGTTTCTGTAGGTGCTGCCATAAAGTGACTTAAAATGCCAACATCATAGCATATATCTGGTCTAGTCATGGTAAGGTAAATCAAGCTTCCTACTAACTGTCTATACAGCATAGCATCAAATGACTGTGACTCATCAAGCTTAGAAAGCCTTTTACCTGGTTCAATAGGAGTGTTTACTGGTTTGCAATCCTGCAACCTAAACCTGTGCAACAACTCTTTGACATACTTCACATGTGTTAAACCCACTTCATGTCCTTTTTGCCACACTTCTACTCCAAGACAGGCTGAGATCTGTCATCTCGAATTGTTCCATGAGGTCTTTCTTGATCATATCTATCATCTCTTGATTATTTCCCGTAATAATCAAGTCATCAACATAAAGAGCAATCAAAGCAACCATACCATCAAAGCATAAGACATATAGATTTGGATCATAATGTGTTCTCACCATTCCCTTTGAATGAAAGTAGGCGTCAATTCTACTATACCACGCACGTGGTGCTTGTTTAAGACCATACAGCGCTTTCTTCAAGTGACATACTTTATTTTCCTGTCCCTTCGCTACAAAGCCTTCAGGTTGATCCATGAACACTTCTTCTTCTAACTCACCATTTAGAAAAGCAGATTTTATATCCATCTGATGCAAAGGCCAACCAAAATGTGAAGCTAAAGCAACAAGTACATGTAGAGTATTCCACTTACAAACCGGCACAAAGGTCTCCTCATAGTCGATGCCTTTATTTTGTGCGTACCCTTTGATCACCAATCTTGCCTTGTGTTTTGCTATACTTCCATCTGCATGGTACTTAGTCCTGTATACCCATTTGCAACCAATGGGTTTCTTGCCAACTAGTGGTTCTACTAGGTCCCATGTGCTATGCTTAGCAATTGACTCCATCTCCTCTCCCATGGCCTTGACCCAAATGTCATCATCCTTCGCTTCACCATAAGTCTAGGGTTCTTTGCTTTGAATAATGCTAGATAAGAGAGCATCATTTGCTTCATACCTTTCAAGCTGAGTGTTCTCTCTTGTTGATCTTCGTAGCTCTCCCTGGTTAGATGATCCTGGAAAGTCATCTATGTCGCAGCTCTCCAACAATCTCTCAAACCACTTAGGGAGCTTCCTGTTAGGTGATCGGCTTCCTGGTGAAAATGTATCCCACGGTACATCCTTCTCCTTGCGTTTGTCACCTGCAACTTCAATCCTTCTTGCACCAAAAGGTTTGTCCCTACCTCTCCAACCCGTCTCTTGAGGTTGAGTAGTAGTATCCTGAGATGTATCCTCATGTTCATCACTCGGAAGGTCAATGAATGGATCATCATCAGGTGGTATCCTCGCTATACCATCTTTCCCAGTGGAGGTGTCTATCTTCTCAGCATCCTCGTCTTCATACATCTTGGATTCATCAAAGATAACATCACGGCTTATATGGATTTTGTTTTCCACTGGATCAAAACATCTATAGCCCTTCACACGATCATCATATCCTAGGAATATGCACTTGATAGCTTTTACATCAAGTTTATGTCTCTCTTCCTTAGGAATGTGTACAAAGGCCTTACATCCAAAGATTTGCAAGTGGTTCACCTTTGGCTTCTTCTTCGTGAATGCTTCCTCAGGTGTTGTCTTTGGTATGGCAATGGTAGGACTCCTATTTTGAAGATAGACTGTCGTGCTACATGCTTCTGACCAAAAATCTTTTGGTAGTTTTGTCTCAGCTAGCATAGATATGGCACTTTCCACAATCGTACAATTCTTGCGCTCAGCTACACCATTGAGAGCAGGAGTATGAGCTTGCGTAAATTGTCTTTTAATCCCACATTGATCACAAAGATCATTGAAGTCATTAGACTTGTACTCACCTCCACTATCTGATCTTAGGACTTTGATCTTCCTACCTGTCTGATTTTCGACCAATGCTTTGAAGCTCTTGAGTTATCAAATGCATCTTATTTCTTCTTTAAGAAGTAGATCCACGTCTTATGTGACATATCATCAATAAAGGTCATGAAATAGAAGGCTTTACCTAAGGACATGGTCCTCATAGGCCAGCATAAATCTGTGTGGATTAAATCTAGGATGTTCTTTGCTCTTGCAACACCCCCTTTATTGAACTTCTCTCGACGCTACTTTCCATATACACAAGATTTGCACATCGATTTCAAGTGATCTTCTATGGTAGGCAATCATGTTACCATCTCCAATTTTCTCATCAAACTGAGGCTTCCCAAGTTCAAGTGACCAAGCCTTTTATGCCACAACTCAGTTTGCGATGAAATGGACGATACAAGTCCATGTTGTCCCTTAATTGTAGCATTCAACTTGTACAATTTTGTATTGGGCTCTCTTACTCCATCCGCAATAACTTTGAACTTTTGGTTCACATCTTTCACAAAGCAATGATCATGGGCGAATTCTACTTTCAACTTTTGATCAGTAATGACTCCAACAAAAAGTAGATTTTTCTTCAAACTGGTACGTAAAGTACCTCCCTGATCATCCTATTTTTGCCATCAAGTAGTTGGATTGAAACGGTGTCTATCCCCTTGATCTTGCACACCTCACCATTTGCTTGTGAAACAGATGTTCCATTATCCAACACCTTCAAACTACTGAACCAATTCTTGTTACCTGTCATGTGTCTTGTGGCTCCCGAGTTAATATACCATGCTTGATCATCTTGATTAGATGACAATGCAGATATGAAGATGCTAGAGTCTTCAATCTCACCCTCATCGACAAGGTTACCTGCTTGTTTTGGTTTCCCCTTGCCTTGTTCCGCCAGGAATTTGCGACATTCACTCTTCCAATGGCCCTTTTTACCACTATGGAAGCACTTGTCTTTCTTCTTAGTTTTACTGGAAGATCCCTCGTCCTCCTGAGACTTGGCAAATTGTTGCTTAGACTTCTTCTTGCCCTTGCCCTTGCCTTGTTTTTGGTGTGTCACAAGTGCCTGATCATCAGTATTTTGACATCTAGCTTTCACCATTTCTCGTCGTTGCTCTTCCTGCATCAAGATTCCTGTGAGCTCGTCAAAGGTTGGCAATCTTTCTCTTGATGTTATTCCGCTCACAAACATTTGATAGGGTTTTGTAATGCCACACAATGCATTGTGCACCAGCTCCACATCACGTATGCGCTCACCAATAGAATGCAGTTCATCTCTCATTGTCTTGATTCTGGTCATGTACGTCTGAATGTGCTCTCCTTGCTCCATGCGGGCACTATTCAACTTTGACTTTAGAAACATGATTTTTGACGGATTTGACGTCTCGAACTGCTCCTTTAGCACATCCCATGCTTGTCTGGGTGTCACAGCATCACAAATGTGGGTAATGATGTGATCCTTCACTGACAAGTTAATGAAGGTCAAAGCTTTCCTCATCTTTTTGTCGAACACTTTGATATCTGCTTCATTTGGCGGCCTTCTCTCATCACCTGTGACAACTTCCCACACATCTTTCTCCATCAGTATGTTTTTCATTTTGAATTTCCACACTACATAGTTAGAAATCCCGTCCAATTTGCTACTTTCACTCAAAATGGACTCTCCCATGTTTGCCATCGCAAAACTGCTTGAAACTTCTGCCGTAGGCTAAAAACAGTATGTCGAGGCCAACAGTGATGTCAGAAATTGAAAATAATGACCTGCGCTTTTTCCCTTACCAGGCCACTCGCCGCTTTTCCACCAATTTGAAAGCCAAATCGGCGTCGCCTTCCGAAATGCACTCAGTCGTCAACTCCCAACAACGTGCCCAGTGGAATGGTGAAATCACTTCTGACATACTCCGAACACTTTCTCCGCTGCAATCACTCTGTTTTGTTGTACCATACTTGCAGGTACAGTCCGAGTGCCCTTCGTTTGGAGGTTATAGCCTTTCTTTTGGGTCAAAATGCGCAAAGGACCCAAAAATAGGGACTTTTCTAGTTTTTGAACTGTTTCTTCACTTTGAAGAAACTTCACTCTTCACTTGTGAAGGGACCCAACTCCAATTTTAGTATGAAAATTTTTAATGAAGTTGAAGGCTAAAATGCACTTCACTTCTTCAGGGCCCTCTTCAATAACCCTTCAGACTCCATCCAATGGTTGTCATACCCGACGAGGTATCCTTGTTCGACTTTCTCATTGAGCTTCTTTTGAAGCTTGTCTGTTGGAACATGTGCATAAGCTGCATTGCCAAAGATCCGAAGTGCATCAGATTGAGTTTTCTACCCCACCATAATTCGTGTGGTGTCGTGTAGGGAACACCTGATTTGTCTATCATGTTCTGGATGTAGGCAACTATAGCTACTGCTTCAGCCGATAGCACTCTTGGTGCCTTCGAGTAGGCCATCATGCACCTCGCGGCTTCCATGAGTGTCATGTTCTTTCTTTCAACAACACCATTGTGTTGTGGTGTATAGGATGCAGTCCTTTTGTGAAGGATTCCTCGATCGTTGCAAAATTCAATGAAGCGGTTCGGGATGTATTCTCCACCACGATCAGTTCTGATCTGCTTCACTTTGCTTCTTGTGCATCTTTCTGTTAGAAGTAATAAATTTTCTCTCTGAATCAACTTGTTAGCATATTCCAGATAATCCCCAGATGTCGAGCCAAGCTGAAATACAGAGCACCTCTCACCCAAGACCGAGGAGGTCTCAGAAGAAGGAGAGCAAAAAGAAGATAAGAGCCGAGCATGAGAGCTGAGGAATGCTAGCTAGGAATACAGATTTATCTTATGTGAGCCTACATGGTGAATCCCAAGAAGGAATGACCATGTAGGAGCTAGTGTTATTCCTAGGCAAAGTAATAAATGTAGACGTCTCTTAAATATATTAGAGTGAGCCACCTTTTGATGGTGACCTCTAGTGGAAGAGGTAATGCCACTTGGAATTTCTAAATTAGTGGAATGCCACTTGGGCTCCACACGGGCAGCCTTCTTGTTTATTTAAGAGCCCCCCTCTCTTGTGAGGAAGATTTTACTTGTATTTGTCATTACTCTTGTTGAATAAAGAAAATCTTCCACGAGTTATTGGCAATCTTGGAGCTCCTTGTTCATGGCCACTTTCTTGAGTGAATCTCCAATGAACAAGCTTTGTTTGTTTGTGGATGTGGAATAGAGTAAATTTCTTGTTGTCTTTCTTTATGCAATGTGGAATGTAGCTGTGGATTAATTTCTTGTTCTTGTTTAAGTGATTCTCAACATCCAGGTTAGTCATATAAACTTGTAGTGTGAATGTTATTTGATGATATTGTTTGTTTATCATAATATCTCTACTTATATACATACTTTATTAGAGTGATTAGGGACCCTCAAAAACACACAGTCGTTGACCATGAATACCTTGTGCTTCCAAAATAGATCAACATAGTGCCTTGCCTTGTCTTAGGAACTTCTTATGCTATCTTTAACTAGCTATAACCTTTCTTGCATATCCACAAGAAACCAGCTGCGGCTTGCACCCGTAGGTTTTTCATGCCAACACTAATTGGTGATCGAGGCTGAAAACCATACATAAACATGAAAGGGCTGAATCCGGTCGCTGAATGTTTTGCATTGTTATACGCAAATTCCACCAGTGGAAGGTACTGTTCCCAATCAAATTGTCGATGGCCCACATATGCTCGAAGCATATCCTCCATCGTCTGATTGGTCCTTTCCATTTGACCATCTGATCCTGGATGATCTGTAGAACTCATACTTAAAGTTGTTTCCAACTTTTCAAATATTGCTTGCCAAAAATTCCCAGTGAATTTTGGGTCACGGTCACTGACAATATCGCAAGGTAGCCCGTACAGTCGAAAAAGCTTCTCAACAAATAGTTGAGCTATTTCTAAAGCTTTAACAGTAGTTTTTGTTGGGATAGATTGAGCAAACTTCGTAAGTCTGTCAACAATGACCCAAACCAAATCGTGGCCCTTCCTTGTACATGGAAGCCCGACCACAAAATCCATAGATATACTTTTCGACTTTCCGGTAGGAATATCTAAAGGATATAATAGGGCACTAGCTTTTAGCCTCTCTGCTTTATTAAACTAGCACTTAGTACATCTAAGTACATAGGCCTCCACCTGACTTTTCATCTTAGGCCACCAAAATTGCCTTCGAAGTAAGTCAAGTGTTCTTTGTATACAAAGTACCTAGCACCACCAAGATAGTCTATTAGATCATCCATCCGCGGAAGTGGATATCTATTCTGTTCTTTACTTTTAATGCAATTAAGGTCATTAGGTCCAAAGACTAAAGAACTAAAGAAAACATACCTCCATCTCATTACTTCGAGATAGATTACCTGAGGTAGAAGCTGGTTTTTTTATGCAATCTCGTGCAAGGTGACCCTCGCCATTGCACTTAAAGCACAGGTTCTTCTTACGAGCTTCAACTTTATCAATGCCACCCTGATGGTTTTTAAAGTTTTTCTTGGCTTTCTTAGGATTGTTGGAATTGGGATGTGTTTCGCTAATAGCTTCCCTATCCTTCCTCTTAGATTGAAAAATTTTTTCCTGCTCATTAGGCTGTTGACCCCTAGGTGGCTTAGGTGTGTCATCAAAAAACTTTGCAGCCCTAATAGCATCCTCTAGGGTTTTTGGATGGTTCTTACGAACATCCACTTGATAATCTTTTGGTAACCCATCAATAAACATTAACATTTGTACCTTAGGTGGAATATCACTATAAAGTGGATTCAGGTACTCATGAAAATCTTGAATAAATTGTTCCAAACCTTTATTCATTGTTATATGACTCAACTTTTAAAAGTGTTCATAGTCATCTAACAGTGGTAGGAAGTATTCCCTAAATACTATGCAAAAATCTTCCCATGTACAAGGTTGATTGCCTTTTGCAACTAGGTCATCCCACCATACTAAGGCTCTTCCTTCAAGGAACATAGTAACAGTGGATAACTTTTCTTCTCTCCCTTAAACAATTTTACGGGAGGTGGAGCTACATGCTTCTTCTGGTTGGCTAATCTAGACTCCAAGTCTTGGTTCTTTTGATTAGTTTCAAGAAGATGTTTATTAGTGGCTTGAATTTGTTGGTATAAAAGTTCAAGAGCTTGTGCCACATTGGATGGGTTTGATAAATCAAAAGTTGGGTTATCATTGGTTTGATCCATGGGGGTTGCTTGTGTGTTTTCCTATTATTCAAATATAACAACAAGTGCTCAAATTAGAATGATAGAAATGCTTTAATTCTTACATCCAATGCAAATAAAAGGCATTTTACTTCTACTCATTCAATCTTGTAAGCTCAATCCAAGCCTACTATTTGCAAGCTCAATCCAAGCTTAAGAGAAAAACAACAACAAGCTACCTTTGTCTTAATCCAAAGCAAAAATGAAAACCAAATCTTTATGTAAACTTCAATTAACTAAATCCAAGCTAATGTTTACATAAAGTTCCCTATCCAATTCCATTTCCATTTGTCATTTCAAAAGAAACCAAAATTTTCACATTTCTCACTATTCTAGATCTCCAAATCCATGAAACTAGTGTCTAGAAATGGAAAATTAATGAAGCTTTATGAAAACTTCAATTTTCAGATTTGATTTTCAGATTTACACATCTGAAAATTAGCACTTCATAATGACAAAAAATAAAACTTCAAAACTTGTTTTATGCACAAAGTTACACTACCATTTCCTTTCTACATTGCCATCTACATGAAATTAGGAGATAGAAAAGTGTAACTAATGAAGTTTGAATGAAAACTTCACTTTTCAGATCTGATTTTCAGATTTACAAGTCTGAAAAACAGAACTTCAAAATGAAAATCAAAACTTCAAACACTTCATTTATGCAAAAAAAAAAACACTAGTTTTGATCGAAAACATAAGCTAGAATCAATCTTTTTCCAAATTTTTTTTTGTGGATGTAGAGGAAGATTTCCTCTAACCATTCCACAAATCCTTTTCCAAAAAGGTTCTAAACCAGCAGCCCACATTCATCTCCTCTAATTATAATCTAAAAATCAGCCCCTAAACAATTCTATAAGCATCACTACCTCTTCCAAAGAGAACTAGATTCATTGGATATTTCAACTACAAGTTTCCTACCACTAGAAAAGCCAATAATCTTTCCCAAAAAATTTAGTTGGTGATCTTAATAGAACATGAAGAAGGTTAGAAAGGTTATCATCCTTTGTCTAGCTCTGTTACCACTTTAACAAGTAGAAGGGAGAAAGTCCTCCAAATCCAAGGTAGAGCCTCCAAATGTCCTCCAAGCAACCTACAAGCTCCAAGATGCTTCCACAACTCCAAGCTAGGATGCCTCCACCTGCAAGTAGGAATCTGCAAGCCTCCAAGGATCTCTCCTCCACCTGTGTCCCTACTCTTAAACACAAAGGTAGATAACAAGCTGGCCTCAAGTATTCACCACCCAACCATAGCTAGATCCAAGCTTCAAGCAAGACCTATCTAGCACCCCCTTGCTAACCATATGAAGAAACAAAATGTTTCTATCTACAAAAATTTGCTAGTTTTCAGCCCTCTGCCTGACAAAAATGTTTGCAAACACAAAAGTCAAATGACACAAAGCAATAATGTTCGCGAACATCCTTACAAGAAGATACGAATTCGAAAGATTCGCGAAAGAGAATCTTTCGCGGTACAACAGGAGAAAGTCAAACGACGCGACACGAAAAACGTCGCGACACCTTTTCTGCTCTCACACTCCAAAAAGAACCAGCAAGATCATGCAAGTACCCAAAAGTATAGATATATGATTTGATAGCATGACGTCAGCAGATATACTCTTGGTCATGGCTAATCTGCCATTCTTGTAAAACTTGATTAGTTGTAGATGTTTAGTTACTCTAATCTAGAAGTTACACATAGCGACTATATACTCTCTGGATGATACTTGATAGATAGACAGATACATGTAGTAGTCTGATGCTAGTAAGCAATCAAGACAAAAATATAGAACAGAAGTCCGCTTGCGTGCGAGGCAAGTTTCTGCAAGTAAGATCCACAGAGATCCACAAGTATGCTAATAAACGAGACATTACTCATGGGAGAACTTTATTTCTCTCACGCCAACGCACTGCGTGGATCTGCATGCAGTGCTTGAAGAATAAAAAAATTAATAGATGATTTTGTAGCCGTTGTACACATATCTTGTCTGATCTTGAATGCAAATTAGTCTACTATTATTCGTGTGTCTGATTCACTCTTGTTCATTTTAATTCTGCACCTTGGTTGAATTCTTGTTGAATGCTACATTAATTTATAAATGTAGATCAACTGTGCCTGACTACATTCTGGAGGATTGTAGGAACGATTTAGCTAGCGGTGACCAGCGATCAGATCCGAACTCTATCCGAATTGTTGTTTGCTTCCGTGAGTCTTTTCGATTTGCATCAGTGGTATCAGAGCCTACCTACCTTGTCAAAATCTGACGTAGCCAAAGAGCTATCAGATCCAGGAGGCCAAGCATTCAGACAAACACCCATCAACAAGAGAACAAACTTCAAAAGCAATGGCTTCAATCAGCAGCATACAGAACAAGATCTGTACAATTCTTGATTATTCAGGATCTAACTTTCTAGTCTGGAAAGTTAAGACATCATTGGCAAAGGTTTATTCCCCTAGGTGGATGGCACAGAGGAGATGCCTACGACATCAGGCAAAGAGCTACGCAAGTGGAGGGAGAAAAATGACAAGGCAGTAGCCTTGCTATCTTCATTTACCGAAGATAGTCTCACGCTTGACCTGGCCACACTCTCCAAAGCAAAGAAGATGTGGGAAGCATTGCTCACGAGATTTCAAACAAAATCAAGAAGTCAAATAATAATGCTGGAGGATTAGCTGACAAATCTACACAACTCTGGAGCAGAGAATGCAGTGTCAGCTGAGAAGCAGCTCACATAACTTGTTGAGAGGCTTACCCAGATCTTTCCAGACGGCGAGAACCTTGCTCGCGAAAGATCCTACCATGACTCTCAAAAAGACAATTGTTGAGATTCGAGAGGAAGTCGAGGCTAGTAAACATCTTGATCACAAGCCCTCTATGACAACAAAGAAAAATCCACGAAGCAATTTAAGCCTAAGAGGGAGTCGAATCAAAGGCATGATCGTGATCAACAAGCAGAGGGGACCAGCAAAGACAACTGGAAGAGCAAAGGGAGGTCGAAGCAGCAAGGTGGAGAAAAGAAGACTTCTGTGAGATGCAGAAGAGATGGGCACACAGTTGATACATGCTGGCTCAATCCAAAGATTGAGTGTATCCACTACCACAAGAAGGGTCATGCAGCCATTGATTGCCACCTGAACCCAAGAAACAAATCAGCGTAGAACAGACAGGAGAACAACAACAGTTCATCCTATGTTGAGGAGCCTGAGAGCTCGAAAATGGGCGAAGAGAGACTGAATAAAAACTGTTCGACTGCCTACATTTGTGAAACATGTGTGCAGCGTCAACATCTGACACACATGAGCTGATCCTAGACTCAAGAGCCACCTCGCACTTCATGACATCAAGATGAATAATGTCTGATTTCAGAAGCCCTAATCCTTCAAGATTCATAGTTCTTGGAGATGGATCCAAACATCAAGTGAACGGTATTGGTTTACTATGGCTCAACACCAATGGCAGCGACAAATGGCTCGAAGACGTTCTGTTTGTGCCTATACTGCAGCAAGACTTGCTTTATGTAGCAAGAATAGTAGATGTAGAGATGCGTGTGACGTTTTCTGACGAAGCATGCAACGTGGTTGACGCCAGTACCATTACTCTGATCGCTCAAGGCAGAAGAAAGGGTAATCTATATCATCTGCAGGTACAATTGCCTACAGATCAGGTGCATCAGACTCATGACGACTCGCCAGACACTCTGTGGCACAGAAGACTATGTCAGATGAACTCAATGGCACTTACCAAGCAAGCCATCATGGAGCAATAACAGGGGTCAGCATCTCGAATGCAACCAGTTCGACCACCTGTGATGCATGTTTGAAGGGTAAGATGTCACGCCCTCCATTCGTCAAAGACTCCTATAGAACGACCAAGATTCTGGAGTTAGTGCATTCTGACATCTGTGGGCCTTTCAATGTGATCTCAATAGGAGGCTCAAAATATTACATAAACTTCGTTGATGATTATAGTAATTTTGCCAGAGTGTATTTATTTAGAATAAATCTAAAGCACTTGATAAATTCACAAAATATGTGAATTGGACCGAGAGATGTACATACAACAAAGTGAAGCAGATCAGAAGAGATCGAAGTGGCGAATATATCTCAAATCGCTTCACTGACTTTTGCAATGATCGTGGCACCATTCACAGAAGGACTGCACCCTACACACCGCAACACAATGGTGTTGCAGAAAGAAAGAATAGGACCCTGATGGAAGCTGCCAGATGCATGATGGCCTACTCAAAGACTCCAAGGGTACTGTGGGCTGAAGCAGTAGCTACAACCACATACATCCAGAACAGGACAGGGAAGTCTGGTGTCTCTCACACGACACCACATGAGTTATGGTGGGGTAGAAAGCCCAACCTGTCTCACATCAAAATTTTTGGCTATGCAGCTTATGCACATATTCCTGATAAGCTTCGAAAGAAGCTTGATGAAAAAGCCGAACAGGGAATTCTGGTAGGTTGTGACAACAACTTGTCATACTACAGAGTCTACATGCTAGACACGAACACTGTGAAGACAGTGAGAGATGTCAGATTTGATGAGAGCAGGACAATGGCCAATGACGATCTTGTCAACTATGAAGTTCTGGAGAGACAGTACTATGACCTGCCACCAATGATAGAGAGAGCAGAAGACGAACACGAAAACAAAATTTTTTGAGTCATTTTCCACTTGAGTGACGAATCTGAAGACGAAAGATTTGAGAGACAGCCTACTGCTACAATCTCTGTAAACCAAGATGATTCCGGACCTAGCAAAGCAGACAAAGACAAAGGCATTGCTGTCCCAGGAGGATCTCCTAGAAGGTCGACAAGACCATGAAGAGCACCAGCAAGATATGTGCTAGGTAGCTCTGCTTCTACATCAGAAGTGTTCTGTGGATTCAGTGACAAACCACAGACTTTTGAGGAAGCGATTGAATGTCCAGAGAAGGACAAGTGGATCCAAGCCATGAACGAAGAGATGGAGTCCATGAGGAAGAACCAGGTATGGACATTGCAGCCATTATCACATAAGCGCAAGACTGTCAAATGCAAATGGGTTTTCAAGTTCAAGTATGGTTCGGATGGGAATGTCTCGAAATACAAGCAAGACTGGTAGGAAGGAATTTTCTCAGAGATATGGTATTGATTACTCTGAAACCTTCTCTCCTGTCATCAAACATTCATCCCTACGACTATTATTTGCATACACAGCCACTTATGACCTCAGGATCCACATTGTGGATGAGAAGACAGCCTTCTTGCATGGTGAACTAGGCGAGGAGGTCTATATGGATCAACCCCCATAATACGTCTCGAATTCACTTCCTGATTATGCATGCAGAATGCATAGAAGTATCTACGATCTGAAACAATCAGCTCGACAATGGTACAAGAAGAAAGATCAAGCCTTGAAATCATTAGGATTCAAGCCACTGATGGCTGATTCCAATCTGTATGTCAGAGTCATAGATGGGTAGATCATCATTGCGGTTGTATATGTGGATGACACTTTGATACTTTGCAAGAGCGAGAAGCTGATTGCTAGAGTGTAGGAAGACATTTCAAAACATTTCGAGATCGTGGATCTGGGAGAAGCCAGGTGTTACCTTGGCTTGTAGATTGAAAGGGACTATGAGGGAGGTAAGCTCTACCTTCACCACTCCGGAGACACCCAAAAAGTCCTAGAGGATTTTGGTATGCTGAACTGCAAAGGAGCGAATACTCCAATGCTCGCAGGGACAGTGCTGACAAACGATGATTGTCCGAAGACTGAAGAAGTTAGAGAACAAATACAACTCACACCTTATAGGAAGTTGATAGGTTTGTTGATGTACCTTGCAGACAACACACGTCCTGACATTGCTTATGCAGTGTTCAAGATGAGGCAATTCTGCACGAATCCAGGCTCGACACATTGGAAAATTGCAAAACGAATTTTGCAATATCTTCAATTAACGAGGGATTATGGCTTGTGTTATTGTCGTGATGCAGATTTCAAGATGCTTTCCTACAGTGATGCAATCTGGGCATCCCTCAAGGATGATTGTAAAAGCATCTCAAGATGATGCACCATTGCATCAGGAGCAGCAGTTCTCTGGGTCAGCAAGAAGCAGACCATTGTGGCTCAGTCATCCTGTGAAGCAGAATATGTTGCAGTAGCAAAGATGGCCAATGAGATAATTTGACTAAGGTAGTTCCTGGACGAATTGGGCGAAACAAGGAATGAGCCTCTGATCTTGCAGATGGACAACACATCTGCAATACATCTGATGAAAGATCCTGTGTTCCATTCAAGAACGAAACACATCGCGATCAAGTATCACTTGATTAGGGATCTAACTGAGAAGAAGATGTTGCAGACCACCTTCACGAAAAATGTTGCCGCTCTCACGCTCCAAAAAGAACTAGCAAGATCATACAAGTACCCAAAAGTACAGATATTTGATATGATAGCATGACATCAGTAGATACACTCTTGGTCGTGGCTAATCTGCCACTCTTGTATAACCTGATTAGTTGTAGATGCAAATTAGTCTGCTGTTATTTGTGTGTCTGATTCACTCTTGTTCATTTTAATTTCGCACCTTCGTTGAATTCTTGTTGAATGCTATATTAATTTATAAACGTAGATCAACTGTGCTTGACTACATTTAGGAGGATTGTAGGAATGATTTAGCTGGCAGTGACCAGCTATTAGATCCGAACTCCATCCGAATTGTTGTGTGCTTTCGCGAGTCTTTTCGATTTGCATCACCATAAACAAATCACAAGCATATCACAACACTCCATAGCATACTCAAGATTCAAACCCTACTTATGTCCCATACCATAAGCAAGATCCAAACCCTCAGCATACTACACACAAGAAAGTACTCTACACACTAGTGGCCACACTAGAGCATAAGCAATACAAGCAAAAGAGATCTCTCCTCCACCCAATGGGCACCCTACTCCCCTTATATAAATGGCAATTGGTACCCTCCAATACACTATGGAGTTCCATGCACATCCAATGAGAAAGAGAGAGGCCTAGAAGAGTTCAAGAGCCTTCATAGGCTTATGGAAGGTCATTAAACAACTTCCATAACTTATGACTCTTTGATTGCTATTCTTGTGGAACTTAAAACTCAATGGATCCTTTGGGAGGGCGCCCACCCACTAGGACCCATTGCCCAAGTTGTGCAAGTATACTTTGGTCCAAGACCAATATAGAGATATCGTTCAAGGTTGAGGCCCAAGGTTTAGAAAAATAGTCATCCAATGACTTCCCAACACCTCTCTAGGTTCCATACCTCCATCCAAGGCATAGACACCTACATGCCCATATCCAAGGACACTAGTACCTTAATCTAAGACACCTACTCTTATTCTTAAGGGTACCCCTTATCCAAGGGTCATGTGACTCCATACCTCTGACCAAGGTATAGTCACTTGCATGTCCTTATCCAAGGGCACATATCCTTAATCCTAAGGGTTACTTGCCATTTAGCCCCCAACACTAAATGGACCAATAGGAGTCTGAAGTACTGCTAGTTACATAGGTATGTAATAGAAACGAAGACACAATCTTGGAGGCATTAGAAAGGCCAGGGTAGCATCAGACAAATTGAAAATCTGTTGAGTGGGGAGATTTTTAAAATATTTTCCATTTTTTGTAGAAAAGTGCAAGTTTTCAAGAAATTTCAGTCAGAAACTTGCTCAATCAACTTGTGGGGGATGTTTTGTGCTGTCAGAAGTTTACCAATACTGCTACTAGCAACTTGGAACTGTTCCTAGTTCATTTGAACAACTTTTTGTATTTCTTGTGCATTTTTGCTTGAAGTAGTCTTGTAACAGAAAATTAGAGTTTTAAGCCTTATTTTTTGTAATGATGACTTTTGGAAGTTGATACATCCAAGTACAAGTCAATTTTATGTGGATTTGCACTCAAAATCACATTTTTTGGTGAAGATTTAACTTAAAAAGGCTGATTTTTGCGTCCGAAACGTGAAGGACATGCCTCATGAAATGCCTCCCTTGCACTTTTAGTCTGTCTAAAAACTTTGTGTATGTAAGTGTTTTCCAGCAACTAAAGACTGAACATGCACCAGTAGCTGTCTACCATGTGTCAGAGGTCAATGTACAGTGAATTTGGACCGTAAGATCAAATGCGAGATCTTTTGATTAAGCTATGGTAAGCACTGTTGATAGTCGAAGTGATCTTTGACATCAACAATTTGGTCATATTAGTGCTCAAAGTTTACAGATTCTCAAAAGAGATAATCTAGTTATTGGATTGCCTGATATTTCTTTTGAAGGAAAAATCTGTGAATGTTGCATTTTGGAAAAACAACACAGAAGAGGTTTCCCAAAAGTGGAGCAAGGAAAGCCAGTGGCATCCTAGATCTTGTCCACAATGATCCATGTAGACCAATGCAGACTAGATCTCTTAGTGGCTGCTATTACTTTATTACCTTCATTGATGATTATAGCAAATGCATTTGGATTTACTGCATAAGCAAGAAATCAAATGCTTTTGCTAAGTTCGGAGAATTCAAGGCATTAGTTGAAAAGCAAACAGGATGTTGCATCAAGACTTTGAGATTAGATGGAGGTGATGAGTACTTTTCGATAGAATTTATTGATTTTTGCAAGGATCAAGGGATCAAGAGGCAAACTACAACACCTTATTCACCACAACAAAACGGAGTTGCAGAACGAACGGATCCATTGTTGAGGTGGCTAGGGCAACCAAACGCTTTTTGGACAGAAGCTTGTAGCGCAACTTATACGCACATCCTGAATCAGTGTCCTACAAAATATGTGGAAGGTAAGACACCTCATGTGGAAAGAAACCTGATATTTCTCATTTGAGAGCATTTGGTTGTGATGCTTGTGCTCATATTTCTGATGAGAAACAAAGGAAATTGGATGCAAAAGATGTCATCTATATTTTCCTTGGATATGATGACAAGGCATACAGGATGTATGACACAAATGCACAGAAGCTTTTGATTTCTAGGGATGCTACATTTGACGAGATGGGTCAAGGTGAACAATCTGAAGTAATCACTTAACCTTTTGATGAGGGAGCGAAAGTACAAGTCAAGAAGGAAGTGGATTTTGATGCGGAAGATCCATTGGACAAAGGCAAGTTTGATACTGAAATACCTACGAGAGTACCTAAATGGTACTTATCAGTCACAAGTGATGCTAAGAAGGGAGATACTCCCGAATCTAGTGAATAGGGAGAGCTTAGAAGGTCAAGCAGAAATCGGAGACCTCCTATGAGATTAGAGATGAATCTAGCCCTAATGGGTTTCGTGTTCAAGGCTTAAGAACCATAGACTTTTGATGAATCAAAGGAGCACAAGGAGTGGCATGCAACTATGGAAACAGAAATGGAGGCCATATCAAAAAATAGGACGTGGAACTTGGTTGAACTACTTGATGGTAAGATGCCTATCATTTGCAAATGGATTTATAAGATCAAATATGGAACAGATGGGCAACTCAACAAGTACAAAGCACGGTTGGTTGCGATAGGATTTGAGCAACAAGAAGGCATTGATTTTGAGAAAACCTTCGCACCTGTAGCTAATATGGTAACTATACGTTCTATCATTGCTATTTCTGCATTATATGGTTGGAAGATCCAGCAAATGGACGTTAAATCTGCTTTTCTTAATGGAGTGCTAGATGAACAGGTGTATTTAGTACAACCTCAAGGATTTGTTGAGCCAGTGAGAGAGCATCTTGTTTGTAAGCTCAACAAAGCTATTTATGGATTGAAGCAAGCACCACGGGCGTGGTACTCTTGCATTGATAAACACTTCAAGCGAAGGGAATGGTAAAAAAGAGTAATGTTGATCCTAATCTTTACATTCTAAGACAAGATTTAGATATTGTTTTGTACATGGATGATTTGATTATTACAAGAAATAATGAGAGCTTAATTAATGAGATCAAATCAGATCTTTCCAATGCTTTTGACAAGAGCGATCTAGGATTGATGCACTATTGTCTTAGCATTGAAGTATGGCAAAAGGAAGATGTTGTCTTTCTTACACACAACAAAATATGCACGAGATTTGCTTTATGAGCTCAATATGCAGGATTATATGCCTTTGAGCACACTGATGGATGTCAACATGAAGCTTACTACATATGATGAATATGAGAAAGTTGATGCTTACTTGTACAGACAACTGGTGGGTAGTTTGATCTATTAGACACACACACGACTTGATATTTCTTATGTTGTTGGTGTTGTTGCTCAATTTATGCAAGATCCTAGTCAAGCACACTAGAAGTCTGCTAAACGTATTCTAAGGTACATTCGAGGGTGTAATAGATCCTAATACCACAGTAGGGCAAACACTAACTGATCTACCCAACTTTGCCTACTCCCTGATATAGAGTAAGCCCCTCCTAGCCCAGTGTGAGGACTGGTAGCATGCAACTGCCAAGTGTTGGCCACCTGTCACTGACATGGCCGACTACACGTCGGGACCCAACTGGGGGCCCTGTCCTGCTGACAGGGTCCCTAGACTGTGTTAGGCCTGCCATGGCTATGGACCGTGCTGGGGCACACTACTCACATATCTTGTCTTGTTGGTCATGTACGCTGGACACGACCATGACTGTGGTATCTGACCTGTCTGTGTTCTCTAGGGTTCGACACTGGTCACGAGCTCGTAACACTCCCTCCCCCTTAAGAACTGTCTTGGTCCTCTAAGACAAAGTCTGGAAAAATCTTGCGATGGACGTTGTCTCTTTCCCAAGTGGCATTCTCAACAGGCTGATCATTCCACTTGACTAGATATTCTTGGTATAGAGTATGACGAGTTTGCTTCTCTCTACTATCAAGAATCTCCTCTGGTTCATGTGGAGGTTGTTGAGGATCCAATGGGAGAACTAGAACATTGTCCCCTACCAGATTTTCTGATCTGGTTAAGGCTTTTCGTAACTGACTTACATGAAAAACTGGAAAAACCTTACTACTATGTGGGAGTTCTAGTTCATAGGTGACCTCGCCTAGTCTCCTACTAATGGTAAAGGGACCACAATACCTACGAGACAACTTAGCACACACTCCTGATTTGAGGGTTTTAGAGTCAAATGGAACTCTCAAGTAGACCTTCTCACTAACAAAGAACTGCACATCCCGTCTGTGTGGATCCGCATAATGCCTGGCTCGATCCTGGGACTGCCTAATGCTACGCTTAGCATGTTCTATGATCTGGTTTAGGTCCTCTACAAAGTTTCTGGCTGCTTCAACTTTTTCTTGTTTAAACCCTACAGTTGTGGGTGAGCGTGGCTAAAAACCGTACATTAGCATAAATGGGCTGTATCCCGTAGCTGAATGTTTGGTATTGTTGTAAGCAAACTCTAATATCGAGAGATACTCCTCCCAATTAGTCTGCTTCTTCTGATGTATGCTCGAAGCATATCCTCCAGCACCTAATTTACCCCCTCTGTTTGACCGTCCGTCTGTGGATGGTCGGTGGTACTCATATTAAGTTTAGTATGGAGATGATGGAATACTGCCCTCCAAAAATTTCCATTAAACTTACTATCCCGGTCGCTGACTATGTCGGAAGGTAGACCATACAATTTAATAGCCCGTCTACAAACAACCTCGCTAATTCTGGAGCTCTAACGGTTGTTTTGGTCGGAATAAAATGAGCCATTTTGGTTAGATGGTCAACTGTGACCCATATAACGTCATTACCCTTTTGGGTTTTAGGCAGGGCTACTATAAAATCCATGGAGATACTCTCCCATTTACCAACTGGTATTTCTAAGGGCTGCAACAACCCTCCTGCCTTTAAATGCTCTGCTTTGTTTACTTGACATTTCTGGCAACTAGTTACATACTGTTGGACGTCCTTTTTCATACTGGGCCAGAAAATTGCCTATGAAGAAGCTCATAGGTCTTCTGTATGCCTGGGTGTCCCGCACTAGGATTGTCACGATATTCATATAGGACCTTGCATCATACTCTTGCTTCATGGCATCATACCACTCCTTGATATTGAGTGCCTCTTGTACATTCATTGGCTCTTCATGAGCGACATAAAAAACATAATTAGTGGAATCAAGATCCACTTGTTTGCCTTTGTCAACATATGAGAGCCTCTTAGGCTTGGATCTATCTCTCATGGATCTTCTCGGTGAAAAAATCCGAGGAGAGTCTTCTTCAATTCTCGACCCCATCACATCATAATTGTCTTTAAAATCAATAATAGGTGATGCATCCATAAACTTCTTGATCTTGGCCTCTTCAAAAGATGAATGTTGATCTTCATAAAAGACAACATCTCTACTTTCAATAACTTTAGAAGTAGAGAGTACAAAGACTCTATAGGCCTATAATCCTCTGAATTGGGGACACATACTCTATCTCTATAGAGCAAGTACTCATCCTGAATGGAATATTGTTTCCATTTGAATCCTTGAGTCAACTGACCCTCAACCGTTGGGGTTTGCTTGGGTAATACAGGCTCAAAATTCTCAACGTCATTTGACGTATACTCGGACTCATCATCATCCTCAACGGAAGCTGCCGTATTCTTGGATGAACTGGCACCAGCCCCGGGAACTGGTTCTGGAGTTTGTAACTGTATGCTCTGGATTGAGTTCCATATAGTAGAGAAGAATGCATCATGTTGGCACTTCTCTCTCAAGGACTCGAGTAACTCATTACGGATCTGAGTAAAACTCAGCTCATTTATCATAGGCATTTGGCTAAGGGCATCTGCTACCGTCTACATCTGATAGACATATCAAACTCTTGCATCAACTCTGCCCAACGAGCTTTCGGACCTCTAAGCTCAGGTTGATTGCAAAGGTACATGAGACTTTTATGGTCTATCAGGACCTCAAAGTTGGCACCATACAGATAATGCCTCCAAGTCTTAAGGGCATGGACTATAGAAAAGAGTTCCTTTTCATAGGCACTGTACCTAGTCTGAATTGGCTCGAGTTTTTTACTCTCAAACGCAATTGGTCGTCCACCCTGAGTTAGCACAGCACCAGCTGCAAAGTCGCTAGCATCTGTTTTGACCACAAATGGCTAATTGGGGTCGACGACTTTTAAAATTGGTGCTGTAGCTAAGGCTGTTTTGAGAGCATCAAAGCTCTCTTACTGTGCGGACTCCCAAATGAACTCCTTCCCCTTCCCCTTAAGAAGATTTGTCATGGGAACGGCTATCTGAGCATATTCCTTGGAAAATCGTCTATAATATCCTGCTAAATCAAGAAAGATCTGAAGTTCCAAAATATTATGAGGTCTCAGCCAATTGAGTATGGCTTTAACCTTATTCGGGTCCATCTTAATCCCATCTGACGAGATAATGTGACCCAAATATGCTACTTCTTCAACGAAGAATTCACACTTGGATCTATTACACTAGCTCTGATACTAGTGTAATAGATCCTAACACCACAGTAGGGCAAACACTAACTGATCCACCCTACCTTGCCTACTCCTTGATATAGAGTAAGCCCCTCCTAGCCCAGTGTGAGGACTGGTAGCATGCAACTGCCAAGTGTCAGCCACGTGTCGCTGACGTGGCCGATTGCACGTCGGGACCCAACTAGGGGCTCTGTCCTGCTGACAGGGTCCCTAGACTGCGTTATGCCCGCCATGGCTATGGACTGTGTTGGGGCACACTACTCACACTGTCTTGCCCTGTTGGTCGTGTATGCTGGACACGACCCTGACTGTGGTATCTGACCTATCTGTGTTCTCTAGGATTCGGCACTAGTCACGAGCTCGTAACACTACTAGTGTAATAGATCCTAACACCACAGTAGGGCAAACACTAACTGATCCACCCAACCTTGCCTACTCCCTGAAATAGCATCGACGTTGAAGAGAGCTTTGGGAGAATTGTCTTATGAGAGTTCGGGGTTTACGGCGGGTTGAAGACGGAAAGAGAAGCACTGGTGCACGGTTTCTAGTTTATAGAGGCTTGCTAAGCTTAGCAGAGGGATTATTAGCCTGTGCATAGCATCAGACAGAGAAATATTTGGTGAAAAATTGACAATTTTGAAGCTAGCTGAAAATTGAAATCGGGTTTGGGGTTATGGTTTTTATACATAATTGGTGATTTCTTTGCTGTTTGTGCACCGTTTTGGATGCCGTAAGGATAGGAAGGAAGCTAATCACATTGTCAACCAGCCATGAAGAGATTCTGAGATTTATGTCAAAGATTTGTCTCCAGACAGTTAACCTAGCAGATTTGCGGTAAAAGGTGAAAAAAAGTCACTTTGTCAAGTTGAGCTAAAATCACCGTTTCTCCACAGAATTTCTTGAGTGAACACTCTACAGTCTTGGAATCAGTAGGGCAACACTGCTCAGGCCTCAGATTGTGCTCAAATTGATCCACAGACAAGTTAGATCAAACAAAAATCAGTGTGGGGAGGCGCAGCCGCAGACAGGGAGGTCGCGGACAGTTCGCACGTGGAACCAGAGTGAGAGCGTAGCCTTTCAAAGTGGACAGTGTCTACAAGACTCTCCATTGGTGCACATAAGTGCTCAGATCCGTTGGATAGAGGAGTTACAAGATCGATGACTCAGATTGTGCTACCCAGAAGGGATATCCACAGTTGACATGCCAGAGACGAATCAAGTAAAGACAGCCAGAGATGTCAAGTTCGATGAGACCAGAACAATGGCCGATGATGATTCAGCCAACTATGAAGTCTTAGGAAAGCGATACTATGGCCCGACAACCATGACAGAGGGAGCAGAACGCAAACACTCAAACGAAGATGTTCGAATCCCACATCAGTTGGGCAATGAATCAGACGAAGAAAGGATAGCAAGCTTTTTTGTAGCTAGAACGCCTATAAACCAAAACGGTTTTGGACCTAGCAGAAGAGACAAAGGCAAGGATATTGCGGTACCTGAAGAATATGGCCGATTCCAATGTTTATGTAAGGATCACAGATGGGGATATTATAATTGTTGCTATGTATGTGGATGACACATTGACACAATGCAGAAGCAAAGAGCTAATTGCCGAAGTGAAGAGCGACATGTTGAAACATTTCGAGATAACAAACCTAGGAGAAGCCAGATGTTATCTAGACTTGCAAATTGACCGCGACTATGACGAAAGAAAGCTATACCTTCATCAATCCAGGTACATCCAAAAAATTCTAGATGATTTTGGGATGATAGATTGCAAAGGGGGCCAATGCCTTAATGCCTAGAGGAACAATTTTGACAAACGAAGAAAGTTCAAAGACTGACGAAGAGAAAGAGATCATGCAGCACATATGTGCCTTACATGGGGCAGATTGGATCACTGATGTATATAGTAGATAACACGCGCCTCGACATTACTTATGTCGTGCTCAACATGAGCCAGTTCAGCACGAACCTAGGCTTAATACACTGGAAGCGCATCTTACAGTACCTTCAGAAGACGAAGGATTTCGGACTGTGTTGCTCTCGTGATGCTGGATTCCAAATGCACTCCTACAGTGATGCAAGTTGGGTATCACTCAAGGACGACTGTAAAAGTGTCTTAGGAGGGTGCACCATTGCAGCGAGCGCAACAATTCTCAGGGTCAGCAAGAAGTAGACCATCATAGCTCAGTCATCCTGCGAAGCAAAGTATGTTGCAGTTGTGAAGATGGCCAATGAAATCACATGGCTCAGACAGTTCTTCAACGGACTGGGTGAAACCACCAGAGGGCCTCTGATTTTGCAGATGGATAACACTTGACCAAGGATCCTGTCTTTCACTCAAGAACGAAACACATTGCAATCAAATATCATTTGATAAGGGACCTAGTCGCAAGAAACGAATTGAAGACCAGCTTCATTGGAATGAACCAAATGGTGGCGGACATCTTCACCAAGCCCTTAGAAAAAGGATTGTTCGAGAGGCAGAGGAAGAGTCTAGGAGTCGTAAAGCCACCACGCTTTGAGAGGAAGCTGAAGAAACAAAATGTTTCGAGCCACAAGAAGCTCTTGGTCCAAAGGAAATCATATATATGGCAAATAACGGTGAATGCATAATTGAGGATGTGGGTAGTGTACTTCTAATCATAGATGTTGGCAAAAGATCAAGACTTGAAGGTGTGCTCTGTGTTCCTACTCTTGCTAATAATTCAATAAGTCTATGACAAATTATGGAAAATGGACAACAATGTTTGTACCATTATGAAGGATGGTAAAGTGATAGCAAAAGGCATGGAGTACGATAGGCTTTAAGTGAAGAAGCAAACATTCTTCTCTTTTGAATTTATGGTGGAGAATCAATTCAATAAGAAGATCAAGGTTTTGAGATCTAACAATGGTGCTGAGTATATTTCCAAAGATCCTTTTGCATTTACTTTATTGTCCAAGGACATTGCAACAAAATGGAGTTTCTCAAAGGAAGAATAAGGTGCTTTGTGAGTGCGACACTCAAAATTGGACTAACGTGGCCAAAGATAATTTAGCAAATTTGAAAAAATTAGCACAATGGTAATGGGAGGTTGCAATATTCTTTGCAAATTGTATGGCGAGAGTGATAATTAATGCCTAAAAGAGGAGCAATGCCTTTGCTCTACACAACTCATCCCTTGTGCCACCTTAGTTGCATGTAGGGAGAACTTAAATGTTCTCTTTTAAGTGCCCTTGGAGACATCTCACAAAATGGTCCATTAGATTTTGAGGAAAAGAATGGTCCATTAGAGCCAATAGGGAGTGGACAGCTGAGCAATTGTGAGGTATGCAAGCCTCTTGATGCTAAAATATACACCGTAGTGCAAGCTTGGCAAGGCAAAGAAAGAGGTAAAAGAGTTTGTGAAATCCAGTCACTCGTAGCCCCAACCAAAGAAGAAGTCATGCTAAGCAATTATACGCATTCAAAATAAAACACGAGATTTTCCCGCTCAAGCATAGCCCAGGACCAAGGTTTTACGGGAACGCGTCAGTCGGCCGGAAGTCCCAACGTGCTCCAGCTACTGGGCCAACTGCCGCTCGGTTTCTCTATTGTCTTCTCCTATTAGGGCTTTACGCTTTCCCAACCGGCGACTACCCCCGTCCTCATATCTTTACTGTAGTAGGTAGATCCAGGATGTGGCGATGGCCATTGCGGGCTGAAGCTTTTTCTTCTGCAACTGCGAGCGCCACATCAATCTGTTGCATCCATTTTCTCCATCTCATTCTGGCCATTCTCTCCTGAATCCCCCTTCCCTAAACTCTTGGCCTTTTCATCCATCTTCGCTCCGATCCATGACCTTGAAGCCCTGGATTTATCTCGCTTTTCGTACTCAGAATCAGGTAAGTTATATCATTATCATTGTGCTCTCGCCTGGCTTGCATCCGAAGTGGATTCGCTTCTTGCATTTGTCAGTTTTTTCCTATTTACTCTGTATTGGCAGAGATCTGCCACCATTGTTCAAACTTCATGCTTGCGTTAGCTACAATGCCTGTCGTGGAAGAAAACAGGATGGCGTGGGGTCGCAAGGGGTATTCTTTAGCCTCTTCCGCAGAGCATTGTCAATGACATTTTGTGTTTACACGAGTTTTGAAATGGATCTTAATCACTTCCGAAAGGGTCCAACCGTTACTTTTATCAGGTGAACTATTCGATCACCGCTACAAGAGTATAATGTTCAGGATTTCAAAAGGTTGTAGAAAGATGTTCGCGCTAGGCTGAGATACTTTGTAAACTCAACTATGTCAGTTCTACCGGGAAGGCGATAAGCTATATGATTATTTTATAGGAACGATCAAGGCTTGGGAGCCTATTTTATGAAAGATTAGTCAGCTTCTTACTTCGACAGAAGTACTGTTATTTTTTTTGTAAAGGTTGAAAGAGATTTTACAAGCTTAACATAGATATAGTGTTTGCAACTTTCTAGAGGAATAGTTTCTTTTTGTTTGGGTATTTAGTTTTTAGAGGAAATTGGAAACCTGTGCGATGTACATGAATGCCTCGATGACTATGTTTTAGAGAACAGTTGGAACCCGTTGTAGCATTGAAATGTGGCACTTGGGAGCTGAATTTCTTTCATTATGTATGAGAATATTTACAAGTATTTGCTGAATTCAAAGGCATTCCGTCAATGGCGGACAAAATCCACGTAATCTTGGAGTATCTGCACCAAAATAATTTCAAGACTGCAGAAGCTGCTCTCAAAGCTGAACTCAAATTCAGAAACGTTCACCACGATACCGAAAACAAAGATGTGGACTTACCCTCAGGCGTTCAGGTCCAATCATCTCAAAAGGAATCGTTGGAACTAGCTAGTCAGCACTATGTGCAGGCAGAGAAGCCAGACACATCCATTACAGATAAGGCTGTTGAGAATGAAGATCCTCATTCTGAAAAACGTGAGTTTTACAGTGACTCCACTGAAAGATTGAACACGTCAATGTGTGTGGAGAGTTTTTCTGCAAAGGACTGCTCTGAGCTCGAATTATCTGACTCACAGCGTCCTTCTGTTCTACAGAGGTTTTGTGAGATTTCTGATTCTAAGTTAGAGTTACTAGAGGTTCAGCATGAAAAGCTTTTAGAAGCAGATTTATCTCATTTGGAGAGTTCTAGTTTGCAACGAGAATGGTTTAACTTTGATACAGTGGTCCCAGTTTCAGGTGCATTGAAAGCTCTTGCAAATTTACAAAATACTGTCACAGATTCAAAGAGTAAGAATCTGCAGAAAGTTGGACCGCCCAAGAAGTTGGGAGGATCTCATTCAAAGGAGGAAAGCACTGAAACTCTTGTGCCTTATGTGCAAGGGCATGGTGCCACATCTTTGGAAACAAAAAATGGGCCCTTGTGGCTGTTGCCTGAAGGAGAAGTGGATTTAGGGCATACAATAGTAAAAACAGGCTTGCAACATGGTAAAGTCTATCCCTTAGATGAAGTAGGATCTCCTCAGGAAACAAAGTTGTCATTCCCTCAACAAGAAGATATCCAAACAGTCGTAAGTGAAAAGGCTTTTGCAGAAACAGGGATTGAAGAGGAAAAGTTATTACAGCGGTTGCAAGAAGGAGTCTTCCAGCATGATGAGAACACTTTTCAGCATGAGAAGGTAACTGTTGTCCAAGAATGCTTTCCCAGCGAAAGGGCAAAGCACAGCAAAAGTACATCTTACAGGCAAGAACCATTCACTATACCCAGTGAAAGAAGTAACTGCGAGGATATTGAGAGGTTCCAAGGTTTTTCAAGACAAGGTATCCTTGTAGAGTCGGGCAAAGGGAATATACCTTATTTGAGCACTTGGCAAGAAGAAACCATGGAAGTAACCTATGGATCGTCAGCTCTACCAAAGTTAATCTATGCACCTCAGCACTCATTTCAGTTCCTTGATGTGCGCAGCTGTGAGAAAGAGAGGCTTTTCAGCCAGGGTAGTGTAGAAGCACAAAATCGGTCACACGATGGATCTGGTAGTTCACAACCAATGGCTGTTTCCTGTGACAGTGACCAAAACTTGCAGGAGCTAACCACTGCAGATTGCGTTGACATTTCTGAAGAGAGACAGGAAACCCTTCCCAGGCTGCCTCCCGTGAGGCTCAAATCATGGGATAAGACTTTGGAGCCAACTAGAGAACTTTTTGGTCTAAACCTAAATAGTTCCGAGGAAAACATTCATGTGAATACCACAATTGCTCATGAAGCTTCTTTTGGACTAGGGTCTTTTCTTGATGTTCCTGTTGGGCAAGACGTTTCTTCCTCAGGTATGACTCTATCTTGTTTGCAGCACAAACTTTTCATCAAGAATGTGCTCCTTTGTGCTTGTTAGGTTGGATCATTCTCTGTAGAGTTCTGAAAGTGTATTAATATTCAAGTACTTGATTAATGTTGATTATTGGATGTAGAAGCTCTTTTTGCTGCTAGTGTGAGATGAAATGACATCATTTGCCAATTGATTTTAAAACTATTTCTAAAATTTTGCCACAAGACACAGCCAACACTCGATCCATTCCTTTTTTGGTGCCAATTCTAGTGACTTGCAAATTTTCCTCTAACACAAAAGAAAACAGGCTTAGAACCCTGAGAACTAGTTTCGTTTGTCACTTTGATCCATGCCTTTGTTTCGTAAAACTTATCGTAAATATCACAATTCTGATGAATGTACCTCTTATCATTTCTTATTTTCACTAGTTTCATGCTGGATCATAGATATGGTTGTAATCTGCTTTTCAATAATTTGTCCACTACCCACTGATCCTTTCAGGTGATTTGTTTTAAGTTTTAACAGGTGGAAAGCGCTTGACTGGTAATAGCAGACCTTCTGTCAGTCACGGAATTATTGAGGATATGTCGGAATTGCTTTCAGGCTTTGCAACTGCAGGCGATGGCCGCAGTGAGTCTGTGATTGATTACCCAGATGAGTACTGGGACTCTGATGCTTATGAGGACGATGACGATCCAGGATATTTAAGGCAACCAGTTGACGATGAAGCGTGGTTTCTTGCTACTGAGCTTTTTTACCCCAGTGAGGATGGTAGATCTCGACCTAGTATAGATTATTCACAATTGCAGCCTACAAAGGACTACAAGAAATGTGATGATGATGAGCGTTCCTTTGTAGATTCGTATTTTTCTGGTGAAGAAGTCTATCGATCAAAAGGAGGACTAAAAGCTGATGGCAATGAGCAGGAAGAGCTCCGAAAACATTGTAGTCTGTCTCGTGGAATGGTCGATTACAATGGGCATTTACTTGATCCGGAGGAATTAAAGCAAATAAGCGCCGAGCCATCTTGGCTGGGTTTTATTGCTAAGGATCAGTTGTCCAAGGAAGAAAAGAACAGGAACATGAAGAAAAATTCCAGCAGTCAGCAAGCTGACACACTATTGGTCAATGATATGAAGGCAAGTATAACTGGCGTCCCTCCAGTGAATGAATCTTTAGCCTGTAGTGGTGTGGAAGTGAGAGAGTCTTTTCAGGTGAAAAAGGGTGAGAAAGTGTTACAAGATCTGGGAGACACTGAAAGTTGTTCAAGGACAGTGTTTGCTGCCTTGAGCAGAGTTGGCATGCATCATAATGGAGACAGTAAATCTAGTCATTCAGATGGTGCGAGAGATTGCTTGGATTTAGGAATCGGCAGTGATGAAGAAGAGCGTGCTGTTACTCTGAAGTATCAGAGCGATCTTGATGTTGAGAACATGCGTGATATTCAAAGCCATCCATTGGACATGAATAGCTACAAGCCTGTGGCAGTTAAAGGTTCGCGTCAAAGAGGTAATATTGGAGAAATCCATTCTCAGCAGGATAAAAGTGTGGTTCCCATTGGTTTTGGTGGTTTTTCATTCCCATCTCCATCAAGCACAGGGGACGTAGGTGGGTCTAGAACTGTCATTGGAAAGTTAGTACCTGCACTGGATGTTATATTACCAGCGGACGAAGTAGAGGATTATGGAGCTGTGGGCCCTGATGACACATTAGCTTCATGGAGACGCCAAAGTGATGAATCATCACCGGTTATTGGGTCTAGAGATGCTCATGGTCATCTCAGCACATCCAGACATTCAACTGGGTCTGGTCATTCTCCTGATGAAAGCGGCAGCAGAGAAGCAAGGAGGCCTGAGGATGACAATTTTCAAAGAGATGACACAGATGCAGTGGCAGAATTTGATGAAGTGGCTGCAGTTCAGGAGCAGATTCAGAGGTTACAAGCTGAAGAAGATGATTATGAGATATTTGATCTTAGAATTGTTCACAGGAAGAACAGGTGAATGCTCTAGTAAAAGGTTTGTACGTATAACACGATTGGTTGCACGTAAAATTTACTTTTTCGGGTCACATTAGGTGTATATACTGAGAGCTGTGTGCTCTTCCTTGACTCAATTTCATTGACATTTTGTATAGATCTCTAGACCATTTTGATCAACTTTTTTCCCTTTTTTGATACCAAGGCTTGATGTTATCAGGAACTAGAATCAACATTTGTTTGTGATTGCATTTCCTCTGCTTGTGTGCATACTGGTTTGCTTAAGAGTTATTTTATCCTGTTATAAGCTTGAACCATTAGCCTATGTTTTTGTAAAAGCCATTCTTTTCTGAAGCTAGTGTTTTATGATTATAAATGAAGCTTTTGCTTTCATTTATCCTTGTTTTTTATGTTGTAGGACTGGATTCGAAGAAGAAAAGGACTTCCCTGTGGTTATCAATTCAGTAATTGCAGGCCGGTATCATGTCACTGAATACTTAGGATCTGCAGCCTTTAGCAAGGCTATTCAAGCCCATGACTTGCATACGGGAATGGATGTTTGCATGAAGATCATAAAAAACAACAAAGATTTTTTTGATCAGAGCCTTGACGAGATCAAGCTTCTGAAATATATCAACCGGCATGATCCAGCTGATAAGCATCACATATTACGATTATATGACTACTTCTATCACCGCGTAAGTCACAGTACTTGGCATTTGGTATTAGTTTCAATGATGCACTATTCTGTTTGGAATGTCACCTGATCTTCATCATGTGTCCTCTTCTGATCTTGTTTTAAATTCTGTCAGATAAAATCCAGTAATTTCAATAGAACTAAAAGCCTCTCCTTACCAACTTCTTATGATGTAGACCTCCAAAGATATAGTGATGCCAGTCTTCTTGTTTGAACTTTTAGTTGCATGCGCTGTGACTTATGCCAAAACCATCTCTATTGCACTCCCAAACGAAGATAAAAGCTACAAATGTAGCCTGCTGCTTTTGCAATGGTAAATACCGCATAACGATCTTCTTTTTACCCACGAGCTATGCTTTTTCGTAGGTTTTGAGCAAGCTGAAGTCATGAAATGTAAGTTTTTCTTATTTACTCAAAGTAGGGACTTCATTCAATCGGCTTTGCTCTTTACTGCTAGCCTACGTCATGACTGAGTCTGCCCTTCAAACTTTCTGTGTTGGTTGTAGGGATGCCGTAATATTTTGTCCATGTCGTGCATGATACAGTTGATGGTCTTAAGGCTTTGTGGTTGGACTCGATGGGGTTGAAGATTGCACATCTCCTTCATTATGTCATATATAATCCAAGATGTAACATCTGTACAATCATCTGTTTTGTAATGAAAACATACTTAAACTTATGGGAAGGTATTTTAAACGATGAGCATGGCTCCCCAACGTTTTCTTTAGGTTTTTATTGCTAGTTATAGAGTTGATTCCAAGAATATGGACAAGTCTGCCATTTTCTCAGTTCTATCTCAGCCATAGTCTCTTGCATCACTAACTCAAGACTACTTAGCTTTATTGAGAAAGTGAACTTGTTTCTCTCTAGTTTATATGATCGAGTGCTTGGTGGAATTTTTTAAAGAGTTCTAGACTCTGCATCCCTCCGGATGTTCTCGATGGAAAGCGAATTGTACCTTTTAGAAATAAACTCCTAGCTTTTAATTCTATGAAACACAAGCTTCAAAACTATCTGCTCTTGCAGAATTCATCTATTAACGCAACCATCTTGTCATATAGTCGTTAAGAGTTTTATAACTTTATTGCATCCAATGAAATCATTTGTTTCAATAAGAGAATTGCTCGTCGATTGATGAGATTGTTGAGTCATGACATGGATCCATTGACAAGTTTTTGGAAAGAGCGATATTGGTGGAATCTAGAACTCAATATTTTTGAATGTCACTTAACTATGATAGATGTTATTGCTATATAGTCCAAGCTTTCTAACTTGCATCTAGAACTTTTTTGGTCACTTTTGCTAGTTATTGAGGTCCTCGGTTCCTTTTTGGCAATCTTGTACTACAATCCTTGTACCACTTGTGTTGTTGGCTTTTTGAAAGCTACTTGACATTGAAGCTCCATTGTGAATTTTTACCGATATTGTGTAATATCGCTAACTTTTAATTTTCATTGTTATTATGCTTGACCGAATGTTTGGTATATGCGAATTAATATGTTTTTGTATTTCAAATGAAATAGGCGTGTTTTTGCATATAGGTTTAAGTGACATCCATTTTTTGATGTCTAATATTCTTGAAGGTTGTGCATTTTGAACATGTAGAAGCACATTCCATGGCATTATGGTGGTAAACCAGCCTAACGTTTGTCAAAATAGAGAGAGAGAGAGAGAGAGAGAGAGAGAGAGAGAGAGAGAGAGAGAGAGAGAGAGAGAGAGAGAGAGAGAGAGAGAGAGAGAGAGAGAGAGAGAGAGAGAGACTGACTTCATGTATTTGTTGAACAGGAGCATCTTTTTATCGTTTGTGAGTTATTACGTGCCAATCTGTATGAGTTTCATAAGTACAACAGGGAGTCTGGTGGAGAAGTTTATTTTACAATGCCTCGATTACAGGTGAATTTTGTGGTGCTTTATCATACAATTCAAAAGCACAATTGTAATTAGGTGAAAGAGGCTTTTGATTCAAAAAAAATTCTTGTAAGATGATATTTTGAGCTTTTTGTTAGTTTTATGCAGTGTATAACTCGACAATGCCTAGAAGCGTTGGACTTCCTTCATGGTCTTGGTCTCATTCACTGTGATTTGAAGCCGGAAAATATACTGGTAAAGAGCTATAGTCGATGTGAGGTAAAGGTTATTGATTTAGGAAGTAGTTGCTTTCAAACGGACCATCTATGTTCCTATGTGCAGTCTCGGTCTTATCGGGCACCTGAAGTAATCCTTGGACTTCCATACAATCAAAAAATAGACATATGGTCATTGGGCTGCATATTAGCTGAGCTTTCCTCTGGAAATGTGAGTTACATATTTCAAGTGAGTTTCTGTGCAAAAGTTCTACTTTTAGGTTTTGATTAAGAGAAGTCAGTTGAGATCCCTACAAGCTTTTTTTCTCCAAATAGTCTCATGAAAAGAATGAGACTTGTAAAGGGTTATTTGAATTTTGTTAATTTTCCAAGTGAAGGGCTGTAATTTTTATCTATAGTTCTATACAATGTTTCAAATTAGGGCGCATTAAGATTGAAAAGCACCACAATGAGGTAACTAAATATCTCTTTGCAACGATCAAGTCTACATTGGAATTTATGTTTGGAAAGGATACTTTAGGATCCGAGGAGTGGTAGAAAATAATTATGTGATGCTTAATAGAAGGGGGTGTTTGAAAGACATACTTTGTCAAGCTTGCAAGAGGGCGCCATTGAGAGAGAGAGAGAGAGAGAGAGAGAGAGAGAGAGAGAGAGAGAGAGAGAGAGAGAGAGATTAGAACTAGAATTAGAATTAGAATTAGAATTAGAATTACTATTATTAACGTCTTTTGGTACCCAAAGGTACATAAGACAAAAGAGAGTACAAACCTGAGGAGCATTGTCCGCATACGAACTTATTTCCAGATGAAAAGAAAAGAACTAATATATCTATCTCTAAGAGGAAGTATCAAAGCTTGACCCCCAGCTTGTGAGGGTACAATGCAAGAGCTTAACCACCTGCTCTGCGAAGGGGTCTAGCTACGAGCGAGCTGAAAGAAATGAGTGATGGTAGTAGTAGAGCGTGACGTAGGCTGACGGGAAGCACGTGAAGATCTGGTAATATTGGATCTAGCAGAAGCATGTGAGACTTTCTGTGTCTTCGATCTTCGAACGGGGACTTCAAAATCCTCAACTAAAATATCCTCTCTGTCTCGCTTCTAGAAGAACTGGGTAATATGAGCCGGACTGTGATCCATATCAGGGAGCGTAGGTAGAAGTGAAGCTCGTAGAGTATACATCTTTCAATAGAAGGCCTACACATCTGGGGTTTGGATACTCGAGGAAGGATCGCAGCGTGAGAGGAGCATCTCTGTATAAACAATGAGAGAGAGAGAGAGAGAGAGAGAGAGAGAGAGAGAGAGAGAGAGAGAGAGAGAGAGAGAGAGAGAGAGAGAGCTTTATAATGTCGTTTCCATGCCAAAAGGCATATAAAACTAGTCAATGTACATGTCAAGTATGTGGTATTAGTGGGAGTGTACGAAATTGTCTCCAACATAGTAGCGAAAAAAGACAACATAAGTAAATACTATGAACTGAAATGAGTGAGAATCATGATGTCACGATGTCTTGTTGCCGAAGGAGGATGTGATGCAAGCTGCAACATGAGGTAACTGTGGTAGTCGTTGACGTTGTCTAGTAGGATGAGAAGTGTGTCTTTTCATGATAGGGTTGATAGCTCGAGCTGCAACATGACTATGAGTGGTGCGGTATCTTTGGTCTTTGTGAAGTAGGTGCATCCTCTTCCACATCATCCTCATCAGACTTTGGGTCTCGACATGGTCTCCTTGTAGAGAGAGAGAGAGAGAGAGAGAGAGAGAGAGAGAGAGAGAGAGAGAGAGAGAGAGAGAGAGAGAGAGCTTTATAATGTCGTTTCCATGCCAAAAGGCATATAAAACTAGTCAATGTACATGTCAAGTATGTGGTATTAGTGGGAGTGTACGAAACTGTCTCCAACATAGTAGCGAAAAAAGACAACATAAGTAAATACTATGAACTGAAATGAGTGAGAATCATGATCTCATAATGTCCTGTTGCTGAAGGAGGATGTGATGCAAGCTGCAATATGAGGTAACTGTGGTAGTCGTTGACGTTGTCTAGTAGGATGAGAAGTGTGTCCTTTCATGATAGGGTTGATAACTCGAGCTGCAACATGACTATGAGTGGTGCCCTGTCTTTGGTCTTTGTGAAGTAGGTGCATCCTCTTCCACATCATCCTCATCAGACTCTGGTTCTCGGCGTGGTCTCCTCCTAGAGAAGGAGGTGATATGAGACTAAGAACTAGGCTGACTTTGTTGAGCTGTTTTGGCATATATCACGTCGCAATAGGAACATCTCTTGTAACATAAGTGCAACACAACGAGAGTCCTCATATGCTATGAGCAATTGAATGTCGCAAAACATGCAGTGGTATCTCTCTCTAATCTCATAGTATGTAGGGCATCTAAAGATAAGATGCTCCTCAGACTCCACCTTACTCAAAGAGCATAACTAGCAGATCTGCTATTCTATATCTATATGTATAAGTGGAGTAGCAAACTCGGCACAAAGATCTCATGTGGAACATAGGGCTTCACTCGAATCATGTAAGCTAGCATGGTAGTATATAGTCTCGAGATACTGGCCTAGTGTGAGGACTAAAGGTCACTACACCATTTCTATTGCATATAAGGTTGTTGGGGTGACAACATAGTTGGCCCAAATGTGGAGGTTCACCTAGTTAGCTGCAAAGAACTGTCAAAGTTACAAGTGTTGTTTCGTTTAACTGCTTATGGGATTGTATTGAGAGTGTAGAACTGGTGGGGCACGAGGAAGAAACTCAAGCCAAAAGGTGCCTGAGGAAGAGCTAAAAAGGTCAACAATGCGTTTTCCGTCGGAGTCATCATAGGCACGCTTGTTACAACGGAGTGTACAATTATCTGATTGTTGAGAGGTGCGGAGGTGTTGAGGGGCATGAGTATGTGCATAAATGACAATATAATGAAGGGAGTGACATTTTCTGTCATTGTTGACTTTTGAATGCCAAAACGCTTATAAGACGAAATAGTACATCTCAAGTGTGATAGACCATGTAGGAACATAAATATGTCTCCAAGATCAAAATTAAAAAAACTAGACTAAGTCAAATAGAGAACTAGTTGATGGTCTAAGTGAAGTCTCTACATAAAATGAAAATAGTGCTGCAGTTGATACAATGATACAGTGATACAATGAAATGAATCATGATATAGAGGAAAAGGTGGTAATCTGGGGTTGAGAGTCCAATTCTACATACTTGTAACATGTGTGTTAGTGTAGAAGAAACGTCTGAGGGCAACACGTCGTGGCTCCTCAGAGGAGATAAGAGAGCATAACATGACTAGGGAGTCAAGAAGGCAATGATAACGCCCTCTGATCTCATATTAGACAAGAGTCAAGACATTTGAATATATTATGCTCCTTAGATTCTACCTTGCCTAATGTGCATAACTGGCAACTCCTGCTCTCACGTGGGATGCCAAGAAAACATCTTATCTCGACATATAACTAATGTGAGTAAATCTAAAGCTGTCTTATTGTGAATCGGAGGCAATGTGAAAGCCCACAATCCATATATCGAGGTAACATTGGTGTACCAATAACATCTAGCTCTAGGAAGCATGAATGATAGAAGTCTAACTTGACCCAAAGAGGTCCCTACCATGTCCTTTGTAAATATGGTCGATAAATGAAACCTTGGATCTACTAATGAGATCCCTCCGATAGCTTTGAGATACTCATGACATGTGCGTAAAAAGCGAGATGCTGGGGACTAACATGAAAACTGATAACCTTGGTCATGGAGCAGCTGGGATGAAAGGAAAGCATTATGAGTGTATCATGGTCAGTCATCTAGGAGACTCGACAATTTATGAATGGATATAACCATCTTAAAACTAGCCTCAACCTTAGGTTACACCCCGATTCGAACCAGCCGATTCGAACCGATTCTTTCCGGTTCAAACCGGCAGGCCAAGTTCGAATCGGAAAACGGTTCGACCGAATTTTTTTTTTTCAAAACGTTTTTTTTGACTTTTTGGGGTTTTTTTATTTGCCCTAAATCTGGTTCGAACCGGGTCCGAACGGTTCGAACCGCGGTTCGATGCAACTAGGCCTCAACCTAAAGTGGTATGACTACAAACTCAACAAGGATGAGTTGATGTGGGACTAAGGTCTTAGCTTGGATCATGCGTGCAAGCATAGTAATCTGCATGTGAGAGATACTGCTCCACGCTGACTTTAAAAGCCATGTACACCAAGCCTCTGTGGCATACATAGTGGTAGGTGAGACCATGGTATCAAATAATCTGCACTCACAGGCCTGGTAGCCTATCCATGGGACCAACTCCCTAATGGTGAGAGCCGCTTGGTGCACTATCAAGATAGCAAACCCATCTCAGTAAACAACATGTCGACCTGACGTCCTCTTGGAATGCTTGACGTTCTTCCACCTAGATAAATGTAAGATCGTGATCCATAAATATTCGCGTGTCTTTTATCTTGGCTCTCTTTCGTAAAGCATCTTTGCGAGTAGTTGATGAAGTAAAACGTATAATCAAGGTGGTATTATCTCGCTTTGTGCACCATGCTATGTCCAGGCCTTCGCTATTGTGGTCTAACGTGGTTTCAAGAAAACGTTTTGCCTCCTCAATAGCGTTTTGGGTATCCACAAGGCCTCGTACTCTAGTGTTAAGAGCTTTACTTTCACAGAGTCCTCTTCTAAAAGAGTGGTTGAAATAACCAAGGAGATGGGAGCAGTGGGTTTGATACCTTTTTTGAGTACAGCTGCCCAAGACATCTAATTACTATTTATTTACAATCTACTTACAAAGGTCACCACAAGCTGATGACTTAGCCATTTCAGTAATTACAATAATTACAAAATGTGCATCTATCTAGAGAAATTGTACAAACAGGGACAGGGAGTAAAGGCTCTAACATCCCTTCCCCCTCAAAAAAGACAACGTTCGCGATGACAAAACTAAGGGTACTATGCACACAAATCGTGCACGGTCTCCCAAGCAACATTTGTAAGGGATCTTCCATGGCAAGCAACTAAATATATTAAAGATCAAGAAGTTACACAAACGTTTCTCCCGCCTATCCAAGATCCTTGTTGGCTCATGGATCTCCTCTACATGCTCTTAAATAGTCACAATTGACTCACCTCCGTACACCGGAGTTGTCGACAACAACTGGCCTAATCAAGCCTCCTACGATAATCGACATCCCATACTACTGGCAATCGTACTCGGTCCTGACTAGCACCACGATTGTCGGTGGCTTAGCCATTCCAGTAATTACAATAATCACAAAATGTGCATCTATCTAGAGAGAATGTACAAACTGGGATAGGGAGTAAAGGCTCTAACATCCCTTCAAAAAAGACAATGTTCATGATGAGAAAACTAGGGTACTGTGCATGCAAACCGTGCGCGGTCTCCCAAGCAACATTTGTAAGAGGTCTTCCATGCCAAGCAACTAAATTTCAATTACACAATGTTTCTCCTGCCTATTTAATATCCTTGTTGGCTCATGGATCTCCTCTACATGCTCTTAAATAGAGTCACAATTGACTCACCTTCGTACACTGGAGTTGTCGACAACAATTGGCCTAATGAAGCCCCAACGATAATCGACATCCCATCCTAGTGGCGATCGTACTCGGCCCTCACTAGCACCACGATTGCGTGTCTTGAATTCTTTTCAACTAACTCAAGCATTTTACCCATTGATTTAGAAATCAGCTGTATAATTGGAATGGGGAGTTTGCCATTTCCTTTAACTATACCATTTGCCATGGTATACTATAGGCAAGTGTGAGCAAAGAGATTAGAGTTCTTACCTCTCTCACAAGTTCCTTACAATAAACAATGAGGATCCTCTGTTTGATCTCAGCAATTAAGTCATTCTCTATGACCACGAAAGACACTTAACACACTATACGAGATAATGCATTAGCCACACGATTTTCAGCACCTTTCCTGTACCGAATTTCCATGTGAAACTCTTGCATCAATCTAGCCCACATGGCTAATTGTAGAAATACGTAAAAATGTCATGGTTGGTGTATACAAACCCTTCCTCCCCATCATGCCACAAAAAGCTAGGGGGAGCCCACGCTCCCCCTCCCCATCTCCATCCACCCCCCACCTCCCTCCGCCCCACCCCCAGCCCTCACTCACTCTATCCTCCTCTCTCCAGTACCCCCTTACTTTTTTTTTTCCTCTTCTCCTGCGTTTCCTTCATCTTTTCATCTTCTTCTAATCCCCTTTCTTGATCATCCTATTCTTCTCCACATTTTCTTTCTTCATAAGAACTACCTCATCAACTAACACCTCCATCTACCACCACCTATCAGAGCCTTTACTCCCTGTCCCAATGACCTTTGTAAGTAAATTAACAATAGACTGTAATTAGTGGACATTGGACCTCAGAGAGTTGTGCTTAGCTTTGGTATGGGGTATTGGGTCATTTATTAGGAGTAGTTGGACTGACCTCCTAAAAAGTAGGAGAATTGACTAGTCAACAGGACACGCGTCATATGCCCACTGGGACACGTGGTCTAGTGAGCTGAGTGACACATGTCGAGGTCCATCGCTGGAGTTAGGGATTTTTTTTGTCTAATTGTTGCCGTGAAAACGTTGTTCTATAGCTCGTTGGAGACCTGCAGATGCTCGCTGACCTAGTAGGGTACAATTTACGAAATTTTGCAAATTTTTTTGACACTTTTTTTTACAGCCTGTTTACAATTGTCGCAACTCGCAGTTGGATTGTATGATATAAAAGGAGTAGGGGCTTCCGAGGAGAGAGGATTGTATGGGCAGTCTAATGTCCAAATAGGTTGTTCAAAAGGGTCCAACAATCTTTGTTGCTATTGCCACATGACCAAGAGTGTTCCAAATGTGAAAGTTTCATTTTGCTTTGATTACTTGGGAGGATTCATGTGGAAGGAATGTTCATAGAATCCAATGCGGAGTTCATGCAATTTGCTAGTGAGGCAAGCACGAGCACCCATGGCTATTGAAGAGTTGGAGCAAGATGACCTACAGGGAAGTACTCATCTTATGAAAGTGTCGATGATCAGTAAGGTTGATGTTATTTCTTTTTTTACCACTTACTTGGAGTGTCACGTATGTATCGTCTAAACTAGAAGCTCTCGAGCTGGACCAGAGATGTGTGCCGTTGTCCCAGACATATGCCAATTACTCCATCATACGCAACCCCCTCATCTATGGATATTATAGCCTATTTTGCATCCCAACCTATTGGATGAGGGAGAGCATAATTCATCTACTTTTTAGTCTTTCAATTGTCAATTGAATTCTATACAATTGTTGTGCATTCTAAATTATATTGACAATATTTAGTTTATGCATTATGTCTAGAGAGGGTGATGTATCCTTTATGGTTACACTCCCAAAGTTTTTCACACATACATGAAATCATAGATGCACAATGTTACATACCTTTGTAATTAGCAGTACTTCAGTGACCCCTATATGTCCATTTAGTGTTGGGAGCTACTTTATTGGTCTTGGACCAAAGTATACAAGCACAACTTGGGCAATGGGACCTAGTAGGAGGGCGCACTTCCAAGGTGTTCATTGAGTTCCCAACTCCCACAAGAAAGGCATTCAAAGAGTCATAGGTTATGGAAGAAGTCTCTTTACCTTCCATAAGCCTATGAAGGTTCTTTTCTCCCCTAGGCCTCTCTCTTTCTCATTGGTTGTGCATGGAACTCCATAGTGTATTGGAGGGTGCCATTTGCCATCTATATGAGGGGAGGAGGGTGCCCATAGGGAGGGAGAGAGATCTCTTTTGTTTGCTATGCTTATGCTCTAGTGTGGCTACTAGTGTATAGAGTGTTTTCTTGTGTGTAGTATGCTTAGGGTTTGGATCTTGCTTATGGTATGGGACATAAGTAGGGTTTGGATCTTGAGTATGCTATGGTTTGTGGTGGTATGCTTGTGATTAGTTATTGGTTAGCAAGTTGCAGGATTGCATGTGCTAGCTTGGGTGGTGAATACTTGAGGCCACTTGTTATCTACCTTTGTGATTAAGAAGGTGGAGGAGAGATCCATGGAGGCTTGAAGATCCTTACTTGCAGGTGGAGGCATCTTAGCTTGGAGTTGGGGAGCATCTTGGAGCTTGCAGGTTACTTGGAGGACTTTTGGAGGCACTACCTTTGGATTATGAGAACTTCCTGACGTCATTTGTAAAAGTGGTATCAGAGCTAGACAAAGGACGGTAACCTTTCTAACCTTCTTCAAGTTCTAAAAAGATCACAAACTAAATTTCTTCTTGGGAAAAATTATTGGCTTTTCTAGTAATAGGAAGCTAGTAGTTGAAGTACCCAATGAATCTAGTTCTCTTGATAAAGAGTAGTGATGCTTATAGAATTGTTTAAGGGCTGATTTTTGATTTTTGTTCCTGATGTAGAGTTACACATACAAGATTACTCTGAACAACTAGAATTCCATGCCGTTGCATTAGCTAATGTAGATATTCGGGCAACAATGGCATTTTGATAAGAATAATTGAGAATTGATGTTGTTGAAAAATCTTTATCTTTTATGCATGAGAATTCTTTGATTAAGATCAAGGCTAGTTTAAGTGTTAACACTAAAAATGTTAATCCTTATTCTAAACAGGAACTTAATTCAATAATGAAGAATTTTGATTTTAAAGTTTATTTATGTTTTCATAATGATTTCATTTGCTGCAATGATAAAAAACTTAACATAAATGCCATGAATATACCCAGTGAGAACGCTACATAGTTTGAAGCCTATAATGAACTTAGGCAGAAATTCAATGATGTTTTTTAGACCTTCGGGTAGGTTTACCACCCGAAAGGACAATTGATCATAAAATCTACCTTATATTTGGTTCAATTCCGATCGCACAACGTCCTTATCAGATGAGGCTGAGGTAAGTAGGCATTTACATGATTACCCGTAGAAGGGGTGGGTACAACCTAGTAAGTCTCCTTGGGCATCACCAGTGGTTCTGGTTGCCAAGAAGGATGGGACTATAAGGTTTTGCGTTGATTATAAGAAATTGAACAAGGTAACCGTTAAGAATAGATATCCACTGCCGCAGATGGATGACCTAATAGATTATCTTGGTGGTGCTAAGTACTTTACCAAGATAGATCTAAGATCGGGATACCATCAGATACTCATTAGGGCAGCAGATATACCAAAAACGGGTTTTCGAACTCGCTTTGGACACTACGAATTTTTGGTGTTGCCTTTTGGTCTAACCAATGCACCGGCAACTTTCCAACAAATGATGAACGATTTGTTCAGGCTATATTTGGGAAGATTCGTAGTGGTATTCTTAGATGATATCCTGGTGTTCAGCAAGACTTTGGCGGAACATAAAGAGCATCTTAGGATTGTCCTGGACATCCTAAGAAGGGAAAAGCTCTTCGCCAAAGAGTCTAAGTGTGACTTTATTGCTAAGGAATTGTCCTACTTGGGGCATAAGATTTCCGAACGAGGAGTGGAGATCGAGGCCGATCGTATCCAGAGGGTTATTGAATGGCCTATTCTTACCACAGTTCGGGAAATCAAGTCTTTTTTGGGGTTTGTAGGATTTTTCCGTCGGCTTGAAAAATATTAAGTGTGCAAAGTTGGCGCGTAGGTATTGCGGTCCTTTCACGTTAGTAAGAAGAAACCCTTGTTGTTGTTTTCTTGTGTGTAGTATGCTTAGGGTTTGGATCTTGCTTATGGTATGGGACATAAGTAGGGTTTGGATCTTGAGTATGCTATGGTTTGTGGTGGTATGCTTGTGATTAGTTATTGGTTAGCAAGGGGGTGCTAGATTAGCCAAGTTGCAGGATTGCATGTGCTAGCTAGCTATGGTTGGGTGGTGAATACTTGAGGCCACTTGTTATCTACCTTTGTGATTAAGAAGGTGGAGGAAAGATCCATGGAGGCTTGAAGATCCTTCCTTGCAGGTGGAGGCATCCTAGCTTGGAGTTGGGGAGCATCTTGGAGCTTGTAGGTTACTTGGAGGACCTTTGGAGGCACTACCTTTGGATTAGGAGGATTTCCTGACTTCATTTGTAAAACACAATGTTCCAGAACGTTACGTTTTGATAGCATTTCGAAATGGTTCCTGAGATCTGGAACGTTCTGAAATGCAAGGCTGTGCTCTTTTTTTTCCATGTATGTGTAGGGTGGAAAAAAACAACACATATAGGCTATAAAAAACTTTCAAAACACTGTGAATTGTGAATCAAACTATCTAGTATTAGTGCTGAGTGATTGTTGAGGCATGGTGTTTGATTATGTTACAGTCTAGACTCCAGTTTATCGTTTACAAATTGCGATCTTGAATCATTCATGGTAACGAGTCGTGAAGGAACCTTCTAGAGGCCGTTTAGTAGCCTTTCATGATGTCGCAATTACTGCTGAATCCATATTTAAAATCTGATTGAGAATGACCAAAGGGCTAAGGACAAGCAAACTACCATCCATAAAATCAAGGAATCACATCAAACCATTTAACTACCATGCACAAATTGACATAGAGGCTAGACTAGCACTAGTCTATCGACATGAGATGAGATCTGCCAGTGGTAGAGGCTCAGGTGGTGTTGCTTGCTTATACAAGGAGTTACTAAACTCCATCTTTGAGTTCATTAGTCATGATGAGCATTCGCGATACATTTGGCTCCTCATTGCTGGATATAGCATTGGTTCAGACAAGGACATCTATTGCAGCTTGTTATTTTCCTCTAGTGTCCTCTTCCTTTGTGGAAGGTGTTGGTTCATCATATATTGATCTTTCCACAGATATTATTAGATACACAACACTAGGTTACATATTTCTCACCGGTGACTTTAACGCCAGGACAGCTTCAGAACAGATGGACTTCTATGATCGTACGGACCAGCTTCGTGTACGTGCCCTTGATGGAGATGACTTAATAGTTACCCGGACCTCACAAGACACTTTGGGCATTACCACCTATGGAGAGTACTTATTGCAGTTGGGTGAATCTCATGAGTTGGCCATTTTTAGTGGTCTAGCTTGTTGGCCAAACTCAGGTGGATATACCTGCCATCCTCACAATGGTGGACATGGTGTTGTTGATTACCTTATGGCATCACCATCTTCCATCGCACTCATTCATGACTTCCGTATCTCTCGTACCACACTCTCTGATCATTCCTTCCTTTCCTTCAGTCTTGGCACTGTCTTCACCTCAGCAGTTCTCACTCCCATCTTTGGATCGCGCACCCAAATACATCTGCTCACTAGAAGTGCAAGCTTCCTTTCTTACCACAACACTCCATTCCACTAGCTAGATGTGTAATGTACATTCTTGTATGGTAGACTTTTCACATTGTTTGATCAGAATGCTAGATGAAAAAAGTTGGTAATATGAAAAGTAATCTTAGGTTTTTACAATGAATGCATATCAAAAAGTTTGTAGTACTTGATGCTAAACTTTGTTCGTGTCAATAATGCTCTTATTTTCATTCTTATGATTTGGTGTAGCATTTAACCACGATAGACTCAAAGTCCACAGACTTTTTTCGAGGGTTTGATTTTGCTCATCTTTTAAGAGGACTAGCCATGTTTTATAAACATAGACTTGATAATCTGGATGCACCTTTTGTTATTATTCAGAAGTGGATGGAACATTTTGTTGCATGTTCTCAACCATCATCTTTTAGCTTTTGCCAAGTATCTATGCCTACTTCGGGGTGCTTAAGAGATTATGTAGCATCTGATCATCGAATCTATATCTAGTGGGAGCTCCACAAAGTGTAACGATTGTTTTGAGTTAAACATTGCACAATCTATAACTTACAAGATGCATGTTGTCATGTAATGACAACTCATGACAACATGCATCTTGTAAGTTATAGATTGAGCTATATTATGTAGTGGAATTGAACTTCTATATAACCTCGATATGTGCTCTAGGTGTTTGCCAATGTATGCTTCTTGTGTGATTACTGTCCTAGCAATATTCTAATGTGTGCTTCTTATGTGATCATGGATGCAGGTTCTTTTTCAAAATGACTCTTTAGCAACGTTGCTTGCTCGAGTTATAGGAATATTGGGTCCTATTGACCCTGACATGCTGGCGAAAGGGCATGATACGCACAAGTACTTCACAAAAAACCACAAGTTATATGAGAGGAATCCAGTAAGTACTTGTTCTTGTGTTTGTTTCCCTTGAATACTTTATTAGAAATTCCTACTTCTTTGTAGCTCTTTTTCTATACCAACCAATATTATTTATATTAATGAAGTTCTGATTGAAACCTTCTTACAAAATTGTGTTTGTTGAACCCATAGCTTTATGGAGTTGTCCTTGACACTTATGCCTTATTACTTTCATGCACATATTTACCGATATGAAAAAGTAAGGGTTATATAAATAATTAGTTGTGAGGTTGTCCACTCAAGCTCCTCTGCATAATCTAGTTGTTTTGCAGATTGAGGCTCCACCCGGTTGTAGTTTGTTGGTAAAAGGAGGTCCCCTACTTGCCTTTGTTGTTCTAGGTCGCCAATTAGTAATGCATTTTTTTGGAAGGTGGGCCTGTCGATTCAGTTTTAGGGCGAATCACTTGAGTTTTGGCTCCTTTGGCCACTTCTAAAGGGTCCAAAACAAAAAAGGACCTGAAAACTAGACGTCTTAAGGTAACTATGGTTCCAGCTTGAAAACTTCACAATCTTGTCTACTTTAACGAAATGTTTTAGGGTGCAGTTTGATGTAGATTTAACCTTTTTCAATGTAAGGTTGTGTTTGATGAATCTTTGTTTTGAAATTTTTTTACCAAATTCCCCTCAGATCTGGAGATCTTAATTGCTTCCACCGTCACCAAGTCCTGTAACACTGTCAAAGGAGCAGTAAAAACTGTCAACTTGTAGAAATTTTTTATAGAGAGCAAAATATAATTACCCATGGCTCTATGCCATCCTAAAAGTGCATCTGTCCACGTCTTGACGGAGTTTTAGCTTGCCTAATTTGGCAATTTGGTATATCACTCAGAAGAGACTAGGTGCAGAAAGTTTACATGTGAGCAATTGACATTTTGAGAAAACTGGGGTAAAGATTTGAGCATTCGTGAGCTCTGTTACTATTAGTGCTGCTCAGCTCAATACCACTTTGTAGGTAGCAGGTTGGCATGGAGCATAGTTGCATAAAAACTCATTTGTAATTTGACACATTTGAAAATGCTTGTCAAGAACATGTTGGCTGTGCTTATGGCCTGGCCTCTCTGTAGACATACAGTGGCAACAATGGCATCAACTATGTCCGTGAGCACCATCTTATCTGTACACAGAAAATAAAAGCGGAATAATTAGAAGTAATGGCAGAATAAATCATTTTAGGCACTCTGATAGATTTTTTTGTTGAATTCTTACAGGATTCAGATCGAATGGACTATTTGCTTCCTAAAAAGACATCATTGGCACATCGGCTTCCCATGGGGGACCAGGGATTTGTGGATTTTGTTGATCATCTTTTGCAAATCAATCCTCAAAATCGTCCCAGTGCCAGTGACGCTTTGAAACACCCGTGGCTAAGTTTTCCATATGAACCAATATCATCTTAGAAGGTTCATTTTTGTTTTGACAATTACCTCAATCAATTATAACACAAAAGGATCTTGTAAATTAACATCCAAAGAAGGATTGATCCAATCATGTTCTGAACAACATGTCTCCACTCGGAGTCTTGGTAGCACTCGACTTTCGTCAAGAACAGGAGAAGTTTAGCATCCAATTGATCCAGTTCTTAAGAGTTGACTGTTGCAATGGTCTTCCGGTATTTCCTTGGTTGATCAAGGAAGTTGTAAATTTATTGAACATCATTTTTAAAATTTCAGATTATGTCAGCTAGAATTATCCTATCATAGAAGCATTGGCTCCTCACCAATCTTAAGTTCTAAGCATTTTCAGATCTATTGGCAACCTAAAGCCACATCAGGTCTTTGCTTTCCTTTATGCACTTATGTGGATGGTGTTTTTGTAACTTGTTTGCATGTGTTAGCTTTTGAAGGAGAAATTGAGGCATCTTCCAAAGTAGCTTGAGCACCTTTTGGATAGTGCTGTTCTGTACTTATGTACACTGAATACGTACGGACCCCTGTCTAAATTCAAAAAGATGAAAGACCGCAATGTGGAAGTTTTGCAGGAAAAGTTCAGTTCATATTACATAAGCACATTCTGTCAATGTTGAAACTATTTCATTGAAGCACACTGCTTGTTCTAATCTAGCAGTTGAAGAAAGGTGACTAATCAACAGTCTCATGGTTTTCCCTTAACTGTATATATGCTCATCATAAACCATTGTTTTTAGTTCCTGGGACATTTGACTAGGCAGTCAACAATTTCCAGCTCTCTTGCAAGAGAGCCTTCTCGTAGTCAGTCAAAATCACACAGCTTTGGCTTCAATGAAGATCTCCGAGTTGTCACAAATTGCAATAGAGTACTCTTATTCAACTTGGCTATGGTGGGTGACTATAAGAACAATTTTAAAAAATAATACAAAATTCAATGTTGGAATACCAACAGATCTTGCAACACAACACAGCCATTAATTTACTCTAGAAATTAAAAAAATCAAATATTTACTCAATAAAAAGCCTGCAGATTGACAAATAAAAACTATCATTGAAATGTACAATCATAATTTCACAAAAACAAGATTGGCTATTGTGTATAATTTTTGAATTGACAATTTGCAAACTTTTTGTATTGGGGGTAATCTACAAATCACTTAAAAACATTATGTGGAGTCTAAAAGTGGACAGCAAAATAGTTGTCATAAACAAAATTGTTCTTTTACTTCAAGTCCACTTGATAATGACAACAACATACGTTGTCATTCTAATTAAAAGTATCAAAGACGAATGTAGCTTAGTAGGATAAGATTAGGTCATGATAATAATTTTTTAATTCATATCCATTTGAAAATGGCATTACGACGTGTTCATTCTAATAAAAATTATGAAAGATTAATGTAACTCAGTAGAGTAAGATCTTGTTGTTTGCACCTTGGGCAGATGGTTTCATTATTACTGAAAAGTTGTAGTTGCATTGGAAGACATGCTAGATGCATGGCTACACAAATGTTGCAAATAAAGTATCTAATAATCATTTGAACATACATGATAGGGCAATTGGAATGCAGTCAAGTGTTGAACATATCAAACAACAATCTTGAACATATCAAACAACAATCTTGTCACGTACATTACAAATTTTCTTGTAATAATTTCTTACTTGTTGCAACATATACTTAAAAATAACTTGAAGATTTGGTGCATTGTTGGAAATTTGAACCTATTTCCTTTGGTATTGTCATTGTGTTTTGTAGAGCACGTAAGTGTGTCCTTTAACGTGCAAAACTAAAAGACCTACATTTTGTACGTAACTTTAAAGAATGATTCACACTTGTTTGACTCACGCCCTGTCTGACTCGCCACCAAAGATTTCTCTCTGATCTTTCAATATTCTGACTCGCTATCAGTATAGTAGCAAGTACAACACCTCATCTACATTATTTGATCTTCTCATCAAATTGCAACTGCAACTTTTCTATCTGTTTCTGCTGGGTCTTCCCAAGTTTCTCGAACTCATTGAGCATCATTTCTGCAGTAGCATTGGCATTCGTTGATGCAATAGTGGTGGATGTCGTAGTAGTCTGCCTTGCTGTATAAGGCAACATACTGACATTCGGCTCATCATCTGAATCTTCATCCTCCTTCCGAATTGCATCGTCCATAGCATTTTGCAAAAGTAGGTACTCATTATGGCGTTTCAGCTCACGTCTGATCCGTTTAGGTAGACCTGACAAAAATCACATAATCATGGCATTTTCATTAATCAGCTCAGGTTCACATTCAGATCTAAGACGTTTTACCCTTCCGATGTAATCTCGAACCATTTCTCGCTTTCGCATTTTAATTTTACTTAAAAGTAGGAAAGGGTCTTCCATAAACTTCCGCGGTTTACCGTGTGATAAGGGCTCGTTTAACAACCTCCCAATCTGTATGCTCAGTTTCATCTTGGTTATAATACCAATCTTGTGCTGCGCCTATTAAGGCCATAGGAAACAGCTTAAGTTTATCTTGAGGATAAATCTCACCATAGACCTCACAGGATTCAGCATAGATATGAAGAAATCTAACTGGATCTGTTAATCCATTATATTTGGGTAGATCCAATCGGGGTGCTCTTCTAACAATAATTGGATTGACCTCCTGTGGAGCACCTCCAGGAGCAGCTCCAGGGGCAGCCATTTTTACAAATTTAGATCAAATTGATAATGAGATTGGATATAGATTTTTCCAAAAAAACTATCTCAGATTAGATTTGCTAGCTCTATTCCACTTTTCAAGAATTTGATTCTATATGATGAAAAACTTTCCGAAATTCGATCAATCGATACTTCTCAAAAATGATAAATCTCTCAGAATCCAATTCAAAATATATCAGATTTGATCAAAATTTTGACAGAGACTTGATCTGGAAAATCAGAAACTAAAAATAGGACTGGCGAAGGTTCTCTGGGCGAAGGTTGGCTCGGCGAAGGTTCAACAGTGCTATTTTGGAAAAAAAAAACTCTCTAAACACTTTTCTGGCAATTTCTTGGAAAATAACCTTCGTCGACTTCTCAGATGGAAGATCTGACACATATAAAACTATGGAAAACCGGATGAAGGTTTCTAACACAAGGAAATATAGTTTCTGTAATCTGGCGAGGGTAAAAATCAAGATTTTTTGTGATCTGATCAAGAAGAATCTTCGTCGAACTCAAAAATAGTATTTTTTTATTATTAGAATGTTCTGAAAACTTGGCGAATGTTCAGACGAAGGATCAAGCGTAATATTGGTAATTTCGCAAAAAAGTGACTTTTTTTTGGCAAAAATATGACAATATGACAACTGATCCTCTGAAAACCTTTTTATTTTTGGTATTATTCTTCGCCGACCTGGCAGTAGATAGATCTGAATCAAATCTAAGCACAGTGAATCGGGCGAAGGTTCTTTTTCTTTATTTTTTAGGGTTTTGATAGTTTTTGGTGTTTTTTGGTCGTTTTTCTGATGTTTCTGAAAATCTACTGGGAATTAATCTTCGCCCTTCAAACTTGAAGGTTCTGTAAACAAAACCGAAGGTGTCTGCAACTCGGCGAAAGTTTCCTGAAAGAGGGTAAAAAGTTATGAGCTCTGATGACGCTTTTTGTCTCTTTTTGACCAAATTTGACAGATTTGACCGATTTTTGTTATTTTCTCTGATATCTCAGATCCAAATGGATCTTAAGATTGGTGATCTGAATAGCTTTTCCTGTTTAATAATCAGATTAGATTTCACCAGAATCCAAGATCTAGTCAATCTAGCATCAAAGAGACGGAGTTAGTTGTCACGCGTAGGTTCATTCCCATCAGAGCGATAGTATAGTTCAGATTTCAACATGAATGGAGGATCTAACACTAACATCCATTAACACTAAGCATTAACACTAACATCCATTAATCCTAAATCCACAACAATGATAGAAACTTACTTTTTTCTCTCTCTCTCTCTCTCTCTCTCTCTCTCTCTCTCTCTCTCTCTCTCTCTCTCTCTCTCTCTCTCTCTCTCTCTCTCTCTCTCTCTCTCTCTCTCTCTCTCTCTCTCTCTCTCTCTCTCTCTCTCTCTCCCTTTCTCTCTCACAAAAAGCATAAGAAATAGCAATCCCAATAATGATCAGATCCAACAATTAGCAAAATCCAAAGAAAGCATGAGAAATGGAAGAAAAGAAAGGAAGAGCAAGGACATTCATCAATCCATTTCTAAAGAGAACCAATCTGCTTTATTGAAATGAGAAAATGAACATGAGGAGCAACTCGAGTTGGTCCCTTTTTATAGTAGAGAGGAGGACCATGGCCTCTGAATCCTATTGGTCCAGTCTTGCCTCTCTTTTTATTCAAATTTAAAAAAGTGTGGAAACCATCAAAATTGGAGGGAAACCCAACTTTGTTCACTAACTTGACATTTAGATCCTTCGACATTAAAAGTCCCGCAAAAAGGCCTAAAGTCCTTTTATTAGCTTTTAACTAATCAATCAAATAACTATGTGATCATCGGGTTGGACTTACACACACAGGGTGCCAAATCCCTCTCACTTATTAACTAGGGTTAGGGTTGCCTTGGGATCCGCAAACCCTCCAACATAGAATGATAAAAGCAATCCTAGATAATGATTCTACACAAATGCACTAGCAAATATGTGTTCGTTCAAAAGATATTATTAACTATCAGTCATGCTAATGAGATTTTATAGTTATCTGCTATTGTATGACTCATCATTTCATAAGAAATGTAAAACATATTGCATTGACAACAATTCATTAATCTGAATGAGGAGATCGGAGATTGATCACATTGAAGAGTACTACATATTCATGATAGGAAAATGGAAAGTAGCAAAATGCCGATCTACGGCTACAAAAATATGCAAAAGCTAAACTTTCTTTGTTAGCCTGCCAAGAACAACAATGTACATTCTTCTGGCTAACGCTCTCTCTGTCCCTTGTTGTTGTAATGCTATTGTTGTATATGAAAATGAGCACACACACTCCATATCATCCCTCACGTAGGAGGGAAAAAATAAACTGTCTTACTAATTGTCTATGGCAGTTATGCCTTGTGCAATGTTTCTAATCACAAAGACAAACGACTTCTTACACAAACTGGGATAGGCATCAAAATGACATCTCTAGATAGGCTGGTACCCAAAACGTTAGACACAAGAAAATATGACCCTAAAGGTCTCATGGGGCTGGTGTGACTTCAAATCTAGCGAAATTCATTTTGCAAAAACTACGATGACTTCTTGGAATTCTCATTTTGACAATCCCTTTTGAAGGCAAAAAATGTGAAGACTGTGAAGCTTGTCTGGAATTCACATTTGAATGCAAAAAATGTGAAGATTGCAAAAGACTTTGGAATTTGCACTTCACCACTCTCATATCGAATGCGAAAAGTGCAAAAAATGTGTCATTGGGACGTCCTTGGTAAGAGGGGACTAGTTTTTGGTAATTATTTGCATGACTCTAGTTTGGTACATACTGTGATGCACCTACATATGGTCTAACAAATGGTAATTGAGTTGTCACACTATGAAACACTGGCTGTATAACCTGTTGCACGATAACCATCAGAGTATAACTTTTCAACGGCCTTGCTCCATGCACATAACTGCTCTTAGGAAAGTTTATGCTATTAGGGACACGACCTGCAACATATCTAGATTGTTGTCCTTTTATTATAGCCACTACCTCCTGAGTAGAGATCATAGAACTCTCTATGGCCAATGCTCAAGTATTGGCTTCTTCCAATGTATGAGGATTCGTCGACTGTCTCACAACAATCTGGATTGTGTAATTCAACCTTTTTTTTTGTAAAGAGAGACAACCCAATTATCTGGCGGCTTACTAATTCCAAACTGCCTGATGAACTCTTTAATTTGCCATGTATACTGCTTCATAGTCTCATAGTCTTCCTGGTGACTGCTAGTCAAAGCGTAAATCAAGTGATCATCGGATTTCGGTATTTGAAACTCACTCAGAATTTTTTTGATAAAAACCTCCATATTGTTGATGGAATTGGCTCCAGCTGGTAGTACCAATCGTTGGCACCACCACAAATAGTCCCGCTAAACAACAAAATTCTATGGACTCCATCTATTATTCTATTATAGAACAATATCTGTAAAAATCATTAACATGTTTTTCAAGATCTTCTTGAGCTGTCACCCAAAATTGTGGCATAGGCTAAGTCAGAGACTCAGGCTTGGTAATAGTAGGTAGTTAATGGCTTGATTGCCTTGTAGTACATTAGGCATATTCCCCATGACAGAACTAGCTTGTAGAAGAAAATTGTTTAGAATCTTGCACAAAAATATGTTCAAAGATATTATCAAGAACTCTATCAAAAATTTCAGGAGATAGTTAATTGAAAATATAATCTATAGTAGTCTCAAGAACTTCTTCAAAAACCTTGTCAAGATCCTTTTCAGAATCCCCACCAAGTCCTTTCTTAGAACTTCCATCAAGATCACGCAATAGACTATTTAGACATGTTCGATATAGATGCATTATTTACTAGTGACTCAGTCTGTACAAGTATCCATGTCTCTTTTGGAGTGCAAAGATCTTGTTTGTCCTATCGACAACTCTGCACTTTGAAGTTGTCAAATTCGATAAGATTGATTACGTAGGCAAACACAAAGTCGTTAGGTTGTTGATTGTGGAAGCGTTAGATAGTTTAGACAGAGTCTATACGAGAGTGGCAGAGATGCATAGAACAGATAATAGGAGAAGCATACATTCACACTGACATTATTCCAAATGCATTAAAATTTTTGAGTTGATTAAAAAAGTAACAAGTACAAAGTCATCTAAAGTGACGAGCACAAAACAATTGTGTTGATAACCGCGTACTCAAAACTAAGTCTGGTTTCAATGATTCGAAGATCATTCAATAGCTTACTCTTTGTCTGATTTAATCGATGTAATAACATCTAATGTATCTATTTCTTTGTTTCGATTCAATGGAAATGCAACTAATTGATGCTAAGTTGTACATTTATTCAAATACATATACAAGTGTATAGACACATTGACCTATGTTGTCTAATATGGATCTTGGTGACGATTACGGCTGTCATTATCAAAGTAGGCAAGAGTCGTGGCAATTGTTATCTAGACAAGCAACGAGCGTGGCTGCTGTCATTGTCAAATGAGTTGCACACTGCTAAAACTAGTTTAAGAAAGCAATCAGCTTTATTGAGAAAGGTATTACATTAATTAGATAGTAAGCTAGAGTCGAATTAGCTAGAGTTGAGGTTGACAAAGGTTCGAATGCTCGATTTGATAGTTGTTTGAATCAAACACTTGGACTTCCGTCGATAGTTGATAGTCGACACTCGATACTACTTCAATAGTTTAAGGTGGCTACTGTAGAAATGTCTATTGTATGTTACTGAAATTTTGCTTTAAAGAAATTCATTTGCTCCACAAATATAAAATAATGAGGAAAGCAATGAAGTGAAAGGTGTAGAACCTCAAAGCATGTGTGCTCTTAAGAAATTGACACCTTTTCTTAGATAAATTATTTCTACTTTCATATTCTATTGTTTCAGACTAAAGAATAAATGGTTAAAATTATATGAACAAGAGAAGAAAAAAAAGGGCCTTGACTAGAAATTGACACTAACACAATAGGCGTAGGTGTTCAAGCTGCACTCTCACATGATGTTGACTAACCAATGTACTATAGAGTGAACCAACCAATGCACTATAGAGTGGAATGCACTATGTTGACTAACCAATGTACTATAGAGTGGACCAACCAATGCACTATAGAGGGGATGGTACAGACTACAACAAGCTAGATCAAAGGGACAATTGATATCTGACAGGGAATGGGAATTTTTAAGAGGATATGATTGAAAAGTTTGTCTATTATTCTATTTATTTTTTGAGTAAAATAAAAAGTACTTGTATGACGATCGATTATCGTTTTAATTATATGAAGAGCACAATAGTGATTCTATACATGAGCACAAAATTGAAAGAGAGTCTGATTTTTATAGTGATGATGAATATCATCTAGATGAAGATGAGTTGCAAGATATATTAGTTGATGAGTATGAATCTTGTCAGAAATTGTGAACTCCCGCAGCTTTGTCGCGAAGCGAAATGAAGCGAAGGGCAAACATACCCCGAAGCGAAGCAAAGTGAAGGGCGAACATACTCCGAAGACCAAAAGAAAAGTATTCGAAATTCGGCCCGACGACCAGGTGACGAAACACACTCGACGAAGACACGAAACGAAAGAGAACAATTCACGCTGCCAACTGGCACCTCGACAAGCGTGTATTGTACTTCACGCTCAGCTGAAATAGACAACGATAACAGAGAATAACTAACTAGTTGATTAGCATTGACTTGTCTTGTAATTCTCTGATAACCTATCTTGTAAACTCCACACAGTGGAGATAAATACGTGTTTTTGATTAACACAAAGATAGAGGACGAGAGAGGAAGATAGAGTGTAGAGTTGTGCATGAAAGTTTGCCAACGAGCAGAACACAGTGACTGAGGTGAGCGTTAGGCCACCGCCGAGCGAGACACTGAACGACTTATTCGAAAACATAAAACAGAAAATACAAATTGTTCTCTTCTCCACCGCTTCTTTGTCGTGTTGTCTTCTCGATTGATTCTGTCATGATATGTGATCTATAGTCGCTTGCTTAGGTTCCTGGAAAAACAAAAATAGAAACAATGAAAAGCCCAAATTCTGCTACATGGTATCAGAGCCACATGTTATCGCTGCATGATATCCGAGCAGTGATTCTCTAAGACAACACAATATGGCTACAACGATCCAGACGAGAATAGCAGTCAGTCTTGATGGCGAAAACTACAGAGTATGAAAATTCAAAATCAAAACACTTCTGAAGGGTGAAGGCGTCTGGTCGGTGACCAAATTCACAGAGGTGCAGCCTCTAGAGGGAGACCCAAGAGAGCTGAGTGGATCAGAAAAGATGAACGTGCAATGGTGATCATCATTTCTTCCATCAACGAAGAAATACTCATGCAAATTGAAGACTGTGAGAGTAGCCATGAAGCATGGGAAAGACTAAAGCAGAAGTATGAAGTGAGGACTGCGGCTTCGGTGATGCATCTTCACAATCAGCTGCAATCTATACATTGGGATGACAACCGGTTGGATCAACATGTTGAGAAGATCAGAATGATCTTCGCTCAACTCGCTGCACCACAACAGCTGATGTACTTCATGAAATTCCTACATGCGTCCTATTAGCCGTTGAGAATGCTCATACTGAGCCTACCAGATATGACATTCGAGAGAGCAATTAGTCTTGTCGCTGATGAGAGACTGATGACGAAGGAGATGGAAGCAGTGACTAGGAGAAGGCCCTTTTCACGAAGGGAAAGAAGAAGAACAAACCCAGACCCAGATTTGACAAGGCGAACACAAAGTCTTCGAGTAGAGGCAACGACAACCAACAAACATTCTCTTGCGACCATTATCACAAGCCGAGACACACAGCCAACAAATGCTGGTTTAACCCGCTTGCATGCACTGCAAGAAGAAGGGACATTCTGCATACGACTGCAGATTTGACCCGAAAAGAAAAAACAAAGATGACAAGACGAATGTTGCAGATTCATCAAAGGATGCAAACAAAAGCGCTGAGGCCTCACGATATTCGATGAAGCCTCGACAAGCTACACTAAACAAGACTGTGACGTAGTCATTGATTCAGGAGCAACCTCACACATCACTTGCAACAAAAGAATCTTGATCGACTTCAGAGAACTCAAAAACAACACAACAGTGATTCTAGGCAACGAGAGCCGACATGATGTCAAGGGCGTAGAAACTCTACAACTACGAACACTGTTGGGACAAGCAGAGCTGCCAGGAGCACTCTACGTACCCTCATTAAGAAAAGACCTACTATCAGTCTCCAAGATGACAGATCTTGGAATTCGAGTTCTATTCGATGGCAATGTAGGCCGAATAATCGAGAAAACAACAAACAAGTTGCTGACAGTTGGATGCAGAGAAGGCAATCTCTACCAAGCCAAGATAGTCAGCAATTCTAATAGCATACTAAATGCATCAGGAAACGAAGATCAACTCCGGCACAGAAGAATGTATCATCTGAACATGAGGAGCCTCTATGACATGAGCAAGAAGGACATGGTCACATGTCTGAAAATATCCAGACCCAATACTGAGCTCTGTGAAGCCTGTCAAATAGGGAGACAACATCGGAATCCATTCATGCATGAGGAAAGAAGAACTAAAAAAGTTCTTGAGCTCGTCCACTCAGATGTCTGTGGACCGATGAAAGTTGATTCGCTCTCAAGATCGAGGTATTTTCTGACGTTCATTGATGACTACAACCGAATGACAACGATTTATTACTTGAAGAAAAAATCTAAAGTGTTTGACTCTTTCAAGAAGTTTGTGGCATTCGCAGAAAGACACACCTCGAAGAAGATTCAGATCATTAGGTCTAATAATGGAGGCGAGTACAAGAGCACATAATTTTCAAGATTCTGCCAAGAACAAGGAATAGAGCATCAATTCACTCATGCGTACACACTTGAATATAATGGTGTCGCAAAAAGAAGAAACATGACACTAGTCGAAGGAGCCAGATGCATGATGGCACAGGCTCGATTGCCAAGTCAATTTTGGGTTGAGGCAATAGCTGCAGCGGTACACCTACAAAACAGATCAACAACAACAGTCTAGGAAAACAAAACACCGTACGAAATGTGGACAGGTAGAAAGCCTGATCTGTCATACGTGCGTGTATTCGGATGTGCAGCATACAATCACATAAAGGAACAAAGAAACAAGCTCGATGAAAAGTCGGAGCAGACCATCATGGTAGAATATTCGAGCGGATCACAAGTCTACAGACTCTACAACCCAACCACGAAGAAAGTCATGTCGAGTAGAGATGTGAAGTTCGACGAGTCCACATTTCCTGGATTGAAGGACGAGAAGGGGCACGAGACCCTCACACTATTGCCGATTCAAGAGGGAGATCAAGGGCAAACATCAAATCAAAATGTTGAGCCCCATACCCCAGAGCAGCAGGAAGCCGAAAAATAATCCGACAAAGAAGAAACATTCGAGTAGCGACGAATCGAACCCAGAAGGTCGACAAGACAAAGAAGACCTCTAGAACGATATACTGACAACCTTCAATGGAGCGAAGAAACAGAGTTCAAATACTGTAGCTTCACTGAAGAGCCAACAACATATCAATAAGCTATCCAGAGTCCAGAAGGTGAATTCTGAAAGCAGGCAATGTGAGAAGAAATAGAATCAATGAGGCAAAATGAGGCATGGACACTAGAGCCACTATCCAGGGTCTACAAAAGAAGAATCAAGTCAAATGGCAGTGTCGGACGATACAAAGCAAGGCTTGTCGCGAAAGGCTACACACAAAGGTACGACGTCGATTACTTCGATGCGTATTCACCAATGGTGAAAATGACAAGCATTCGATTGCTCCTTGCATACACAAGTCAATACAATCTGAAAAGTCACTAGATTGATGTTAAGATAGCCTTAATCTAGAGGAAGAAATCTTCATGAAGCAGCTTGAAGGATTTGAAGACCCCGACAATCGAGAATATGCTTGTTGGTTGCAACGATGCATTTATGGTCTAAAGCAGACATCACGATCTTGGTATAAGAAGATCGATGATCTTCTGAAGTCTCTAGATTGCATTCCTACACAACCAAACTGTAATGTCTATATAAAGGAAGTAGGAATTTTTTTGTGATTTTGACTATATTTGTAGATAACTCCCTAATGATAAGAAATTCCTTGATGCTAATCAAGGAAACGAAGAAGGTATACCCTACCAAAACCTGATCGATAGTCTGATGTACCTCACAATCTGTACCAGACCCGATTTGGCCTTCTCTGTCTATGCTTTAAGCCAATTCTCTTCAAATCCTGGCATGGCACATTGGCAAATGGCGAAGCGAATCCTGCAATATCTGAAGGGTACCCAAAACATGGGATTAACCTACAAAGCAAATGAAGGCAAAGGATTTGAGCTGCAACACTACAGTGATGCAAGTTGGGCGAGCTGCAAAGATGACAACAAGTCCGTGATAGAAGGATGTTCGATTGTGTGCAGAGCAGCAATCAGCTGGACATGCAAGAAGTAAACCTTGGTGGCTCAATCCTCATGCAAAGACCTGTCTTGTAATTCTCTAATAGACTATATTGTAAACTCCACACAGTGGAGATAAATACGTGTTTTTGATAGAGGACGAGAGAGAAAGATAGAGTGTAGGGCTGTGCATGAAAGTCTGCCAATGAGCTGAACACAACGACTGAGGTGAGCATCAGGCCGCCAACGAGCGAGACACTGAATGACTCACCCGAAAACATAAAACAAAAAATACAAATTGTTCTCTTCTCCACCTCTTCTTTGTCATGTCGTCTTCTCGATTGATTCTGTCATGATTTGTGATCTGTAGTCGCTTGCTTAGGTTCATGGAAAAACAAAAACAGAAACAACGAAAAGCCCAAATTCCGCTACAAATCTCGTGATATTAAACAAACTATAAATGTCACAATCAATCTTCAAGTGATAAAATAAAAATCTGCATAATCACATAAATAGCATTTTGTAAATTTTTGCATCTCTATACATTGTCGCATTTCTCAAGTTTCATTTCAAACACATCTTGATTTGAATGCATCATAATTCAAGATAATGATTATGTCATTAGTTTATCATCTATTCACATCTTAAAATTCATTTGCTTATTAATCGACCATATAGCTTCTATTATAAATAACATTTTAGTACAATTATTTTTGACACGTGTGGCAAATCTCCAAAATGTTATATGATCCAACAACCATCACTACCCACATCAATAATTTTATATCTTTACTAGATCAACTATCAGCTGTAGGATGCGTTCTTCAGGACAGTGATGCTGTAATGACCTTACTTTCTTCTTTGCCAAAATCTTATGAGCACTTTTTGTAATGATCTCCACTCAACCCGATCCGACTCTTCAAAAGGTCATCGGTTATCTTCTTTAAGAAGAAATGCGAAGAAAGGCCACTGATCTATCCGTCAAAGATAAACCTCTAGCATTGTACGCCAAGAAGAAGGATAATTTCAAAAGCAAGAATCAGATGTAGAAACAACAGCAGTAGAAGCCTCAACTTCCATCAGAGATTAGTGGATCCAAAAGGCGACTCTTTCGCAGACACTGTAAGCGAGTGAACCACAACATTTGTCACATTTAAATCTACAACGAGACAAAAAAGTAGCAACACCAACAGCCGAACTCCACCAATGCAGCGAAATTTAAGGAGCAAATCCCTGATGATGACAAACCATCAGAACTGTTATTGGCTTGGAAAAGTAGTGATGTAGACTACGACAACTGATATCTCAACAATGGCGCTACCCAACATATGACTCCTCGAAGAGAATGATTTATTGAATATGTGGCTTATACCAGAGATGAATTCATCTGTCTCGGAGACTCTGGCACCATCCGCATGAAGGGAAAAGAAACAGTCAAAATCATATTAAAAAATACATTCTTCATCTCTGTTTCGAATGTCCTTCATGTACCTCATTTATCTAAAAATCTCCAATCGATTTCAAAGATAATTGATGAGGGCTACGTTGTTACATGTTCTTCTAAAAAATGTACAATCTTCGACAAAGATGCTACTCTAACTTCTTGCACTCGAGTTGGGAGCTTATATGTACTTTTTGACTCTATTGCAGTAGCTACTACTTATGGGAATGTCAAGGATCAAGCATTACTCTGGCATGGTCGATTTGGACATGCTAATACAAGATCTCTTTCTTACATGCGTATAATAATTTAGTTGATGGATTGAATTTTTCTCTTTCATTAGATAGGAAATCTTTTTTCTGTGAGTTTTGCATTTATGGCAAACATTCTAGAAGCATATTCCCTAGAACACACTCCATCAAGACAAAGCATGTTAGTAGATCTTGTGCATAGTGATATTTGCGTTTCAATGCCAACTCCATCCTTAGGAGATGCACTTTACTTTATCACCTTTATAGATGACTACTCAAGATGGACGATAGTCATGTTTATAAAGTATAAATTGGAAGCCTTTGAATGCTTCAAGAAATTCAAGGCCATGGCTGAAACCCAAACATCTAAAAAGGGGAGAAATTCAAGAAGAGACTCCATTCGAGTCTGGTCAACCAATTGTTCGAAGATCTACGAGAACTCGAACAATGTTTGAGAGGTACATACCTCAAACTTTTGGACTTCATCTGGAGATCCAGAGACCCTAGCCGAAGCAATCAACTCTAAGGATGCTGTGAAGTGGTGTGGCGAGTACAACTCACTTTTGTTAAACCAGACTTGGACCTTGGTTGACTTCCCCACTCACAAGAGAGTTATCGACAACAAGTGGATCTTCAAGAAGAGATCAACTCTGATGGTTCCATTGTAAAGTGGAAAGCAAGGCTAGTGTCCAAAGGATTCACTCAAATCTAGACAGTGGATTACCAAGAAATATTTAGTCTTGTTGTCAAAATGCAGTCAATCAGGACTCTCATTGCATTAGCAGTTGCCAAGACCTAGAGATGCATCTTATGGATGTCAAAACAACTCGATGGCTATGCCGAAGTGGAGCTGTACACCTTCCAGTCCGAAGGCTTTGAAGTCAAATGCCAAGAGCACAAAGTGTGCAAGCTGCACAAAGCAATCTATGGTTTGAAACAAGCTGCAAGGGCTTGGTTCGAACGAATTAATGCTCATATTATTTAATTAGGCTTTGCAAACAATTCAACTTATTCCAAGCACATAGGTGTCAATTCAGTTTATATAGCTCTATACGTAGATGATGCACTTATTCTATCTAACGACACATTCTTGTTGCACACTACTAAGGATGATCTGTCAAAGGAATTCGACATCACTGACTTAGGCACTGTTCATTCAATGTTAGAAGTGCACATTACTAGAGATAGATTACAAAAGAAGATCTATCTTAGCCAGCAGAAATATCTAGAGAATGTTCTAGAAAGGTTTCACATGTTTGATTGCAAACCAGTTGATACACCAATGGATCTAGGTATGATATTGACCAAACCTTCTTGTGTCGACACCAAAAGTGAGATACTCGACTTATCAAAGTATTCTTATCACTCACTAGTAGGATATCTAATGTATGCCATGCTGTGCACCAGACCATATCTCGCATACACTATCAGCACATTAAGTCAATTCATGTCTACTAATCCCAGGATCTTACATTGGAAAGCATTGAAGAGAGTGATAAAATATATACAAGGCAGTATAGATCAGATATTGTGCTCTATGATGAAAATGCTGTCGATCAATGGTTCTTCGAGGCTACTCCGACTCAGATTGGGGAGGAAATGTCTCTACTAGAAAATCTACCTCCGGATTTTGTTTCTTTCTGGCAGGGGGACCAGTTTCATGGAATTCGAGGAAGCAAAAGTCAGTCGCGCGAGTATATCGTAGCATGTCAATCTTCAAAAGAAGCTATTTGGATCAGATTACTACTTCACAATTTATATCAAACTCAATTTCAACCTACTATCATTCTGTGTGACAACATGACCTGTATTTCATTGTCACTGAATCCTAGATTTCATGGCAAGTCAAAGCACATTGAAATCTTATACCAGACTGTTGGAGATTAAGCTCACAGTTTCCTCCTTGGTGTTTCGATTTTATTCAAGAATCTTCCTGCACATTCTTAATCCTTGAATTAATCATTGATCTAGGGTCAGATGCAACCTCTTTAAGTTTCTGTTTGCTCATATAAGACCTACAAGAATCATAGTTTTTTGGTTTGCTATTCTACATATTTAGTCAGTACCTACAAAACTGCTTTCATTATGTGTGCAGAGTAATGCTTGGTAAAATACACTGGTTTCTGTGCAGCAGTTCGACACCTTCCACTTTCTACTCAGAATTGAATCAGTCGAACTATTTGAAGGACGATCACTTCAACCTTCTGGCAAATCTAGATCTCTGGAGTAAAGGGTATTCATTCCCGTCAATCTCTACATTTGAATGTCATTTCAAACCATTTGAAGAAGATCGAAGACCTGGCCATCTCCAACTACTTCGACCATCAAGTCACTTGACTAGTACGACGATTGACCGAAGTGTATTGGTTACACCCATCGAGTGTGCTATTCATCAAGTATCACCCTTGGCCCAAATGTGTACAAAGGGTTTTGCGCCAAACTTGACAATATTTGATAAAAATGACTATTTTCATGGCAAGAGCATTTTTTGTTCCTATTCACATTTGATTAAATGATACATAACACATGATTCCAAAACGGCTTTTTTAGTTTTGATGTAAAAAAGGCATCAAAATTGTCACATTATAAAAGGATATTCAAAATGAGTTGTACCATTTTGAAACTAACTGATCAATTTATGATGTCAATGAGTATTATAGAAATGTGTAAGTTTCATGTATGTTGAATGACATCCAAATCTCTTGTAATGTTGTGATAAGACAATTTCTTTCACTTTTGACATGAGTGATACAATTATTGGAGATGCTCTCTTATAGGAGGGTCAGCCCATGGCTTTTGAGAGCAAAAAGTTGTGCGATATGCAAGTTAGATACACTACTTAGGAAATAGAGCTTTTTGTGTTGATCCATGCTCTAAAATTACTATACGATAACAAGTTCATGGTGAATATGAATCAACCTTTGAAATATTGTTGTAATCAAAATGATTTGAGTGGTTGTAAAGGCCCGATGGGCAAAACTCATGCAAGAATTCGACTTTGAAGTGTGGTATATCACAAAAACCACCAGCTTCAAGATCATCTACATCTAGCTTTAGACTACATATCAGTTGTCTCGTCTTCAATATATTGACTTGAGAGAGATGATGGAAGTTGATGAACTCGGACACAAACCTACCTCAAATTATCTCTCTTTCATTTTCTAAACTCCTGTTCATGTGAACAATTTATTAGATGATATGTATATGACATAAAAACATAGGTTTGCTATTTCCTCCATTTTGGGTGGCCAAATTTGAAAATCAAAATTTGCTTGAAAGATGCATGGAACTTTCGCACAAATGAATGCACTAGCAGTTTGTATCTTTAATGCTTGTTGAACCCTTTCTCAATTTTTTTGAACTAGGAAGATACTAATCAGAAGCATCATCTTCTACCAAAATCACTTGGCGCCTAGCAAATCATATAATAAGTTCATAATATATTATTTACATAGGAACATCAAAATCCTATTTCAGCTTTTTGAATTATGAATACAAAGCACGATTTTTCCATTGAATCCATCAAATTAATTTTGGGGATACATTTTGCAATGATGACTTTTTTCTGGTGTTTTATTCTATTGATCATGTAATATTAGGCTTGTGAAGTTGTGTGAAGCAAATTATAGGATGAGCCATAAGGAAATGTGAAAACTGAAAATTCTCTTTTTAACAAATAATTGCTTAATTAAATGCACATATAACTTGGTGAAAAGGTCAATGTAAAACTCTTTTCCAAAACTAAAAAAAACCTCTCAAATTTTTTGAGCTAAGAAATTTATTATAGGGAGAGTAAATTCTATCAAGATAGTAAATCATATGACAATTACATGCCCATTATTACCGGGATAAATTTTGAATGATTCATTAGATTGATGGTTGGGGTTTTTACAGCACCATCTATTTGTTTCAGGCAAAAAAACAAAACTTGCATTGCCACATTAATGTAAACTAGTAATATATTGTGAACTTCAAAGTTGGTCTTGTAATTTTTGCAATTCCAACTCTCTAGATTGCCACTAAAAAGGTAAATAGAAAGCCGATTTGCCAATACATAGAAAGACTCATATTTGACCCAAAATCTACAATTAGCTTATTCAATGGTCCACATTGCATAGAACTTTTTCATGGAATAAATGCTTTGAACAATGAAAAGTTTATGGACCATTAATATTCATAATGTCTACCCAAATCTTTCATAAATCAATGGTCTAGATTTGAGTTTGGAGCCCACCGTTACCTAGGGCATAATAATGGGACCTTTTTTTTTCTAAAAATTTGATTGGTTGTAATTTTCAGCTCTTAAAATAGAAAGTCCTCATGGATAGAATCTCTAAAATATTTCACCCCCATGGATGGAATCTAAATACTTAAGCTTCATGAATGGAATCTTGAAAATGTGAAACTCTCACAAATGGAATAATTCATGGAATTTTGAAAATTATGTTTATAACCTTCTTTATTTTTGTCACACATTGTGTAATAATGGGTGTTTGTTGGCCCATGGTAAGGATATGATGACAAAGACTTGGCCATTATATCCTTTACCATGGACTAGGACAACCATTATCTAATCCCTTTATATGAGCCCAAAGGCACTCTAATTCTGTGAGCACATTACTTCCCGGGGATGCCTTTATTTTGTAGAGTTTGATTTAAACATATGCTATAGCAAAGGTAAATTTTAGCAAGAACTGTAAAGTTTTAACAAGGCTCCCACGTCCATCTCAACTTCTTGCAGTTGTAACTATTACAATAAAAACGCCGTACATCTCATGTGCACCTCAAATCTACAATATATTTAACCATACCATTTTTATAATTTCCTACAGCAAGACAAGACACTCTGAGTTCGTCTGATTCGAATACTCTTAGAGCTGTACATGAACATAGCGTGTTCTATCACGACGCTCATAATTCTGTAGTACGTTATGATTACGCAGATCTAGAAACTTTAATCACCGAACACCCGGCGGGCCGGCCCGGCCCGAACAGGTTCACTTTGTCAAAAGATGCTACCAGCTGTTTACTAGGTGGTTGCAAACGGCTTTGCACAAGTACAAGGTTCACAAGTACAATTACTTCCACATTTGCAAAACGATTCACCAGTTTTTTTTAACTTAGAGCAGGTGCAAGGGCTGCAAGTGCAGTTTACGCCACATTCACAATATGCCATAACACCCGTCCCCGTACTAGCTGTACTTCTGCGTTCATGAATGAGCGGCGCTAAGTAGTAGAACAAACATGAAAAACTCTGGGCTTAATGTATTCTCAAGAGCTTCGTCAAGTTCAAACTACCGACGATATTAACGTAAATAGCTAAAAGCAGCGTGGCACTGATGGATATCTTTCAGTCTTTCACAGCTTGATAGCAAAACCTTCTCGGCATGAAAGCGCTCGATCACGATGTCTTTCAAAATATAAATATCGTTCACAGCTCCCAAAACAATAAAAGTTACAGATAGACAAATATCAAAATTAAACATTTACATTATCACACGGTTATCAAAAGCCAATATCTTACCCGCCACCTGCAGCAGTTTCTGCGGCAGCTTCTACACGACGGGAAACTACATCCTTCGAATGGCATCTGTTATATCAATCATCAAGTAGAACCCCAAATGTCTATTGAATACCCTCAACTCATGACAATACTAATTAGGTAAATTCAACACTCTTTACACTCTTACAGTGTTACTTTAAGATGCAATAGAACCACTTCGTCAAACCTCACGAAAATAATAAACATTTTCAAGATCTAAACTCCCTCCATTTATGTTCAATGATCACTCAAGTGAATGCATCAACATAACATATAAACTTCGATACGGATACCGAAGTTTTCAAAAGGAACGAGACATAAATGGTAGATCGAACAAAAGGCATAGACTCAAGCAAACTAGAGCATGTCGAATCTTAATCAAAACTACGATAACCTTAATATACAAAAAACTTTCATGAGCGAAAGAGAGACATAAACATAAACGGGAGCTGATCCAACAGACAGCTTACTGGCAAGTATCGCCACAGGAACAAGGAGTATTGACATTGCATCCACAACCTTCCCTCGTCGTCGTCGCAGTCGTGGTCGCCATGGCTCCAGGTTTCTTCTAAACAAAACACGGCCACAACAGAAAATAATAATAGTAAGTGATGAAACGAAAGGCTGGAGCAGCTGGAAGGTTCTGGAAACAAAAAGGAGAGGAACTCTTTATTAAGTAGTAGTAAAAGAAAAGCCGGGTTGAAGCGTGTTACACGTAGCAAACATGGCACCGCCAGCTGTAGCAACATGATATATGCGTGGCGGATAAGAGTTTGGAGGCCTCTAACATCTATTCTTGATTTGATTACCATAACCTGCTGCTGTCCCACCATACATCTTCTTTTTGTGATTTCACTCATACAAATAATCAGGTTGGGAGGTCCCCCATCCAAGGCCCTTCCCAGCCTCCCTTTTGTTAGAGAAAGAAATAATTTATTGATTTTTATTTTTTTATAATGATTTCTATTTTTTACCTGAACCTTTCAAGGGAAATATGTAGGTAAATTTTGGTAAAAGAAACTTATGTGTCTAGAAGTGCATGTAAAAAAATTTCCATGGATTTTGCCTTAGGGACAAGAGATGCACAAAAAAAAGGCAAATTAACAATTATTTGCCCATTCCGGTGCATGGAAAATAAAATTGTTGTGGAAAACTTTCCACATGTTTATCCTCAAGAGGCACGACCTTTCCCTTTGAAATAAGTGAATATTAATTATATGTCCATTGCATTTATAGTGGATGCCAACTTTCTTCAACTTGTTTTCACATCCGTCCCTGTATAATTAGGTGATCTTTCACGAGAAGATTGGTCATTGCATGTGTGCACTTTCAAGAGCATTGGAAGCTTTGGAAAATGGAAACACTTAGGCCAATTTTCACAACAAGCTTTGTCACGATGATATATGTTCAAACTTAAAACTACATTCCTCACAAGAAATTAAAAACATTTAGATAATCTTTCACAAGAAGTTTTGTTACAATTGCATGTCGTGTTCTTCCGAAAGTTTATTGAAGAATATTCAAAAAATTTTGCTCCTCTTTGAAATGTTTTAAAAGGGGTAAAGACTTGAAAAGCAAGACCTAGCCCTCTAATAAAGTGGAATGAGAAATTAGATGAGAGTTTTTGTAAACTCAAGCATCTAATTGTCTCAACTCCCATGTTGAGAATAGCGGATCCAAATAATCCTTTCGTCATTAGCAGTAGGTGAGTGATACAACTCTCTTACAAGAGGGTTGGCTCATTGCTTTTGAGAGCAAAAACTTATCCGATGCGCAAGTTAGATATACTACTCAGGAAAAAGCAAATTATTAAATGAGTTTAAGATCTTATTAAGATTGATATATAAAAGGCCCATGAAGATTCCTTCTATAGAGGGAGCCAAATATCTTCTTGCATTTATTAATGATTTTTTAGGAGAATAGTCACATATTTCTTGAAGTTCCAATATGAAGCATTTAAGTTTTCAAACAATTCAAGGAAGCTATTGAAGTTCAAACTTCAAGGAAGATCAAGGCTTTACGTTTTGATGGTGGAGGCGAATTTATTTCTATTGAGTTCAAAGAGTACTACAAGGTCAATGGCATTAACCGGCAGCTACCGCCAGCTATTTGCCTCAGTCTAATGGTGTTGAATTTGTTTTTTTAGAAAACAATTTCATTACTCATTTATGTGACATTGTCCAAGGTCAACGGGTACTAAAAATTACCTTCTAAGGAAACACATGAAATGTCAAGAAATTCACAAATATATTCTTAATAAAAAGAAGTAGCTTGTCGGATTTCCAGTTTTGTAAAGTTGAAATATTCATAAGGGGTTACGACTAATATCTCAAATTTCCGCCCTTTTATGACCTAGAGTATTTGGCATCATTTAAATTTACGGCCTTACCGTGGTCAACCGATCCACGTAATTTCAAATTTTCCCTTCGGAATTGCCTGCGTCCCATACCACAAGTTCCTCCTCTAGGAAAACCCTCCAGATCAAAGCGTCCCAAAAATCAATTTTTGGAATAAAAGAATATGAAGTTATGGGGATTTGGCACAAATTCTGATTTCATAGCACAATTAAAAAACTGATATTAAGTCAATGAAGATTAGAGGTAAAACGAAGCCAAGTGTCACAGCCAAAAGCGATCTGCATCGGAGAGGAAATAAATAAATTACAACTCCATACCGCAAGGAACCACCCCCCGCCTTCCCCGCGCTCATTCCTCTCGCTGGCCCGAGCCGCTTCCTCGTCCTCTGGCCTGGCCCGAGCTGCTATTCACGACTGCCATGCCACAACATTTTGTATAGGTAGGGCATCGAGAGAGAGAGAGAGAGAGAGAGAGAGAGAGAGAGGGGTGAGCCAGAGTAGCTACTCTGCGAGCATGCTAGCCAACCAACGGTGTGGCAATCGTAGGATCAGAATTTGAGCAACTATTTTGTGAGGGTAATCCCAGCTTCATGTTTCACGTGTAGCATCTGTTTGCAGGCAAATATCCATCCAAAAGCTCCAGCAAGCATGAAGGAAGGGTTATAGTAGATTGATTCCATCTACCGCTGGGGGCGGTAAATTGTTGCCATCTACCGCTGGGGGCGTTTTCGCTTGTAAATAGCCTCCAATCTTCCTCCTCTGAAGATTCATGGCTAAAAACACCCTTTCTACATCTTTTTGCTACTTCTTTATGGATTCATAATTTCATACCATCTTATGCATGAAACCTTTAGTTACAAATTCATTGCTTGGTATGTAGTTCTTCTTAGTCTGACTGTTACTAATTAAGATTCTTTTTTCAGTTTTACTTTTTTCATGCTTAGAGTAAAACAGTAAATTAAGGATGCACAAAAGTCTATCACAAGCTTTCTTTAGAAAACACCATATTTAGCAAGAAGGAATCAATTAGTAAATTGCAATCTTCCCTCACAAGCTTGAAATTTCCATTCATTAGCAAATTCCCCACTGCCATGAATAATTTCTAGCATGCAAAAAGGTCTTATTGCAATCCTTTCTAACACTTTCACAACTCATCCTTATTTAGATGCATGCGGTTGTAAAAATCACAGATCCCTTTGCAAAAACCAAGAAACAGAAACTTGCTAAAAAAATTAGCAAGATTCAACTTGACATACACCCCTATAAGAGCAAAAATAAAGGTTTTTTTGAAAGCACAACGTCATTTCTTTTGAAATGCAGATTTTTTAGCTTTATAGAAAGGGTCATAATTCTGCCCATGGGCAAAAAACATGTCCCTAACATGCAGAAAATAAATGCTCAAAAGAGGAGTGCAAAAGAAATTTGACACAACCATTGTCAAGAAAGATTTGCAAAAATCTTGGTTACTTAACAAATTCAATTCAATTTTGAATTTCACCTTTCAAGAGCTTGGTTTGAAACGCTGTTGCAAACTGGGTAGTGCACTTACCTTGCAACAAAAATCGTCTCGAAAAACCGTGAAATACGAAAAAGAACAAAGTGAATCAAACAACAAGATTTTGCTCATGCTTTCGCACCCACCATCTCCAAGAATCAGGACCCCAACAAGCAAGATCCTCTCACCGATTTCTAGTCTCCTCTTGTGCGCTTTCCAGTAGCATTACGTCCTAGCATCGGCTCTGATACCAATATAAAGACCTCCACCGAGGATCATCACTAGGATGTTGAATCCATAGAACAACAAGGAAACGTATGGTGGGGACAAACCAACCAAACCAAACATAGATCACCCCCAAGCTATGGATCACCAATCAATTCTCAATAGGAGAGATGTCACTCCGGCAGCATACTGCTACCATTGCCACAATCAGACATCCACTAGTGAGAGCCCAATGAGTATAGTTATACCCTCCAAGGCCCATGCACCACTAGTAGTGCACTGTGACACCTCATTGGATCACCAATCAATTCTCAGTAGGAGAGATGTCACTCCGGCAGCATACTGCTACCATTGCGACAATCAGGCATCCACTAGTGAGAGCCCAATGGGTATACTTATACCCTCCAAGGCCCATGCACCACTAGTAGTGCATTGTGACACCTCATTGGACAACTCTGTGCAGCCTATCTGGGCCACGTCATCCACTCACCCTATGACTCACTAATAGACCCACACAAATCCACCATCATGAGTTTAGGCCTACAACCATTGATTATGACCTTATACACATAAGGGCCCCAATTCCCTTATAGTCACAACTAACTTACGGGTTGTTGGTCTATTGATCCTTAGCGTGGACACGCTACTCGAGACCAGTCGTGGGCATGACAGTATGAAAGTAAAAAAACCTTATTTCTTGCAATCTGCTGGGAATGAACTCTCGCGGGGTTGGATCTTTTTTGGTTGAGACTAGCAAAGATTAACTCTCTTAGATTTGGAAGTTATTGATGTCTGAGGAAATTTTTGATTACTTTTTGGCTTACAGATTCATCACAACTTCATCTTAACTCTCGTAGAGGTGGTCTTAGATAGAAAATGATTTTATGAGTTCCATGGACCAAGTTGCGAAGGTTACTTATGCAAAGATTCACAAGTTTGAAAAAAATTCTAGTTTCTTTGTAATTATAATCAGAAAATTTGGAACTCTCACACGGTTTATTGAAGTATTAAGAACTCTCGTAGACTCATCTGTAAGCTACTCTCAAAGTGAGTAAGCTTCAACGGGAGTGGCGAAGATTAGTTGGCAACAAAAAACACAGAAACTGGGGTCTGCGAGGGTTCTAGATGGGAATGGGCACTTTTCGAGCTTGGAAACTCTCACATGGCTTCTGTAATACTGGAGAACTCTCGCAGACTCATCTGTAAGCTTGTCTCAGAGAGAACTAGCTTCATTAGGAGGACATGGATTCTATAAACAATATGTGAGGGACACAAGCCTCTATATAACTTCATATCTCTTGTATACAATTTTGTAACATTCCAATTCTATTCTCCCTCTCTTCCAAATAGAGCATAGTGAGGCGTTAATTAGTTTGTTTGGAAGTCTATTGATTTTCAAATTCTCCTTATGCTAATTAAAGAATTTTTCCTTTTGAGTAGGAATGGGTTGCTAATATTCTTGCACAATACAAATGTTTTGGTCCTCCATAGTTTTTTCTATAGGACACCTAGCTAGGGTGATAAGTTCAATTTGTCGGAAAGTGGTGTGCAAAAGATAGGTCTAGTTTGAAAAGAAACAAATGAAAATAATTCGTGTGTCTAGAAAGAAAACTTTTCGTGCATGGCGAAATAAACTATCTTCAGCTTTCCAATGCATGACTACGCCTATCAATTTCAAACAAGACAATAGTGATAGAAATCACGTTTGAACTTATAGTAACTAACTTCGAAATCGCCAGTACTACAGTGATTACGTAGCCAAACAATTAAGCATCGAAAATTATCAGACAAATAATTAGTCGCAAAGAATATACAGATACGCATACATTCTGAGACGAAGTTGAACACAATAAAGAATAGTATTGATTCAAAACGAAACAGAAGTAAATGAGTACAATAAGTTGCGGATCGAAGCTGCGTACTCTATGCTATCTCTGAGCGGCTAAAATGAAAGTCTGAATTAATGCGTAATGCTGATAAGCAGTAGCGCAATAGCAATCTCTAAAACAACTCTAAGAAGTGAGCTAGAATGCTCAGGAGTGTTCAAGCTCGTAGGCTTGAGAGAGAGAGAGCTAACTATTCAAATGCTTCTAATAATTTTGATTTTCAATGAATTAAACTGTACGAATATGAACAACTATTTATACTAAGAAATTAGGTCGTCAATTGCGATCGCCAGTTGGCTGGTGATCAGCTGGCATTCATCCGATCCTTGTCATTGATTGCTGATAAGCGGTGAAATTGGTCGTAAATGTTCTGTCTGCATAATAGAACCAAAACTGTAGCTCTATAGAAATGAACTAAAACAATGTAAAATTGTATAGACCAAATTGACCAAGAAATAAAGGCTATCCAGTCTTCCATTCTTTTTGTATGAAACATATTTTGGAATGTAGAGCTTATTACTCTAACTGATGAAATAGAAATAGAATCTAATGATGAACCATTTTATGGTATGACTCCTAACCTTTTTCTTAAGGGTATGTGCAGGTACTAAAAAGAGTACCTGAAGAATGAACTAAAGAAGCTTCTTAAAGCTTGAAGATGGTACCTGAAGAAGGCTTTCTCCAAAGTCTATAAAGAAGGCTCAAATCGAGTCTATAAAGATTTGGAGAAGAAACCAAAGAATTGATCACCCTTTGTGTCACACTCCACTATGATTGGGGATGGGCAACCCCTAGAAAAAAAGGGCCTAGGAATTGATGAAAATTACGCAAGATAAGATGGACATATACAAAGCCTTTCCCATGTCATGAAAAACACTTGGGGTGAATCCCAATGTTGTAAACTAAGAAAAATTCAACTTGAAAGTGGCTAACATTAAATGTTAAGCTACCTACCTTCCATCCTTATCAATATGTAAATTACCTACTTTGCCACATGGCTTGTAAGCCATAATACACCTAGGAAAATGCGGCCTCCTACTCCTCCCCTTTTGCTTTAACTAATTGATAAACACCCTCTCATAGCTATACACCTCACCCTCTCACTTTACTTCTCCTAGAGTCTCCCTTACACCTCTCACACTTATTTTGGACACCTCAGCCACTTCCTCAAGGCTACACATTCCCTATAAAAGGAGTAACTCGCCCCTCTCCCTGATTATTCATTTCCTATTCATTTTTGTTTTGCCTCTTGTTCTTGCTTCTATGTGTGTAGGTGCTTGGAAGAAAGCTTGGAGCTATGGCATGAGGAGGATCTATCAAGCTTGGATTGGAACCATTTTGGAACCACATACACACACACTCACTTTCTCTTACCTCTTTCATCTCTCTCTCTCTCTCTCTCTCTCTCTCTCTCTCCACACACACATCTCTAAAACTTTCACATCATCCATAGCCTGAAGGCCATGCATGTCACACCATCCATAAGCCTGAAGGCCATGCATGTCACACCATCCATAACTTGATGGCCTTGCATGTCACACCATCCATAGCTTAATGGTCGTGCATGTTTGATTTGGAACTTGCATGTCTGATTGGAAGCTTGCATGTATGATTTGAAGCTTGCATGTCGGAACTAGAGCTTGCATGTCATACCATACCTAGCCTAAAGGCTTTGCATGTTGGATTTGAAGCTTGCATGTCAGATCTGAAGCTTGCATGTCAGACATGTCATGCCATCTAATGTCGAATGCCTATGCATGCTCCATTCTTGATCAATAAGCTTTTGCATGTCATAAGAAACCCCTTTTCTTTGTATGAGATTCTTTAAGATCCAAAATTTGTTAACATCTGATTGATGTAAAGATTCAAGAATCCATCTTCCCAAACCACTATATATGTATTTGGCCTTGGGCCATTTGATCTTGCATAATTTAAAAGAAAAAAATCCTTCGAGGGGGTCCCCATCTTGACCCCTCAACAAGTCTCATGAATGAATGCTTTTGTGATTGAATGTTGAACTACTTCATTAAGCTTTGAGTTCTTTTCGGTTTTATTCAACAATGTTTTGTTGATTTGTTCTTTTTAAGTCACAACGTTTAAGTCAGCACTTTAGAAATTATAAGACCTTCACTTCAAGTTCACAGTTTGGTATCAGAGCCAAGGCCTACTATTTTTCTTTCTTTGTGAAATTGATGTGAAGGCCTTGTGTATTCATTCTTGAAACAGATGCCAATACACAGGACTTTGTATGTTTACTTTCGAATAGATTTCCCTTCCGCTCGAATTTCCTTCTTCTTACAAGATCTCTCTAATATTAGAGCTAATAGACTCCATTTGGGGGGTCCTCGAGAATTGGATTTCCAACTTGCTTTCTATTTTAGAGACAATACTTTGTTAATGCGAGCTTCTATCTTCCTTTTTGGAGAATGGCATTTCTCTGAATCACAAGTCTATTCATACTTTTTGCCTTGAGTTTGTGTATTTCAGGTGAATTCCAAAAAAAACTCCAATGAAAGATGGATAGCTCCTCACGAGGCTCTTCAAGCTCCTCTTCATCTATGTTGTCATCACCTCATGTTTCTTCCAAGTCGACTTCCTCTACTTGATCTAGGAAAAGGAGGTTTGCTAAGATTGATAATAAACTTTTCAAATTTTCTAAGTTCGATGGAGATACTAGCAATGAAGAGAGTTTGCTTGCTTGGATTCGAAATCTTGATACTTTCTTTGAGAAAAGTAGACACTCAAATCATTCCAAGATTCGATTTGCAACGTTACATCTAGATAAGTATGCATCACTATGGTGGGCAGCTATGAAATCAAATCACAAAGCTGCATCCACATGGCATAGCTTTAAAAAACAAATTAAAGCCCACTTTTTGCCAGAAGAATATAAAAAAGATACTTTAGCTGCTTGGAACATCCCTAAAAGCAAAATGAGAAAGTAGTTGAGTATGTTAAGAGATTTTGGGAGTTGCTTTTGAAAGTTCAGACTTTGCATTCCATTTCCAAGAAAGAACAGAGAAGGAAGTTCTATTCGGGTTTGCATAGAAGTATACAATATGGCTTAGATCTAGTACAAGCTGATACTTTAGAACAAGTCATACTATGCTACCAGAATTGAGTTGCAGGATAGTCATCGAAATGGAGGCGGGAACAAAAGGAAGGGACCTCCCACAACTCCAATTCCAAAAGAAAAGACTCAACGCCTTTCCAAAGAACAAATGCAGGCCTATCGCAAGGAAGGAAGATGCTTCAAGTGTGGGGAAAAGGGACACTTTTTCTTCAAATGTCCACTCAAAGATGCCAAAGCTTCAAGTGCAGACAAAGGGAAGCAGGTGGCCATACAAAGCATTGAAGATACTCAAACCCATAATCTTCTCAAAACATGGGAACAAGTCCATAACAAACTCTGTCTAATTCTCTTTGATGTAAGCTCCTCTCATAATTTCATCTCTTTTAAGCTTGCACAAGAGAAATGAGTTGGTTCTTTTTCCGAATCTATGCTTAAGGCTAAAGGTGCTTTTGTTGATGGTGATGCAAACATTTACCCTGTAATTGGAAAACCTAAGCTCCAAATCTCCGACTACTATGATCATACCTATAGAATTCATGGTAGGTCCTTTGCAGGGAGTAGATGTAATCTTAGGCATGCCTTGGCACAAACTGCACAATCCTCTGGTGGACTACAATAAGCATTTGATTTCATGGAAGCACAAAGGTAAAGATGTTAGTGTGCATGCAAGACAGAGTGGTGAAACAATTCCTTTAGTAAGTCATATTCAAGTATCAAAAGTACTAAAGAAAGCATTATTTTCTTACTTGTTGTTTGTTCAAAGTATGGATGATGATCTTGGTGGAAATGCACATTCTTTGGACAATAATAGAAAAGACTTTTTATTAAAGTATTCATCTTGTTTTTTTGATGAGCTACCAAAGTCCTTACCCCCTGAAAGACTTGAAGATCATCGATAGACATTATTCCTAGAAGTTCCATACCCAATAGACCTCCCTATAGGGTAAGCCATTCTCAACAAGAAGAAATTTCTAAGCAAATTAATGACTTGTTAGAGAAAGGCCTTATAAAACCCAGTAACTCCCCCTATTGCTCTCATGTACTTCTGGTACAAATGAAAGATGGGAGTTTTAGGATGTGTGTGGACTATCGTGCTCTAAACAAGATTACAGTTAAGAGCCGTTTCCCTATTCCAAGAATAGATGACATTATGGATAAGATAAATGGATCTTGTATCTTTAGTAGAATTGATTTGACAAGTGGATACCATCAAATCCAAGTAGCACCTGAAGATGTCCATAAAACTGCTTTCAGGACTAACTTTGGCCTTTATGAATTTTTAGTGGTACCATTTGGTCTTACTAGTGCTCCCGCGACATTCAATAGAATGATGGAACGAGTCTTTTGACCCCATAGATGTTTTGTAGGAACATTCTTTGATGATATCTTAGTCTTCAGTGCAAATGAAGAAGAACATAAAAGACATCTAGATATCATCTTTAGAACCCTACAAGAAAACTCATTTCTCATAAAAGGAAAGAAAAGCGAATTCTTCCTAGAAAAGATACCCTTCAAAGATTAAAGCCATACAAGACTGGCCTAAACCAAGAAATATTCATGCAACCCGTAAGTTAGTTGTGACTATAAGGGAATTGGGGTCCTTATGTGTATAAGGTCATAATTAATGGTTGTAGGCCTAAACTCATGATGGTGGATTTGTATGGGTCTATCAGTGAGTCATAGGGTGACTGGATGACGTGGCCCAGATAGGCTACAGAGGTGTCCAATGAGGTGTCACAATGCAGTACTAGTGGTGCATGGGCCTTGGAGGGTATAAGTATACCCATTGGGCTCTCACTGGTTGTGGCAATGGTAGCAGTACGCTGTCGGAGTGACATCTCTTCTATTGAGCATTGATTGGTGATCCATAGCTTGGGGGCTAGATCCGTATGATCTAGGTTTGTTTGGGTTGGTTTGTCCACCATCCGTTTCCTTGTTGTTCTATGGATTCAGCATCCTAGTGATGATCCTTGGTGGAGGTCTTTCTACATACAATACAAAGAACTCTCGCCAGTCCTACCTTCACCGGAGCAACCTTCACAACAATCATCAGTAGGTAGATCTGCATTATATCCATCTATAGTGAAAGTTTCGGGCTTGCTGTCAAGAAGTAGAAGGCTTTCCACCTTCTTCGTAAGTCGTTTGTATCACGGGAAGCGGGCTCGAACCTAGGAGCTGCGAAGATGCTTGCAAAACCAAGAGTGTTAACATCTACTTCTTCTTGCAAACAAATAGTATTCCAACCAAAACATCACCAAAATAAACTAACCATTAACTCTATCTCTCTCACTTCTCTCACATTCTTCACACACTCAATCACACACACTTATTCTAACATCCACTCTACTCTCTTTAACCACAACGGCTACAAGCTTAACTAAAAATAGAACTTTCAAAGAGAAAGAACTTATGCTAAAAATGGAGCTAAAATAGCAAGAACATGGAAATGAATGCAACAAGCACAATGTCACACTAAAATTAGCCACACACAAATATTAGCACAAGTGGACCCAAAATGGTAGCACTTAGCTCTCTTGCATTAAGGATATAAATTACATAAAAGGGCTTCTCTTTATAGAAGCTTGTGGAGTTTCCTTTCCACACTTACTTATGGGACAAGGCATTTCAAGTCTCAATATAGGATGCAAGTTCTTGTTTTGGAATCTTGACATTGACTTTTGCATACTTTTTTAAGTCTAAGTTTAAACCTTGAGACTTGCAAAAATTGGTTCCTTGCCCCCTAGTGACTAATGGCACCACAAATTGGACTTATGCACACAGGGTGCCATACTTGGGGCCTAACGCAACTGACGACTCTTCAAGATGGGCTTATACTCACAGGATGCCATGCTTGGGCCAATAATTACGTAAAATCATTATTTTCATAGGCTACTTCCCTGTAAGGTACTTCTTTTCTTAATACTCCTGGGTTCCATTGAAATGCCCCTTAGGCCTTGTATTCCAGCCCCCACACTCTCCCATTGCTAAATGGTTGCCAGTCCAATGGCAATTAGTGGATTTTTTTTTTTAGTACCCACTTGTTGCTCAGCTTCTAGCTCTTCGTTTTACTTGTGGATTTTTTGAATGAGTTTTTTTTTAGCCTTCCATTGCTTGGGCCGTAGGATTGTGTCATCTTTAAGCGGTCTGAAGACATGTGAGCCACAGATGCTGCATGTTGAGACGTTGTCATAGGTTCTCAATAGTAAATTCTTGCCACCATGAACTGGTCTTAGAATTTCAAGTTGAGAAGGGGGTGTTGGGATCAAAATACAAAGGACCCAAGAAACGGTCCCAATGGAACTCAAAATAACTAAGAAAAGAGAGCTCTTTGCAGTGGAGAGCCGCTTGTCGCACCGCTGGATCAACTGAAAGATGGTGCTTTTGGAAGAACTGTTTCAAGGCGTACTGAAATTTTCTTGGTTTGTCTATCCTCAAAACTTAGGAATGATTGCCCAACTGAGAAGCACGTTGGCGTACTTGGCTTGGAACTCTTGGACCGACTCTCTAAAGTCTAGGGCTTCTTAAAAAACAAGTTTGATGCTCTTGCTTGCTTGGCTCTAGTCCACATCCATGCCTGTTGCTTTGTCGTGTGAGAGGGTTTCTTGGGGTGAGCTTGTACTAGATGGTTCACCCTTGAGCACATTTAGTTGGTCAAATGTGAAGGTTGTATCAAGTTGATGCTTGGTGCAAATGGGGCCCCTTGGGATGTTGTCAATGGCCCTAGTTGGCTCACTGCATGTGTTCTAGAATTTGTGATGCCAAATCCTCAGCCAACTAATTGCGTTGATGATTGGATTGATGTAACTTTTCTGCTTGACCTTGAATCCCTGGAACAGCTTCTCCTATGCAGCTTTTGCAAGGATCACTTGCTCCTGGTTTCGACACTAGTTTGTAAGACTTGATTTTGTCTTTGTGGAAGTGGTACCATGGCCTGATAGGATTTGATATTGGCCTGCATGGCATCCAAATCTAACTACATCTCGGCCATCTTGGGCTTCCTGAGAGACTTAGGTGGCCTCTGCGAATACTTTGGAGATGCTTGGGAATGTTGGAAGGTTGCTGGAATTCTCGGTAGCATCTTAGGAAAAGTGCGTTTTGGTGGGATCCCACCTCTTTATATAGACCCCCCCTCCAAATTTGGGGAACCAAGATAGAAAGAAATTCTAAGATCAATGGTGAAAGAGGCGAAGTAGGTCATTCATACGTGTGGGGATCCAAAACAGGGCTAAAAATGGCCAAAAGACTTAGTTCAACTCAAAAAACACTAAATCTCTGTTTTTAGGAGTTTGGTTGGGGATCTTGGTTCGTTTGTTTAACAATAGTTTTAGTATGGAAAGATGTGCAAAATATCAAAGGGGCAAACATGATGTCATTTTCACATTGTGGGGAGCCCGTTTAGTGATTTTCTAAGAATGGATCCCCAACAAATACTGGCTGGGAGTCTTGGTTCTCCTGACTCACTGTTGATACAGCAGAATATGAGGAGTCTACTGTGAAGAGCCGCCAACATCTCAAAAAGGCAAGCCTATAGGTGGCTTTAAGTGATTTTTACTAATTTTGGTCTATAGGGCTGAAATTTAGGGCTCTTGGCTCGCCTGACTCAAATTAGACTTATCAGTTTGTGTTCTAGCCATGATCAAATAGGAGAACCAAGACACTGAAATTTGGGAGAGATATTGAGGTTTTTGTCTCCTATAGTGACTCTTGCTACTGCACTTGGTTGAATAGTGAAGGATTTGGAAGTGTGAAGATCACTGGAAAATGGGATTTCCTTCATTGGCACTAACTTCAAATTCCTCGATCGTTGACTAGCTCCACCAGGCATCCAAAGCGCACAATGATATTTTCATAAATTTCTTGATGAGGATTCACTTCTCTTTGTCCAGCTTTGTTGATTCACTTTGTTCTACAGTACTGTGTTTGGTGGCCTTCAAGTAACTTGTATTAACTCCATGAACAACTTGGACTCTTCTCTCTTTGCCTAAAATCATTCTTCTCGGAAAGAAAGGAATATAACTTGTCACTGTACATTTTACTCTTTGAAACAAAAATAACAAAAATACTAATCATGAAAATAGACACATAAAAAGAGAAAACAATATACAAGTCAAGTGAAAAAGGAGCCAAAGAAAGCAAAACAAAAAAAATCCAAAATAAAGAAAGGTGGAGAAAATTTTACGTAGCAGGTGGGAAGTGGTAGTAACGCCTTAAACGCCTACCATTTACCAATGTCGTTAATGGTGTCCCTTCCAGGGTGGCAAGTTGCACATCGCCATTTTCATAAATCTCTGTTACCTTTTAAGGACCTAAGCCTGAAAATTTCATTTTGTCTTTCATGACCTTGCTCTAACACATTGAAGCTAAGTCACCTTTATGGAAGTCCCTTTGCTTTAGAAAATTGTCATCTAGAGTTAATACTGAGCACCATGGGAGGAGCTCTTCTTCACAAGGTTTTGGGGGTGGTTCCAATGGTAGCTAGGATATAGTGACCATGTTTACCCTGATTTCTATCTCATCATCAAGGGTGACAGGTTTCCGGTTTGGGGGTTTGGCTCATACTCTTGGTTGGACTCACGTAATAGAGAGATAGATCTCTTCATGGAACTCATACAATTGACTGTAGCTAGTGCTTCAATCCAAATGATGATCTCGGTATCAAAATCTTGATGGATCTCTAATGACTTGTATTGCTTTTTCTTTGTATGGACTCTCACAACTCGATCTCGATTTTCCAATGTGATTCGATTTGTACCCCAATCATAGCGTACTTTGGCTAACTTTAGCCAGGGCCTTCCTAACAGAAGTCGATAAGATGAGATTGTTTCCGGAAGATCCAAAACAGTGAAGTTTATGACAAAGCGAAGATCAGTGACCTTTACATGTACATTCTCCACAATTCCCATAGGTTTGACGCAACTATGATCAGCAAGTTTTAACCTGCGGGCTTTAAGACATTCAGTCCCCAATCTCGATATATGTGTGAAGACATGATGTTTACACCTGAACCACCATCAATAATAGCAGCTACTGGAGGGAGGTTCTTGTGCTGAATAGGTAGGGTAACATTACTTTTCTCATGTTCCCAAGTGGCACCAATGGCCATTATGAACTGGTCATCATCACTCTCTTTAGCCATGGAGGGTCCTGTAGGTATATTTCTATCTCCTAACCAGGTGGTTAAGGCTTGGCCTAGGGGTTTGGAATTCTTCAAAACATCACCTAAGGGTAGGGTGACATGACTGGACAATAAAGCAGTTAAGGCTTCGGTCCCACTCCCTTCTGGTTCTAGGGAGGCGAAAGGTTCTTCATCGAACTCAAGTTGGATAAGTCCTTCCTGGTTTATGGGTGAGGTAGGTGCATTCACAGCTTGATTGGAAGGCTCGGTTGGATCCACAGGTTCTATTGGCTAATTGAGATCACCAATATGGGCCTTAGCTTGCTACTCTTGTATCCACTTTTTCACCTTGATGTAACAATCTTTTTCTTTTTGCAGGTTGGGATACTCACCTGGTCCAGTGGATTTAGCATAATGGATTATAGTATGGGGTTGACTATGCCCCTCCTTCAAAATTCTCTCTACCACTGGGGACTCCTTCAAATGTTGGGCATGTGTCTAAATGTAGACAGGGGCGAGTATGGTTTTGTGAGTTTCGCTCTCCTATCATGTACAATGGTTGTGAGATTGACAGGTGCATCAATCTGCGGCTCTACTGGTCAGGATGGGCAATCTTTATAGCAATGGCCATGGCCACCTTCCCTATAAATAGGTGTGTAGGTGACTTTGTATGGGCACTCGGCAATGCGGTGTTTCTCTCCACAATCATAACATTGGATAGGTGCTCTGTTTCCATAGAAACGTTGTTGTGCAATAAATAAGGGGTAAACAGAAGCTTCAATCCCATTTGAGTAAAAATAGGGGAACCCTTGGTCCTCAGACATACACATTCTCAAGTCTGAACTCTTGCTGAGGTTGAGGATCACGACTTGTGGTAGCAAAATTTGATGGAATAATTTGGCGATTCATTTGAGGGCCAAGCTGTCGCACTACTAGGGCTGGTGCTGCATTATTAGGTCCAAGTAGCGCTAAGCATTGTGGGGGTGCTTGTTGGAATGTGGGCCTTTGACAGCTCGTAATTTGGGGACCCTGTTGTTCCATCCTCCACTGGCATTGTCTCTCCATAGACTTCACATGCTTTATCATAAATCTGAAGATAGTGTGTTGGGTCTCGGTAGTACCATCGTATCGTGGCAGATAAAGTCTAGGAGCTCGTCGATTATGGGGAATGGCTCCTGGTAATAGTACAACAAAGGCTAATGGGTTGGGGACCCTTTGGGCTCCTAGTGCCTCATGTGATACTGGATTCTCTTGAGGTTGGTTTGGATGATTGGCAGCCATGTCAAACTGCTCTTGGAGATTCTGGGGTTGGGGATGGCTAGTTGATGGTTCCTGACCTCCAAGTGAACTTTCTTCCTCTCTCAAAATCCTAGATCTAATCTTTTGGCCCGATCTTAGATGCATCCAAACAAAAGATTTTTCTAAGTTTATAGTCTGGGAACGTATCTTGTTTGGGGATGTAACAAGGTTTTTTCAATTTGGGCATCCACAAAAAGTCTACCAAATTTAATATTCACAAAAAGTCTACCAGATTTGAGATTCACAAAAAGTCTACCAGATTTGGGATCACCACCACCCCCACCATTTACTGCCACCTCCACACCCTCACTAACTCTCAACACGAGCTTCCCTTCCACACTTCCACAAAAGCCCTCCCTTGTACAAATCCCCACCCTACTTGACTCCACAGTCAACTTAGCTGATTTCGCATTACAATAACTAACTGCATTACCATCAACCACTGTCACCACTAACCCAATCCCACACTCTCTGCCACATAGTACCTCTCCACCCCTCAATCCACAATCACCTCCACCTGCCTTTCATACACCTCCGTCTAGCCCTGTTCCTGATTTTCTACCATTTAACCCCATGCCGTATCCTAACTACACACGCACCCTCCCTGACATTGGTCCTTGGGAGAAGTTACCCCTTACGGCCCAAAAAACGGTATGGTTGGTGAATGAGCTCCAATACAATCTATTCGGCACCATAGGGGGACATTATACTATGCGGCAATTTGACGATGGTGCTATGGCGGACCTTCAGAAAGAAAAAGCAAGGCTGGAGGAGGAAAACAAACAACAACAGCTGCAGATCCATAACCTCACGAATTACAATCAACGATAGCAGCAGATGCTACTCCATCTCCAGAACCAGCTCCAACTGAAGGTATCCAATATGCAGCAAACCATCGATACTCTCAGAGCCGAGAAGGATGAGGTTGTAGCAGATTCACAAGTAGCACGTTCCGCTATGAAGGAACAGTTGGAAATGGTGGACTTCAACGACTTCGCACCAGCTATTCCTGAGGGAACTACCATTCCAGTGGTGGCCTATCAAACGCTGGTCCAAAAGCTGAAAGCCATGACAGAGCAACACTCAAAATTACAACAATTATACATTTCTTCCGTCGAGGCCCTAAACCAGCCTGGAAGAACGCTTAAAGGCTGCTGCCCAGTTGACACCGTCAGTTCATGCAGAGCACGCCCAATTCCATGATTTGGGCACCACTTTGGTGGAGCAGATGGTGGACATGGAGCAGGATTTCAACAGCCTCCTCCTACCACTCAAGGCTCCGCGTTTCAAGGCCAACCCCTGGGGCAAGGAGCTCAAACACCAACCAATCCATCGGGCTCTGGGAGTACCAGCTCCCAACATTTTCTTTTTCCTTCCACCGCTTCTAACCCCCTCGACACCACTAACCCCACCTTCATTCCATGACAATTTCCTCCTGAGTCACAAAGAATTGCAGAAGCTAACCCCTCGCCTCCTCTATCTCCTGATCCTGATCCACAAACCGAACACGAGATTGCCTTTGAAGCCCCAACCATCCGGCACAGAATCACGCCCATAGAACCAAGCAAGGAGTTGCGCGCCTCTCAGGAGTTTGCAAAGAAGTATCCAACAACGAAAGAGCAAGGTGGCTACATACTGCAAGATTTGGACCAGTGTCAGACACATAAAGTAGCATTCAAACTCCTGGATCCACAACCTCTCTGGCGTCATCAGCTCTTCTTGCAAAGTAAGACCTCAATGGCACGATATCTCGAAGCTCCCTCCTACATGCGCACCAATCCTTATTACTATCCAGTAGCGAGGCGAAAACTGTTTCCTGCCACCCAGGTCAAGAACAAAATCTTTTGGCTTAAGCTCACAGGCGTGGATATCGGCAACTTAGTCAAAGACATGGTCACCAACTGCCGAGTATTCTACCAGAAGCACCATGGCAATCCTGATCGCGATGTCAGATACTTTGCCGATAATTGCAGCCTGGTGGTATTTCTGGCAGAAGTCAAAGGTTTTTGGAATCGAGGGTTACCCCCAATCGCCCTTGACAACAATAAACCCTTGCGGACGCAAGACGACCATATCAACGTTGCAAGGCTCTATTTTTGTGCTGCACTCACTTCCGCCCTGCACGTTGATATGGTGGAGCTATGGACCCATCACTTTCTCCAAGGTATGCTCCATTACTACAAACCCATGCCCTTCCTGAACAAATTACGATGGCAAATGATGGAGGGCATCGACACGACAATCTACCACTCTCGACAGCAACAGTCTCGCCTCCAAGAAGCACAAAAGATCCAGGACGAAAAGGCGTCGATTGTTGTGGGACCACCAATCCAATAAGGAGGGGGATAATGTTAGCAACTGTGCTAACACAGAGAAAATAAAAAAATAATAATAAAACTTCATGGCATGTGTTTTGTAAGACCACGTATGAGTATCTGTCAATAAACTTCAAGCCATGGCATGTGAGTAGAAGCTTAAATAATAATAAAATAGCTTAAACTTAGATTTAGAACTTAGACTTAGGAAACTTAAGATTAGAATATTTTATCTTAAGAAATTTGAAGTTCTAAATCCTAAGTTAGAAGTTCTTGAAAAGCTAGAAACAGATTAGTCCCATAAGTTAGTAGACACTTATGGAAGACCCTCCTTGCCAAAAAAGGAGAGGTATTTGCATTGTAACCAACACTTTTGAGATTAAGCTATCTTGCTCTCTATTTTGGAGAATTATCATTCTATGTCATTTGTGTTCCCTTTGGAAAGGTGCATAGCTTGAGGGAGGTGCTCGGGCCTCCTCTTGCCTCCTTTTCATCGATTTATTGTGGCATGTTCTTTATTGCTTATTTGCTTAATATTAGCTGAAAGATATTTTATTACCCTTTGGGTGTTAAGTAGAATTTAGATTAAATACCTTGCTAGTTGGGTAAGCCTTAGCAAGGGTTTGTATTTTGTCACCTTAGATAGTTTCATTTCTGTTTTGAGCACTAGTTGGGTAAGCCTTAGTGCTTCCGTCATTACTTCTTAGTTTTGCATTTCTGTTTGAACCTTGGTAGAAACTTAAAAAGTGGACGAATCTCTACATCCCTATACTACACCTGTAAGTAGATCTAGCCACCACACACACTAGAAATACTTCCAACATATGAGACAAAGTCAAATTTCAATAATGGCAAACGATCCTTGATGCTTCCTCTTTTATTTGCATCAAAAATCTCATCAAGATGATGTGTAATAAAATTATTGGGACCTAATGAATAACGAAAATAGAATGCGTAGTTCCCACACATGTAAAAAGTACACCTGTAACTCAGTACCAAATATAGATCTCAAATCTTGAATCTCTTAGTATAGACTTGCCCACTCAAAACTAGTTTTCTAGAACCTAATTTGCTAAATTGTTCATCAATTATTCTCTTGTGCTTGGTTCTAACACCATGTTGAAAATACAACAAATTGGACCATAAATGAATATCTAATTGATTCTTAAGGGTGATTGATTGATTGATTAGCCAATTATAGCAAAACTAGCACTCAGAAATTGATCTAGATTGGCAATTTCAATCAAGAGCAATCAAAACAATATCAAAACATGCAAATCCGACTTCACATGTGTGGGGTACGGCCTATAGTACAGCCTGTGAATAGAGAACGATCCTCACTAAGTTTAGATTGCATACACTTCACAAAACCATCACACGAGTAGCATAGAAACTCGAGATTGTCAATGAACTCCAAAATCTTGATCTCTCTCACTTGAAATGGATCAATGATAGTACAAAGAGGATCCTATCCTTGGCTGGCTGAGAGTAGGTCTAGCACGTGTTCAGTGTCAAATCAACATTAGGTTTACCTACTCATGTCAATGACCTAACCATTAGATTTACCAACTTTGGTAGTTAGGTCAAACACCAACGTCCTTGATTTATGAAGTCTGGCCCTTGATTTTAGGAATCATGACCAAATTGACTAACTATTTTCTATGACCGGGACCTAATGTACATAGGCTGATCTACACATGTGGGAACATGCTCTCACATGTGTAATTTACAATGTACACAAAAAACTATATACAAATCAAGCTAGAATTTGTCAGTTATCATGGGAAAGACTAAGTTATGCATCTCTATATAAACAATTGAGTACGAGACTCTATGATTGCATGAAATGGCTTCCAAAAACCTTGGTGACATTCCTAACAATAGAGATGGAATTAAAAGTAGCCTAGTGCTGATTTAGTTATAGAATGATTTTCTATGGGCTCTTGATGCTAAAATTTTGAAAATGAAAATTATAAATTGTTCAACAAAAATGAAATTTTATACAAGCTTTTGTGATGATTAGTGTACATAATAATCAAAATTAGTAGACTAGCAAAAACAAATAAGATAGACTAGTAATAGATTTCTAAAACTATTAAGCTTAAATCAAATGTCAAGTAAGCATAAAGTCTCTATCAGATGACTTGACATCTTGACAGGTTTTTCATGAAGTGCAATTTTCTTTTCATTAATTTGAATTCGCTTATTTGTGGCAAACTATCTAGGTGAGTTTATTGTTGTGCTAGACATTAGAAACATCATGAAAATAAACCTAAGACATGTATCTTCACATTGCAACATGCTAAAAGTTTGCTTCCTTTGCCTGATGATGTGTGAGGATTTGATTCACTTGAAGCTTGATTTGAAGCTCTATCATGGATGGGTCATTATGAAATATTAGTTTTGTAAACAATGGCCTTGTTAGAGAGATTTTTAGGTTGGAAAAGTTAGGCATTAATTGCCTTCGTGCCTCACAACTAGTTCAATACATGCTACTCACTAGTAGCATTGGGTGATGTTGGATCATGAAAAATAGGGAAAAAATTTAATTAATAGAAGAGTCAAACTCATTAGAAAATGGCATGGCTCAATCAACTTCCATTGCTACCTAAGGGCTTGTGGGCTACAGTTGGCATGCCATCAGCTAAAGCTAACTAAAAATGATCAAAGAAGTAAAAGAACATTTGCGTCATGTTGATATTTAACCACACAAGATGCATCAAATGGACAAGCAGATGTAGATGGATGTAATGCAACAAGGTTGATGGACTATGCTAATTATATGAATGTGAATGTGAGCGTCAACGTGAATGTGATGAATGCCAATGTGAATATTATGGATGAAGACACTATCGTAAATTGTCTACGTCGATGAATGAAGCACAACATATTATGCAAGGATGAAGATAGAATTATGATCGGGTTGATTATGAATCTATTTGTCAAATCCTCGAATTTTAGCTTTTTTGGTTCATCATCAAACTGTTCATTTAGTTGTGGCATTCGACCGACCTTGATTGGTTGACTTTTGTTCATGATCCCCTATTACATTGGTGATTGTCTTAGTGGCATAGATGTGATAGGTGAGCTACTAATGGGATAAACTTAGCTTTCTACAACAAATAAAAATGGCTTAGATTTCCAAGGCTTTACTATGATAATGTGAGAGATTGATATAGCATAGGTGACAATCAAGGATGGATTGGGACAATATATCTTTCAAATGAAAAAATGGCACATACATCCATTTACAAATTTCCTTTCAAAATATGGAAATGTAATGCACTTTTAAAAAAATAATTTGTTTTTTCTTCTTTTGCAAATAGAAAATACTCAAAGCCCAAACTAAAGAAAGAAAGAAGAAATCAAAAGATAGCTTAAAACCAAAAGAAAAACTTGAGTGTTCTAGAATTTTTCTATTGCATACATCTATCGATAAAAGTGAATTATTGTGATTTCAAGAGATTATAGTTGATATATTCAATATAATAAGAATTTTTATTTCGTTCAAAATTTCATAACTGCATATTTAGACATAGAGGACATTGACACTTAAAAAAGACAAATTCTAACCAAGATAGGCATATATTCTAGCAAGGCAAGCCTACATTATACCACTATGCTATAGGTCAAAAAGTCAGACCATAACTTTTGTGATGTGCAACATTTGTATAAAATCCAATACCTTGTTTTTGTGATTTTTTGTGGGTACATTTATTAATCTATGTCTGGTTGGGTGATATTCAAGTCATTTAAACCATGGGCTCTCGCACTCAAAAATGATAAAAAAGACCCCCAATAAACCTCACTTTGAGTTTGGACGGTCAAGATATAACCTAAAGTATCCTAACGAAATCAAATACCTCCTCCACAAGGCATGTGTTGGATGGGGTTGCCTAACCTCATCTCTTACGTGAAGGGTGAGGAGAGAAACTATATAAAGTTAGTTTATGTCCACATTCCCACCTCTCCTCCTTCTCTTCTTCCTCTTCTGCATATTCTCTTAGTGCTTCTAAAAGAAGCTTGATCAGTGGCGCCCATCTACGTTCAGGAGGTCACCAAAAGCATACCTTCCGGTAAGTGATCCTTTATTATGCTTTTCATTCACTTTGCTATTTTTATAGTCCACTTGAGTACAACTTGATTGCTAATGGTTTTCTTCACAAATTGTTGAAGAGGTAAAACGCTGGATCGCAGTCCACATATTTGCTTTAAGTGAATTGTTCTTGTTGCTTCTTGTCAAGCAAAGAATGCATACTATTTCCAAATTGTTTATGGCTGGTCAAGCGCGACCTACGACATATAGATGATTGCATGTATGCATGCAATACTTGCATTTGGTTTTTGCACAAAGAAATGCACTTTCATTTCATAAGGAAGTATAGACGCTGGGACAGCGCGCGCTACCAATTGCGCATAAGCACAAAGAAAATGTCTACACATATATGCATGCTTTAATGCTAGCATTTTTCACAAAGTCCTCTTACTGGACAACGATGCACTACCTCTATGATTCTGCATCTGAATGATGCATGATTACACAAATTTATGGCTTGATTCTTGACCTCCATCGTTGGTTGGACAGCAATGGACCTGCGCCTTAGCTAATGTCCATTGCTTTGTTGGCAAAAATGTAGTCCATCGCTGATGGACAACGAATAACACACGATTTTTCTTGTTCACATTCACTCCAACTTCTATGATATGTCATAAGTTGAACGAGGACTTACATAATGAGTGAAATTTACAGCGGTTAATAAGACTCAGAATTGAATCTTCCATTCTATTTGATTCAAAATACATTTTGATCCACCGATCCAGGTATGTATATGGCAAACATGGTTGTGATTAAAAGTAATAGTAGGACACATACAATGCTATGCTATTAAAACTAGCATAAGAAGCAATTTAGAACCAAATCTATGTACTTGCATATGATGCAATTTATGACTCTATCCTAAAACTTTTTGATTTTTTTGGCTCGAATTTGTCAATAAGCATTTTTTTGAAGGAGATGTCTTTTGAAACAACCATGACTTCCTCACAAGATTCTTCCACGACAGCTATTCAGGTTAGTGCTCTAAACGTAATTCGGTTGCTGTATCACAAGCACTAAAAATGGTTGTATCTACAAGAGTGGCCATAGTAAGGTGATGAATAAGATGCTAGTGAGTAAGGCAATGTGCCTACCTTACCTACATTTGTAAATAATAAACAACCAAACTAATCTTCGTTTGGTACTCATACCTCACTGAATAAGACAACACATTTGATCGTTCTTCAGTTACTTCCCATTAAGATTTAATAATAGGTAATAACCATTGAAACAAGTATTGATAAGCTAGGCGCTCTTAGAAACACATGGATTTGTGCAAGTCAACATGACTGAATTTTCCACCTCCGATGCTCCGTATTTAATGTAGTCATCCCTTCCCTTCTTTATACCTTCTTGATTAACACCACGTATCACACATTGGAAATGTTCTTTACCCAGATCCTTCATACAGTAACCTACCATACCATGCCAGGTATGTATACCTTTCTGACGGAGAAATCTACATAATACTAAGTTACCAGGACCAACCTAGATACTACTTGACTAAATGATTTACTTTCAACACACTAATGCAAAGCATTTGCAGATCATCTAAAATGCAAATGCGTTAAGATCCCACTTCGGTCTAAAGAACATACCCCTGCTATGCACTCAACATTAAGAAATTTCTGAATTGCATCTAACAATTTGGGATCAACATCAATTCTTGCTACTCCAATGGTGACACTCAACTCAAGTACCTTTTTTTATTTTTCATACTTTTTCACTAACGTAAATGTTGCATGCTATTTTTTTTTGCTACATGCAGTCAATTCACCTCTTGCATTGGAAGCATTGTCTTGCTAATTGATATGGCATTTCATCACCAAATCAAATCTTTGACCTCTTTTTCCCATTCTAGCAACATGCAGAAATGCTAGGAATAGTAGTGGCACAACTGAACGGATCCTCCACCTGCCAAAGAGCACCTACAAACCAACAACAACACTTAGAAGCACCTGCAGTCAAACATCAACAATGCCAGTTTACAGTATCAGAACATGTCCAGTGATGACCAGCAAACATCTACCAATGATGTCAGAGGAAGACCAGTAGGAAACTTTGTCAAAAGAAGACCAACCATCTCTTTCATTACAGAAATGGCTAGCAAACCAATCATAGTGTGCTGCCTCCACGTTTTTCCAATGATGAGCAACACGAAATAGTGAGTAGTATGCACTTTCAAACCATAGTTGCACCGAAAGGGGATTCTGGGGTTGAGAGTTTCGGAAATCGCGTTTCTGAGAAACGTAATTCTCAGCCCAAAATCGTTCCAGAAACGTTGTTTAAAAAAAATAACAAATAAAAATTTTTGAACACCTCTTCACGGCCAGAATCACGCCAGCCGTGGAGGTGTTAATTTTTTTTGTTTTGAGCTGTAGGCATCAGATCTTGGCGTGTGGATAGTCGACAGGCATCTACTTAGCGATACGCAGATGGTGTGCACAGTGCCAGGGGGATCTGAGCTTTGTGGAGATCAAAACAATCAGTTTTTGATTTTTGGTAAGTGTAGGCTTGTTTTTTTTGCAAGTGTTGACATTGCACTGTAGGCAACCAAATCAAGCGCAGATTGGCTCTAGACCACCTTTCTTCATGCCCACGGTGATTCCTACGGGGTCAGTTTCAACCATTACAACACACCTTGCGAGATTTGAACACCACAATCCAAATGCTTGTTTTTTTTTGCCATTTTCAAAAAATGGCTTCTGGGCAACCGATTCAGGTGGTGTCTGTCCACATGCCCACACAGACTCCTGTGACCTTTGTTCTACCCGTCTACGTTCGTAGCACAAATTTCAATTTTGTTGCTCTAATTCCATGTTTTTTAGGGTTTAGGATTAGAGCATCATGCAAGCATATGCTAGTAGAGTGGTTTAGGCCTGCACTGGACTCATAGACGCCTGCAAGGACTCCCATGCTAGCGTCAGTTGCCCATTTTTTCTCGCACTGGAATTATTCTATCCCTCGTCCCGTCTTGTGTGTTTTTTGGCAGTTGCTATAATCAATGTGACGCATGCTCGGATGTGTTCAACTCTGTTTTAGGTGGTAATGTTTTTGAATGCAGTGTGTCTTCTTCTACTGAACGGTTGTTTGCTTGTCTTTGTTCGCAGGTTTGATCTCATGTGGACATGATGCCGGTGCAGGGCCGAGGCCTTTGGGACGAGGTTGAGCTTACTGAGGGGGATGTGGCTACACACCATGGCTCGGGAGTCCGTAGATGGAGATGCTTGCATTGTGGTGGTCTCTTTACAAGATCACTTACCAGGGTTAGGGCTCACTTACTGAGGGTCAGAGGGCCGATTGGGCGGACATTGGGCATATCTGATTGCCCCAGGATTTCCGATGAGGAGACATAGAGGTTGTCTATTATGTACGGGCACGGTGCTGCATCACAGGTTTCTGGACAGGGACAGGGACAGAGACAAAGACAAGGTGCTGCATCACAGGTTTCTGGACAGGGACAGAGACAGAGACAGGGACAGGGGGCAGGAGCAACTGCAGGTTCACAGGCAGGGGTCACAAGTATGCAGACACGGCCTACTACGGGTGCAGAGCCTAGTACAACACGTTCTTGGCAGGGTTTAGGTGCAGTGAATGGTCCAGGCAGTGCCACTCCAGTTCCACCCGCAGTAGTAGGGCTTACTTCAGAGGGGAGAGCATCACATGAGCGGGTTGGATCAGCAGCAGCGGGTCCTTCTCGTCCCTCCTCTTCTTCGGCGGTAGATGCAGCACATGGTTCGACAGGTCCTCCCAAAGAGAGTGATACACCCACAGATCAGCCATCCGGTTTGCGTGTTAGACCACGAGCGCCATGTGCACATCACAGAGAGGTTAGGCCTAGACAGCAGACCCTTGATCAATGCGGGTGGCAGAGAGAGCAGCATGCCCGGTGCACTCGACTTGTTGGCCAGTTCTTTTACGAGTGCGGCATTTCCTTTGCTATTGCTGACACTTGGGTGTTCAGAGAGTTTTGCGCACAGATGGCAGCCGTGGATGCTACATGGACGCCTTCTAGACGAGAGGCATTGCGAACAGGATGCTTCGTCAGGAGGAGGAGACCATTACGCGGGAGCTGAGTTCCATTCGCTCAGCTTGGCAGATGTAAGTACTTTGTTTTCATAAACCCATTGCATGCGTTTAGGGTTGACTCGTGGCACAATTTTTGCATTCGGCTAATGGGTGTTTTGTAACAGGTATGGATGCACGATATTGAGTGATGGATGGACCGACATTCGTCGACGATCCGTCATCAATGTCTTGGTTTCTTGCTCGCTTGGCACAGTATTCCTACGTGGCATGGATGCCACTCGAGGTGGTGATGCCATCACAGCTGATTTTATATGGGAGGTTATCAGAGATGTTATTGTTGACATTGGAGTAGAGCATGTGGTTCAGGTTGTCACGGACAACGCTTTGAACTGCAAGCAGATGGGAGAGATTATGACGAGGGAGCACCCCAGCATTGTGTGGACACCTTGTGCTGTGCATTGTATAGACTTGCTCATCCATGACCTGTGTGCACTTCCATGGATCAGAGAGGTATTGGTTTCTCCATTTGCTATGCTATCTTGATTGATGCCTGCTCCATGCTGCTAAACACATCTCAACTACTGTCTAAATTTTTCACTGGATGTCTGTGTTGCAGGTCACTTCTACGACCATGCGCCTGGTCACACAGTAATTATGCTCTTAATTAAAGCTTTCACCTGATACCCATATTGCACAAAAAAAAACCAAATTAAAAAAAAAAAAAACGTTTCTGGAAAAAAATTCCATATTTCCGAAACGCGTTTCAGAAACTCAGTGCAACTATGTTTCAAACACACCTTAGCAACAATGTCAACACCTCCGCAGGATTCAGGAATGAAGCACTCCATGATGGCAGGAATGAATCCAGGACAACGATGGCAGGAATCAAGCGCTCCACTCAACAACGTCAGCACCTCAGTAGGATTCAAGAATGAAGTGCTCCATGATGGCAGGGATGAAGTGCTCCACGATGACATGAATGAAGCCAGGACAACAGTGGCACCTCCAGGAGAGCGATGGCAGTGAACGAGGTATTTCAGGTTAACGATGGAGGGAAATGACAGGGAAATGTTGTGATGGAAGAAAATGGCGCTCTCCAAAATTTCTTTCTAGAATGTTTTTTTTTGAAATGACAACAAATGAACATCAAGTGAACATGTGGCCCAATGGAAATGCCAGAATAGTTTTTTTTTCCATAGCTTGAGCTAAAAGACGTACATGGGGGACATACAGATTGTACGCCCCCCTGGCCCCCTCCCCATTCCAACAGCCCAGGCCACCAATGCCCAGGTCCAGTACCTTATTCTCGAAGCACCATGTGGCGCTAGCCCCCTTGTCCCATAAGCATTGGGGGAAATTTGTCGTGGCACCATATATGTGCAAACTTCTCCCTCCCTAGCATGTGTGTGCCTGTATTGTTTGGTTGCTATAATTTTCCAAAGAGTTCAAAGTTTGAAACATGGAAGAATCATTTCATTTACATTCTATTTGATTCTTCATGTTCTAATTATATCTTGATGTGTAAACTTGATGTAAGAAATAGTGAAGCATCCAATTTGGACACTATTCTCTATATCAATTATGAAAGATACTAAATATCAGCAAGAGAATCCTTTATTGTGCCGGGTACGAGGAGACTAGCAATGACCTCAATAATGGAGCAACAGGGAGTAAGCAGCACAACATCACCCTTTCGATCAAGCACCAACGATACAAGGATGAAGCGACAATGGTACATTCTTGGTCTGATTGGTGTTTATATAGATTCAAAATTTGATCTTTATTGATTTCTATTTCTACATAATTTGTCTTATCTACCATTCCTTTGGTTAGGCTTGTTCTGGTTCCACCCAGAACTTGTAGAGAGGTGATTGTAGATGGTCGTCATCTTGAAGGCTTTATTGGGATTGAAGCAGAAATCGCCGAAGCACATGTCCCACCTGGTAGGTTGCCAGAAGCATCTCCACGTTGTAGTAGGCTTCTAGAACGATTGGATCTGGAGATTTAACCACGTCGGTCATGAACTAGTTGAGGGCCTCGGTGAAGTCGATCGATGTTTTCAAACCCCGTTCAGACTTTCTTATTGGCCAATTGTAGGCCCTAACGTTCGGAGACTTCAATGTCGTCCATGATCTTCTGTGGGGCATGGGATCATACGCAAGGTCTGCCCTTAGAGCCACCGGAGCTGTGAGATATTCTTTTATGAGCTCGAGGCTACACAAGAGTACCGCCTTCCTCCATTCTGGTCGAGGATGCAGAAGGGATAGGACATCGGCCATTTTTTTCTTTAGGAGCTCATCGAGCTTGTCTGACAATTTGTAGTTGCCTCTTGTCTTGACATCTGAATACTTTTTGACAAAGAGGGTCAGCTGCTCTGAATTAGGTACTGAAAAGATCTTTTGGTACCAACTATAGCAGGATCATGGTGACTATCGTCAGTGCGAAGAGGAACTGTGGAGGTGAATGGAAGATCAATTTTGGGGGGTGATGAAATGATAGGCACCATGAGGCGACGTGGCGTGAGGTGGTGAAGAGCCGTGAGGAGGAGAGGTGATCTCGAGCTCGAGCATGTTAGGATCGATTTGGAGGGGGAGGTGGTGGTTTTGACTTGTGTGGTGTACTGAAGATCCTGGTCGAAGGTGTGGTCTTCGCCAGTTTGGAGGTCGAAATGAGAAAACATGAATTGGAGTTGTTGGTAGTTGATGGTGGAGGTGGATTCGATGAACGAAAAGTTGAAAATAGAGCAAGAATGGCAGACGAATGGATCTTGGATGATGACATTATAATGTGCAAGGGATGCATTGTAGCAGATAATGAGGGTGGCGGAATGGTATTGGTGGCTGTAATAGAGGGTTCGGAGATCGTCATAGGCGAGGCAGAGGGCTTCAGGAAGGGCGGCATCATTGGTATGGCAATGCTTGATGTGCTCTACCAATACGTCTGACGACTTTTCTGCTCCTGTTGGCTTCTACTCTGGTGCATACCGTACCTGCATGTGTTGTGAAGATGAAGGGATGAACGGGGGTGGAACAAAAAGAGGGGGTTCATGCACGTGATCTAGCTCCAATTGGAAGTTCAAGAAGCTGTGCAAATGGTACTTGTTGTTGAGACGATCTAGGAGCCGCATCTTTTGGAACATGGGTTCCAACTTGACAAAGGATGCCACACGACACTCCGCGAAGTGCACTGATGGACTGGGGCTGGTTTATTGAATTTGGATTCAGACCATTCAAGGAAATTATTGTGGAAAATTGACGATGGCACAAAGGCCGGCAACAAATCAGAACGGAGGACTCCTAAAATCGCAGAATTAGCCAAAATTCTTAACTTGGATAGCGGCCAGTAAGGACAACAAAAACAAATATATTTTTATTTGCCTCTGATGCAATCTGATAAATGCAAATGAGCTCAAAATTAGAGAGGGGGGGAGCCGGGAAAGGCAAAGAAAAATAATAAAAGGCTAATCTAATAAGGTACTAAAAAGTAAAAGACAACTTACCATCTAGAGCGGTGGAGAACTCTAGCATGGCGATGAACTGCTTCATGAGTATCTTCAGCTTGCTGTAGGTATCCTTGAGGGCCTTCTCATCTTATTGGAGTGTGGCACGTAGGGTTGCCAGCTCTGTATCCTTCATTGTGAGCACGGCCTCATGAAATTTCTACTGATCCGTATACAGTTGGAGTGACAAGACTAAAAGATCCTTGTAGTATTCGGCCCTCTTCTTTTGGAGTTTCTGAGCGGCAGATGTTTCTTCTTCTACAATGGCGACCATCTGATCAAGTGCAACTTGAATTGACTACATATGCTGGTTCGCTTGCTAAACTTTGAGCTCTAGAGCCGCCTGTTGGGCTGTGAAGCTTTCTAGGGCTATTTGCACTGTCATCTTTTCCTTGGCGATGTTGCGCTCCAAGTTATAGGTAAAGTCCTTGAGAGATCTCTCGTTTGCCTTGAGAGACTCTCGCTCCAGCTCCAGCTCCCTTGATTTCAGCACAAGGTGTTGACGATCGGATTGGTAGGTATGTCGGGCTATCTTCTCTGCATCAAGCTCGACTTTGAGGTTGAGCACGAGTTGATTATGTTGCCAAGCCACTTGATCTGCTTTATGGAGTTGATCTTGCAATGTTTGGAGATGGGCCTGGCACTCTTCTCTCTCTTTTTATCTCTCATTTTTCAAATATCGACCTGATCAATCAAGGCTTGCAGCGTTTCCCCTGCTACCAGTTGGCCGTGAGATTGCTCAATCGCTCGTTCATTGAGCAGTTGATAAAGTTGTTGTTGGAGGCCCGTTAAGGCAGTTCAACAACCCAACGCCTGAGGATCCTAGCTTGATGAAGGTGGCATGGGTAGGGTGGGGGGTGGAAGCTGTAGAGTTTTTGATTGTTTGGGGGCAGTTCTTCTTGTCTGCTCCTCTATGTGCTGCACATTTGGCTAGCTTGCGGAATTTTGCAGGATCCTAAGCAAACAACTATAGTTCATAGACCTCAAAACATTCAATCATTAAAGATGACATGACGATCAGAGATGGAAGAGCCGAGAGCATTTGTATTAATGTTTTCTTTTCTTCCCAGTGAGTCGATCAATGTCACTCACATTGGCGGCTTGTCGCTCCCTTTACAGAAGATGCTATGTTATGCTCGTTGGCAGACTTTCATGCATAGCTGATCATGCTAACAGTATGCTAACACTGCTCTCTACTTCTTAGCTACTCTATTTTTTTTTTCGCTCTATCCTCTACTTATCCCATTTGGAGAAATTGCAAGATTACTTAGCAGCAATTTACAAGACAGGCTTAATGCTAAGCTACCCTCTGATAACGTTGCCTTTGGCGGTTGAGCATGATAGTACAATACTCCACGCTCGTCGAGCTGCTAACAGCTAGCTGCAAGCTCGACTTTCCCGCCTTTTGGTTTCGGATTGAGGTTCATCTTCAACACTTTGGGGTGTCTTTGACCTTCGAGATCTTTTCATCCTTCAGGGACATTTTCGTCCTTCGAGGTGTGTTGGACCTTCAAGGTGTATTCGAACTCCGGGGTGTCTTCGACCTTCGAGATCTTTTCATCCTTCGGGACATTTTCTTCCTTTGGGATTTTTTTGGAAAAGTTGCAAGAGTTCACCATTTCTGACACTCCCTCTTGAATGTTGCAACCTTTGTGTATGTCCAGTCCTCTTGCCTTTTTTTTTGTTTTGTGAACAGTGGTTTGTCGAGAGCAACTTCGTGAGCAAATTTGCAACCATGTCTTTGGATTTTATATATTGGACATTCAGCCCTCCTTTCGAGATCAAGTCTCGAATGTGATGGTACTTCAAAGGTATTTGTTTGGTCTTCGAATGGAAGACTGGATCCTAGGATAGATATATGGCACTATGAGAATCCATCATCATCATGCACGGTTCTCTTTTTGTATGCCAATCACCTCTAGCATCATCTACAACCATATTACCTCATTCGCCATCTTCGAAGCTACGACATATTCAGCTTCGCATGATTGTTTCTTGCATGTCAGACTGATTGCTGCTCCGCACGCTATCGAACATCCTCCTGTCACAGACTTGTTGTCATTTTTGTAGCTTGCCCAGCTTGCATCACTGTAGTGTTGCAGCTCGAATCCTTTTTTCTCTCTTTTTGCTTTGTAGGTCAATCCCATATTTTGGGTGCCTTTCAAATATTGTAGAATTCTCTTTGCCATTTTCCAATGTGCCATGCTAGGGTTAGAAGAGAACTGGCTCAATGCATAGACATGGAAGGCCAAGTCGGGTCTGGTACAAATTGTAAGGTATATTAGACTATCGATAAAGTTCTGGTATGGTATACCTTCCATCTTCTGTCTCTCCCCATCAGTGTTCAAGCAGTCCTGTTTCATCAATCTGGCTCCAGCTGTCATCGGTGTGGCCTTTTCTTTATAGTCCACATCATTCGATACTGCTTCAACTTAGAAGATTGTCAAGCTTCTTGTACCAAGCTCATGATGCCTGCTTCAGACCATAAATGCATCGATGCAACCGACAGACATACTGTCGACTGTCGAGGTCTTTGAATCCTTCATGCCGCTTCATGAAGATTTCTTTCTCTAGTTCTTTGTGGAAAAAAGTTGTTTTGACATCAATCTGGTGTATTTCTAGATTGTGTTGTGTTGCATATGCAAGGATCAGTTAAATACTTGTCATCTTGACCATTGGTGAGTACGTATCAAAGTAGTCGAGGTTAAAAAACCAATCACATGCATTAGCAATCATGGTCATAGAAAACAGCTGGACCATAGCGTCAAGAGATGCTTCGCCATAAACGTCGCACACATTCTCAAAGATTTGCAAGAATCTTTGAGGGTCTGAACTACCTCAATCTTGGGTAGATCCAATTTTGGGATTTTCTTTTCAATATGAGCTCCGTAAGTAGTAAAAGCTCCATTCAGGTGTGTTCTGGCCTGTGAGGATTCAACACTATGAAAATGGGCTTGAACTGTTGAAGACTCGACTCTATCAGATTCTCGTCTTTCGAATGAATTTGTGGATGGCTCATGGATTTGTGATTGCATTTGGTAGAACCTATGACGTCTAATTTGTTCAGTTGTAGAAAAGGACACACCATGTCAGGTGGATAGTCGTCTGTGACATGGGGATCATAATGGTGTTCCATTAGGTAAGATCATATTTTTTTTTGTGTTTTGTATGTTTTTTGCTATTTTTTGGGTTTTGGGAATTTTTTTTTTTGGCTAGTAGGTAAGTCAAGGGGGAGACTCAATATCAAAAGAGCTTTCTATTGGTATAAGTTTTGTTTTTGGTGTTTTTTTGTTTTTGGGTGTTCATGCCTTTTTTTTTTTTTGGAGCTCTTGGCTCAGATAAGATGGAGGCTTGATCAAAATTTCAAATCGAAGGCTCGGTCAAAAATTTTATGGTCCAGGCATGGGTCTGTGGCTCGGTCAAAATCTGAGTGGTGCCAGGACTCGGTGGAGAGTTGAGTGCTTGGACTCGGTCGAGATCTTAGTGTCTGGACTCGGTCGAGATCTGAGTGCCTGGACTTGGCTCGGTCGAGATCTGAGCGCCTGGACTCGGCTCAGTCGAGATCTCAACGTGGGACTCAGTTCGGTCGAGATCTCAACGTGGGGCTCAGCTCGGTTGAGATCTCAGGGACAGAGACATGACTCGGTTGAGATGGGAGTCCAAAGACTCGGTCGAAACGGGAGTCGGAGGACTCAGTCAAGACGGGAGTCGAAGGACTCGGTTGAGATGGTTCTCTCTCTAGACTCCGTCGAGATGGTTCTCTCTCTAGACTTGGTCAAGATCATTTTCTCTCTAGACTCGGTCGAGATTTTCGAATTGGCAAACCTGGTCGAGATTTGATGGAAAGTGGACTCGGTCCCGATTTGAAGGCAGTGAGCACTCAGCTCGGTCCAGACTGCATGAAGTGGTGACTCGGTCCAGAGCTTGTGCAATAGGACTCAGTGGAGATGGCGTTGGTAAGGCTCAATTGAGAGCGTGAAGGAGATGGTTGCGTGGAGGCTAGAGTCAGGTGTTTGTGGGGATGTCAATGGAGGAGGGCGTGTGGGAGTAGTCGTGTGCATTATAAAGGATTGGAACAACATCTAAACTCATGACCTTCAGCTCCATTAGTATTCTTTTGATCCAAAGAAGTTTATCTTTCTTGTTTAAGGCCCAAATCAGGCAGAGGGAACTGATGATGTTTTAGTATTTTATGTCCTGCCTGTCAGAGTACGACTCAAGAGGGTCTCTCTTTAACCGAAGTCACATGCTTCAAACCAAACATGCAAATCATGCATTCAACCAAGAAATTAGCATGTAGAGTGGTTAAATAGCCATGAAATCCTACTTTAATGTTGCAAAACTACTGAATGAAATCTGAAAACTAATCTAGCACATACATTAACCCACAAAACAAGAACAAGAAACTAATCGAACAGCATGTTGATAGCCCAAGGATCAAGAAACACACATTTCTTGGTTTTTGGACTGCCAAGAACATCAAGAAATGGAATGCAAAGGGATTTGCAACATTTACAATGACGGATTACCACAATGTTGAATCCTAAATTAATCTATGAAAGCAAGAAAACTAGTCCTCCCTAAATCCACAACCACACACAAAGGAGATGGAGGGGCAAGATCATTAATGCATCACTCAAGAAACAAGAATGACTAAGGAGCTCAAGAATGCATCAAAACTCATGGAAGATATTCTCATTTTAGCATGGAGTAGATACATTTACAACAAGCTCCCTTCTACAAAGAGGGAGCCTCTTAAATAAGCAAGAGAGCTCCTTAGGTGGCATCCTAGTGGCATTTCTACATTACACAAATCACAAGTGGAATTATGCTCTCCACTAGAGGTCTCACCATCAAAAGGTGGCTCACTCTACTTTCTTTAAGAGGGGTCTACTTGCATTTATTACATTATGTGAAAATGTGAACTTGAAGTGAAGGTCTACTGGTTCTAAAGTCCTGACTTTAGAAGTTGTGACTTAAAAATAACAAATCAACAAAAACATTGTTGAATAGAACTTGAAAAAGAACTCAAACTTAGTGAGGAAATTTAACATTCAATCACAAAATCATTCATTCAAGAGACTTGCTGAGGGGTCAAGATGGGGACACCCCCTCAAAGGATTTTCTTTCAAATTATTCAAGATCAATTGGCCCAAGGCCAATTACATATACAGTGGTTTTGGGAAGATGGATTCTTAGATCTTTACATCAACCAGAAGTTTACAAGTTCTAGATCTTAAAGAATCTTATACCAAGAAAAGTGGTTTCTAATGACATGCAAAGACTTACTGATCAAGAAATGAGCATGCATAGGCATTTGACATTAGGGGGCATGACATGCATGAATCCAATCTGACATGCAAACTTCGATTCCAACATGCAAAGTCATTAGGCTAGGGATCGTATGACATGCAAGCTTCAAATCATACATGAAAGTTCCCAAATCAGACATGCAAGCTCTCAAATCAGACATGCAAATTCCAATCAGACATGCAACTCCCAGATCAAACATGCATGACCATTAAGCTATGGATGAAAGGGTTCATAGATTCTTGACATGCAACAATCATGAAGTGACATGCATGGTCATTGGGAAATGCATGGTGTGACATGCAAACTTCAAATCTAACATGCAAGCTTTAGATCTGACATGCAAGCTGTAGATCTGACATGCATGGACAATAGGCCACAGATGCACCGCATGCAAGATTTAAATCTGACATGAAAGCTCTAAATCTGACATGCATGGACAATAGACCACAGATACTACGACATGCAAGTTTCAAATCTGACATGCAAGCTCTAGATCTGACATGCATGGACAATAGGCCACAGATGGCATGACATGCAAGCTCTAGATCTGACATGCTTAGACAATAGGCCACTGAGAGCCTGACATGCAAAAGTACTGATCAACCATTCTTACACAATTTCAAGAGCATACCATGGTTTTGAGAGAAGGTGAAAGTGAGAGAGGGAGAGAGAGTGTGTGTGTGTGGGTTTGTGTGTGATGTGAAAGAAAGATAGAAATTCGAGGGTTTGAGCTCCAAAAATCTTGCGATCACAAAATGACATAGTCTCCTTGAGGTGATGCCTCAATCCTCTTCTCCAAAGCACCTGTACACAACCCACAGCAAAATGGCAGAGTTTGGATGCATCATCCTTCAATCCTCTTGGTAGAGGGGCGCATTTCCACTTATATAGAGAGTGGAGAGTCCTTCCAAAGTGAGTGAGGTGTCAAGTTCAAGTGCATGAGGTGTGAGGAAGATTCCAATTGGACTTAGGGTGAAGTGGAGTGCATGGATGAGGTGTATTAGTTAGAGAGGGTGAATGGGTGATGTGTATTAGCTTGGGAGAGTTATTTTGGTGATTTGGCATATGAAGTGAGAGTGTAGGAGGGCGCCCCATTCTAGGTGCCAAATTGCCTAGAATGCATGAGAAAAAGTAGGTGGGAGGTAGGTGGTACAAGGTTCAAACTTGACTTCTAATTACATATAATTTTACATGGTTACAACTTGGAAATATTATCCTATGGAAGATCCAAGTATATGTCCATCTTGTATTTGCATAATATCCATCAATTCCTAGGCACTTATTTTCTAGAGGTTGCCCATCCTCAATCATGGTGGAAAAAGTCACTAGGATGACCTAGGCCTTATCTAGTTCTTTATAGACTCCACTGAGCCTTCATTATAGACTTAGTAATAAGCCTTCTTTATAGACTCTACTGAGCCTTCATTATAAATTTTGTCAAAAGCCTTCTTGTTTATTGTCTTTAAGCTTAGAGAGCTTCTTGTTTCGATTCTTGTTCTTCTGGCACTTTCTCGAGTACCTGCACATACCCTCAAAGAGAGGTCAGTCCTTAAGCCCAAAGGGCTTCTTATTCTTATTCAGATTCTTCAGGTACATTCGTGTGTACCTGCACATCCCTTCAAAGAAAGGTCAGTGTTCATAACACCATAAAACATAGTTCATAGAAAATTCTTAGTTCTACAGGTGTCAATGCATGTTACTCAATTCATTAAAGTTAAGAAGATAATGGAACAATTCTCTATCCGAGGTGGTTTACTATTTCAGAATGGAAAAGTTTGTGTACTAGAGGATGATGAGATAAAGAAGAGGATTCTTTATGAGTGTCATGACGTTCCCTTTGCAGGTCATCCAGGTATACACAAGACTTTGGATTGGTCAGAAGAGAGTTTTATTGGCCAAAACTCAAGCCATTTGTTGAGTCTTATGTGGTAAAGTGTAAACCTTGTCAGTTAGCCAAAGGTGAATGCTTAAAGACTGGAGGGTTGTTACATCCCCTCGATATCCCTCAGAAACGATCGAAAAGTATATCTATGGATTTTGTAGTTAGACTTACAAGGACCCAACGTTAGAATGATTCTATTGGGGTTGTGGTGGACAGGTTAACTAAGGTAGCTACGTTCATACTAGTTAAGTCAACTGCAAAGGCTTCGGATTTAGCCCAGATCTTTGTTGAAAGATTATTCAGGCTTTATGGATTACCAAGTGATATTGTTAGTGATAGAGATCCTAAGTTTACAGGTCACTTTTGGTTAGCTATATTCCATGAGCTAGAAACCTCGCTTAGTTTTAGTTCTTCTTATCATCCTGAGTCAGATGGCCAGACAGAGAGAACTAATCAGACTATGGAGGATATGTTGAGAACATATGTGCCTCATAGACAATCTCTGTGGGAAGATTACGTTCCTTTAATTGAGTTTGCTTACAATAGTAGAAAACATTTTGCTACAGATTATAGTCCGTTGTCAACCTAGATGTACAGTTTTCAATCTAGATCTTCAATAAATGTGGAGCGAAGTTTGTTAAGATCCAGAAAGTTGCAGATTATGAAATGTTGCAAGTGGCCCGTGATTGTATCTGGAGTGCACAGGATAGGGCTAAGCATTATGCTGATCTTAGAGGTCTCCCAAAGATTTTAATGTTGATGACTGGGTATATCTTAGACTACCTAAAGATTCTAAGACTATGCATATGGGAAAGCATTATAAGTTGTCTACCAGATATTGTGGACAGTTTCGAATTATAAAAAAAAATGATTTTTAGCTTACGAACTTCATCTTCAGGACGAGTCTACTGCTCACTTTTTCTAGTGCATATGGTTATTAGTTATGCCTCGTCATTCCGGGCTTGGCCGGTATAGTAATTAATAGTCATATGAGCCCGGACCTATAATTGGACATAGGAGCACTTGCATGGTGTTTGACTGCTATAATGCAAGAATAGGAGGTCAGTTGCTTATTCATGTTGCATGGTGATCATAAGAGAAATATTTTCTCCTCATGGGAGAGAATATATACTATGGAAACTCACCCCCATCTCCCTATTGGAATCTTTGATTCTATGAGCCAGGATCCCCTCCTCTCTTGTACCCCTCCTCTCTTGTATTCATTCACCTTGTCTTGGGGGTGAAGTGGTTAGGGTATTGACTAGCCATTTCCTGTTGGTCAAGTGGTGGTGTTTTGTTACTAAAGCATTAAGTTTGGAATCAAGCAAAAGATTCTGTGTAGAACTAAGTTTGAAGGTCAAGACATTCAAGGATTCAAACTAAAGGGGAGTGTTGGATTGTTCTCCTTCTTACCAATTGACTAATCGATTTTAATCTTCATCCATTGTTTATCCAGTTTTGCAGATTTTTCCGTGTTTTTATACAGTTTGTAGAATTACAAGTGTTTTCACACAGTCTGTAGAAATACACGGAGTTTACAACAGTGTCGTTTTTTTCGCCTGTCAAGAATCCCGTTGAAAAATGCAGTGTCGCCTTTTTCACCTTTTTTGCATGACAGAAATCTCATGTAAAATCACAGTGTCGCATTTTTTGCTTTTTCCAAAGAGCCTCAAATGTTAAGGAAATGACTCTGGCAAAGTGTGGGACAACCCTAAATGAGATTTAAGGGCACCTTCATCTTTTTTGCATTTTTTGCAAAAAAACCCGACACTATCGCTTTTCACGACAGTGTCGTCTTTGGATGTTTTAGTTCATTTCTCCAGAGCTACAGTTTTGGTTCATTTATGCAGACAGAACATTTATGGCCAATTTCACCGCTTATCAGCAATCAATGACAAGGACCGGAGGATGCCAGTAAATCACTAGCCAACTGGCGATCGCAATTGACAACCTAATTTCTTAGTATAAATAGTTGTTCATATTCATACAGTTTCATTATCAAAATGATCAGATTATCAAAATTATCAGAAGAAGTTTTTGAATAGTTAGCTCTCTCTCTCTCTCTCAAGCCTGCGAGCTTGAACACTCCTGAGCATTCTAGCTCACTTCTTAGAGTTGTTTTAGAGATTTCTATTGCGCCACTGCTTATCAGCGTTGCGCTTATTTCAGACTTTCATTTTAGCCGCTCAGAGATAGCATAGAGTACACGGCTTGATCCGCAACTTATTGTACTCATTTACTTCTGTTTTGTTTTGAATCAATACTATCCTTTATTGCGTTCAGCTTCATCTCAGAATGTATGCGTTTTCTGTATTTTTGCGACTAATTAGCGAACAATTCGTGACTCATTATTTGTCTGATAATTTTCGATGCTTAATTGTTTGGATACGTAATCACTGTAGTACTGATGATTTCAAAGTTAGTTACTATAAGTTCAAACGTGATTTCTATCACTATTGTTTTGTTTGAAATTGATAGGCGTAGTCATGCATTGTGAAAGAGGAAGATAGTTTATTCTGCCATGCATGAAAATATTTCTTTCTATACATTCATTTCTTTTCGAGCTAGACCTATCTTCACAACACCACTTTCCGACATGGTATCAGAGCATTATAACATGGTATCACAACGATTTTCACTACTTCTTTATCTGACAACATGATATTAGAGCGAAAGCTCTAATACTTGATATCTTTCACGATATCGAATTGATATCGTACTCTTCAGTTATTTTCAACCTTCTAGTATCAGAGAATTGATTTTCCTATTGTTGGCATTACTACATCTTAGCGTCATCGATACAATCGACAGACTAAGTTCCAGATGGATTCTCAAAGTAAAGCTAGTCCTATTGCAGACAAGCTGAATGGATCCAATTATCATTTGTGTTAATTTAAAATGAAGACCTTGCTAATCGCCAACGAATTATGGGATGTTGTCACAGGTACAAAAGTAAACTTAAAGGCGACGACTCAAAGTGGAAATCGAAGGACGGAAAGCTTTCGTGCTTATTATCCTCAATATATCAGATACACAAATTGGACACATAGTTGAAGCTAAAACATTAAGAGACACTTGGGACATCTTGAATTCACTATATGACATGAGGGACGTAACTACTAGGTTACATCTACGAAGGAAATTCTTCACATTCAAAATGTCTGTTGGTGATTCACTTCAGAGTCACATTAACCAGTTTAAGAATCTCTTGCAATAGATGGCCACTATCGGATCAGTCATAGACGATCAAGACACAATCATGACATTGCTTTCAAGCTTGCCTACTACATATGAGAACTGGGTGATGATCATATCGACACACACAGACTTAACTCGTACTAGAATTATCACTATGTTGCTGCAAGAAGACAATCGAAGAAGTCAAGACATTTCATCTACTTCCTCCTCTCAGGCTCTATATGTCAACAAAGGCTCTAAGCGACAGAAGCATAAAAGCTCCAAGAAGGCTACAACGAATCATAAATAGACTCAAAGTCAAGTACAATCATCAGATCCACAATCGAAGAAGAAGATGTTTTGTAGGTATTGCAAGCGCAATATGAGATCAAGGATTGCCGAATTCTCCAAGTGAAGAACATAGCCAAGCAACCTGATCAACAAGCAAACACAGTTTCATCATCTCCCTAGGTCGAAGTGGACGAAGGCGCATTCATGGTCAAAGATCAAAGCGTATTTTTGGATGATCCATGGTTTCTGGATTGTGGAGCTACACAACATATGACCAATCAACATGAGATCTTCAATTCCTACACGCCTTACAGCACGAAGAAATTTGTTCATCTTGGTGACAACAGTACTCACACTATTGAAGGTGAAGGTACTATAAGATTGCGTTTCCAGCATGATCAATTCAAATTACTATCAAAGGTCTTATATGTTCCTAAACTCTCTACAAATCTGTTATTAGTGGGTAGAATTACATATTTAGGTCATAAGGTAGAATTCGAATCTAATCAATGCAAAATTATTGATAGGAGTAATAAGATCCTTGCACTCGACAAGAGGCAGGGTTACTTATATAGATTGGCACATTGCTATTCTGAGTCTAGTCAAGCCTTGAAAACCTCTGTTCAAGTCAATAAAGCATTACTATGGCATCATCGCTTAGGACACTTGAATTATGCGTCTGTTTTGAACATGTCTAGACAATCCATGGTTCTTGATCTCGACTATCCTTCTGGTAAGGTCGATCTCCCTTTCTATCATAGTTGTATCTTTGGAAAGCAGACTAGGATTCCTTTTAGATCAAACCATAGGCATGCAGCAAAAGATCTGTTAGATGTTGTTCATACAGATATATGTGGACCTATGCAAACTCCTTTATTGCTAGATGCAAAGTACTTCATTACCTTTATTGACGAATTCTCTAGAAGAACAGCTGTTTATTTCATTAAACAGAAGTCAGAGGCTTTCATCAAATTCAGATAATTCAAAGAGCGTGCTAAGAATCAAACTGGAAAACAAATCAAAGCACTAAGGTCAGATATCGGGGGAGATTACATCTCCAATGAATTCAAGGATTATTGTCTTAACAACGACATTCAGCAACAATACATTACTTCCTATTCGCCTCAGTCAAATGATCTTGCTGAGAGAAAGAACAGAATCTTAGTTGAATCGGCAAAGTGCATGTTATCACATTCAACACTTCCGAAGTGCTTATGGGCTGAAGCTGTTTCAACAGCAGCCTATATTCAGAACAAATGTCCTACTAAAGGCCTCTCAAACAAAACATCATTTGAAGTTTGGACAGGTACCAAACCTTCTTTATCAAACTTACGAGTTTTTGGATGTACTTTTGGATTTACTCCTCCTACTCTCCTAAATCCCATTTTTAATCTGCCTCCATTCTTGCTGCATATTTACTAACGTTGTCACGCAGCCTGCATATTTACATGCAAATTCGCACAGACAAATAAAAGGTGAAAGAATCGTGAACACTGTGTTTTTACATAGGTTTTGGTGACATACGAAAAGGGGACACTATCCTACAGAATGCCAAAGGTGCCCTAAAAGCTAAGGCACCCGTAAATCTTATCCTAAGGCCATTCGTAAGAGTGACCCACTTTTCGCATCATCACCAACGTTCACTTCAGCACTAGCTGACGTCGCACCCTTTTTACGCTCACCCCATGCAGTTGTGCTAACAGATTGGACAATGATTGCAGCCACCCACGATCTCCTACAGACAACACATCCACTCTGTACTTTCACATCTACACACCTGTAATATTATGTATATATATTGGATACCATTCGTGTATTCAATATAGAGAGAGTTAGATGATAAGGAGATAAGAAGAGACTAAGTGAAGAGGTTTCATTCCTCATTATAGACAAAATAAGCTTCGTAGGGCACGCGATTTCTTCTGCTATTGTATTGTCCTCTGTCGCATTGTTAACTTGATATACCTAATCTGATACAGCTCTTTGTTCTGCATTCAGATCTGTGTTAATATTGTTATGCTTGTTCTTCATTTTGTCTGATCTTTCTAGTTGCTCTTTCTAGTAATAGACGATCAGCTTTTAGTCTTGTCTTTCGTGAATAATTCACGACTAATTATTAGTCGAGCACAGTCTAGCTCTTCGCAAATCATTTGCGACAGATATTTGTCTTGCAATTCGCGACAAATTATTCATCTAGCGCTTTATCCATTAAATGTTTGGCTACGTAATCTAGAATTACTGTGATTTCTATTACTAAAGTTCTCTTCATTCTAATAGGCGTAGTCATGCTTATGGAGAGAGTCGTTTAACTCATTCCGCTGCACACGAATATTTTATGTTCGAGTTCTTCTCGTTCGCTTCTTGTTCAAGTTCGTTTCTCGTTCGTGTTTGTCATTTATTTTCTCTCTCTCTCTCTCTCTCTCTCTCTCTCTCTCCAACACTTTTGCGCAGATTCCTCATGATCTCAGAAAGAAGCTCAACTTTCAGAGTATCAAATGTGCTTTCATCAACTACACTAATTCAGATCAAGCCTACAAGTTGTTCGATCACATTGAGTCAAAGATATTCACTAGCCGGGATGTCATCTCCATCGAAGGTCAGTTTCAAGACTCCTGATGCTTTGAACTTTCTAGTTTATCAGTCGACTATTCCTATTGAAGGTCCAAGTTTCTCTACTTTTGATGAGCAACAAATCAACGACAGATCATAAGATGATGATGTTGTAGATCAGCAACTATAGTATGATGAAAATGATCAACTTCCTGTATTACCCAGAAGATCTTAAAGGACTAGCAGACCAGCTAACCAGTATATCGACGAGTCTGCAGCCTATCTTGTTCAAGAACCGACATCTGTCCAAGAGGCACTCAGTCAACCTGATTCAGATCTCTGGAAAGAAGCTATGGATAAAGAGTATTCATCTCTTATCAAGAACCAGACGTGGACAATTGTCGAATTACCTATAAGCAGAAACGTAGTTGATTGTAAATGGATTTTCAAAGTCAAGTACAACGTAGATGGAAGCATCAACAGGAGAAAGGCACGACTTGTAGCCAGAGGTTTTTGTCAAGTATACAACATCGATTACACTGAGACCTTTAGTCCAGTAGTCAAGCATTCTTCTATTCAACTTTTGCTATTATTTGCCACTGTAGCAGATTTGGAAATACATCAAATGGATGTACATACAACATATCTCAATGGAGTTATCAAAGAAGACATTTACATGGTGCAACCTGAAGGTTATATTATCGAGGGTAAACACAATCATGTGTGTAAACTCCATATGGCACTATGTGGCTTGAAGCAATCTGCTCGAGCATGGTTTCAAAGATTCAATACTTTCCTTATTGATCATGGCTACACCTAGATCTTCATATTCAAATGTTTAGTTCAAAGCAGTGCAGCAATCTTTTATCATTATCGCTTTGTACGTGGATGATGATACATTGCTTTTCAACAACAATAGCAATCTGATAAAAGAAGCCAAGACAATGCTATCTTCCGAATTTGACATGACCGATGTGGGCGAAGCTCATTTCTGCCTTGGTATACAAATCCACGGAGACAGAAAACATAAGTTGGTCTACATTACACAACAGAGGTACATCTACAACATGTTAGTCAGATATAATCTGATGAATTGCAAGTTAGCTCTCTCACCAATGGAACCAGGACTCAAATTGTCAAAGGACCAGTGTCCCCAAAAAATTCATGAGAAGCAGTAGATGCGTGAGTATCCTTATCATTCTATTATAGGATCTCTTATGTATGCCATGATCTGTACCAGGCTAGACATAGCTTTCGCAATCAGCTCTCTCAGTCAGTATATGACTAACCCTGGTACAACACATTGGAAGGCTCTAATCAGAGTCATGAGATATCTTCGAGCTACTGTGGACTTTTGCATTTGTTATGGAACAGTCGGCAACGACAAGCTCAATTTACTCAGTGGTTATACAAATGCAAGTTGGGCAAGAGATGTAGACACTTGTAAATCTACTTCCAGATTTACATTCTTCCTCAACAATGGTCCAGTTTTCTGGAACAGTCGCAAGCAATCTTCAATAGCTCTATCTTCCACTAAATCAGAGTATATCGCAGCCTCTCAAGCTACAAAGGAAGCAATTTGGTTGAGGAATTTACTCTTAGATATTGGTCTGAATCAATATGCTCTGACGACATTATTTTGCGATAATCAAAGTGCCATTGCTTTAAGCACATTGAAATGAAGTATCATTTCGTCAGAAGCAAAGTTCTCAACAAAGAGGTTAGATCACAGTACTGTAGAACGCAAGATATGACAGCAGATGTTTTACTAAAGCATTAAGTTTGGAATCACACAAAAGAATCTGTGTAGAACTAAGTTTGAAGGTCAAGGCATTCAAGGATTCAGATTAAGGGGGAGTGTTGGATTATTCTCCTTCTTACCAATCGACTAATCGGTTTTAATCTTCATCCATTGTTTATCCAGTTTTGTGGATTTTTTCATGTTTTTATACAGTCTGCAGAATTACAGGTGTTTTTACACAATCTGCAGAAATACATGGAGTTTACAACAATGTCATATTTTTTGCCTGTCAGGAATCTCGTTGAAAAATGCAGTGTCACCTTTTTCGCATTTTTTGCCTGACAAAAATCTCGTGTAAAATCACAGTGTCGCAATTTTTGCTTTTTCCAAAGAGCCTCAAATGTTAAGAAAATGACTCTGGCAAAGTGTGGGGCAACCCTAAATGAGATTTAAGGGCACCTTCATCTTTTTCGCCTTTTTCGCAAAAAACCCGACATTGTCGCTTTTTCGCGATAGTGTTGCCTGTGGCTGTTTTAGTTCATATCTGCAGAGCTACAGTTTTGGTTCATTTATGCAGACAAAATGTTTACAGCCAATTTCATCGCTTATCAGCAATCAATGACAAGGACTGGATGGATGCCAGGGGATCACCAGCCAACTAGCGATCGCAATTGATGACCTAATTTCTTAGTATAAATAGTTGTTCATATTCATACAGTTTCATTATCAAAATGATCAGATTATCAAAATTATCAGAAGAAGTTTTTGAATAGTTAGTTCTCTCTCTCTCTCTCTCTCTCTCTCTCTCTCTCTCTCTCTCTCTCTCTCTCTCTCTCTCTCTCTCTCTCTCTCTCTCTCTCTCTCTCTCTCTCTCTCTCTCTCTCTCTCTCTCTCTCTCTCTCTCTCAAGTCTGCGAGCTTGAACACTCCTGAGCATTCTAGCTCGCAACTTAGAGTTGTTTTAGAGATTGCTATTGCGCCACTGCTTATCAGCATTGCGCTTATTTCAGACTTTCATTTTAGCCGCTCAGATATAGCATAGAGTACGCGGCTTGATCTACGACTTATTGTACTCATTTACTTCTATTTTGTTTTGAATCAATACTATCATTTATTGCGTTCAGCTTCGTCTCAGAATGTATGCGTTTTTTGTATTTCTTCGCGAATAATTCGCGACTAATTATTTGTCTGATAATTTTGGATGCTTAATTGTTTGGCTACGTAATCACTCTAGTACTGATGATTTCAAAGTTAGTTACTATAAGTTCAAACGTGATTTCCATCACTATTGTTTTGTTTGAAATTGATAGGCATAGTCATGCATTGTGAAAGAGGAAGATAGTTTATTTCGCCATGCACGAAAAGATTTCTTTCTAGACATTCGTTTCTTTTCGAGCTAGACCTATCTTCACAACACCACTTTCCAACATCTAGTACTCCAGTTGTGAACCAGTTGTGCGACTCTCAACCAAGGTCTTCCAAGTAGGACTCGACGATAGGCAAAAGGAGACTCTGAAATTTCCATGACCATGAAGGTGATCACAAATTTCACTCCCACTATCTTTACTATTATATCCTCAACTACACCATTTGGTCGTACGGAGGATTGATCAACTAGCTTGATAGCAAACTTCGTCGGTTTAAGCCCTTGTAGACCCCATTTCTAATACAAAGTAGTGGATATCAGATTCACATTAGATCCTCCATCAATATTTTGCCAATATAACGAGGTTGGAACGATGGTATATGTGAAAGAATTCAGATCAATGATGATCCAAATCCATAAACTGATCTTGGGTTAGAAAGAGAACAAATCAACAATCTTGCCAATGTAGAAAAATCAGCATCTACTTTATGAATGAGATGCAAACTCTAATAGAACTTGATCAAACATGAACCAAATCATAAAGTACTGTTCTATTCGTACAAAACTAGCAAGCTACTGTATTTCACACGTGTGGATCCAGAAATAACAAATATAGATCATTCTACACATAGAATTGCAAGCAATCACAAGTATAGTGCACCAATGGATAGTAGAACCCAAGAGAACCATGTATAAGCATGAAATGAGATAGAGAAGAGAGAAGATATGTCTCTCCATGAGTTACATCCTTTTATAACAGGTCCAACCCCTATTTGACCACTTGGCTTTCCCTCCAAAATGTAAATCCTACTATTTCTGGGTCTAGATTCAATGTACCCAACATTTAAATTTGAATCTACTCAAACTCGACTTCTAACTTTTCCACACTTTCAAAAAAACAAAATTTAGACTAATGAACTTTGAAAAGTCAAATTCTAAGTCTAACATAAAGTTGGCCTCAATTTGCCAAATATAGAAATGTAGCAAATATGACTAAACTAGTTGAATCTTTCACAGTATATGATGGGATTCATAGGAAATATGCACCCGACATTCGGCCTAATCCGCTTGCAATCCATCATGCGAAGATCGTTGTGGTCCCGATAAGTCTGTGTGGTTGCTCAAACCCATCGTGAGATCTGAGCCGAAGATCCATAGTTTCCTAAAACTAATCCACAAAATCCACACTCAAGCAAAATAGGTGCTAGAAAATCCCTCTAGAGTGATCATTAGGATCCATTACGTAGATTTTCCTTCCATTGTTCACCTCCCTTGAAAAGATTAACCTCAAGAAGGAGAAGATCTAGAGCCAAAGATACCTAGATAAGCCAATAAGCCAAGATTCAAGAAGAGGATCAAAACAAACCAAAAATCCCAAAAGAGAAATAAACGAGAAAGAATCTCACACCCACATCTAAGCCATTCCACCTTTAGATCCAATACCAAGATTGGCACCCTTGGTAGGCTTAGATTGCATCTTTAGCTTGTGGTTTACCCCTCTCCCCATTGGATCAAAGCCTGTACTATGTCAATACTCACCCAGTTAAAGATCCAAGCCCCATCGTTGCCCTCTTGATTGCACCGATTAGGGAGGCACAAAAAGGGTGCAACATATTATCCCTAGATTATAAACTAGTAGCAAGGCAAACAATACTACTCAAAATCTAGGATTGAAGCTTGGAAAGAACAAATCTAAAACTCACTCTTGATTAGGATTTGATACCATGAAAATAACCTGCAGGAAAATGAATCCCAATCAATGCTAAAAGTGATGGACTATGGATGCTCAAGTATGATACGTCATTGGATGTGTAGATGATGTTCTTCATCTGGTACATCAGTTATTGTATGGTGACCTAGGGACAAGTCAAGCCTACTGGGAGGTAGGTGTCATAGAGTATACCTGACAATGGTACATGTCATGAGGGTAGGGAGTGCATCACGGGGTGGTGTGGATCTAGTATGACTATGGTTGTGAGCCAACATGGATGGAGATGGTTACTCAGGGAATGACAACTGATACTTTGGTGAGTACTCAGGTGAGCTGCATGGTCATATGCACAGGTAGTGATCGCCAGTTTGGCCTCACATGTTGTTGTTTTAATCCATCATTCTTTGATAAATAGGATGTAGTTTATTGGTTAGATCCAGTTGGAGTCTAGTTGCACCCCACAAGTGGATGAATTCTTGGGGAGATATCAGTGGGTAAGGGATTGATGGTGATCAAAGGGTACATGGTATAGTTTTTTCATGGACTAGGGATCGTGGGTGAATTGATCATCACAATAGTGGATCTTATGTTCATTTGCTTTGATGTGGATGACATGATGAATGTGATGGTGAAAGCCTATGTACTGGTCAAATCAGAGTTGGCAACATCAAGCATGGGAAAGTTGAATTTGCATGGGATGTAGAATGGAAAACCATCATCAACATCTCAAAGAGATGGGTGAGCTATCTAGGTTTACCCTATGGTGAAGTTTGTGCACATTCATTCATTGAATCCTTGGTAGACCCTGTTAAAATTACACAAGCTAATTTGTGTCTGATACTTTGTGTGTCAAACTTGGTGGTTTGTTGGTGTGCTTGAGTGCGAGTCAAGCATAGAGTGGCAGGAATATGCATAAAATCTTTTGGATACTCAGACATTAATACAAATTATTATTTTTCACTCTTATCAACATTTGAACTTAAGGGAGAGAGTTAGAAATTAGTTTGGATCTTATTTATATTTTATAAGCTTCAAATGTGATATTGTATTTATTGTACAATTAAGTTAGATTTATAGTTCATCTAGTTTACTATGTTGTTTGGTAGTGATCGGGACGTGACCTGCCATGGACATATCAGTCGGGCAGTTGTCCCATAACTGGCTACTTGGATTAGCCGGGTAGCCAAACCTGCCATGGACATATTAGTCGGGCACTTGTCCCGTAATTGGCTACTTGGATTAGCCGGGTAGCCACGATGATAGGGAAGTAGCCTGTATAGTACATTTTTGGTTTCATTACGCTATACTTGAGGCATGTCTCGAGTTTGTCAATACATGTGGCCATATTGGGCCTAACTGTAGTTTGGCAGGTGGTAGACCAACTTTAGGACACCTGTTAGAGACATGCACTTTGTGTGTTCCTCCTCTATGTATAGTTTTCTTTGTAATACAATTGAACTTTTGTTGTGCCATCTTTGAAATCTTGATTGTGATTGTGTCATTACATAAAAAGTTAACCAAAAGCGATGCAAGATTGCACTCCAGTGTATTAGGATGAATGTTGCAAATGATTTGCTCAAGGAAGTAGGAGCATGTACCTCGGCCCAAGAGGCTTGGGAGGCTCTTCAAAAGATCTATGATTCCAAGAAGACCTCAAGATTGCTTTCCCTCAAGAATCAAGTTCTTCAATGCTTTCAAGAGAAGAATGAGAGTGGACATCAATTTGTTTTGAGAGTGAAAGATGTAGAGCTTGTCTAGATTGTTGATCCTATCAAGGAGAGTGAGCTTGTGCAAGTAGTTCTGAATGGATTAAGACTGATTTTGCTAACCCTGTCCAAAGCTATGCCATAATGGAAAAATTGCCTACACTTGAAGATGTTCAAAGTGTGTTGATGGCCGAGGAGAGTAGGAAGGCTCACATCAAAGCAAGCCATCAACAATGGTGATGACAAAGCCTTATTTCTCAAGAGCAAAGGCAAAGCAAAGAGCAAGGGAGGAGCTTTCAAAAGGAGAAAGTAAAGGATGGAGATCATCAAGGGTCTACATCATCATTCAAGCCAACTCAAGCCTAAGAAGGACAAGTCCAAGGTAAAATACTACTATTGTAGAAAAATGGGGCACTATGCCTCAGAATGCTTCAAGAGGAAGCAAGCACAAAGCCAAGCCAACATTGGACAAAAGGAGGAAGAGAGTTCTCATGATGATTCATTCATGCTATAAACTTTTTCATCATCAAGTATCAAAGGCGAAGATCCTTGGTAGATTAATAGTGGGGCTGCCTCCCACATGTCGAGTAAAAAGAGAGTATCTTTCTCAACTCACACCTTATGTAGGACCTATAAAGTCCATTTATACAAAAAATGATCATGAATGTAAGACTGAAGGTGTGGGATCTATTCCCTTATTTTTAGGATCTTCCAAGAAGAATAAGATAGATGGTGTTCTCTTCATTCCTAGCATCACTATGAATTTGCTTAGTGTTGGCCAACTTTAGATCATGGTTTCATTGTGGAATTCTCTACTAATGTATGCAACATCAAGAAGAATGGGAAGATCATAGCAAGAACAAGGTTTGGGAGATTGTTTAAGCTTGATGCTTTTGTTAATCTTAACCAATTTGTGATGGTAGCCAAGGAGGACAAAATGACCACATTTGATTTGTGGGACAAGAGGCTTGGTCACATCAACACCAAGTCTATGGAAGTCATGTGCAACGAGGAGCTTGCCTTCCAAGGTCTTTGGCAAAAAAAGAGAAGGTTTGTGAAGCATGTGCTTTGGTTAAAGCACATAGGTTGCCTTTCTCTAACTCTATCACTAAGACTACTCACCCTCTTAAGTTGATCATGAATCTTGGCTAGCATGTTGAGGTGGCTTCAAAAACATAATAAAATTTCAAATTCCTTTGAAATTAGGGTGCAATCATGCCAAGCTCTGTATTTGTTCTGCATTCAACTAATATGTATCTCACAACATTGGTACCCAAGCATGGAAATAGATCACAAGAAACTACAAGATCGAAACCCATAATCTTCGATTCAAATGACAAATTTTTATTAATACAAAACCTCTTATACATGCTGTTCTTGTCAGGTTTTTGCTTAAAAGATTATTGAATGGTATCTTAAACTATCAAGTCCACTATGATTTTGTTTTTCACTACATCTTGTACTTTACGTCGTTGCGCTCCATTGCTTGCTCCATTGCTTGATGCACAAATGCCACTATTTGTTACAATCATTGTTGTGTGAAATAAAACTCTATGACACATCCCTAGTATCTTGGCATATAAAAACTACCTAGGTTCGATGGATGTGATGATATGAACGCCACCACAAAATTTATGTTTCTATGAGAGATTAAGATCCAAAATAATTTTTTTTCAAAAATACTCAAAAAAATGCTAAAAAATTACAAGAAAAATAAGGTAAATTAAAAAAAACCTATAACATCTAAAAATGGAAATTTGTACTTTTTATTTGTGGAATTGGCCCTTTTTTTTTTTTTTTTTGTATTTAGACCTTTTTTGGGGGGTTTTTTTTGGGCCATTTTTGCAAATGAAAAAACTAGTTCCTTGGTATGAAACGGTTCCATACCATGCCCCCCCCCCATGAACAAGTTCAGTGGGAACATTTATTAGATGAACATATGTGATCTGCCACTTAAATCCATATGAAGGTCAATAAATGCTTTAGCCACAACTTGTATGAATCCTCTGAGTTCATAAAAATCTTCATTGATATGAATGAATGCATTTTTTAATTTGGTTTCATGTGCAAGACATATATAATGGTTGCCTACCATCGTTTTTCACTCAAAGCCCCTATGCTACTAGGTTTCACCACTTGTGGACCCAAGACGATTGCTTATATCAATGTCGAGCCTTCACAATGTCGAATCCAAAACATATTCCTCGGTGGCCACGAAGAGGGTGGAAGCATGGACTCACCCTCATCCCCCATCTATGTGGCATGATTAGAAAGCGATGCATGAGCATATCTCCACTTTCATAGTATTTTATACACCATTGGGTGTAGCACTATCATAAAGTATCACAATCATATCTTCACTTTGATGGTTTTTTATACACACCATTGGATGAGGGTGCAGCGGCATGGCATCCAACGGTGTAGCATGATGAGAAAGTGGTAAGATGATATCTCCAATTTGATATACCATGGGATGAGGGCCTGCACCCTCAGGATCCATGGTGACGAATAGGCTGTGATCGATCCAACATGGGAAATGCATGGAGCCATTTTGCAAAAGATGAAGAAGAAATGATATACTAGTTTGAGGCTTTAGCAAAGAACTCGAGCTGTTTGTTTGTAAAAACAGAGGCTATTTGGATGCTACGGCAGATTTATCATGAGGTTGAAAAGGCAAATATTTGTGTAACTAAAAATAGTTCCCTTGTTGAGGGTACAGAGTCAATCCCATGTAGAGGAACCAATACTAAAGCCAATGCAACACTCCTACAGACAATGGAGATCTACGACTTCAGAGTCAATCCATTCCCACAAGATGAAACTTTGCTGTTTTGCCTTGATAGCAGGAAAAACTGCAATGGATTACACCCATTTGAACAATGATCGTGTTCTGTCATGTGAGAAAACATTTTATGGAGGCGGCTCCGTATATGTACTCAAAGATATGGCATCCAATTAGCAAAAGCTAAGATGATACAGAAGCAAGCTGCTGCTCAAAGGCAGAGGATTGAAAGGTTGGATAGCCATGGATGCAATCGGACCAGGGACTTTGAGCAGGAGGGGGAATATACCGCAATGCCATCCATACTGCACTGTTACACTTAAATCCTGAACCAAATGCTATTTGCCACACTCGGTCTCCTTTCTGCACTCTCCCCTTGGCCTCTGTGTAGGCTAGCTCATACCAAAGAGTGCTGCTAGACGTATTGCCAAATCTATGGAGAGTCATTCGTGCAGGTTCCATGTGCCAGGAAGTCAGATTCAGATTCTTTTCCATGGCATCAAGCACTGCTCGTCCCCCAGCATGAATGCAAAAGTGCTCCACTGCCTGTTTGAAGTCTGGAATGTACGGCTTTAATTTCATCTTTAATAGCTTTCTGGCAACAAGAGTTGCAAAGAACAGGATCTGTTCGGAGAGGGGGAGAATGATAGGTCCTAAGGTGGTTATGTTGGTTTTCAGAGCATCACCTGCCATCGCCATGAGATCCTTGGAAAGTGCTACCCCAATGTTGTGGTCGTCATCCTCTTCCTGATAAACACATTGGTAGCTTTTGTCTTCCGCACCCTTATGAGTCCTAACGGTATGCACCAGATTATACTTCGCTCTGCTTTTTTCTGAGTGCTTGTTTGACAAGAGAATAGCAGCACCACCCATTCGAAAAATGCAGTTCGAAACAAGCATCGATTTGCTGTTTCCAAAATACCAATTCAAGGTGATATTTTCCATGCTGACCACGAGAGCGTAGGAGTTCCTGTGCACCCGAAGAAGATCCTTGGCAAGGTCTATTGCAATCACTCCTGCACTGCATCCCATTCCTCCTAAGTTATAAGTTAAAATATTCCCTCTCATTTCGTAGTGGTTGACGATCATAGCAGAAAGTGATGGTGTGGGAACGAAGAGGCTACAATTCACGATGAGGATACCTATTTCCTTTGCTCGTAGACCTGTCTTCGCAAAAAGCTCGTCTAACGCTCCAAACATTACCATCTCTGCCTCCTGCCGGGCTTGGTCCATGGATGGATTCGGTTTATCACTGAAAACCACGGGAGGAAGATATGTCTCTTGGCCCAAGCCCGATCGCTCTGCAATTTTTCGTTGGAAATCCAGGCTACTGTCAGTAAAAACTCCGGTACGTTTTGAACAATCGAGGAAAACCTCCGTGGGGCACTTTCTTTCATCGCCTGGTTTATAGCAAGCGAAATCAATCAGATAAACAGGACGAGGCCTAGACATAAAGTAGAGAGTCGCACAGCAGACTAGTGCACCAGAACAAAACAGCATGTTCACAAGGTTGTATTGAAGACTCTTCCAACAACTTCCAATGTCCTTCTGCCCCAGCCTTCCGATCTCAATAAAAGTAACGAGACAAAAAGGAACTATTAACAGGTACATTACATGAATGATCAGATAATGGTATCCTAATTTTACATATTTCAGCTTTACGGATTGAAGCAAATCGGGAAGCTTTCTTCCCAACTGAATCACCACTTCAGAGCCTGATGGCAGTCTGCCAAGGCCTTTCGGATCCATCCTATGCCCGTCTTCCGTATCCGGGTTTTTCCTTAGATCCCTCATTCGAAAGGCAATGAGGCCTGCAGCGTGTGACAATGGTCCCCAAAAGCTCCAAAGAATAAACAAATAAGCGAATGGCCCAGTTGTTTACAAAATGTTATGAAAAACATGCAGCTATTTATCCGATTTCATCGTCTGCTGCAATAGGGAAGAAACCTCTCGAGTGTTTTGGTTAAACACCAAATTTGCTTAGGACATTTACAATCATTTGAATTGTGTCTGTGTCGATCAACAACAAAACACCAATGGAATGGGTACAGAAAGTCCATTGAGTTGTTGGCCCTTCGTCATCATCATAAACTCTTCCAGCTGGTTGTGAAGAGAAATATGATAAGAAAAAACGATCGCACTCATGTACCATTAGACATCTTCTCACCTGGAAAAGTTAAAATAACCAGGTATTGTGCATCCAAAGCAAAAGTAACACGCCTTCTCATCGGTAGCCAGCCAGCATCACTCACATGCAGCAACGCCAACAACTAGATAAAAAATTGGATTGCCAACTTACTATTACCAGTCATAGGCTAAAATCCTCATCTCAAATCAACACACACGTTGAAGGATCTGATACTGTTTCTCAAGGCTCAATCTACCTCTATCTCCTCAATTAGAATGCGTTTACATCGTCGGGTTACTATATAAATTTTACGACCAGCAGCGCTTCTTTCAATGAAATCTCACCAAAAACGCAGCAGCCGATCATGAATGAAGGTAGGTGGGTAAAGCGGACTTTTCAAGTTGCAGCAATGAATGATGCAGTAAAAAGATGAATTCTGGAAGATGGAAGATCGAACATCGAAGGAAAGGAAGTTAGAGAAGGGAAGAAAGCAGGTGAGCTAGTCCAGATATTTCTCGTACGACAACCCAATCTGGCCTACTCACCATTAAAGCCAAGCCAACCTGAAGAAGAGAGGCAAGCAACAAATTTGAGAGAGAGAGAGAGAGAGAGAGAGAGAGCGATCTGCAGTCAACTGTAGAGAAGTTCGGTAGAAATACAAAATGGATCACGATCAAAGGTGTGTGTGTGTGAGTGTGAGTGAGCGTGGGTGTGTGTGTGTGTGTGTGTGTGTGTGTGTGTTTTTAGTGGCACTACCGCAATTTCAATGGACTCCAAGTCATGACTGATTGATGATCCGCCTGCCCATAAACCAAGCCTCAAGGCATGCAGCCAAGTACCATTCCCGTGCACCTTTGCAAATTGCAACCCATGTCAAAGTCTATTACCTTGCTTGTTTCCCTATTGTCAATCACTTGATCACCTTATACCCAATGTAACTAAGGGTGTAGGCAAAGTCCCATCCACATCTCATTGTGGATCAATGTGTACCCAATTATGACTAAGGGTGCATGTAGGTCTCGCCGACATCACTAATTGTGAATCATACCCATCTATGAACAAGGGTGCGTAGGCAAGCATCCAGCTAGCTATGAAGAAACCTCATGAAGATGAAAAAATCATGATGGCATTTATCATGTGTGCATTGGATGAGGGTGAGCCCTATTGCAACCTCAATCGCGGTTAGGTATGAGTTGATCCACTTATTGCTTAGACCTCTATTTTCCACTAACATTAATTGAGGCCCATGTTTCAATGGGGAAACCAAAACATGGTAAGCTAGATGATTGACTCAAAGCATTGATTCTAATTAGCTTGAGTGGTATGTTTCTTAATGTTAAGCCTTAACTTGTATTTCAAGGGCCTGCTGACAGTGATATTGCATTGCAACACAAACCAATATACATCCCCAAAAGAAATAGAATTCAACATTCATTTCCATCAGATAGAAACATGCACATTAGTCATTAACATTCTTGGCATTATAATTATAATAATAATAATATCCCTGCTTTTATTAAAAATGATGGGAAAACCCATGATCAAGAAGATTAAAGTATTTAAAATAGTACCGTAGAACCGCAAAAATGAATTAGGCTACCCAATAGCTATGTAAAAATTTAAAATAGTGAGCTAATTACTCAAGACCAACTGCCTGATGTAAATCACTAACTAAAATAGATCCAATAATAGGTAATGCAGGAAGCTTTGAAGTAGCCGCTCCTGCAAACGGAGCCCGCCGAAGAATTGAAATCGCCTGTGAATGTTGTAATGCAATAGAAATACACTGACGGTAGAAAGAAACAATGACGGGTGGTAAGGTAATGCTTTGTCCTTGGCGTTTCACCATAAGCTCCGCACATAAAGATAAAAAATCATTAAGTTCTTGTGCAGACAACCATATGTTTCCAAGGCAAAGGGGATGAAATCTTCACCGGGTGCACGATCATTATGATCTCGTTCCTTTTCTAGAGCTGCGTGAGATGCAGCGGCCCCTTGTGTGGTGGAAAAACGACGAAGGAGGTCCTGACGAGAGGGATCAACAATGACAACATCTCCTAGAGTACAAATTCCATCACGCGAGAGAACAAGGTCAACTCGTCGTCGAGAAAATTGCGAAGAAGGCCCTGGTAAAATGTGTGTCTGTTCTCGAACAACATGAAAACCACTATCATAAGTAATAGCAGCAAGGGCATCACGAATGGAATCATGTGAAATAATACGTTCTCCACCTGAGGGGCACCGCATAAGATGAGAACCTAGGGAATCCAACACATGCCCACGTGAACACTTAGAGAGACCAATTAACATTGGATGTGGAAGTCCCAATCTGGTTCGAAGAGCAGTTATAAACAAAACATTGTTGGGTCATTAGAGTGGAAGAACTAGACGTGCAACCAACCAAGCCCCTGCACCTGGACCAACACGAGAAAGAAGACGAGCTCGAATTGCATCAAAAGGTGAATCATTGATAAGTTGACCGAAGGAATAAGTGTGAAGATGCTCAAAATAGTCGTCTGAAAAACCAAATGAGTTAAAATATACATGATTGGTATATTTTCCTATGTCTAATCCACTTTTTGCAAGCATGCCATATTCAAGTACAAAATAAGACACACAATAGGTTTGGAGCTTGGGACACATTTATGGCTATTGTAGGGCACATAAACAGTCCATAGTAGATCATAGAGATATGAGTATAAAAAATGCCCTTAGATTTTTCAGCCTATGTAGCTTAAAAAGCAGAGCAATTGCGGGCATAATTAGGCTTTAAGTGACATGGAGAGGACAAGAGATGAGAATTTTGGATAATAAGTGGCCAGAGACAAACAAGGGTACCAATGATCTCCACGTCTTCCTTTTGTGAGGTCAAAGAGAAAGTTAATATAGTTAGATGTCCCATGCTTCCAAATACTCTAAAGTAGATTTCTCGTTTAGTCTCTTTTTGGAAGTTATGGGATACCTTTTGGTCAATTGTGGGCCAAAGTCTAAGATAACTTTCTTTCTTGGTAAATGTCTATGCTGTCAGATTTAAAGCTTAATTTTACTACGACGGTAGAAATCCGTTAGTACAATGCTTTTATAGACAATGTACACACGTCTATGTGATGAGTCTAGTATAGTCATGCATGTGCCATGTACTGGCACAAGTACTAGGACCTGGTCCTTTCAGCTACAGCCTTGCCATGCAAGACTATCCTAAGAAACTAATGTTGTGTATAGTAGTTATTGTAGATAGAGAAAATAAACCTCCGATTGCCTTGTGAATGCTATGTGGTTTATCTTATCAACTCTATGTAAGATCTTGTGCTTGATAGATTATGTGATTTGTAAGCTAACTGATTGATTCTATCAATGGCATCAAAGCCCTTGTCAAGTGCAAGTTGTTAGGCTGAATTTTGAAAAAATCAGAGAGCCGAGAAGGTTGTAAGGAAGCTATCGAAGCAACATCAAGGAGAAAGCTTGTAACACTGTGAAGTCCCTTTGAATATGTAGAGGAGCTAGATTAGTTAGAATTTAAAAAAAAGGCCTTGGAAATCTACTAGATAGTTCTTGTTTCAATCTTATTGGTTGTGTTGTAATATTTGTACGTGAAAGACTATGACTATGTAGGTTGTGGTTGGCCGTAAGTGACTCTAGTATTCTAACAATTTTCATATCATATAAGGTGAGTTGAAATATAAAGGGCTTGCTCACGTATAACAAGGGCATAAGTTTTTTTTGGAGACTAAGGCTATAACAAGTGAGAAAGTGTGGCCCACAAATTTTTTCCTTGAGTTGTAAGAAGAGGTCTTGGTTGCCATCCTTTATGCATGACAAAGGCCTTTTAAGTGGTTGACCTTCACGCCTAGTTCAACCACCATTCAATTACGGCTTGTCCTTATGACCTTGCCATAACTTTGTGGTTGTTTGTATTGGGGGAAAAGGCCACTAAAATTCAATACAAAAAGACTCATTATTTAATGTCACTAATACAAGATTCTCTTTAGTGATGCATTTGCTGAGTAGGCCATGCTTTTGTTCCTGTCGTCGTAAGATATGTTGGAGAGGCACTAGGCTTTGTCTTCGCTCATTGGCCGGTTCGCGACTTGTCGACCTTCTGATATTGGCGTTCTCGATAAATTTGAATTATGGCTGTTATTTGTCGACGCTCCTTAATGTAGTTTGTCGGCTTGATTCCTTCATTTGATATCCATTAGGCTCTTTTAGCATCTGGAATCCGTTAGAAAAATCTTCACCACATGCCCCCACTGCAAATTTGGTGACAATCCCTTGGCACCTGTGTATGCCTTTGGCGTTGGCATGCGTGGCGATGTGAGACCATTGCGAAAGAGGGAAAAAAAAGAAGTATAGACAAGAGGGGGAAAGATGGGACAAAAAGGTAGGAAAAAATTTGTGGTGACAAAATTGAGGTCGAGAGGGGGGAAAACAAAGAAAGCATATGTACAATTAAATAAAGGAAAAATAAGAAATAAAATGAAACTAACGGTGAAAAACAAGAAAAATAAAAGTGAGTCCCTTGATGCTTTTTTTGGACTTCTTGTGTTTCTTCTTCTTCATTTTTTTTTTAATTTTTAAGAAAAGGATACTAGGTGGTGAGACATACTTCATGGAACCTTTTCTAATTGTTGGCCCTTCGTATCTTCGACATCGCGGTTCTTTCGGTGGGTTTCTGCAACTACGTGGACGAAACGAGACCACAACGTGGACGGTATAAAGGAATCTGATCTGCGATGGCCGGTGTTTTGAAGGCTTTATTCGGGCCGAAACATTACTCGCCGAAGCACATGTTCCACCGAGTATCCACTTTTGTAGTTGTCAACAGGGTCTCCACATTATAATAGGCTTCCAGGATGATAGGATTTGGAGAATTAGCCGCGTCAGTCATGAATCAGTTGAGGGCCCTTTGAAAATCGACCATTGTGCTCCAACCTTTTTCAGACTTTATTACTAGCCAGTTATAGTCCCCGACACTTGGAGTTTTCAGTGCTGACCAAGATCTTCTTCTGAGCATTGGATGGTATACTAGATCTGCCCTTAAAGCTGCAGGAGTTGTGAGATATTCCGTGATCAGCTCTGGGCTATGCAAAAGTACCGCCTTCCTCCACTCTGGTTGGGGATGCAAAAGTGATAGGATATCAGCCGGTTTCTTCTTTAGGAGCTCCTCGAGCTTTCTAGGTGGTTGGTAGCCGCCTCTTATGCATTGTAAGCCCAGTTTTTGTGGAACTTGAGTACCATTATTCGTGGTCAAGCAGTATTAATTGGTTTCCGGTGGGAATTTTTCCGAAGCTGATATTGACGGAACGAAGGGAGTGGTACAGTTCTCAGGCATATACCTGGTTTAGGAATCGAATTCCTTGGTACGATGCTATTTAAACCAATTAATTCTGGAGTATTGGTACTCCCAGTAAATAAAATTAAATTGTGTTTTTTCTCCTTTTCAGTCGCTAGAACACCGATCCATGGTTATTGTGGGTTTTGATGATTTTTCTATCATTAAAATTGAACAAACCAAAGCTTTTGAAATGCTTGTTAGTTAATTAATGGTGGAAAATTCAGAGTATTTGGAGGTAATTCTTTATTCAACAATATAATTTGGAGTGAATACAGTGTAGAAAATACCTGAATCCAAATCTTATTTCCCATTAATTACAGATAAATTTAACGAAGTATTCCCTAAGCCAATAAGTGAAAAGGGAGATAGAACAGTCCAATTTTATTGGAAAAATTGTTAATAGGAACTGATCAAAAGTAAAACTGATTTCATTTCTAGTTAAGATCCTGTGGTGGTTTGTATATTGATATTTCTACCCAAATATAGGATAGAGATGAAACTGTTTCAAACTTTTTTCCTACAGTAATTCATTTTTTTTTCACATTTACTAATGTCATTACGTCTTCTTGATACTTTAGCTGAAAGATTTTCAGAGAACTGAAAATTCTAAGGAGGGAAGAAATGTGGACATCAGGGGTAGTAAGTGTAATCAGGAAATGTATTTCACAATTAGGATTTTCGCAATCCCGGTAAATAATTGCTTAATACCGGATATTAATTTCCTGGGTAGAATTCATTTAGTTGAATTCATAGTTTATATCTTTGTAACCATTGAGTTATCCACAGTTTTGGATGTCAATTGTGATGTTAGAAATAGAATCTGATATGTGGATTACATTGGATCTGTTAGTTGATAGAAGCTTGTCCCTAGAGTTAATACTCTTGGATCCAAAGGGATTTGAAGCTTATCATTAACCTGTAAGGACCAGAATGTAGTATTGAAACCATGTTAATTCTTCTGTCTAAATCACAGAATCAGGTGTGGATTTGTGATATCCATCTGATGGGGCATGCCAGTCATCCAAATAAAATGGATTCTCCAGTATTTGGGAACAAGAGATAATATCCTATAATGATTATAGGACAGCTTGAAGATCAGTGGATCTCTAGAATATTAGATAAGGCGGTTAAGGATTTTCTGGAAGGAAAAGCTGATGGTATGGGACATCAATAATTTTGAAAAGAGAATTCTAGGACTGTAAACATCTGATGATCAATGGTTGTTTAGTACCTAGTCGCGATATGGGAAAAAAGTAAACCATTCGATCAAATGTGGGGTATTTTGGAAAATTTTGAGGTTTAATCTAGATCCCAATGTGGTATCTCATTATTTACAAAATCAGAGGCCCTCAAATCTATTTCTCTCTTTCTTAATTAATCCTTTACTTCTTAGTAATTTCTCGAATATAGACATCAGACTGATTTATATGATTCTTTTCAGCATGAAATTATTCTTCTGAAAGACAGTTATGTCATATAAATTACTACTTGTGTGAAAAGACGTGGAATTCAGATAAATTCTATGGTTTAAGTGGTTTAACTTATTAAACCTAGAATATCTCTTTTTGCATGAATGGATTTCGATGGAAGGGTAGTTTCCGTCACTCGGGTTGAAAATATTTGAAGGGAAAGTCTTGTGTGTTATAGAGTGAATCCTTTAGTGGAATACACTTATTACTGACTTTTCTTGGATTTGAGTATTTTTCATATATCACCTTTCCAGTTTACTTTTATTGAAATGCCAATATACTATACTATGAACGTGAAGTAGGTCTAAAAAGCAAAGGTCTAATACTGCCAATAATTAGGAGGGGTGAAGTGGTGGGATTCCTGGTTACTAGAGTTATTTGGTGCACTTAACCTAGTCGGTGAACATGAACATATGATCAAATATTGTTTTGACAGATACTTGCAGAGTTAACAAATCTTTGTAGGGAAGATTTATGGATTAACTTATAAATGGTTTGGATAAAGATCTAAATGTGGTGTCATACTAGTATAATTAAGATCTGCACCTAGACATTTGAGATTTTTTAATCATTGGCAATTAACTTGAGTAGTTGATTACTCCAGGATGAAGTTAATTGCATGAAGAGGTGTGATCTATTTATAGTTGACCTGCATGGGATTGCATGGTTACATGCACAGGACTCTACTCTCTATATAATGAGGTGGGGATTCTCCTGTTGACATATTGAGTGAAGGTTACCAGTTTCTCTCTTCTTCTCTTGCTTCACGGTCAACCTCAAGCTGCTAATTTTCCACCTGCAACACAACTTTCAAGCAGATGACAAAGATGGCTTCTATTTTCAATGTCCAAGATTCAAATGGGAACGTGCAATTAAGTCAAAGATTTGAGGCCAAAAGAAAGCAGTTGCTCCTCAGCGACATATTCAATTGAATGCAAGGTTTTTTTATAACCTTTCCTCACAACAAGAAAGAAAGGCAATTTTTTAATAAGTTGTTGGTTTTACGCAAGCGATAAAATATCTACGCTTTTCCAACTACAAAGTCTTCAAAAGTCACCAATAAAGTCCTCTTCAATAAATCTCCTCATCCAATACGGCAGAGGGATCTGCAGCTGTTTGAAATGGGGGCAATGTTGGCAAATTGCTTGAGGCCAATATTAACAATAAGTTGCGAGGGTCCTGGCATCCTGCATCCGTAAGACCATGGCCCAATGAGCACTTGTAAATTATCTATTTTGGAATAAACTAGACTTTGGGTCATGTGATTAAAAGAATATTAAAAGGCCAAAGTGGAAGTTAAACTTAGTAAGTTCCTTAGTTTTTGTAGTTAGGTGGGGTGTGCTTCTTTGTACACCGTAGATTAGTTTGTGTTTCTTGTGAAGGGTGTGGATTTCCATCCCACCTCCTTGCAAGTAGCCAATAGAAAGCAAGGAACAAGGGCCACCCCAAAGATAAAAAGGCACCTATTGTACACCATTTAAATCAATACTATTTTGAATAGAGTAAACTCTACTCAACTTTGGTGCCTCTCCTCTCTCGTGGCTCCTCCCTTCCTCTCCATCTCTCTTCCCCTCTCTACTTCTTGGTTTTTGATTTCTCTCTCCCTCCTCTTCTTGGAAGATCCAAGCTCTCTCTCTCTCTCTCTCTCTCTCTCTCTCTCTCTCTCTCTCTCTCTCTCTCTCTCTCTCTCTCTCTCTCTCTCTCTCTCTCTCTCTCTCTCTCTCTCTCTCTCTCTCTCTCTCTCTCCATCGGTGGTTAATGTAGGTGGTTGATTTAGCATAGATATGGATGATATTTTGATGTTTCAAGGTAGGTTAGAAGTTAGGATCTACTTCTTTGTGTGGAAATGTGAATATTGTAGATAAGCGTTAATCTTTACGTTTTGTCTTCTTGCCTCTCTTAGCATTTCTTTGTTGTAAACAGCTCATGAGTTCTTGATTTATTGCATGTTGTGGATTCTTGTTTGGTTGGTTTTCTGCTGGTTTCTTGTAGGAATGATTTTGTTGGTTTCTTGATTGGTTTATGGATTGAGAATCTTTATTGCAAGCTTAAGGTTTGAGCTCGATGGGAAGGGTGAAGGCGGAAGAGAACTACAGTACAACATGAGGAGATGAGTAGCTGAGTGGAGAAGAAATGATTTTGTCCTGCAAAAGGTCTGCAAATAGGAGCTTTCATTATATGCGAGACGGAGGCTTTTGAAAGGGAGGCGGTGGTGGTGTGGCAGTGTTTGATGTGCTCTACGAGGGCATCAGATGGCTTCTTTGCTCCAGTGGCTGATGCATGTGATCTAGTTCTAACTAGAAGCGTTGATCGTGTGAAAACTTGACGATGGTGCAAAGGGGCCTACAACAAAGTGGCGCAGAGGACTCCCAAAAACATCACAAAAAAAGCCGAAGTCCTTAACCTGGACAAAGCCAATGAGGACGACAAAAACAAATGTATTTTTGTTTGCCTCCGATGCAATCTGATAGATATGAATGAGATCGGAATAAGAGACGGGCCAGGAATGGCATAGAAAAATAAAAAAAAGCTAATCTAATAAGATAATGAAAAATAAAAGGTAAATTGTCATCTAGAGTAGTGGAAAACTCTAGAACGACGGTGAACTGTCTCCTCAAGGTTCTCAGCTGACCTTCAGTAACCTTGAGTGCTTGCTCGTCTCTTTAAGAGCTTGGCACATAGAGTTGTCAGCTCCGTGTCTTTTGTGGTGAGCACAGCATCGTGAAGTTTGCGCTGGTCCTAACAGATTTGTAGCGCCCGGACAGATTGATCTTTGTAGTACTCTACCCGCTTCTTGTGGAGTTTTTGGGCGGCCGATGTCTCTTCTTCTGTTGTGGCTACCATCTAGTCTAGTGCAGCTTGGATGGCCTTCACTTGCTAATCTGCTTGCTGGACTTTGAGCTCCAAGGCCATCTGTTGGGTTGCAAAGTTGGCTTGGGCTCTATGCATCTCCATCTTCTCTTTTGAAACGTTGCGCTCGAGGGTGCAGATGTATTCCTTGAGCAGTCCCTCGTTGACCCTGAGAGATTCACGCTCCTTCTCCAATGCCGTCGTTTTTAGCACTAAGTTCTAATAGTTAGATTGGTACGTTTGTCGCACGGTCTTTTCTTGGACTAGCTCGATCTGAAGTTTGGACACGAGGTGTAGGTGTTGCTGAGCTACAATTTTTGCCTTTTTCAATCGATCATTCAATTGCTATAGACCTGTGCCTGACTCTCTGTCCTCTCTTTTTCTTGCTCTCTTTTCAGCTGCGTGATCTGATCAGAAAAAGCATGCAATGTTTGTCCTGCCACCAATTGGCTGCGAGACTGCTCAGTAGCTCATGCATCGAGCATCTGGTGGAGTTGTTGCTGGAGGCCCGTTAAGGCCGTCCAACATTCCAGTGACTGAGCATCCCAACTGGCCGAAAGTGGCAAAGTTACAATGGGAGGTAGAAGTGGGGTTGTAATGGAGATGGTGGTGATAGGTGGAATAGTGGTGGTGGAGACGGTGGGGGTAATAGGGTGACGATGGGAGTGGTTAGAGCTACGATGGGAGTGGTTAGAGCTACGATGGGAGTGGTTAGAGGTGCGATGGTAGAAATGACTGTGGGGCAAATGGGAGAAGAGGTTAATGGAACAATGACAATGAGGAGGGATGAGGTGGTGATTGCAAGAGTAGCGATGGGAGAAACAATGGAAGAAACAATGGAAGCAACAATGGAAGTTATGACAATGGATGACATGGCGGAAGAGACGGCTGGATGGATGGGGCTATGGATAGGGGACATGATTTGAAGTAAGGGAGAGGAATGGACTTGGTTGGTGTGCGTTGGGCTAGTGTGCGTGGGGGTAAAGGAGGGTAAGGGCGTTTTGACTCCTAGGCTTTCTAGCTGAGTGTGGGTAATGACAACGATTAGACCACCGAAGGTGATCCGCAAGGGCCTGCCAACAATTGTGCGAGTGCGCAATCTCTTGCTCTGTGAGTAGTGGAAGGATTGTGTGTTGCGAAGGTGCACGAGCGACACGAGCAGTAGTGGTTTGACGGGCAGATTGGAGAGATGTCTCTCCCTCCTCTCGACTAGAGGATGTGGATGAGGTCGAGGAAAAAGATGAGGTGGATCTGATCTACTGGGACGCGGATGGTGAGGTGGAGGTCCTCCGTGAGGACGTAGCAGGGCTGGAGGAATGGCTTGGGCTAGAAGGTGTGGCGGTACGTTGGGTGATGTGGGCTTTTTGGGTTGGGGGAGTAGTAGCGCCCGAAAGACGACGGCTTGGTGCCATGGATATACTCAAATACTGATATGGATGGTCTGAGGACGAGTTAAACTGGTGATGGTGAGTAATAGGGGTGGCGATTAATAGACAGGTCGCGAGTTATAATTGTTGGCAAGTAATAATGGCTGATGAATAATAAACAGCTGACGAGTAATAATGACTGGCGAGTAATAACAGTTGACGAATAATAGTAGCTGGCAAGTAATAACAGTCGAGGAGTAATAGTGGCTGGCGAGTAATATTCGAGTAATAAGATGAATTGCATATAACTCACCCATATATATGGAGGGATTATAACTCGCCTACTGTTTTTTTTTAAAATCAGTCTAATCTATGTCAAATCATCAATGTTTACACTATGCACAGTCCGTTTTCCGATGAGCTACCAGATTTACGAGATTTTCTAATCAGAACCTCCCGTTGTTTACTAAAAGTGGTAGTTTTGTCAAAAAAATGAGCCTAACTTGCGTTTCGACTAGAATCTTTTTGGACAAATTTGACCTTGCATTCATTTGCAACAAGGGATAGGGACTGCCAAAAATAATAGTAATGCTCTTTAGAGACCACTCAGGGCGTTTCCAGGGCATTTTTACAAAGAAAAAGGAAATAAGACAAGTTAGGTCGGGATTTTCTACATGGATTTTTTACAAGGGCAAGGGCAGTTTGTACAAGGCGGGATTTTCTAAATACAGGGTTTCGTCGACACCTTATCCTATCTACCTAATTAATTTCCTACTTATTTTTTATTTGAGGCTAAACTATACTAAGGGGCATCATTCTAGTCTAATTGGGTCGATAAGCCTATCTTTCTAAGGTTTCTAACTTGAACTACCTAGTCTAGGCCAACTTGATCTAACCCTACCTGGTCTAGTCTATCTTACTGGCTAGCCTACCTATCTTTCTAATCTGGCTAACTATTTAACTAGATAATCTCAAGACATGGTCAATTGCTACCCTAATCTAAGGATCACAATTTGGTACCCTACAATTTGACTGTACTTGACAAAAAGGGCAGTTTGCTTGCGGAATGGATAGTGTAGGACAAAAACTGGCCTTTCTGATTGTTATAGAATTCGCGGACAGGCTGAGAAATCGTGGAGAGGCAGATAAATCTAACTGTAATACTCGCGAATTCTGAACAAGTATTCTGAATGTGAGAAGAGTGATTTTTTTAAACTTTCTGAAAAAAATTGACGATTCAGAATTCGCGGATAGTACAGGGAAATTGTGCTTTGTGAGCGCGAATTCTTAGGCTTGATGGCAAATTATAATAGAGAGGTTTGACTGGCAGATAGGGAATATAGAGAAAGATGTGATGTTCTGTCAGTAAACGGGTAAAATCTGTGAGATAGAATTCACGGAACTGTTAAAGGACTGATCTTAATGAGATCTAGCCTCAGTGAAGTCGGGGAATTCTAAGACAAAGATTTTGATGAGAGATAAGGAATTTTGACAGTATAACAGGCTGTTTTCTCAAACTCTGACTGTGGTCAGAATTCGTGGAGGTGAAAAAATGAAGGATCAGGGTCTGTTAGGGCTGCAGACAGACAAGCGAATTCTGATATACCTGTTTGGTTGTGGAAAAGGTCACTTGGGTCACTTCTTTTGAAGAAAATGCCCAAGTTGACTCTTTTGTTGCTTCCCCCCGGTTTGAGAAGTTGCTTCGCAGCTCGTGTAGGATCTGGAGAGACGACGCGTGCTGTTTGTTGGTAGATAGAGATAAGCACACAAGCAAACATACAACACGGAAGCAAGAAATAAAAGAAAAAAAAGAGAAGAAGCTAGGTAGAAAAAATACTTAAAAAGCGGCAACGGCACCAATGTTGGCAGTATTTCTAGTGAGTGCGGTGGCTAGATCTACTTACGGGTGTAGTATAGGAATGTAGAGATTCATCCACTTTTTAAGTTTCTACAAAAGCTTCAACAGAAATATGGAGGAATGAGAGCACTAAGGCTTACCCAACTAGTGCCCGAAACGGAAATAAACTAATTGGTAACAATAATGAAAATCCTTGCTAAGGCTTACCCAACTAGCAAGGTGACTAGACTAATCCTAGATTAACACCCGAAGGGTAATAAAATGAGTTTGCGGCTAATACTAAACAAATAAGCAATAATGAACATGCCACAATAAAACCGATGAAAGGAGGCAAGAGGAGGCCCGAGCACCTTCCCTCAAGCTATGCACCTTTCCAAGGGAAACACAAATGAAATAGAATGATAATTCTCCAAAATAGAGAGCAAGATAGCTTAATCTCAAAAGTGTTATTTAAAATGCAAATACCTCTCCTTTTATGGCAAGGAGGGTCTTCCATAAGTGTCTACTAAGTTATGGGACTAATCTGTTTCTAGCCTTTCTAGAACTTCTAATTTAGGATTTAGAACTTCAATTTTCTTAACTTAGGACAACTTAAGATAAAATATTTCTAATCTTAAGTTTCCTAAGTCTAAGTTCTAAATCTAAGTTTAAGCTATTTTATTATTATTTAAGCTTCTACTCATGGACTTACAAAACACATGCCATGGCTTGAAGTTTATTGACAGATACTCATACGTGGTCTTACAAAACACATGCCACGGAGTTTTATTATTTTTTTATTTTCTCTGTGTTACCACAGTTGCTAACATCAGCTGGATGTAATGCGGATTAGACCTATAGGGCCTACTAACTGTGGGTTTTGCACCATCTACCAATGGAATGGTATGGACCACAACATCTGGCGATATGCCCTTCAACTCATCGTAATTCCAAGCAAGACGATTGCGGTATTTGCTAAGAAGTACCTTGAGATCGTAGAGTTTCTCTCCTTCTACATCTTCTCCTACTTATACCATACAATTTTTCTCTCCCTTCTCAACTAGATCTATCTCTTTCATGCCACCTGGACCTTCGTAAACATTGGCTCCTTGGGAGGTTTTTTATATGGGTTCTCTCTTAGCTCTGGGCATGACCACTACCACTTCATCCATCTCGTAATCCTTGAAGTATTGTGGCACGTCATGCGGAAGCTTTGGTTCTTCTAAAACGTCCTGGTGGATTTTATCTTGTCTTTCTAGAGGGTCAGATGCATTTTAAGCATGGTGCCTAGGGAAATAGATCGACGAGGACAGCAGTGTGGTCTTTCTCCTATTCCTTGCTATGGAAAGGAAATTCAAAACTAGAATGCTCATTCGCATTTTGTCCGGTTTCGCGGATGAACTGTAGTAACCTTGGATTTACTAAAGAGCGAGGGGAAGCGGTAGGCCGTTGATCGTTTAGTAAGACAGATCCAGATTGGGGATGGCACGTTACAAAAAGCTTATCTGCTCAACCATTACCGCTAGATCTAAGGAGATCAAGCCAAATCAAGCTAAATCCATCAAGATTCAGCCAGATCTGGCAGGATCGAGGAAATCCATCAGAATCCAAGGAGGATCCAGATCCTAATAGGGTCAAAAAAGAAGCAGATCATCAGACTGACTGAGTGATCTACTACTAAGAATCCATTAGAACTTTCAGAGCACTACCAACAGGCAGATCAAGTCTGGATGAAGTTGATTACCAGTTTACAAAAGTTAAAAATCAGAAAATCTCAAGATCTCGTCAAAAAACACTCTGAAGGAGCACTTTTTTCATGATTCTTTGAGATCCCCTGGGAGATAGCTCTTGAAAATTGGACAACCACCAGATCTGACCTAGATGCATTCATGAAAATCTCTGCGAGAGTTCCTAATGGAGGAATCATCATTTTTTAGTGTATGCGAGAGTTCCCAAAAGTAGAATTTTCAGAACCCTCGCAGAGCATCAAGATCAACTTACCAACTCTCGCAAGGTGTCTAAATGGAATCAGAGCACTGAAATTAGCCTGCCTACATGGTCTGATCTTAAAATTCCAATCACAGGAACAAGTTGTGCGAGAGATCACTTCCTGCGAGAGTTGAACCCTCGCAAACAGCCTGAAACCTCGCAGAACCTTCGCATAGCAGTCAAATCACCTTCTGAACTCTCGCATACTTTCCTGAGATCTTAGAATTTTGTGAAGAAGGTGTCTGCCAAAAATTGGGTGGAACTAAGCAAGGGAAAGTGAATTTCACCTAATACGCACTCTAAATTCCGCTATATAAGGGCTGAATTTGAGTCATTTGTTACCTTTGCTAGCGAAGCTCTGCCAAAATTTCCACTGAAAATACCAAGTTCTCTGTTTTCAACCAAACTTCCTAGCAGCTGTCATCTGCTCATATCAAACACCGATCTACGCTCTGAACTACAATCATTGTCATCCAACACTCACTATTCTCAGTTTTCTACTGTTTCCTTCAATTTTCCACCGTTTTTTTACTTTTTCGATTTTTTTTTCAACCACTAATCATCATTGCTAGCATGGCCTCCTCATCCTCTGAAGACTCTAGTGCCAAACAGGTGATCCAGCGTGACATTCCTGAGGCCACGCAGATTTGGCCTCTACCCTCTAACACTTTGATCCAACCATGGCTGCAAACAGCCGAGCCCCTCCTTGAAGCAATGGGTTTTTACTCGGCGCTATTCCATTCTGAGATTAACATGGGCCTCGCCCTTCATGCTTACGCCACCTGGGACGAGAACAAAGCTCGTTTTTACTTCCTGTACCAAGGTACCACGTACAAGGTCAGGATTAACGCCGACTCGATGATCGCCATTGGCATTATGTCCGGTGATCGTCAACCCATCTCCCATCGCCACGCCAAAGCTCTGATCAAACCCTTCGTCACCCAAACCACACTAGAAATTCCCATCCAGACTAATAATGGCTACCTGATAGATGCTATCACGGAATCCATCATCCAGACAGCTGCGCGTCTATTGAATAACTTTCTGGTTATTTCAACATTTCGCAAGAACAGAATCCAGTCTACGCTCCTGAGTCAGATAGTGAAATCCTTTCTGGAATTCCCTAACCCCTCCATTGTGCCATATGACTGGCATAGCTTCCTTAGTCGAGAACTAACAAACTCCATCAAATTCAACAACCGTGAGCGAATCGTAGCAGGCCCCCTGTTGTGTAACTTTGCCTATGCACTTCTCGAGGCAAAAGTGCGTGGTTTCCAATGCTCATCCCTCCTATCTACCCTTGTGCCACATACTAGCCTTTACCCACCATCTCAAGCATCTACCTCATCCCAACCTACAGTCATTAACACAACGGCCAGCAAACGAATGCGTGGCGCTGCCTCTACTTCCACATCTCCACATGTTTCCCGACGATGTGTCTCCACTGCCGCACTAACTACTCCATCAACCACCGCCACTTCGTCTTCCGTGCAACACCCACTCCAATTTCTATTGTCGCTACCTCTCTTCCTATTCCATCCACATCTGTTTCTGTCTCCATCCCCGTTTCTTCTGTTGATACCACTCCTACTTCCCTTCCAGTGTCCACTGCTCCATCTATCACCATCGCATCCTCCATTACTCCTTCCACCACCGTTGCTACTCTCACATTCAACCCTTCTGATTCGCAATTGTCCCCCGACACTTTGGCATGGATGCAAGTTATCAATTTTTCACCTCCACGCCATACACTTTCTGCTCCGAGTGCATTTCATAGATGGAGAGAATGGCGACTTAGTGCCTATCTATGCCAACCAGCTTAAAGGTACTTGATTTAGAGCTCCCATCAAGTGTTATGGATGTGGAGATAACCATAGAATCGTTGAGTGGCCTACAAGTCACAAGGAAACGTTGTACCTTTATGCCATGATTGCGGGTACGGACACCCATATCTAACGTGTCCAATGAGAAAGGAGAAACAAGGAGAGGTCTCTTCTCCTTTACACCCGATGAGTGTGGTAGGAGAGCCCAAGTATCTACGATGCATGTATTCATCCAGACTAGAGCCCAGAAACGAAAAGAAAATGATCCATCCAAATCCGCCACTACCGGTCCTGCTAGTGGATCATCCGGTTCCTTATACATAGGTGAATACCCTAATCCCACAATTGAGCAAGGTATTTTTAGACGAATGAAGCAGTGGGTGAAAGAAGCTCAACCCTAGACCAAGCCCGGGAGGCAGCCCAAGAGCATGGCCAACGTCAGCACGCTGATTCATGACACATGATCTGCAATGTAGTGTTTTTTTCCCTTGCAAACTACTATCCGAAAATCAAATTCCAACAACAACAAGAGCCATCTGGTGATTCTCTCGATGTTGCAAGTTTTATTAACGAGATATAACAAGGGCTGATGGTCCGTATAAAAAGCAAAATGTGTGGCCATCAAATAGTGTCGAAACTTCTTAACCGCATAGATCATTGCCAGTGCTTCTCGCTCTGTGGTTGAATAATTCATTTCGGTATCACTGAGCTGTCGGCTTGCAAATCGGATTGGAAAATCCTTTTTGTGTTCACCTGGCTGGGTTAAGACTGCTCCAACTGCATACTTCGATGCGTCCGTATGCACGTGGAACTCAATGGACCAATTGGGTGGTCGTAGGATTGGTGCTGAGACCAATGCATCCTTAATCTTCTGGAAAGCCTTTAGAGCTTCCTCATGCCAATGTGAATCCGTTGTGAGCTTGTAAATTGGTCTAGCTAACTCCGCAAAATCAAGAATGGAGATCCTATAATAGTTAGCATGACCCATGAAAATGTAGACCTCGTGGATCGTCCCTGGTGGTGGTAGATCAACAATGATCCTGATCTTTGATAGATCTGTGGCGATCCCGTGTCTTGACACTATATGGCCGAGTATCAAGCCATGTGTCACCCAAAATTGACATTTTTCTGGATTCAGAGAGATCTGGTATCCACGGCATTTTTGTAGTACCTTCTCCAAATTGGATAAGTGTTCTGAATCTGGTCCATGCACGCACAGATCGTCCAAAAAAATTTCCAAAAATTTTTGCAAATAATCTTTGAATGTCATCCGCATGACTCGCTGAAAAGTGCTTGGGGCATTGCAAAGTCTGAATGGCATGACTTTATAGGCATAAGTTCCCCATTTTGTGGCCAATGTTGTCTTGTGCTGGTCCTGGGGGGCTATTTTCACCTGGTTGTAGCCGTTGAAGCCGTCCAGAAAACTGTAGGCTTCGTCACCAGCTACTCTATCGAGGACACTTTCCGTAAATTTCTTGGTGACTGCATTAAGCACCTTCAGATTCACACAGATACGAATTTTGTCATTCCTCTTGGGTACTATAACTATCAGCGATACCCATTCCGTGTGTTCGATTTCGTAAATGAAATCTGCATCCATAAGTTTCTGCAACTCTTGCTTGATCACTTCTGTATAATTCAAGTTGCAGCGGTAGTAACGACTTACCTTGGGGACTGCCCCGTCCACCAAAGATATGGTGTGCTGGACTACTGTTGGTGGAATGCCCTTTAGATCACTATAGCTCCAGGCAAAACAGTCTTTATATTCCACCAACAAGGACTGTAGTCTCTTGAACTGCATGGGTGTTAACTGTTCTCCCACATGCACTATCATTTCTTCTTCTCCTGGTTTCGCAAGATTCATCGGCTGTGTTCGCGCAGGTCCCTCGAAGAGTTGTTTCGTTGGTGCCTGACTTTGATTAGGTTCTCGTTGGGCTTGCGACATCATGATTACCACGTCGTCCAATGTATAATTCTTGAAAGTATCAGGCATCTCATGAACTGGAGCTCGTCGAGATTCCTCTTTTAGCATATTGATCTTGGCCCGACTGGTCATTTTTTTATTTTCTGTCACCTATGTAGAAGACGTTGTATCTGAGTCCATCTTGATTGACTTCAAGGAATCCAACACCTCTTCTTGCCCTTTTTTGTCATTTTGGTGGGTTCATCCTTGTTGTCTTTCTTTGGGACTGTTGTGACATTCGTCTCATGGTTGTGAATATCAACGTCTACTGTAGCTATTGCCTCTTCGGGTAGGTCACTCCATGGGATCACCTGGTTGTAGCGTTGTTTCAACTGATTCTTCTTATTCGTAGGTGCCTTGGGTGGTTTGATCCTTGAGACTTTCGCCATAGCAGACCTTTGTGGTGGTTGAGCTGGTACCTTCTTGGTTCTGTAATGATCTGGGTCCATGTGGTGTAGGACTTGTTCATCAGTCAGCTCAATCTCCTTATTATAAGTTAGAGCATGTTGCCAAGGGACTAGATCATCATCCAATGGATTCTCAATCGGCTTCGTTGACAGCCATTCTACGTTTATCATATTCACTCCAAATGTGATTGGTGTTTCCATAGTGTACCATCTGGGTGAAGATGGATCTGATTCATATTGACATGCCTGACAGTCAATAGTTGCTAATGCATCCATCCATCTCATGACATTCGTCTCTGAATGATAGTGACCTCCCTTGGCTGGCCTTGGGCGGTCAATCGTATGATCTGTCGTGGATAATCCGTCATCAGCTTTGGGTGCAATACGTTTCACCGCCCATGTGGTTGGATCTACCTTTACAGCATGTTCTCTGTTCTCGAAGGTGAGTTTCCCTGTACCCCAGTTGTGTACTACTTGCGCAGCCCTCAACCATGGTCTTCCCAGTAAAATACGATATGCAGATGGAGATTCAAGTATATCCATGACCACAAAAGTAATCACATACTGCATGCCTGCTATCCTTACAGAAATATTAGCAACTACACCTTTTGGTTTCACACAAGATTGATCTGCTAGCTTGATGGCGAATCTGGCTGGCTTCAATCCTTGTAATCCCCATTTTTTGTACAAAGTAGTGGAGATCAGATTGACACCTGATCCTCCATCTACCACTGTCGCCTCGTCCTCGTATCTCTTGTATTTGATTGGCAAAGTGATGTTGTGTTCCTTACTTTCCCATGTTGCTCCGATGTGGAGGACGTTATTTGTTTCATCCGCCTTGGCTCATTCAGCTAAAAGACTTTTCGCTTGTGGTGCAATCCGCAGTAGTTCTCCGAGGGGTAAACTAATGTGGCTTGACAGTAAGAGTGTGAGCCTTTCAGTGTGTGGTTCCTTAGGCTCCACCATGTGAAAAGGTGGTTCATGTTGGTGCAACCGATCATTCTGATCAGTGTGCAGTGGTGAGCCCGGTTGCGGATCTCGTTTGACACCGACTGGAGGTTCTGTGGGATTGTTTCGCTCTTGCTCTTTTTCCTCCTCTTGTGTTTTTTATACCTAGTGTCTTATTTTCTGATATTGCCTTCTCTCTTCCCTCACATTTGGATATGGCGCTGAAGTTGAGGGTTGGTCATCAGTGACCGATGGTGGTGGTGAGGGAGCCACTTCCTTCCTCTTTTGTACTCGCGTAACAGCTAACATAGGAGCGTAGTCGTGTCGTCCTTTCGATGGCATTCCTGTTGGAACTGCTGATTGCTGTATGCCAATGAGGTTAAGAGGTGCACTGGTTCCAGGTTTAAATGGACAATTCTTGAAACAATGTCCATAACCGCAATTCCGGCATGAGGTTGTATATTGTCCTTTGTAGGGACATTCTGCGATTCTGTGTCCCTCACCGCACCTGTAGCAGCCGTAATTTCTTCCACCTTGACGTTGAGTTTGAGCTGTATAGGCCGATACATATTCATTTATGGCAGGATCCATAAATGGTTCATCTGGTCCGTACCATTGCTGCTGCTCAAGTTGAGGTGACATTTGCAATTCTTGTTCTGCTGCTGTTAGGTTTACATGGGCCGCTTGTTGATTGGCTGGCCCTGGTGGAGCAGGTAAGGCCATGCGTTGTGGTTGATTGGGTGCGCCGTACCTTGGTGCCGCGTTAGGTGCCCCCTGATGATAAGGATAAGAAGTCTGATAGGAACTTCTCTTCTGTTGAACAACCCTGGGGTTAAACGGGCAAAATGCCATATCGTGCGATGTTGCATTGCACAGATGGCAGAATCTATGTGTCAGTCTCAGATTTTGCTTTAGGACTGGACACTCGTTCGCAATATGGTTTTGCATGCATATTGAAGACCATACATTCTCTCGTCGAGGATACTGTAGCTGGGTTGGTTCTGATTGATGTGGAGTTATTGCTATAGTTCCTTGTAAGGCCTTCAGTTTCTGGTCAAACTACGCCATAAGTTTCTCCATCTGTTGTTTGTGTAATTTTGTCATTTGCTCCAACAGCAATTCTGTGGATAGAGCGGATGTGTTTGATGATGATGATGTGATCAAGGGAGTAGGAGTGTGGGAGGAAGGATATTCGTCGTCATATCCCTCATCCTCTTCCCTGATGACATCTTCCATAGCTTCTTGCAAAGTAGCGTACTGCTCCCGTCTTTTCAGTTCTTTTCTGATGCTTCGTGGTAATCCGGCTAGGAACCACATGATCATCGCATGATCGGGAGTCAGGGCTGCACTGCACTCATCGTTTTCCCATCTTGACTTTGCTTAGCAGGAGAAACGGGTCTTCCAGAAACTTTCTTGATTTAAAGTGCATAATGAGAACCGTTTTAACCGCCTCCCAGGTGGATTTCTCTTCCTCTGACAGGTTGAAAAACCAATCCTGAGCCACTGCAAGTAAGGACATAGGGAATAGCATCAACTTCTCCGCAGGTGTCCGTTCTCGTAGATTTCACAAGCTTGCTCATAGATCTGGAGGAATCGGATGGGATCTAAAGATCCGTCGTATTTTGGTATCTCCATCTGTGGTGCTCTCCGAACTGCATGCAAGGGTGCGACAGGTACAGGGTGGCCCATTGGATCCATTGGTGCCGGTTCCGGTTCTGCCTCTTGTTGCACAGCTGCTAATCTAGGAAGGTGTGGTGCTTGATTTGCTATCATTCGTGCTATTGATCGTCCCGATCTCAGATTCATCCGATGGTGGGTTCCAAAGTGATTGGATCTTGCTTATACAATAGGATGCAGTCTGGATCTTCAAGGATCTAATCGATCTGATCGGTCGGAATGAATTTTAGGCCTTTTGCGGTGGTTTTTCCTTGATAACTTTTTTTTTTTCCTTGCACTGATTGACCTGAGATTTTGATAGTAGCTGGATCTGATGCAGATCTTTCTACTGATCTGGTCTGCGAGGGTTATCTTTTGCGAGGGTTGGCTGTGTGAGGGTTGTTTAGCTGTTTTTGCAGGTAAAAAACTTGATATCTTTCAGATCTTTGGGAAGTAACTCTCGCAAGCTTTACAGTAGCTGGATCTGGGTTAGATCTCACTATAGAAATCTCTGCGAGAGTTAACTCTCGCAAGAAGTGAAAATTTCACTGTCTGCGAGGGTTAAAAATCACTTTTTGGGCTTGATCTTCACCATATCTTCACACTAACTCTCGCAGGCTTTATCACTGATGTAATTCGACATTCTGAATCAATTGACATGGTTTGCGAGTGTTTTTACTTTAAGGATTTGCTGGATCTTCACTTTTTAGTGATTTTTTTGCACTTAAATCCAATTTTCTGCTCATTGAAATCAAGCTAACTCTCGCAAGCTCTTCTGTGTCCTGGTCTCGCTGAGATGGAACTTCAGAATCCTCTGCGAGAGTTCTTGATCACTGGAACTGAAAATTTCACTGTCTGCGAGGGTTCACTGGTACTTTCCCAACTTTTTTCACTAGGAACTCTCGCACAGGCACTTAATCATGAAACTAATTCTCGCAAGCCTCTTTGTGTCCTAGTCTCACTAAGATGGAACTTCAGAGAGCTTTGCGAGAGTTCTTATGAAGATTTGAATTTTTTTGGATTTTTTCAAGGGTTTTTTGAATTTTTTATGATTTTTGTCTGATTTTACAATCTGCTTGGAACTAACTCTCGCAGGCTTCTACGCAAGTCTGGGACAGTACCTTGGAGCTGCTGCCAGTCATGCAAGGGTTAATTCCTACTGATTCTGAAGATATAAAAATCTGATGAGTTTTTTTATTTCTTTTTCCCTCCAAAATACAGACTGGTGTGTTTTTTGAGTTTTTTGGATGATTGGTTTAGGTTTCAAGCCCTTAGAGATTGTTCAGGGTCTCCTCTACCCTCTCACACCTCCTCTGCTAGTTGTGAACAGTCCAAACACAAAAAAAATATAGAAAACTAACTGTAAACTCCCAAAAATCTACCTAAACTACTCTAAAAAGCAAGAAAAATAGCTAAAATGCAACTAAACTAGTTAGTGGAAACCTATCCCCGGCAACGGCGCCACTGTGGGGTTGATGGTCTTTCGTAGTATAACCCTTTTGCCTGTCAACAAAGGTTAGATCACTGGATAGGTGCCTAACTATGCATAGATGCTACTTTTAGTTATATTCCTACTTTCTCCCTTAACTCTACTCACCACTATGCTACTCCTCTTTAACTCTACTCCTCTACACTAACATTCAACATAGTTTGGGTGAAGGGAAGGGATAGAAAATAAGAGGTTGAGAAGAGAAGAGAGGAAGAGAGAGAGATCTCTAGAGAGTGAGGGTGGAGGTTAGCTCAAATGCTACTTATGCTTGCTAATGGAAAAGCATTCACTATGGCAAACAATAAACATGGAAATAGAAAGCAATGGAAAACACAATCAAGAGAATAGCAAATGAGGACGCTTCTCTTCCAAAAATGGTAGAGTTTCCTCCTTCTCATTAAGCATGAAAATAGTGTACAAATGGTGTCTTTTTATAAAATGGGGAAGGCCCTTGCCCCTCAATCTTATTGGCTAATATTCACAATGATCCTAACCATTCATCTTGGACCCAACTTGATCCAAGGGTCCACAAAAAATACATTAGAAATCACAAGATTTACGTGAGTCCTAATTTGGACCCAACTCTAAAAAGTGATCTCTAAGTTTAAAAATGACATTGGGCCTCTAGTTTTATTTTAATTACAAGGCCCAAGTCAAGTTCATTTTATTTACAACTTCAATTGTGTGCTCATTGGGCCATGGGCTTATACACGCAGGATGCCATGCCCTCGCAACACATTTTATTGGAGGATTTTATTTATTTACTCTTTGTTGGGAATACCCCCAACATCAGCCTGTAAGATGTTCCAATTATCGTGTTCGTTCTGTTCGAGATTGAAATACCAATCTTTTGCAATGTCGATAAGTCATAGATTGAAATATCTTAACAACATATTTAGAGGCGTCTATATGGATGATCTACAAAGAAGACGAAGGGGTTGGCTAGCAGGTAATGGTAGAATTTCTTCACGCTATATACCATGGCTAGCGCTTCTCGCTCGGTGGTTGTATAGTTCATCTCCTCTGGAATCAACTACCTACTGGAGAAATAAATCGAGCAATCTTTCTTATACTCCCCAAGCTGTCTCAGAACACTCCCTATGGCCTATTTAGAGACGTTTGTATGGACGTGGTATTCTATGGTATCAGCCTCCTTTTCCCAAGTATTCTCCTCTTTTGATTTCCCCCTCCACCTGACTAAAAATTCTCGAAGCACTCTACTCCGTGGAGCCCTCTATCGGCTATTCACAATCGCCTCGGGTTCAGGTGGTCCACTCATGAACTCGTCACGAAGAAGTTCCACTAGATCTTCCACAGGGACCATGGTCTCCCCAACCCCCAATGAGGATTTCAACCTACTAACGTGGAAAACATGATGAATTCCAACGTTAGCTGGAAGGTCTAGTTTGTATGCAACCTTGTTTATCACTTGGATAACCTTAAAAGGACCACAATACCTAGGCGCCAACTTTGCACTTCAAGCCCTTAGAGTGACTAGGGACTCTCCAAAACACCCAGTCATTGACCATGAATACCTTGTGCTTCCGAGATAGATCAACATAGTGCCTTGCCCTGTCCTGGGCACTTCTTATGCTATCTTTAGCCAGCTGTAACATTTCTTGCATATTCGCAAGGAAATCAGTTGCAGCTTGCACCCGCAGGTTTTTCAGGCCAACACTAATTGGTGATCGAGGTTGAAAATCATACATAAGCATGAAAGGGCTGAATCCGGTTGCTGAATGTTTTGCACTGTTATATGCAAATTCCACCAGTGGAAGGTACTGTTTCCAATCAGGCCGCCGATGGCCCACATATGCTCGAAGCATATCCTCCATCGGTTGATTGGTCCTTTCCGTTTGACCGTCTGATTCCGGATGATCTGTAGAACTCATACTTAAAGTTGTTTCAACTTTTCAAATACTGCTTGCCAAAAATTCCCAGTGAATTTTGGGTCACGATCACTGACAATATCGCAAGGCAGCCCGTACAGTCGAAAAAGCCTCTCAACAAATAGTTGAGCTAGTTCTGAAGCTTTAACAGTAGTTTTTGTTGGGATAAATTGAGCAAACTTCGTAAGTCTGTCAACAATGACCCAAACCGAATCGTGGCCCTTCCTTGTACGTGGAAGCCCGACCACAAAATCCATAGATATACTTTTCCACTTTCCAATAGGAATATCTAAAGGATGTAACAAGCCACTAGCTTTTAGCCTCTCTGCTTTATTTAACTGGCACTTAGTACATTTAAGTACATAGGCCTCTACCTAACTTTTCATCTTAGGCCACCAAAATTGCCTTCGAACTAAGTCAAGGGTTATTTGTATACCCGGATGTCCTGCGCATGGACTATCATGACACTCGTGCAAGATTTGGGCCCTTACAGTGTCATTCTCCAGTACACACACCTTTCCTTTACGAAACAAAATCTTGTTTCGAATTAGACAATCTGTTTCAGTCTTTCCCTGATTCGAGGAATCTTGCAAACCTGAATCGACCCCGAAAGTACTTGTTGCCAATACTTTCCAAAAAAAAGGATTCGACTCATATAGTCCTTGAAGAGACTGAAACAACTCCGGTTCTATAACAGTAAAGCACAACTGATTAATAACCGGTAACCAACTCAAAGCATCCGCTAGAGTGTTTTGACTTCCTTTACAATAACGTATAGAAAAGTCAAAGATTTGCATCAGCTCAGCCCATCTAGCTTGCCTCCCCTTTAAATCTGTAGCATCACAAAAATATCGAAGAGTCTGATGATCCGTCAAAACTTCAAATCTGGCTCTATGCAAATAATGTCGCCAAATTTTCAAGGAATGAACAATTGCAAATAGTTCCTTCTCATAGGTACAATACCTAGACTGAGCAAGATTGAGTTTCTTTCTTCCATATGCGACAAGATGTCCATCCTGCATCAAAACAGCTCCAATAGCATAATCACTAGCATCGGTCATAACCACAAAAACCTTATTAGGATCGCCAATGATTACTATTGGTGTCGAAGTGACACTTTTCTTAAGCAACTCAAAACAATTATTCATATCCTCCGTCCACACCACTAGTGGACTCTTAGCCCTCCGACTTAGCTTCTTATAGCCTTTCAAGGCCTGGGTAAGGGAAAATGCCAGTCAAGCAAATTGGGGAATATGCAGATGGAAAAATCATACAAACCCCAAGAAAGACTTGATTTCCCAAACTGTGGTGAGAATAGGCCAATCAATAACCCTCTGGATACGATCAGCCTGACCCAAACGAAAGGCTACGGACTCCAAACGAAGGACACCCGGATTGTACTTGCAAGTACGGTACCGCAAAATAGAGTGATTGCAGTGAAGAAAGTGTTTTTGGAATGCACCAAAAGTGATTTCACCATTCCATTGGGTACGTAGTTGGGAGTTGACGACAGAGTGCATTTCAGAAGGCGACGCCGATTTGGCTTTCAATTTGGCGGAAAAGCGGCGGGTGGCCTAGTAAGGAAAAAAGTGCATGTCATTATTTTTGACTTCTGACATCACCGTTGGCCTTGGCATACTGCTTTTAGCCTACGGTAGAAGTTTCAAGCAATTTTGCGATGACAAACATGGGAGAGTCCATATTGAGTGAAAGTAACAAATTGGACGGAATTTCCAACTATGCACAGTGGAAATTCAAAATGAAAAACATACTGATTGAAAAGGACGTGTGGGATGTCGTCACAGTTGATGAGAGAAGACCGCCAAATGAGGTGGACATCAAAGTGTTCGACAAGAAAGTGAGGAAAGCCTTGACCTTCATTAACTTGTCAGTGAAGGATCAAAACATTACCCACATTTGTGATGCTGTAACACCTAGACAGACATGGGATGTGCTAAAGGAGCAGTTCGAGACGTCAAATCCATCAAGAATCATGTTTCTGAAGTCAAAACTGAATAGTGCCTGCATGGAACAAGGAGAGCACATTCAAACTTATATGACCAGAATCAAGACAATGAGGGATGAACTACACTCTATTGGTGAGCGTATACGTGACGTGGAGCTGGTGCACAATGCATTGTGCGGCACTGCAGAACCCTATTAAATGTTTGGGAGTGGAATAGCATCAAGAGAAAGATTGCCAATCTTTGATGAGCTCATAGGAATCTTGATGCAGGAAGAGCAACGGCAAGAAATGGTGAAAGCTATACGTCAAAATACTGACGATCAGGCACTTGCGACACACCAAAAACAAGGCAAGGTCAAAGGCAAGAAGCAGTCTAAACAACAATTCGTCAAGACTCGGGAGGACGAGGTATCTTCCAGTAAGACCGAGAAGAAAGGCAAGTGCTTCCATTGCGGTAAAAAGGGCCATTGGAAGAGTGAATGTTGAAAATTCCTGGCGGAATCAGACAAGGGAAACCAAAGCAAGCAGGTAACCTTGTCGATGAGGGTGAGATTGAAGACTCTAGTATCTTCATATCAGCATTATCATCTAATCAAGATGATCAAGCATGGTATATTGACTCGGGAGCCACAAGACACATGACAGGTAACAAGGATTGGTTCAGTAGCTTGAAAGTGTTGGATAATGGAACGTTCGTTTCACAAGCAAATGGTGATGTGTGCAAAATCAAGGGGATAGACACCATTTCAATCCAACTACCTGAAGGCAAAAGCAGGATGATCATGGAGGTATTTACGTACCAGGTTTGAAAAAAAATCTACTTTCTGTTGGAGTTATTACTGATCAAAAGCTGAAAGTAGAATCTGCCCATGATCATTGCTTTGTGAAGGATGTGAACCAAAAGTTCAAAGTTATTGCGGATGGTGTAAGGGAGCCCAACACTAAATTTTACAAATTAAATGCTACAATCAAGGGGCAACATGGACTTGTCTCGTCCATTCCATAGCAAACTGAATTGTGGCATAAGAGGCTTGGTCACTTGAACTTAGGAAGCCTCAGTTTGATGAGGAAATCAGAAATGGTGAGAGGATTGCCTACGATAGAAGACCACTTGAAATCGATGTGCGAAGCATATGTGTATGGGAAGCAACATCGAGAAAAGTTGAATAAAAGTGGTTGCAAGGGCAAAAAACATCATGGATTTGATCCACACAGATTTATGCGGGCCTATGAGGACTATGTCCTTAGGTAAAGCCTTCTATTTCATGACCTTTATTGATGATATGTCACATAAGACGTGGATTTACTTTCTTGAAGAAGAAATCAGATGCATTTGACAATTTCAAGGGCTTCAAAGCATTGGTCAAAAATCAGACATGTAGGAAGATCAAAGTTCTAAGATTAGATAGTGGATGTGAGTACAAGTCTAACGACTTCAATGATCTTTGTGATCAATGTGGGATCAAAAGACAATTTACGCAAGCTCATACTCCTGCTCTCAATGGTGTAGATGAGCGCAAGAATCGTACGATTGTGGAAAAGTGCCAGATCTATGCTAGCTGAGATGAAACTACCAAAAAAATTTTGGTCAGAAGCATGCAGCAGTACGACAATCTATCTTCAAAATAGAAGTCCTACCATTGCCATACCAAAGATAACACCTGAGGAGGCATTCACGAAGAAGAAGCCAAAGGTGAACCACTTGCGAATCTTTGGATGTAAGGCCTTTGTACACATTCCTAAGGAAGAGAGATGTAAACTTGATGTGAAAGCTATCAAGTGTATATTCCTAGGATATGATGATCATGTGAAGGGCAATAGATGTTTTGATCCAGTGGAGAATAAAATACATGTAAGCCGTGATGTCATCTTTGATGAATCCAAGATGTATGAAGATGAGGATGCTGAGAAGATAGATACATCCAGTGAAAAAAATGGTATATGAGGATACCTCCTAAAGATGATCCATTTATTGACTTTTCTAGTGATGGACATGAGGATACATCTCAAGATACAACTACTCAACCTCAAGAGGCAGGTTGGAGAGGTAGAGGTAAACTTTTTGGTGCAAGAAGGATTCAAGTTGTAGGTGACAAACACAAGGATAAAGATGTACAGTGGGATACATTTTCACCATGAAGCTGATCACCTGACATGAAGCTCCCTAAGCGGTTTGAGAGATTGTTGGAAAGCCGCGACATGGATGACTTTCTAGGATCATCTAGCAAGGGAGAGCTACGAAGATCAACAAGAGAGAAGACACAACCTGAAAGGTATGAAGCAAATTATGCTCTCTTATCTAGCATTATTCAAAGCAAAGAACCTTCGACTTATGGTGAAGCGAAGGATGATGACATTTGGGTCAATGCCATGGGAGAGGAGATGGACCATGTAGATGGAAGTATAGCAAAACACAAAGCAAGATTGATGATCAAAGGGTATGCACAAAGTACAAAGTAAAGGGATTGACTATGAGGAGACCTTTGCGTCAGTATGTAAGTGGAATACTCTATGTCTACTTGTTGCTTTAGCTTCACATTTTGGTTGGCCTTTGCATCAGATGGATGTGAAATCTGCTTTTCTAAATGGGGAGTTAGAAGAAGAGGTATTTATGGATCAACTTGAAGGCTTTGTAGCGAAAGGAATGGAGAATAAAGTATGTCACTTGAAGAAAGCACTTTATGGTCTTAAATAGGCACCATGTGCGTGGTATAGCATGATTGATGCCTACTTTCGTTCAAAGGGGATGGTGAGAACACATTCTCATATGAATCTGTATGTCTTATGCTTTGATGGTATGGTTGCTTTGATTGCTCTTTATGTTGTTGACTTGATTATTATGGGAAATAATCAAGAGATGATAGACATGATCAAGAAAGACCTCATGGAACAATTCGAGATGACATATCTCAGCCTAATGTATTATTGCCTTGGAGTAGAGGTGTGGCAAAAAGGACACGAAGTGGGTCCAACACAGGTGAAGTATGTCAAAGAGTTGCTGCACAGGCTCAGGTTGCAGGATTGCAAACCAGTGAACACTCCTATTGAACTAGGTAAAAAGCTTTATAAGCTTGATGAGTCACAACCATTTGATGCTACGCTGCTGTATAGGCAGTTGATTTACCTTACCACGACTAGACCAGATATATGCTATGTTGTTGGTATTGTAAGTTAGTTTATGGCAGCACCTACAAAAACACATTGGAAGGCAGCTAAGCGCATTTTGCATTATTTCAAAGGCACTTCAGATTATGGCTTGATTTACAGGAAGCATGAGGGTTTGCCTGAACTATGTGGCTATGTGGATGCAGATTGGGGAGGTGACTATGATGACTGTAGATCCACCATAGGTTATGTATTCCAGCTTTGTGACAGTTGTTTTTCCTGGTCTAGTAAGAAGCAAAGTACAATTGCTCTATCCACCACGGAAGCAGAGTATAAGGCAATGCGTAATGCAACACATGAAGCTATTTGGTTGAGACAAATTTTGGAAGAAGTTGGCATGAAACAGAAAAATCTCACGACTATACATAGCAACAGTCAGAGTGGCATTCAGCTAGCAAAGAATCCAGTGTTCCATGCGAGAACCAAACACATTGAGATTCAGTATCACTTTATACGTGAGAGGCTACTGAGTCGTGAAATTCATGTTGTTCATTGTAGTACGGAAGAATAACTAGCTGATATTTTCACTAAGCCACTTGTTAGATAAAAGTTTGATAAGTTTAGATCAAAGCTTTATGTACTTAAAGTTTGTTGACTTTAAAGCTATGTATATGATTGTATGAAAAGTAGACTCTACTTTAAGGGAGAGAGTTAGAATTAAAGTAGAATCACTGTGTAACTGTACTGTGGGTCCTATCAGTCGATAAGGATCAGTTGGCCTCGCCACGAGGCAAGTCGACGGGACACGCGTCTTGCCAACGACAACCTGGGTCATGCATGGGTTGCATGAGTGAAGAACTATATGTGCAGTGTAATTTCATTTTTATGTGAGCTTGCTGTGGAGAGTGTTTTTCTGTCCGTGTTACTGTGTAGCATGATCTGTGTTTCTGTTAGAAGCAAATTCTAAGTATACTTCCCTAGATATCGACGAAAAAGATCGTTCATCATCTATTGGAACGTAGCTGGTGCATTTGTCAACCCAAAAGGAAGCACGAGAAATTCATAATGACCAAATCTCGTCAAAAAATCAGTCTTTTTCAAATCATTTGGATGAATTCTAATATGATAATATCTGGTTCTAAGATCTATCTTTGTGAATTATTTAGCTCCACCTAATCGATCTATCAGATCATCCATATGAGGCAAAGGATATTTATTTTTAATAGTTACCTCATTCAACCCCTTGTAGTCCACACACACCTGAAGCCTCCATCTTTCTTCGATTTAAGAAGAACACGAGCACCCCAAGGTGACTTAGTAATCTCCATCTCTTCTTTAGGTAATTTTCAATTTGCTTAGTAATCTCCATCTCTTCTTTTTGAGAGAACATGTAAGGTTGTCTAGAGACATGGTGACTACTTGGAATTAACTCTATCTTATGGTTTACTGATCTGGACGGCAGTATTCCATGAGGTAATTCTACTGGAAAATACATCTTTAAATTCAGACAATATCTTATTCTTCTCAATTTGCTCCTGATCCAACTCTACAAAGTTAAGAATCTTTGACAATTCACAACTACTTAGATGCATTTCAGATAAATCCAAAATTGGCTTAGCAAATAAAGAATAAGCTTCATACTGCGAATCAAAAATTTCCATCACATTAGCAAATAAACTCATCCCAGATGGATGTATATATTTGTCCCCAAACAATGTAACTATTTCTTTACCCTCCTGAAAAGAGAGAACATGCTTCTCGAAATCTATCTCAGGATGCTTATTAAACAACCACTCATATTCTAGAATTATGTCTATACGTGCTAAATCTAAAACATGAAAATCTATTAACTCTCGATCCTCAAGCCCCACCTCTTGGTTGATGTGATCCAAGCTCTGATACCACTATAACGATCGCCAAGTGAAGATCTTCAAGAATCCTGTTACATGCAAACCAAAAGGACACCTGTGGAGCATGAACCACCCAACCAACATGGAGAGGCTAGTCAATACCCTAACCAATCCACCCCCAAGCCACAATGAATGAACACAAGAGAGGAGAGAAAAACTGGCTCAAGAATCTGAAATTCCAATAGAGAGATGGGTGAGTTTCCATGGAATGTATTCTCTCCAATAGGAGAGAATATTCTCCTTAGGATCCCTATGCAGTCTAAATTGAGCTATTGACCTCCTATTCTTGCATTTAAGTAGTCATTTACCATGCATGTGCTCCTATGTCCAAATATAGGTCTGGGCCCTCATATGATTATTAATTACTTGTGACGACCACGTCCGAAATGACGTGGCATAACTAATAACCACATACAACTGGAGTGACCAGCTATTCACGTCAGGAATTATTCTGATTCCCTTATATAGGACATGGACATAACACTTCCAAATGCATCAAATAGTAATCCATGTGTGAAATCGGAATTCATCAAGTTCATAAACCTAAATTGAGTTTTGATCAACAAAAGATCAATTCTACATATGCAAAATTCTTGATTTTTGAGTAGAAACTCTTTTAGCATGCTCTAGAGATAGAAACTCCTCCAAATCTTTGATGAATGTGACTGATCCTTTCATAACCTGCAACACAAGCTCTGATACCATGTGAAGAAATATGAATCACTGAGATCCAAATTCATCCTCTTGATCTTTGGTATGAAAGTCAACACAATCCACACATTTGCATCATAGAAAAATCAACATCTACTTAATGAAAGAGATACAAACTCAATAAGAACTTGATCAAACATAAAAAATAAGATGAATTGAAATTTTTGTCCATACAAAAAATAGAAAGCTACTATATTTTACACGTGTGGATCTGAATATAGCATAATATGGACATTCTACACATAAGATGGCAAGATATCACCAATATAGTGCACCAATGGATAGATGGACCCAAGAGAACTCATGTATAAGCATGAAATGAGATCAGAGAGAAAAAGCTTCTCTTCCCATGTGTGCACAACCATATATAACAGATCCATGTCTCATTAATGATCTTGGTTTCCCTCGATATCAAAAACCCTACCAATAATGTGGACTAGATTCAATGTCTCCAACATTCAAATTTGAATCTATGAAACTCGACCTCCTACTATTCCCCTCACTTCTCTAAAAGTGGTAATTCAAATACATTCGAACTAAAATTACTTTGAAATAAATCTCTAAGTCTAATATGAAAATTGGCCTCAATTGCCAAATAGACAAATATGACCAAATTTGACTAAACTAGTTGAAATCTCTCACAATAGAGATACCTAATGGCATAGTCATTCTCGTTGACCTGCAAGGAAAATTGTTCGACATGGTCGTTAATGACAGCATGTTGCGTTGCTACTACCCATAGCTCAGGGATGTGCCTTATGCGCCATCCTCGTCGTCCTCATCTTCTCACGATGATTCACTTGCACCACATTAGACAGATTAGATAGGTTTAGTTTAGTTCATCTTTGTCTAGAAACGTTAGGTAGTTGTATATTAGGATAGACGATAACATAGGGTCATTAGTTGTTAATGGTATTTTAGGACTAGGAAATTAGAAGTCAGATCCTAGGTGACCCCGTTAAATCTAGAACAGATGATCGTTAGGATAAGATAATTAGGCTAGATTAGATTAACCTTGTTAGGATTAGCCATAGGCTAAGTAGATCTATCCAGGTAGTTAGCCTCAGTTCAGATATTATCCGGGTAGTTAATTAGGATCAAGTTAGATAGAGTAAATCCCAAGTAGACCGATAGTGTTCTAACTAGATGACCCAGTCCCTGATAGATAGATCTTAGACAGTTTAATAAGCAATCATTTTGGTAGATCGTAGAGTAGTTAGACCAATTAGATCGATTAGGATAGACTTAGAGTTAGTCTTAGGATAGTCAACCGCAATCCGTAGAATAGCTTACCTAAGATTAAACTACTTTCCTAGGTAGACATGTCAGACTAGATAGATCTTAGATCGTTAGCCGTGTTAGACTAAATAGTTCTAGTAAGTCCGTAGGTCTTAGATAGATTAGGTTTAGGATAGGATTAGATTAAGACAGATAAATAGGTTTAATCAGACTAGACTAAAATCCCATAACATAGACTAGCTGTAGTCTTTTTAACATATCGACCCTTGTTAGTTCAAATAGAGATCAGATTAGATCTAGTTAGGTAGGCTAGACGATGCGCCATCAGACCCCTATGTCTACAATCCCACCTTGTACCATTGCCCTCACCTAATGTACAAATCCCCAACCTGCCCTACCCTTTCTCCCTTTTTCCTTTGTGAAAACGCCTTCGAAATACCCCGACCGACCCAAAAAGATCACTAGTACTAATTTTGGCAGTTCCTACCCTTGCCAATATTGTCCTCTGTTGCAGATGCACGCACGGTCAAGCCTATCCAAAAAAATTCTAGCCCGGCTAAGAGTTAGGCTCAATTTTTTATAATCTGCCATTTTTAGTAAACAGCAGGAGTTTCTGATTAGAAAATCTCTCAAATCTGGAAATTGATTAGGAAACAGAATGTGCACAGTGTAAACATTGATAGTAGCCATGTAATTGCCACCCCTATATAAGAGCACGAGAAATCGAAGTTATTCCTTGTTTATTTTTCACCATTACTCATCGACAACCATCATTACTCGCCGACCTCAATTTATCGCTATCGATACCCATCTTTACTCGCCGACATACCAACACCCTCCAGACACCATTTTCTACCATCTGCCATTTCTCGCCATCAGAGCCTTTTTCTTGTCGACCTCCATTACTAGCCATCTGAGATTTCTAGCCAACTATCCACCATCTTTACTCGCCGAAGCCTCCTGAAACCATTCTCTACCATATCTTATTACTCGTCTATTTCTCGCTATCAAAGCCCATTACTCACCTACGGCCTGTTACTCGCCATCAGACCCTTTGCTCACCTACAACCTCCAGTCCTAATTCTAATCCTCCGACCCAAAATTACAACATGATTTGTCCATATGGCACCATAACGTAGACTTTTGGGCCACCTCCGCTCCTCCTAGCCAATGGGTAAGAGTCACTAGAAATGCAGCCCCTCCGGCCCGTCCAAGTCCATCATCCAGCCCCACATCGTCCTCCCGAACCACTACCTCAACATCTTCTTCTCAGCAAACTGGATCCTCCTCCCCAACTACATCCACTTCCCTTGATTTATACGCCGACCTCTTGCCACACGCACACCGTCCCAATACACCATCTTGCTTATGTAGTCCAAAAGGCCTTCGCCACTTTCGATATCGACCATTTCTCAATCACCCATAAGGGACAAGACTATACTGTCTCCCTTGACCCACAATGCTGGTCTCCCTGATGCTCAACCTCCCCCACACCACCCACCCAAATACGACGTCTCCGTCTTCTTCCCCCTCGATCAGGGTGACATCAAGACTAAAACCAACGATAAATATCCGATTTATCAAAGTAGAAATTATAATCTTCGAGAGGCGATAGATTTTCTATCTACCACCATCCTCATGAGTTCCCATCGCCCACTTCGCGTACCCAAGCTAATTGTGGTTATGATAACCACGAGGGATGGCCCCAACACCATCTATGATTGGGCTTAAGTTCTGATCACTGCAAGCAGCTTTTCAACGCCCTACCAGGATCACCTGCGGTGGTCTTCTTACCGCCCTAGCCATCGCCCACCTAGAGAATCTAGGTATGCAAACGCCTCCCCACACTACCCAAGCAGCTAGCCCATCCCAACCTCCCTCCAAAGACACAATAGCACAATTAGAGGCTAGCCAAAAGTCACCGGTCTTCACCGCATCCCCTACACCATCCTCCATCCATGCACATACTAGCCCAACACGCACTAGCCCTACCCACTCTTTTTTCCCTTTCCTCAATATCACATCTACAACCCCTAGCCCCATCCGTTCATCAGATGTTGTTTCACCAATCCTGTCAACTGTTGCGACTCCACATCTTCCCCAATTATGACACTGGCTATCGCCACATCCCCTTCCACTACCGTCATCCTCCCACTCACCTCATCTCCTATTCGCCCAGCCATCATTCCAACCATAACAGCCATCACCACCCCTCTCATCACAACTATCACCACCACCACCATTTCCATTATCGCGCCGCTCCCTCCACCCATCCTAACCATGCCACATTCGGCTAGCTGGGACACTCAGGCATTGGGTTGCTGGACAACCTTAAGGGACCTCTCCCACGACCAATTAGTGGCAGGGCAAAAGCTATAGGTCTTGACTGATCAGATTGCACATTTGAAAAAAGAGAGAGAGAGTGAAAAAACAGAGAGACAGGCCAAGGTCCAAGCCCTTTAGGACCAGCTCAGCAAAGCAAATCAGGCGGCTCAGCAACAAAATTAGCTCGTGCTCAATCTCAAAGCAAAGCTTGACACAGAAAAGACAGCCCGACAACCCTATCAATTAGATCGTCAGCACCTAGTGTTGAAATCTAGGGAGCTGGAGCTGGAATGAGAGGCCCTCAAAGCCAACGATGGTCTCTCAAGGACTTGATTTACACCTTGGAGTGCAACATTTCCAGGGAGAAATTAACAGTAGCGCGAGACTTGGAAAACTTTGCCGCCCAGCAGGCAGCCCTGGGGCTCATCCTATGTTGTATGAAAGTTGACTTGTTTTTACCATGAAAACTTATTGATTGTATTTATGCTCTCAATTGCAAATGTCATGCACAACCATGAACATAGAAGGGCGTTGAGTGATGCAATTTATGTGAAGGCTTGGGGAAGGGCAAGAATGACGGGTGAAGGAGAGGAACCGCAACACTCGGGCACCACAATATTGGCAACAAAAATGTTCTAAACTAAACGATGTGACACTCGATGTGCAAGCAACTACCTTGCTTGTTATCTGTATCCTGCTAGGAAGAGACAAGGCTTTGGATGGCCCAAGTATAACAAAAGGTTATCGTGTGGTTACGCCTTTTGCTATGTTTGTTTGTGGCCACATGCATCCAAGGACATTGCGGATGCAACCCCATGAATTGGCCTCCAAACTTGCACTTTGCCCATGTGGCTTCCATTAACGCTTATCTGCATGGGGACAGAATTAACGAGCACATCAATAAACTTGTGACACTTGGACATGGGAAGATCGTACGATTTTTGGACAGGTGGGGTGGAGTGCATGATAGGATTTTTTGTGGGCTCGACTGGCAACTTTTTTGTGAGCAAAGTTACGACCTTTTCTTGGGCACTCAAATTTTTTGTGGGCATGAGCATGACAGACTTAGCTACGACACCCGAATTTTTCACGGGTGTAGGTGTGACAAGTGTGAATTTTTTGTGGGCACCCAATTTTTTCCTTGGCACAAGTGCAACGAGCACGATAGCCGTGGCTTTTTTGTGGGCACATGCGCGACATGCCCAAAATTTTCAAGGGCACCCAACTTCTTCACCAACTTCAACTACATGCATTTTCGTGAACTAAGAGCTAGGGTTTGTTTGCATCATATACATATATGGAAGAGATGAGAGATTACCTAGAAACTTATGGGATAGAAACATGGATGCCACGTGTCAAGCAGGGAGCACATGGCAATATCAAACAAGGAACGAAGGTGGGTGACGCGGAGCAACGTATTTCGCATCACCACTGCTGTGGTAGTGGTGCGTGTACCACAATTCTAAGGGTGGGAGATGATACCATCATTTTGGAGAGAGTGTGGTGTCATCTCCCATCTCCATTAGATGGTTGTGGCAACACACTGTTAGTTGAGTGGTGGTGCAAAATATGCTCACGTATAGGTTAAAAATGTAATTGGGGCCATGCGAATTGTTGGGCTCAATATCCTGATGGTGCTGCAAGAGACGAGGAGGCGTAGCTTCATTTGGGTGACCCTTCAAGGAAGTTTTTTGTTCAAGGATGTGCAAGGAACTCTACAAGTCCGGAGTTAGAACAAAACATAGTTACTTAACTACGTACGGTTGGTTGGGATGTCAAGATTTCAAGCAAAGTAAATTCACCTATTTTCACAGAAGCAGGAGCAGCAGCCGCAGCCGCAGCTGGACGATCCATCCATCCATCGGAGGAGAACAGCAGCAGCAGCAGGAAAGCACAGGCATCTTCGGCTCTTTCCATCCTTTGAACAAGCGACATGGTGAGCTCGTAACCCTATTTTTTGAAGCTTTCACGTTTGTTTGTTTCCCTTGGAAAACTTTCTGTCTATTCGGGTTTGCCTGCTTCGATGCTTTTGTGAAAGTCACTGCATCGGTTCCCTTTGCCTCGGTTTTATTGTGTAGTTTTTTAGCAGTTATGTTCTAGAATCGCGGCTACGTGGTGGGATGCCCATGGTATGTGCTTTTTTGGCTAGGGCAGTAGCTAAGCTTAGAATTGTTTTTCAATCTACATGCTCTGCTGTTGAATATCGTTCATATCTGTTGCTGGAGGGATCAAAATATTTGGTTGCTAGTAAGGTTTAGTTCCTTCGCTCCACTTTTCAGAGGTGCTCCTTATTGCTAAGCATGGGGGGGTAACGTAGGAGATGCGCCCCAGTTGACAGCTTTCATACGAAAGAATTTTAATAGCATAGCAGCTGTTTTGGCACCTCAGTTTGATACATCGATTGAGGTTCCCTGGGTTCGTAGTGAGGAGTTAGAGAGTTAGATGGTAAATGTGTTACGAAAGGTCTCCTACCAGAGTGCGTGATTATGTTTTTTACATGAAATTTAAAGATTCTATGCTCTGTATCCAGCTGTTTGCAGTTCAGAAAGGGACGGGATAACCAATGGGTTTGTTTTCCTAACAAGAATCACTGTAGTTTTGGCTATATTTGATTTTTAAAAGCAGGCCTATCGTTAATGAAGAAAGCACATTCTCTTGGGCCATTGGAATAAGGTTACGTGTTAAAACCCAGACCACTTTAGAAAGCTAACCGTAAGATCCACTGGAAACCTGAAAAGGAATAAGAGTCCAACACCTGTTTGGCAAGTAGTTGCAGCCTAGATCAAAAGAAGTCTTGAGTGGCATGTAACTTGTTTTAGTTAATACCTTGAGGGCTCAATTAAAAGCTGGCCTCAAAATCTGCAGTAAACAGATAAAGAAGGACTAAACACTTGTCATTGTATGAACAATGAAAGAATTTTGATGCCAAAGTAATTCTCACTGGGCTTTCGTTGAATGGTAAAGATGCTATCTACGTAGAATAAAGGTCTTACTTATACCTTTTTTGTGGAGCCTTGTCGACACAGAATGTAAGGATAAGCTTAGGGACCATAGTTATAAGGTAGCGGTTGGATCTTGGGCCTTTACAAATCGAGTGACTATGTGGTTCTACTGTCCACAAACGGTTTACATGACCAGATGTGTTGTAAAGCTGACTCGGGTGCACCCAGTGTGCCCTGTAAGACTCGAAGGGGTGACGCTCCTCTTGGTCCTAGAGCAAGTTAGAAAGTCAAGGACTGAGCCTCCGACCTGTGGTGAGCCAATCAAGTAGTCACAAGTCATGAGCTAGCTCTGGAGCTCGAGTCATGGCCTAGTGAGGAGTCAAGTTGATTCTGCCGCTGGGACGGCTCCTGGGACCCATGTCCGGGAGCCAGACTGATTCTGCTAGGCTTGCCAGGCTTAATCAGCAAAATAAAAACTAAGTCCAGAAAAGCGTGCTTTACCAGAAAGCACTATATTCCAGGAGAGAGGGGGCGTGCCGATTCTCATCACTACATCCAAAAAAGCAAGAAAGGTGACTAAAGTAAGATTTTCATTAAAGAGGAGATGATACACAAGCTTTCCCACTTCCTTTGAGTGGTTGCTTGCATATAGACAATGTCAAACAACAGGGCATGCATATACATTTATTTAAAATCACCTATCTTCACGATGCTCAATCACAAAAGGAGTAAAGGAGAAGAGAGCAAGAGAGATTAATAAAGAGGGAAGGAGGAGCTCGAGGATGCAAAGCTTCAAACATAGACATGGTATTGCTTGCATGAAAGTACAAAGCAGTTGAGTATGTGGTTGTGGCACCTTCGATGAGATGCCACTTCCTTATGGGCCCTGTTATTCCTAAGTTATCAATGAGGAGAGTTGATCACCAATATTATCTTACTAGAGCTAAAGAATTCAACGACTTGCTTTTGCTATTGTGATAAATATGGACGTTTTGTCTTTGAATATTTGAAGAAACAATGTGATTAGAAAATGAAAACTTTCAAAGAACAAATATGCCACTATTGCGAGAAAGTTTCAACTTGATGTATCTTCTAGTGCTTTAAGGGTGCATGAATTTATGGGAGGAGGTATATAGACTCTAGAGATTCACGACTCTTTGTAGGGATTGGCTTTTAAAAATTCAAGAAAGGAATGATGGTCAAAAACAAAAGCATGATCGTCGTCTTCCAAAAAATATCTTAAGAAAGGAGATTTGGTCCTCATGTACAAGAAAAGCATAGCATGGGAATGCCTGGTTTTGGTCATGCCACACATTGCCAAACAGGGTGACATTGATTTTAGATCAAGTAACTATACGGACATATAGTAAGTATCAAGATTATAACGACCCTGTATAAGCAGATCTATCAACTGATAATATTGTATTTTTGAATGATTTAAAACTTTGCTTATAAAGTACTCATTGTTGCAGTCCAATGGACACAGAATCATCACAATTTTTCTGAGACGTTTTTTTCATCATTTGTGCAATCAACTAATCTAATAGCATGAGTGGTTTTTCCATTGTTGCGTCCACACTCTTAACCTGTTGTGTCTTAGGAAGTCTTATAAAGAAGCATCATATTGTGGTATCATGATCAGGCTAATTAGATGTTGTTCACAGAATATAAAGATTCTAATGGGGACATTTCTCTATGCATATGACCTACAACTTCCTTGGGTACTGATGATGTGAGTAGAAGTAGCCCATACTATGTTTGATGGAGTTGATGGTCGAAAACTTATGGTGCCGGCATCGTACAGTTGTATTTCATTTTGTTTATGTTTGGCTAGTATTTCAAATTCAGCATTTATGTATGAAACACTCTGGATTTTTATTTGTAGAGAGGGTGGCAATTTTACTAAGTTTTTACACTTTGCAATTTGTTGATTGTGATATTTTGTTTTCAAGATTGATTTATTCAGCCTGTGTCTGAATGCATGAGATTTTCAGATGTGGGTGTTCTAAAATTGTATTCTTTTACACCTTTCTTATCCAGTCATACTTTTTGTGCAGGATGATCCTGAGCTTGAGGCCATTAGGCAACGTAGAATGCAAGAACTGATGGCCAAACGTGGCGTGGGAGCAGGGGTTTGTACATGCACTCCTGTCACTTGAACTACAGAGTATATATAATTTCTATTGCAGAAAGTGTGAAAGTAGGATTTGATTATTGTGACTTTCATACATCTTAGAGGCTGTTGCACCTGGACACACAAGGGAATTTTTTGAATGCTTAAAAGTTTAAATAGCTCTTTGTACTGGTTCTTAAAACAAAAAACACGGGATTTTAAAATTTTCTTTCTCTGACAAGCCCTTTTTTGACATCTCAATCTCTAATACATTGTGAAGTAACAAAAAGTCACCAATCTATTGTGCTAATGAGGTCAGAAGTTATTATCAAGTAGCAAGTAACGTTTACGGCTGTTGGCTGAGTATGACATTACGAAATTATTTGTTTTTACTGCATTGAAATTGCAGATGGAAAATAAGTGGTCTAGATGTCTTTGTACTGCTATTTTACACGTATCAATAGAAGAGGTAGAAAAGTTCTGAAAGCTGTCCCTTGTCTTTATTGATTATATACAGTTAGTTTTCCATGCACAAGTTGCAAATTGTACAGAGTGCACTTTTATGAGATGAAGAACTCATAGTTATTCTGTTTAGCCCAAAGCAAAATTTAGTGGACTAAAAGATAATCAGTCCTGCATGAAATTGTCTTTTTTTGTTAGTTTACTATTTTGAATTTATGATATATGCTTTCACTTCATAAATGTGCATTTGCTGAAGCTTCTAAGGATGAAATCTAGTAGGATTCATCATCCAGATGCTACTTTTCCCAACTAAGACAGCGTATGCTGATTGTTTAAATGTTTCCTATCGTTTGGCAGGGTAACTCTCAAAATCATGAGCAGCAACAAGCTCAGGAGGAACAGAAGAGGTGAATGGCATGGCAAGCCCCAAGCTCAGGCTAGAGGTTAGGTGATGCATGCAATTGAAGAGGTGGCAGCTGTCAGTCAGCCACTAGGATGCATGAAGGCATGCATCAACCTTGTGGCTGACGACTGCAGCGGGAAATTTTTTGAAACTTTGATATTACTGTGAACTTTGTGCTAGCCAATGAGCTGTTTAGAAAGGAAGTTGCAAAAAGGCAGATCAAAGGGAAGAGCACTTGTGAATGTTTATATGTTGAGATCTGCAATTTCTCTGAAGATGAAAGAAGAGTGTGTCTAGACACCTTTCATTCTCTTTTTGTTGTCAGGGAAGCAGAGGAACGAAGGCAAATGATGTTGGCTCAAATAGTATCATCCCAGGCTCGAGAACGACGTAAAGTTCTTACCTTGCATGGATTCGTTCAAAGCAGGAAAGATACTTGTCAAGCTTGAAGGCTTAACTTTTCTTTCTCCTTGATATGCTGAAATTTGTAATATATTCTTTTGCTAGTAAGCCTATCTTACTTCTGTTGATGAGATCAATCTTGTATTGTAGTCTGTGCTTGTAGAGAGTTTTATGGATTTGGTTAGAATGATTGTCAGGTAACAAAAGCTTTTTGAAAGAAGGATTCACCTTTAAGTCATAAATCTCTTATTGGCATTCATGTTAGCCAGCTTGTTTTGTGTCAGGTTTGAGCTGTTTTTGGCTTCATGACTGTTTCAGAAACTTTTTTAATTCTTGTTTTACCTCCCATAACTCTGCTATGATGAGTAGTAACCTTAGTGTTAAATCTTCTTTTGTATCATTTTCCACAGTTGCTCGAATAGCATTGGTGAAGCCTGAGAAGGCAAGAGGAGTGGAAGACGTTATTCTGCGGAGTGCACAGTATGGCCAGATTACTGAAAAGGTTTCATTTATCCTCTTGATCTTGTGCATGCTGGTCTCAGTATAAATGTACAAAAGCTAATGTGGACTCATCTTTATTTGTGTGATCACCTCTTGGGTTACTGATGATGTGAGTAGGAATTCTATGTAGCATATAGACTGTGCCATGCATAATGGATGTAATGCCTTAAGGACCCTTGTTCAAACATGCAAAATAATCAACTGATACAGACTCAGGGCCCCGGCCTTGTTAGAGGTCTTAGTAAAAACCAAATATGTACATCGAAGATTCTTAGTGAGATTGATCTCTCATCTTACTTAAGTATATCTATAAATGAGCTAACATCTTCTGTATGTGAACAGTGTCTGCTTGAGCCGTCAGCCATCTCCCACCTCAAGCTAGCACTCATCCTAGCTGTGCCCAAGCGCTCACCACCACCATCTCTTAACTGCGTTAGCTCCTTCAATTCCTGCTGATCCTTTGCATGTTGTGCCGGCATATCAACAAGCTGTTGCTGTAGATTGTTGATAGCCGACAGTAAAGCATCAGAATCCGAGGTAGAGGTAGGTACCATAGTTACAGTAGAAGGAGAAGTAGGCTGTGTGGATGGGCGAGGATCCGTAATTCAACTATGAGAAAGGATAGGCAAGAGGAAGAGAAGAAAAAATACCAAAGAAGAAGTCTCAACACTCAAGCTTGCAAATTGGATACTCACAAAGTGGTATTGTCACTAAGATTGTATCCTGCCAAGAAAGAGAGAAGAGAATAGGCAGCTTTCCACTACCCCCTCCTTCTTCACATGAAACCAACTGCAAGAGGATGTGCTTCTCCAACATGCAGTGTCCATTCTTGCCACCTAAGGCAGATCCCTGCCAACTCAACCTGAAGAATGACGTGGCAGGATGACTACCAATGAAATCAGTAGCCACCTAACACCCTAGGCCCCCCACCGCAAGTACCTCCTCCCGGCCACCCGTGGCCGTTGGCTGCAGGGCCGTGACACGTCAGTGCGGGCTTGCGCCCTTTGCCGCCTGCCTTCGGCTGGGTCCGCGCAGCTGCGCAGGGCTGCATTGATATGAATGGCAAGCTCTGAGTTTCATAACCATATTCATATAAACTCAAAAATGTTCGCAAGATTGGATTGTGCAAAACATTGTGGTGTAAAACATTTTGTATTTCTTCCATCTCCTGATTCCTCTCGCATCGATTCAAGTTTCAAGCGATAAGACTATCAGATAATGATCTCTTTGCAATAGAGCCTATCACGAACGAGTTAATACGTCGTGTCACATCTATCGAAACATCTATGATCAATAACAATTGTAAGTTCGATACATGTATTTTTAGAATGGATCTTATGTATGCAGGAGAAAAAAAGACTACGTATTTTATTCTATCCGTACCCGCTCCCCCTTTTTTTTTTTTTTAAAAAATGACTATATGGGGAAAATCCAACAGGCGCCAGATCCAGGCTTTTTTGACATCATTTGAATCAAAAGGATACATAACTTACCTTACTCCACTTACGGATCGAGCAAATCTGCCTGCGGGATGCGGTGGCTCTGATACCAAATGTTACAACCTTAACTCGCCGCAAACCGCCAGGTGCTGGTTACAAGCTAGCACTCATCCTGGTTGTGCACAAGCACTCACCATCCACCATCTCCTAGGTAGATAGAATGGATGGTAAAGAGAGACCTCCTCTTGATGCTTCTGAAATAAGCTCTTATCCAAAGGTTTGGTGAAGATGTTGGCTACCATGTTTTCACTTGGCACATACTCCACTTCGATGATTTGTTTTTCCGCCAAATCTCTTGGATGAAATATGGAATCTTCGCTTAGCAAGATAGCTGAAGTGTTATCCATGAGAAGTAAGGATGTTCTTGAAAAACTCAGTTTTCCCAGGAGATAATGGCGAAACTTTTGAACCGCATAGACCATTGCCAAAGCTTCACGCTCGGTAGTGGTGTAATTGACTTTAGTGGGTATCAATTGTCTACTGAGAAATCGGATTGGATAATCCTTTTTGAATTCTCCCGGTTGGGTGAGCACTGCTTTGATGGCATACTTGGATGCATCGGTATGCACATGGAATTCCTTGGAGTAATCAGGAGCCCGGAGAATAGGTGCATTGATGAGGGCTTCCTTCAACTGAATGAACGCAACTCTTTGTTCATCAGTCCATTTGGGAACAACCACCTTATAGATTAATCGTGCCTTATTAGCAAAATCGAGAATAAAGCAGCGATAATAATTGGCGTGTCCTAGGAATGAATATACTTCGCGGATAGTGCATGGTTTTGGAAGATTTTGGATGATTATACCTTTTCAGGGTTAGTTGCGATACTGTTTATGGAAATGATATGTCCAAAAACAATGCCGTGTGTTATCCAAATCTGAAAATTTTCAGGATTCAAGGAGATTCAGAAGCGTTGACATTGGATAATTTTTTTTCAAGCACAGACAAATGACGTGTTTCTTTTGAATGCGCTCCTAAATCGTCCAAGTAAACCTCTAGGGTATCTCCCATCTGGTGAAAAAATGCAGCTTGCATAACACGTTGGAATGTGCTAGGAGCATTATAGTGGCCGAAAGGCATGACTTTTTAACAGAAGGTTTCCCATTCTGTGGCAAAAGCGGTTTCATGCTGATCTTCTTCAGCAATTTGAATCATGTTGTAGCCGCTAAAGCCATCTAAGAACGAGTAGGCCTCATCTCCTGCTAGATTTTCTAAGATGGATTCTCCGATAGGTAATAGAAAATGATTACGTTCTGTGATTGCATTAAGTTTCTTAAAGTCGACACAGATGCGGGGTTTTCCATTTTTCTTATGAACGATTACGATTGGAGAAACCCACTCAGTATGTTCGATCTCATAGATGAATCTTGCATCTAGCAAGCGTTGCAATTCTTCTTTTATTTTGGCTTTGTAGATCGGATTGCATCGATATGGACGGCTAGCGGCTGGTCTCTCTCCGGTTTAAGGGGAATACAATGCACGACTACTTGGGGTGAAACTCCTTGCATGCCTTTATAGGACCAAGCAAAGACATGTCGATACTTTCGCAGAAGTTTTTCAAGCTTTCTTTGCTCGATGAATCATTGTCGTGGTATTGTGCTGGTTTGAGTTTCCTAGGGGAATCAATGATAACGGAGCTTTCTCTAATACCAAATTGACTCGCCCTTTGCTCCAGTCATGAACGACCTTTGCATTGGTGAGCCATGGTAGCAGTAACTCATAAGAATAGGCGGTACTAGGAATATCGAGTACAACCAGGTCTATGGTGAATTTCAGGCATCCCAATTTAATCAGAATTTAGAGGAGGAATCCTGTAGGTCGGACCACACTTTGATCAGTCATCCTGAGTTGACAAGTTGGTTTGGTGAGTTTGTCTTTCAGGTTCCATCCCAATTTAATCAGAATTTAGAGGAGGAATCCTGTAGGTCGGACCACACTTTGATCAGCCATCCTGAGTTGACAAGTGGGTTTGGTGGGTTTGGTCGTGGTTGATACACTCCTGGCCGCGACATGGGTTGTTGTGGATTGAAAGGGTGGTATTGTCGATACATGGCTTTGGGTGCTATTGGAAAATGGGTTTTTAGTTGGGGGCAGTCATTAGCAGTGTGATTCTGCGAACAGATAGAACACCAGATATTTTCTCTTGTTGGAAAGGATTTGTCAGCAATATCTTTCAGAGCTCTCTGGAAATTAGCAGTTAGTTTGTTCATGTGGGTTTGTCGAGCTTTCTGCCAAGTTTCCATTTGATGTAGGATTTCTGAAGATTGGGCTGTATTCTCAAGCTTCGGATGATTAAGACGTTTGGGATTCGTGGATTTCTTTTCACGGTTATCAAAGTCCTCATCAGACCCCTCGTCTCCTTCGCGAATGGTATCATTACATCCTTAAGTTGATCATAAAGGTCAACTATTTGAGCTCGACGGATATTTTTAGGGAGTCCAACCAAGAACAATCTGATGGCCATACGTTCGGTGACATTTTCATCAACACATTCTAACTTGAGACGTTTGAAACGCTCAATGTAGCTTCTAACGGACTCTTCGCGACGCATGTGTGATTTGTATGAACGGGCTTTGAGTCAGTTTGGATGGTTAAAAACGCCTGATAAGAGCGTTTTTGAGGGTATTCCAAGAAACGAGATCAGGAGCTTCTTGGTTGAGATACTGGCGGTTCCATAGAGGACCATAGGAAATAATGCGAGCTTTTTAGTTTCAAAAGTGTCTCCATAGAAACGACATGCATTATTTGAAGAAATGTAACTGGGTCAGATTCTCCATCATACTTTGGTGCATCAATGCGCGGAACTTCGTTCCAGGCGTGGAGGATTAGGATTGGAAGATTCGGCAAAGTCTCTTGACATGATGCAGAATGAGGATCAGAATAACAGTATAGATGAACAGTATAGTACTGGGTTTGGCCAAAAAAGGTCAAATAGGCGGTTTTCTTGCAAAATAGTGAGTTTGGGCAAGAATCGGGACTTTTATGGAGTAACAACTCGCGGACAGGAGTAGAACTCGCAGATAGGCTGATTAAGCAGAATACAGTACTCGCGAATTCTGATAGGGAGTTTTCACTGGCAAAATATTGATATTTTATTTCTTTTGGAATTTTCTGTAAAGGAAGGATTTTGCAGAGGGTGTATGTGGGTTGCAACGCCCCCCAACGGCGGGGTCCGGGGGCTGCCGGTAGACCCCGGCCCGGACGGTAAGGCCTCTTCATGATTTGGCCTTCCAACTCCCTGAGCGAAAACACACTTACTGGGACCATCTGTGATCGTAACGAACAAGCTAGAGGTTAGTTTTGAATTTTTATCCTTGACAGAACCCAACATGGATTAATGCACCTGAACTGGACCATCCTGCACCCGAAACAGTCGGCAAACTACACAATAATGATGTTTTTAATTAGAGCTTTCATCTGATATCCATATTGCCCAAAAAAAAACCAAAAAAAACAACGTTTCTGAATTTTTTTTGAAAATTTCAGAAACGCGTTTCAGAAACGCAGTGCATCTATGCTTATAATACACATGCCATGGTATTATTAACAAGTACTCACACGTGGACTTACAATACACATGCCACGGTGTTTTATTTCTCTTTTTTACTTTGTTGCTAACACTCCTTTTTGGCACATGTTGCCCACTCTCTTTCCTTTAATCATTCGAGTGTTAGAAATGTGATCTTCACCCCATGAGGATGGATGGCTATCCTGAAGACTATGAAAGGTTAAACGATCCCTTAGTGGAAATCGAGAAAGGTCCTTCCATAAAGAGGACACCAAACAAATGTCCCTTCAAAGTGGAGACATGGTCCCATGGTGGACATTGGGAGGGCCCATAAAAGAAACCCCGGGAAAAGCTAGACCCCAATGGACAGCATTAGTAATCTTTTTCAAGGGAATATTTTATCTAGAGTTATCAGCCATAGATGCCTATAATACCATGCTACAAATTAAACAGAGGAGGAGAGGAGAGGGGAAAGACTTGCTTGCATTAGGAGACGAATCTCAAATGGAGAGCTACATATACACAATCAATCTCTAGAGAGAGCGAGAGTAGCTGAACCACCAGACCCAATTCAGTTTTGAGGCATTTCAAAAATACCCATTGCTCAATGTTGTATGGACCCACCCACGTAATTTGATGTTCCTAGCGGACCCAACTTGACTTTAAAATAAGTCCTACAGCATGATTGGCATTCACAACATTAATTACAATTGTGGGACCATGTTTTAACAACTTAGAGTATCTAGTCACTGTATGCACTACTTATATCGGCAAGCTGTGAGAAGTCAAGAAGGATGAGGAAGTACTTGTCTCAAACTTTCAGAATGCCTGTCTCAAGACAACATAAAGGTGGGCTTCCTCATAGTGTCATGGCAGGTGAAGGTGTCTTGTTGAAGGGGACAAGGCCTTGCTAGTCTTTCACTTACTTTCAGACACTTGAGGAGTTGACAATATAATTAAGGTTAATATCAGTGCTATTCTAGATTTTGTATCATAGTATATAAAGGTTGTGCTGCAGGTCTCAGAGGAGCGCTTGATACAGTTGCTCGAGCAGATTAATGAGCAAACTCAAAAGACAACAAAGGTTACTGTAAGTCTCATCGTTAAATCTAAAGCACATTATGAGCTTTTTAAGTGTCAGTGCATAAGATACCTATTTCTTATTGACCAGAATAAACATCACGAAGAGTACACCAGGTTTTGATGAGTTTTAGTATTGAAATGCTTGTTGAGTTTTGAACTTTCAATCTCAAATGTATAAATTCCAACCCCGAGGTCACAATTTATGTTCCAAAATTCTCATTTAAAGGTTTCCTTTTTGCTGAAAGTAACATCTGTTTGGTGGTAATGGCACCCAAGGTGCAAGCATACCTTCCAAGTTTTCAGATCCCTTCAACTGTTCTGCAAATGAGATATCATTCTGTTGATTTGAAGAGCCATGTATCTTATCTTTGTGCAGATTCAACGGAGGCGCAGTGTCTTTGATGATGACTGAAGGGACCGAGAACCATACAAAATTGTGAAGGAAGTTGGACAAAGTGATGGGGCTTAGGAAAAAAACCTTTTAGCAGCAGCATAAATATTGCCTTCATTCTTTGTGTTATGCAAGGTTTCTTAACATAATATCTTTACATTTTTTATAGTAAGAACTACTTAGTATCTTCTTATGATTTATTTATGGAAACCTTCACTCCTCATCTCCTAGAGGTTATAACCTGGAGTGTAAGTCCAAGCTATGAGAGACTAAAAAGATCTCCAAAAAATACCTTGCACCATATTTTTGTACAGCTTTGAAAGTTTGGAAACGTGTATCATGTCAATGACCCTCTCCAATTTCTTACATTCCATTAAGCTATTATCACGCCTCATCCTTCCCATCCTACTGGTCCTATTAATCCTTCTCTCCTCTTTTTTGAAAGAGGCTTTTTTCTGAAGTCACTAAATTGTGTCCTCTTTCAATTCATGCATGGTTGTTAAATCATACAAAGTAAAGAGTGATAATAAGTTCATTTACTGCGTTGAAGAATGTTTTGGAGTCCATGGTTTGCTATCTAAATGAAAAGCTCAAGTTTAAAATCACAGATTTTGAATTTTGAAGAAAGTCTCAGTGCTTTCGTCTTCTAGCAGTCATGTGCTTCATTTTGTATTGAGGATGTCGTCTTTTATTATGAGTTCTACATATGTAAGTTCTATAGATGTTTGTCATTTCTTGTGGACAAATGCTCAAACAATGTTGGAATCGATAGCAAATAAAGTCCATTCTTCACTAGGAATCTCTAGTAATTTTTATCTTTAAAGCAAGAGTATAATAAAAAGTTGTCAAGATTCTCGTCTTTCTTGTGACCTTTGTCAAAATCATCCTTTTTTTAATGTTGCTGAGGAAATTTCATGAAGTTCCTAAAAGACCTAGGTTTATTGCAACATTTCGTAAAACCACATTACTCACACCTCTAAGTGTTTACTATTTTGCTTTAAAGCCTTAATCCTCTATTTGATGAGCTTTGCATAGACTTACTCAAGGATATAAATTTTAGTTGGATTCGTTATACTAGCAATAGAGTTTTTGTGCTTCTTGAACAATAGAAGAAAACCTCAATTTATCCTGCTTCAAACTAAGCAATAATAGTAAAATATAATTCACACATCCGAAATTGTTTTAGACATTTGAATATTGTTAGTATGGTGAGATAACTTCTCAATTCTGTAAGGTTTTTTGTCTTAGTATTAATAAAGATGTTTTTGTGTACCAATTAGCTAAAGCAATTTTTTTTTTGCTTTAAAAATAAAAGTATGAACAAAACTTAAGTTGTATTAGACTTGTGATGGGTTTTCCTTTTGCTTATTAAAGATAATCAATTATAGAATCCCAAAACGGGGGAGCTCATGCACTTGCTTTGTCTCTAGTATTTCCATGTTTGTTGTCTATTTATTGGTATGTTAGTGTTGTTTCTTACTTTTCCTTGTCAATTGTTGTTTGCTTCTTAGTCAACGGGTCAAGTAAAATTTTTGTTGTTTGATTTCTATACTTTTCTTTTGATATGAAGTTGGTGATTTTTTAATTGCATGTATGCTTTTTCTAAGCTTCACCCAAGTATTATCGATGACTTCTCAATGAGTCCCACTAGCAACAATCAACAAGCAAGATTTCTTATTGTTTGTCTTGCAAGTTGGTTGATGGCGAATATGATTTTGCTTTTTAGTTAGTGAGAACACGACATGGATGTGGAGTTGAATGGAGATTGAAGGGTGGGATTTTTTTCTTTCCAATATATAAAATGTAGTTCTTGCAAGTACACAAAAATCACAGATAAAGTCACACAAAATGCAATCCAAATGAATCTATTAAAACTTAAAAAAATATAAAGGGCTACAAACAAAAGTTGGGACTTCAGCTTAATCAATAAGTTTTTGTGATAAAAATAAGTCAAATTTTATACAACATAGAAAGCGTGCCCTTTCACTAGGAATAAGGTCAAGCTCTACAAGCTCATAGCAACACATTTACAAGAATTTATGAGAACTAGGAGAAATAAGGATAAACAATTTTTAAAAATTCTACTCACAAGGATCTACAAGTTCGGCCATACTTCAACAAATCATGTTCATATTTGATTCAGATTAAAGCTCTTAAATGAGGCTTGTGCTATGTGAAACAAAAATTAATCAGAACATGCCATATCACCACTAGCACAACCATCAAGCAGCCAAGTTGTTAGAGTCATTATTGTATCCGTAGTGAGATTGCTTCACTCCATGCCTTGTGGTATGACGTCGAACTTCGCAAGCCCCTCTAGGTGTTGCTACAATCATTGTCTCAACCAATCAATCTCTATAGTTTCCATTCAACAAACTTTCCTCTCATTGATACTACTTTAGTTTCAATTCCATCGGTGACAATCAGATCATCAATTTTACTCGAAGTCAAACAATTTCAAAACAAAATCAGTTTAAAAAATTGAAGAAGCTAAAAGTATAAAAAAATTTCAAAGTATTTACAAAATCTCTTCAAATTTAAGAAGTTAAACGCTAAACATGATGATTCATGGACCACAAATATCACGTGCCAAGTCTCTCAAATCAAGTTACTCTCTAAACCAAGATCTTAATCAAAAGATAACTACTGCATTCATGTTGGAGAAAGCAAAAGGCAAAATCTTTGCCACCAATCATACATCAAAATGGAGAGCCAAACCTTAGCAATTGCGATAAGATGGAAAATTTTACATCATTACATTTGATAGGGAACATGAGACCACAAAGATGATGGAGAAGTTCCAAATCCTTTCTTGCCAAGAGATGGAAGTCAAAAGATGAATTTATAGAATCATAGGTTACAATGTTATTTGCCAAACCTCTCAAATCAAACTATTCTAGAAGAGCCTAATGAAAAAGTAATTGACACATTTACGTTGAGGAAAGAAACAAAAGTGTAATAGCATTGCTTTTGCAACACATCATACATCAAAATGTAGAGCCAAATTCATTCCCTTGTTTTAGGATGTAGGATTTACACCATTGTATGTTGGGCCACTTGAGACCTCAAAGAGGATGGAGAAGCTCCCAATCATTCCTTGGTAGATTCATACGTTTATAAATCCCTTCCAAATGATGGAACTAGGCCAGTTACAAAAAAAAATGAGGTTACATAGACTTAATGATCTAGTAGTTAACCATTCATTAGCCTACATAAGCCTAAAGAGAGATCCACATTCTTTTTAGATTAAAAAAACAAATTATAGTCACATAATAAACATACTTCCAACATTTTTTACATATACAAGCCAAGTTCGGTAGTTGTCCATATCAACTTGTACTTGGTTTTATCCATGTTAAAATGAAGTTCCTACATGCATTGCTTGAGAAACATCAGTGCCAATGTCCTAAATATAACACTTGATCATTTATAGTTACTTACTAAATATGATCTTTAGCCTCCTTTGAAAATTACGGATAAATTGGGCACAAACAGTTGAAAATCAGCTTCTTGGATAGACATAAATTAAATTTTTTTTTTTTTCGGTTTGATGGAAATTATGATTGTAATCTTTTCAAATAAAGGTGGATGATTAGGTAAGATCGCAAATCGTCGTGCATTGATGTTGAACAATGAACATCTTAGGTTGTCATGATGTGTTGTTCACAAGGTGGAACTCATGTTTACTACAATGTAATTTGATCGCATCTCCAATCCAATATAGATGCAAGTAAGTACAAATTGAGACAGAAACCTGGCTTGTGGCCAAGTGCTCAATTGTCAACAAGCTGATATTGCATATTTTTTTTAGTGAATACATCAAACAAATGGAGCAAAATATTCACATGTGTATTCATTTGTGTGTAGTTAGCCTTTATGAATAAAGTTCATGTTCATAGAGTCTAACTACATCCATAGAGTCTAACTTCAAACAAATTAATTGCTACTTATATTGTACTATATTACTTGGATTTGTGGAAAGTATTCATAAACAGAACTTTGGCATTGGGGTTTGCTAGCCAATGTGCACTTGAGATTGACTTTGTGAGGTCAATGTCTTCCATGCCAAAAGATACATGACAAGATTCTCTGGTATATAATGAGGTAAACAATGATCTAGTAGTAATATCATGACATGACTCTAGATCCCTTGAAAAGCTTATACCTATTGGCAAAAAAAAAAGGTAGCCATTTTCATAAAGCTAATTGAGACATGCTCTAGCCCAATAGAAACAAGAGATCAAGAGCTTTAAGATGGTGTACTCAGCTTGAAAAAAAAAACACGGTTATCATTGAAAATTGGACATTGTTTCCATAAAAAGATCTGTTAACTCTACAAGTATTTGTTCTAACAATACTTGGTCTATGTCTATGTTCATCGACTGGTATAAGTGCACCAAATAAACCTAGTAACCAGGAACACATAGTAGATTCATACAAGATTAATCGTGCACATATGAGAATAATTTCACTATGACCCAATACATAAACACATCATTATTTGGCACATTCTTGCAAAATTTGCATATCTTACTCACATATCTCACTGGGAATATTCTAACTTAGCAACCAAAAGATTTATGTCAGTTTCTGATGAGTAAATAACATATCTGGGAAATCTTTGAGATGAAGAACATATCCACTCTCACATGTTTTCCAACCCAACTTACCTCTTACAACATATTTTTTTCCACTCAATCAACCCCTTCTTGATCCGAGTACTCAAACTAGGATTAGATTGATCTTTTACAGACATTGAAGACCCAATATTTCGATCAAACTTACTCCTATTCCCAAAATCAAATTAGTAACTTTTGACCTTTCCCTGTACTACTTGTAAATAACGATTCAATTTCAAACCATGATCTCTAGTTCCAAATTGTTGCGCACAATCCCTAGAGAATTTCTCTTATTCAAAAAGTTCCAACTTTGTATGTTACTTTGGATTTGTCCGAAAAAACTTTCAAAAAATCACATTTCTATACCTCAACTAGTTCTCATTCAAATATTGTGCAAATAAGACTTTTACCCATCACTTCACCCCTTTTTAAAAAGAAATTACCAAATTTCTTTTAAAAGTTAGTTTGAGAGATGGTCCATGAAAATATTTCAATCCATGAAAAGTCAGTAATAAGTGCCTTTCACAAATAATTCTCTCTATTACAATCAAGGCTATTTCTTCAAATATTTTCAACCCAAGTGACACTAACTATCATCTATCTGAAATCCATCTATGCATAAAAGACAACCCGGGTTTAAGAGATAGAAACACAATCACTCTGGAAGTTACCTGAATTCCAAGTCTATTCATACAAGTAGTAATTCACATGATATAGTAGTCTTTTAGAAGAATAACTTCATGTTGGAAAGAATCATATAAACAATCCGATGTCTAATATTTGAGAAATTACTAAGCAGTAAATGTTTATTTAAGAAAGCAAGAAATATGTTAAAGGGTTTCCAATTTTCTAAATGGTGAGATATCCATCATGAATCTAGATTAAATCTCAGAATTTCACAAAATATCCCATAAATTTTGACCAATGGTTTAGATCGACATCGAATAATTATTGAAGCCTACCATTGTCAATCAGATCCTTATGGTCCTAGAATCTCCCCTTTGGAATGGCTGATGTCCCATACCACCAGCTTTCCCTCCAAAAAAATTCTTAACCCCTTAATATGATTTTCTTAGAGATCCACTGATTCATATAGTTGTCCTATAATCCATATAGAAGATTATCCTTCGCTACCAAAAATTGGAGAATCCACTTTTGTGGATGACTGGTACGTCTTTCTAATGGATATAACAGATCCACACATGACTCTATGATTTAGGTAGAAGAGTCAACATGGTTTAACATCACATTAATAATCCTTCCAGGTTAGTGATAAGCTTTGAATCCCTACTGATCCGAGAGTGTTAACTCTAGGGATAAGCTTCTGTCAAATAACAGGTCCAATGTGATCCACATCTTAAATTCTACTTCTAACATCGCATATTACATCCCATACCTATAGATAACTCAAGGTTGCAAAGATAACAATTATGAATTCAACTAGATGAATTCTATCTTGAAAAATAATATCTGGTATTAAGCAATTATTCCCAGGGATTTCAAAAAAACCGAACTGCAAAATACATTTTCAGAGCATACTTACTACTCTTGATGTCCAATCTACTCTCCCCTTTAGGATTTTCAGGCCCATGAAAATCTCATTCTTCTAAGGCACAAAGAAAGTTCAGGAGACACATAGTAAATGCAAAGTGAGTTATTGTAGGAAAAAAGTCTGAAAAAATTTACCTCAACGAGCAAGTTATCCTATAACTAGGTTGAATCCACAAATACACAAAAATCATCCACATAGTTGTCTAATAGCACTTGCATAAACTTTTGCCTATGCTCGACCACAAGATTAAAGTCAAAAACAAATTCAGTTTTTTTTTTTTTTAACTTTACACAGTTCCTATCACTTAACAATTTTTCCAATAAAAAACTTGAACCATTCTCCTTTCCATCAACCGGCTTGGCATTACTCCGTCAATGCAAGATAAACTGTCAAAAATTCTGAACATGAAATTACATAAACGACAATCACTCAAAATTGGATTTTAGCAACTCTTAACCCATATCTAGAAAAATTCATTTGCTTGGATAAAGAGTCCAATACCATTCATTCTGTCCAGCCATTTCATACTATTCGACATTTTAAATTCAAATTTGATGAGTATCTTGCACAAGTGTTCGCTAGACCCGTTTTTAATTATCAGAATCGATTAGAAATGTATCAAATGAAATAATCAATTTCAGATTTGACCAAATTTAAGATTCAATAGAAAAGAAAAAAAATTCAATTCTAACTCTCTATGTTTGGGAGTACCCCACTCCAAAAGTTAAAAGGTTGTTACAGTATTAAACTACCAACAAATATCATGTACTAGAGTACAACGGTAGTTGCAGTTCCTTCAATCAATTTTAAACTATCTATAACCACGAAATAATTTAGCTTTAGTGAAAAAACTATGACCAAATCTGAATAAACAAAAAACTCAGTATGGTCAATCCACTAATCTAAATTTATTTAATAGATAACTAAGAAAAACAGAAACCTTGAATTTTCTTAAATAATTTGACAAATTTTACGTAATCAAAAATTTTACGTAATCAAAAATTAATATAAAAGAAAATCGAAATTGAAAAATCAAAACATTGTTTGATTTCTGATGTCACCAATCCAATGTCAAACTGGCATGCAAAGCACACGACATCAGTCACCAACGTCATTATGGAATTTTTTACGTAAAACTGAGTAACTTAGAATCCAGTAGCCATTCTCACTAGTCTATGAGCACAATACACTTAAGTATGGAAAAAAGTAGACATGCATCAGAACAATTCGAAAAGTTTGCAACTTTTGTACTAAAAACTGCCAAAACTTTCAAAGGTCATGACTTTTGCTACAGGACACCAAATTGGTCACTATAAAGCACAGTACAAGGGGATAGTGGGTTAGCAAGATGATTTCCATGTCATCTTGCCACTTGGACTTCACGCATGCGAGCTGTAAATGCATAAAAATTTTCAAGGTAGGTTTCTCAAAAATTTTACTACATCCCAAGATGCCTTCAATTAGAGGTTGTAAGCACTCTACTAAATTTCATTAGAGATCCATAGAACCTTCTAATAGGTCCAACAAGAAAGCATGGGCTCAGATCCACCAAAAATAGCTTTTATGGAGGGTGCCATCAAGTGAAACTTTGGGAAATCGGTGTCCAAGTCTCCATGCAAAGTTTAGTACATGGATCTTCTAAAAAACTTCTAAAATAATGAAAAATTGATCAAAAACCTTTTTTTGGACTATTTTTTTGACTTTCTTGAAAAGATCTTGTGGATCTAATCCACATGCAAGTGCAATCAGGCCCAATATAATGTAATCTATCTAGATGCAAGCACAAAAAGTTTTGATTTTTTCTAGATCATGCCCCTTACTGTGCATCTCTAGTCCTAAAAAAAAAGCAATTTTTGACTAGAACATAGTCTAGACCATAAATCTTGAAATTTTTTTGCATAAAATCATTAAATCAACAGTTAATGACTCCCTAATTGAAAGCGTACTTGCTGGAAATTTAGATCTACAAAAATTTATGAGAAATACAAGCAAAAATATGAAAAATTGTCATAAATTGGCTAAAATTGACAATCACCCATATTGCTATGGAGAAAGCCAATATCTGATGGATCTTAGCAACATGCAAGTGGAAGTACTAATAGAACATGCACTTGGAAGCTTGTTTACCACCAAGAAGAGAAAACAGATTGATCTTCACCAAAGTGTCGACAAAAAGCTTCATAGCTCCAATTCCTTCGTTCTTTGTAAGCCTTGCTCTAATACCACTGTAAGGAGAACAAATTGACAGTGTAGCCAAACCACCCAACCATGTAGATGCTACTGATCAATCTCCAAACAATAGCATCTCCCCCGTGCTAGAGAATAGGATGCAGGTGTAGAGAGAAGAACCTGACAATGAAATCTCACAACAAGAATGGGAGTAGTGCAAGTTTCTCCAAGAGGAAATAGCCCTTGCTTTACCTGTGCATGTTCCCATGCAAGCATACAGTATTCCCATACATGCAAGTCATTACTATTGATACTCTACACCATGCCAATAGCCATCCTAACCCATGCAATACCTCCACACGTCACAACATGTGTGACTGGGTCCTCATATTGAGTGCAGGCAACAAGCAAGATATTGATGATATCAAGTTTGCACTCAAAAAGGAGTTGGAGGTCATGATCTTCGTCTTTTGCATTATATCTTGGAAATAGAGGTATTTAGAACTTCTCAATATACATTCATATGTCAAGAAAAGTATGCTCATTCTATCCTAAAAAGATTTCATATGGTAGATGCTAAAGCTTGTGATACACCAGTGGAGTCAAACGTAAAGCTAACTATAAGAGCTAATGAAAGATCCTTCGAGGACATTACTCTCTCTAGGAAGCTAGTTGGTTCACTCATATATCTAACCATCACAATACCTAACCTTAGCTATTGTGTTGGTAGATTAAGCCAATTTATGCAAAATCCTAGTGTGGAGCATTGGAAGCTAGGCAAGAGGGTATTGAGATACATCTTGGGAATAAGAGATTTTGGCATTGTTTATGGACGATCATCACCTAACTTGTTTGGATTTTTAGATTCGGACTTTACTGGAGATCAAATGGATAAAAAATTCATAAGTGCACATGCTATTTTCATAGGTGATGGAGCTATTTCATGGATGTCAAAGAAACAAGCTACTATCTCATGTCAAAAAGTGGGTCGACAATGGACACACCTGAGCCAGAAGCTCGGACAGTCGTGTCAATGGCAGGTGATGAAGGTTCTCCTAGAGCAATATCCTTGCCTTTGATGTCGACGAACTGATCCTCGATAAAGACTGTATCCCGGCTATACAAGATTTGTTGGGTATTTAGATCATATAGCTTGTATGTATTATCAGATGAAGTATATCCAATCAGGATGGTCTTGAGACCTTGGAAGTCCAATTTCTTCATCGTGTCTTTTGGGATCTGCGCGTAGGCAACGCATCCAAACACTCTTAGGTTCTTCACAGAAGGTTAGAGCCTGTCCACACCTCATGGGCCTTGGTCGAACATCTGTTCTGGACGTAAGCTGCAGTGGCGACAGCTTTGGTCCAGAATTTCTTGGGCAGCGATGCATGCGCTAGCATACATTTGGCTGATTCAACTAGGGTACGGTTCTTCCTCTTGGCTAAGCCATTAGACTGAGGACTGTAAGGAGTGATGAATTGCTGCTCAATGTCTTGGCTTTGGCAGTACTCCTTAAACTTGCTAGAGATGTATTCACAACCATTGTCTGACTTTAGGGCCTTGATCGTCCTTCTAGTCTCCTTTTCTGCACGCTCCTTGAAGATTCTGAAGCAGTTGAAGGCTTCTGATTTCTTCTTTATAAAGTACACCATAGTCCTTCTAGAAAATTCATCAATAAAAGTTAAAAAATACTTTGCATCTTTCAACGAAGGATTTTTCATCAGGCCACAAATGTCTGAATGTACAATGTCTAACAATCCTCTAGCAATATGCTGATGGCTTGATTTAAATGGTTTCCTAGTCAGTTTACCAACTAGACAGTCTTGACAGACAAGTAACTCTACTTTATCACGACGATAGTCGAAATCAAAAACAATAGATTGTCTAGACATTTGTTGTACAGTAGCATGATTCAAGTGACCAAGTCTATAATGCCAAAGTAAACTTTTATTTGCATAAATAGAAGTATTAAGTGTCTGACTAGAGGCAGCAAAGCAATGACTTAATTTATACAAGTATCCATGCCTCTTTTCAAGTGCTAGGATCTTGCTTGTCCTATCCACTGCTTTGTACTGATCACATTCGAATTCTACTCTATGTCCTAGATCTGTGATTCTGCTTACAAAGAGCAAATTCGTAGATAAATTTGGTACATACAAGACTTTAGAAAGTAGCTTAGATTGATCATTTGCAAAGCTCAATCTCATAGTACCTTCACCTTTAGTAGCTTGTGTGCTATTGTCGCCGGGTACTATTAGGTGTATAGGATTTTAAATAGCCAATGAGGCTAGTCATGTGCTGAGTGGCTCCGGAATCCAGGAACCAAGAACTGTCGCCGGATGCTCCATGATGGCTGGTCATGAAGGCATCATGATCTGTTTCTTGAATAGGCTGTGGAGCTTCTGCAGCTGCATTTGCCACTTGATTCGACTGCCCCTTGTTGTTGTTCTTTGCTTGCGGTATCCGACAGTCTTGAATTTTGTGGTTGTTTTGTTTGCAGTATCTGCTAAACAACTTTTTCTTCATCTGCGGACTTGACTGTTCTTTGTGTTGTGCTAGTTTCTGGTCTGGCTTTGATTGCTTTGGGCCTTTCTTCTTCTTTCACTTAGTCGTGCTCTTGTTGGTGTATAAAGCGTGAAAATCAGCTGAGGAACTTGAGGCTTTGTTCCTCCGCATGTCTTCTTGCAACAACATAGTAATGACTCTCGAAAGAGTCAGTTCTGGATGTGTCATGATGATCATCACCCAGCTGTCATATGAGCTTCACAAGCTTATAAGCAGTTGCATCACTGTGTCTTGATCTTCTATGACAGATCCGACAGTGGTCATTTGCCTTAGCAGGTTCTTGAATTGATTGATGTGATTCTGCAGGGAATCACCATTCGCCATCTTGAGGGAGTAAAATTTCTTCCTGAGATGTAGCTTGGAAGCTATATCTTGCACTTCATATAGTGTGCTCAAGACGTCCAAGACTTATTTCGATGTCTAGGCCTCATATACATGGCCATCTGGGTATCCGTAATGTTGAGGATGATCAGCGCAAAAGCCTTTCCATCTGGCGATTGTTGCGTCATCTGCTTCGGGTTCCCCTTCTGCACCTGTAACAACGTCATATAATTCTTTAGCCATTAATATAGTTTTCATCTTAAATTTCCACAGATGGTAATTGGATCCATCAAGCTTGTCCATGATAGGACTGGCTTTCCCTTGGGAATCCATGTGGAAGATTAGTCTAGGTGATAGAAAAAACTATCAGTGACTTAAGTATGAAAATTTGGTACTGAATTATAGAACAAAAAGACAATTACTCTATCGACTAGTAGACTCTTGTACTGTGGAAGCTTATCAGGCTACAAAAATAGCTCTGATACCATGTTGGTAGTTAAATGAAAGAGGGTGTGTGAGTGTGAGAAACTAAAATAGCTCGAAAAAAAATGAACATGAAAAGAAGCAAACTCAAAACTCGAACAAGAAATGAACTCGAACAGAAAGTGTTCGTGCTTAGCGGAATGAGCTATATTACTCTTTCCCTAAGCATGACTAAGCCTATCGGAAACAAACAGAACATTAGTGATAGAGATCACGGTTGATCTGATTACGTAGCCAAACATTAAGCAACAAAACATCAGAAGAATAATTTGTCGCGAACAGCTAGACAAATTATTAGTCACAAATGATTCGCGAAGAGCTAGACTGATAATCAGTCGTGAATTAGTCGCGAAAGGCAAGACTAAATATTAGTCGCCAACAGCTAGACTAATAATAATTTGCTAAGAACAGATTACCAGATTGAGCAATAAGAGAGTCAGACAGAATGTAGAAAAGCATAGCAATATTGACACAAATCTGAACACAGAACGAGACAGAGCTATTATCAAATTCAATATAGCAAAATATACATGTCAATAATGTTGTGGAGCACAAGACAATAGCAGACGAAACCGTGTGCTCTACAAAGCTAATTCAATATGTAAAAAGGAATGAACCTGTTACTGACAATACAAAAGAATCAATGTGCAAGGCATCTACTCCCTCTATCTCTGATAAGTTTATGATGCTATTTTTTTCACACACTGTCTGAATACGCAAGTGGTATTCAATATATACACAATTTTATGGGGGTGCAGATGAAGAAAGTACAAAGTGGATGTGGTGTCTGTAGGAGATCGTGGGTGGCTGCTGTCGTTGTCAAATCTGTTAGCACAGTTTCATGGGATGAGCGTGAAAAGGCCGTGACGTCAGCCTTTGTTGAAATGAACGTTGGTGAAGATGCGAAAAATGTGACACTCTGAAGGCTAAAGGGTAGTGCTTTTTCCTTTTAAAGAGGCCCAACTTGGTTTGCAAAGCGAACCAAGTTGGGCCTCTTTAAAAGGAAAAAGCCTTAGGATTTGATCTACAGGGTGCCTTCGCTTTTTCTAGGGCACCTTCGGCATTTTGTAAGGCAGTGTCGTCTTTTTCGCCTATCACAAATTACGTGTAAAAACACAGTGTCGTGTTTTTTGCCTTTTTCTCCTGTGGAAATTTACTTGTATTTATGCAGACAATCGAGTTTTTTGCCTGTCTTATTTTACATGTAAATATGCAGACTATGCGACAACATGAGTAAAAAATACAGCATGAATGGAGGCAGATTAAAATAGGATTTAGGAGAGTAGAGAAGATAAATCCAACAATGGGATCCACGAGAGAGAGAGAGAGAGAGAGAGAGAGAGAGAGAGAGAGAGAGAGAGAGAGAGAGAGAGAGAGAGAGAGAGAGAGAGAGAGAGAGAGAGAGAGAGAGAGAGAGAGAGAGAGAGAGAGAGAGAGAGAGAGAGAGAGAGAGAGAGAGAGAGAGAGAGAGTAACAAAACATCACATAGTCAAGACCAAGCCCTTTGAACCCTTCAATTCATAGCCTAACAGGTAAAAAGGAAATTGGAAAACTCACCTTTGAAAACATGGAGCAGGCTGTAAAGGTCGATCCAACCACATGGGTGGTAAAACCAATCACACCAAAGGCTGATGATGGATCGTCCACTACTGATCATACAATTGATTGTCCAAGGCAATCTAGGGGAGGTCATTACGATTTTGAAACAGATATCATGAGATGGACAGACGCATTAGCAACTGTTGACTATATGGCTGGGCATGCTTGTCAACATTTGTGATGCCACAAAAATGTTCAATATTGAATATCAACATAAATATGGCATGATATACTCAAATATGAAGATATGAGCCGATTAAGTATAAATCATGAAGAGGCCTAAGTCATTTTTCGGGAATATATCTCCTAAGTACTTGTCTTGTAATTAGAGGCAAGACCTTCAAAAGGAAAATACATTGTCTTGGACAACCTTTATTGCGTCGTCCATACGAAATGACTAGATATGAAAAGACATGATAAACTAGAGTAACTTTAACTCATAGCTAAATATACCTCCTATGGTATAGTTGAACGTATTTTCAGTCTAATTGTTAACTAGACCCTTTTGCGGGAGCGACGCACCTCTTGTTTTAGAGGTGTGTTTGTTCACCCCGTAGAACATATATTGATCTCACACTTCAGTCTCGATCATCGAGAGAGAAGAGTTTATGCTTATGTAAGAGATTGAAGAAGTGAATAGAGTTCTGTGAGTTATTCTCTCTTATCTCTGTTCTCCGCACTGCTGAGTGTGAGTGATCTTGAGTCTGCTAACAATCTCTAATGCATTTAATGAATTACTCTCTGATCAGACAATCGCTCTAGTGCATTACAGTTGTTTGTCGTGTTTCCGTAAAGAACTATCTTTAAACCATCTTATTCGTCTGTCGCGAATACTTTCTTTTCGGCACTCGAATAACGACTATCTTTGGTACAGTCTAGCACGATCATTGAATAAAGCTGTATGTATACATGTGAGATGACAGTCCCTGTCTAAAGAATTGAGTCTCTTATTTGTTTTCCTGATTGGCATTGACATAAGTTTCTAACGTATTCTAAAACTCTTCGTGTTCTTTAACCATTAAGTTGGGCTTTAGTTGTTGAGGACTTCTATCTAGAAACGAATAGTTCGCGAACGCGATTAATTAATTGTATGCACAGTCACAAATACATCAAACAATTCTCAATTCTCTGTTGACAACTTAATCAGCCAGAGTGTAGTACTATTGTACTACTCTGATAACATCTCATCTGTAGAATGCACTTCATTCAATTCGATAAAGGCGAGATTGTTGTTCTGAATTTATTAACACTACCCATTCCAAACATAAGTAATACTGGTTACTTTTTAATGTCTGACGACACCCAGAATAACACTCGAAACCACTTGCCATAATTGTACCAAAAACATAACTTTCTAACGTTGTCCTCTGTGGGAACGACATTATTTACTATAAAATCTATATTAACCCTGTTGGTATAGTACGACATATACCAATTTTTGGCGCCGTTGTCGAAGATAGTTTAGGAAAGTTATAAGAAATCTAACAAATCCATCTTCATCTCTAGTGTATGTCAGATAGAGAATCCAGATTAGAACGATACCGTAAGCTTAGAGATGAATTTTTACGAAGACAAAGTGAGAATACTAGTCGAAGAAATCTAGACGAAATCACTGCCCAGTTACTTGAACTCCTAATTAGCTTCGATATGGAGGGTCATGTTGCACGTTTCACTTCTATCTCTAAAATTAAATATGATTATTTTAAAGAGACTTCTTCCGATGATGCAGATAGCTATGTCTCACAATTCGAGTCAATCGTTAATGCGAATAACGAGGGAAGTGACGTAGACAAACTACGAATTTTCCTTGGTCTGCTAAGAAAGTAGGCGCACATATGGTACAATCAAGTTGAACCAGGCCGTGTAGGAACCTGGTACTTGCTGAAAGATGCGTTTCTAAACCAGTTCAGAGAGATCGGTTACAAATCTAGAATTCTTGGACGTCTGAACAATGTTCAGAAGAAGAGTAAAGAATCCTTTCGCAAATATACATGAAAGGTTAAAAATCTCATAGGAAAACTAACCGGTGTATATCCCGTAGATATGCAGATCGAATGATTTTTGGCTGCTTTACCACCAAAGATTGATCGTTATTGCAGACAAGGGGACATGACCTCCTTAGCAGCAGTAATAGCTAGTGCCAAAAATTTTGAGACCTCAAAACTAGCACAAAAGCGACGATCGACTAAGAAATTTCGAAAGTCGAAGACTGATTCTAGTGACAGCGATGAAGATTCAGATTCTGATTCAAGTACCAGTTCTTCAAGCTCGGAATCTGAAAGCAGCGATTAATCAGAATCAGAAGCTGACAAAGGAGAGAGAAAGAATAAATGACGAACCAAATGAAAGGATGACACAAAAGTTGTCGAGGATAAGTTGTCAACTTCCAAAGTGGAAAAGCTTTGGAAGAGTAATATGGCTGATCTTAATAAAAAGTTTAATGATTTGAAAGTGCAGATCTCTGAAGTTGCAGATAAAAGACCAAAAGTGTCTTCTTCCAACTCAAGAATGTGGTGTATGAAATGTGAAACTTCTGGACACACTAAGGAAGACTGCACTACTGTGAATGTCATACATTGAAGATCCTACCCATGAGTACTTTTTATTTTTCAAAATGATGCGACTACTAACTACGTACAGGGTACTGCAGCACCAGCCTAGCAGGACATACCCAAGTTCACACCAAGAGGACATAATCCTCCTGAATTTGTTGGACCAGCGAAGTCTCAAACCGTGACTAAACCAGTTTTGGGCAACTGCTACAATTGTGGAGAGCCGGGACATTTTTCTCATGACTGTCCTCAACCGCAAAAGCCGATTGGCTATGTACCATTATGTTCGAATTGCAGAGAGCTTGGCCACAAGTATCTTGATTGCCCTCAGCCACAGAAGCTGCGACCCAAATATCAGTATGTAGAAACACCAGCTGCTGCAGACACGAAAGCGAAAGCTGCCACTGATGCTGTTGTGTAGAGAATTGACGTTATTAAAGGAAAACTGGCAAAGACAGAAGATCAGTCCTGGCCAAGTGACGTGGAGAAATTATTCAAAGTCACAACGAGAAGCAAAAGCTCCTCAAAACCTGATCAGAAATCTTCGACAAAGCGCAGAAAATCCTCAAAGAATAAATCCTCTATCAAAACAACGAACAAATCTACGACTAAGGAAGATCTCAAAGATGACCCTGACTATGACCGCAATGCTGTGAAGTTATTTGCAAAAGATATCTTGGCAGAAGCAAAGGAAATCATCAATGCTGAACTTCAGACAGCTGTTGCAAAAAAGGTGGTCACTTTCAAGGAAGAGGACGAAGAAATCGTGAAGACGAAATTGTCTAGTGCTGTTATCGATAAACCAACCTCGGAATCAAAGACGAAAGAATACGACATCGTTACTGATATTGGATCCCTTCGTTCGAACATTACTTTTGAACAACTGTTGGCAGATAACACTTATTACAAAAAGCACCTGAAAGGCCTTTCTGTGCCCAAAAAATAAAAAAAAAGTTTCTCTGCCAGATGCTGGTGTTTTGTCCATCGATTTAGGTGATCTCGGTGCACCTGAGATTGATATTACCATTGCGGGATGCCTGATTGAAAAAATGCCAATTGACTCTAGTTCTAGTGTGAATATAATAACAGAAGACACAACTCATGCTCTGGGGTGGACTGACATTCAACCGACACAACGAAACATCAAGTTAGCTGATTCGACACGACAAAAATCTGTTGGAGAACTGAAGGATGCCACTGTTGACATTCAAGCCAAGCCATTCACAATGAGTTTCATTGTTATCAAACCACTCGGTTTGTCATCCTATTCTGTGCTGACTGAACGACCTTGGCTTTATCAATCAAACGCAAGTATACATTGGAAATTCAGAGAGCTGAGATTTCAGACTGGTGAGACCAATAACTGAGGTAAGCCAGCAGAACAAATCATAACCTAGAGTCGTGACTTGTGGACGAATGAACAACAGAAAGCATTCGAAGATCTTAAGCAAAGGTTGATCAATGCTCCTATTCTGAGACCACCCAACTGGGCTATTTTATTTCACAGTTATGTGGATGTTTCTGCATTTGCTATTGGCGTCTGTCTAAGCCAGAAGGACAACCAGAAGAAGGATCATCCCATCTACTATGCGAGTCGACAGCTCAGTGCATCAGAGAAGAATTATTCGGCTACAGAAAGGGAAGCACTTGGCATGATTTTCACTGTTAAAAATTTTTGACATTATTTGCTGGGATATGCATTTATTTTTCATGTGGATCATTATGCTCTTAAATATCTTGTAAATAAACCAGATCTATCAGGACGAATTGCTCGATGGGTTCTACTTCTGCAAGAATTTACTTATCAAGTAGAGCTTTGTCAAGGAAAATATCATACGAATGCTGATTATCTATTGCGACTCAACATCAGAAAAATTGAAAACCCTATCAATGATGATTTTTCAGACGAACATTTATTCGAAATTTCATCTACAAATTCGTTATATTCTGATATTATTACTTATCTTAAGGATCAGATATATCCGGATGGTTACGATTTGGAGCAAAAGATAGTTTTTCAATATAAGGTAGCACCTTATACAATAATTAACAATGTTCTGTACAAGCTTGGTTTTGACCATCAACTACGAAGATGTCTCGAAACTGAAGACATTAAAAAGGTCGTTAAAGCCTTACACTCAGAAGATGTTGGTGGACATTTTGCTTTGAAAAATACAATTAATAAGATATTGACTGCCAAGTATTGGTGGCCAACAATGTTCAAGGATGTATCAAATTTTATTCATTCATGTGATCCATGCCAGAGATCTGGTAAGCCTACAAAAGCAATGAATTGGTTGTTGACACCAATCTTGCCTCTTGCACCATTCGAGAAGTGGGAGATTGACTTTGTCGGTCCAATCAAACCCGTTACCCGACATATGAAATGTCGTTAATTCTAGTTGCCACGGATTATGCTACCAAGAACGTTGAAACAGAGGCGACGAAATGAAACGATGCAAAAATTGTCGCGATGTTCTTATTCAAAAGTATAATCACAAGATATGGTTGTCCACTCGAACTAGTAAGTGACCGAGGTACACATTCTCTAAATGATACGATACGGTTGCTGACAACCTATTTCCTGATTAAACACAGAAAAACTGCACCGTATAATCCAAAAGCAAATGGGTTGATAGAAAGAGCTAATGGAATCTTATGTAAGATCCTAACTAAAATTACTATTGCACATGCAACGGATTGGGATCAGAAACTACCATCAGTTCTCTGGGCTTATCGCAACACAGAGAAAATCACGACGAAACAGACACCATATTTTCCTACATATGGTATGCATCCTATTTTGCCAATTGAATTCGAGGTGAAAACCTTTCGTATTCAAGCTCAACGAACAGATGCAGAATGTATAAATGAAAGGTTGACTAATATTGAAGAACTAGCTAAAGCTCGAGAGACTTCACAAAAATTAACAGAGGAAATCCATAAACAAAGAAAGAAGAAATATGACAGTTGTATAAAAAAATGTGATCTTAAGGCTGATGATTATGCGCTGATATATGACAGTCGCCATCAAAAGTTCCCTGGAAAATTCCATATGCGATGGCTTGGACCGTATAAAGTCATAGAGGTGTTTCACAATGGTTCTGTGCAACTTCAATCACTTGAAGGCGAACTATTACCGACACGTATTAACGGGTCCAGACTTAAGAAATACTACCTTTGACCAGAATTTTTTTTATTCTTATTATTTTCTAGTATTTTTCTGAAATTAATCGCGAACTTTCTTTTATCTTGTCTAAATCTTTTTGCGACTTTTCTTTTATTTTATTTTTTTTTCTTTTCTAGAAATTTTCATGAAATTTTTGAGAATTTTTCTTGAGTTCTCTCAATCTTTCAATATCATTTTAAAAGTATTTTCGAGAACTTTTCGAGATTTTTTCACGACACTAAATTTGTTAATCAAATTTTCGTAAATTGTTTTCGAGAAATTTTCTAGTATGTTGCTAAAATTTTCGAGATATTTTCGTAAGTTTCTATATCATTTTTTAAGATCCTTCGAGAAAGTTTCGTGAAACTTTCTAGAATCTTTCTAGCATATTTTCAAGAATCTTTCGAGAATCTCTCGACCTATTTTTTGTATCCCTCCATTAAAAAGGATGGCCACGTGATCATCATTATTCACACGTGTGTACGCTCACAGATATTGTTTCTCCTTAATTTATTTTTTTCTTTTCACAAACGGTGATCTGGCAAATTATAGTTTCAAACACTGAGCCATGCACGTCCTCCATAAATGGAAGTGACAGATGTCAAGTCACCATGCCACATCATCATCCCTTCCACACCGCTACTGCTTATCATAGTTATTTTCCATTTTTCTTCTTTACACTTTCTACCTGCGAGTTTATGCTTTCCTACGCTCATTCTCTTTGCGATCAAAGCACTCTTTTGCGAACTATTGCGATCTACGAAGCTATTGTTAAACATTCGAACAATGGCTTCCGGATCAGGTTCTAGCTCTACTATCATCTGGCAAGCACACGTAGGAATCCGCCTGGCATCCATCCAGTCCTTTTTGGATCGATGCAGGTTGGGTGATTTGAAAGTGGACCCCTCCATCATCCTCTTTGAAGTCAGTACAGAGTTTGTGAACTCTATCCATTCAATTTCGGAGGAGGAATTCAAAGTTCATGTACGAGGCAAATTCTTCACCATCTCTGAAGATTTGTTTTGCACAGCCCTCGGACTACCATTGGATGGGAAGCTAGTTGTGACCAATAAAGATTCGGTGGATGAAGCTGCCCATTTCTTAAACAACTACTTTGTACCCATGAAGGGGTACAAAATTTCTATGATCCGAGATGCGACATTCAAACTATTTTGTAAATACGCAAATAAAGCCATATTTTTTACGGATGCGGATGCGACAATATCAGTACAAAATTTTGGCTACATATTGGATGCGCTTGTGGGTAATCCAATATGCTTTGGCGTTATCACTTACAAAGCATTTTTGTGATGGATCAAACATCAGAAGTTTTCTGGAGTCGGAGCCCATGTCTCTCGTCTGTGCCCTCATTTTCAAATTTTGACCGAGCCAGAGAAAATACTGCTGACGAGAAAGATGTTGGCTCCCAAGCCAATTGATCTTTCCAGCCTTATTTTTGTACCTACTCCGGTTCCAATCGATGCTACACCAGCAGTCGAAGTAGCAGCCACCACTACTATGGAGAGTGAAGTTGTGGCAATGGAAACCGATGGAGCTGCTACTGCTGATTCTTCAAAGCCAGCATCTGCTTCCACATCTCTCCGATACATCCAACAAGGGATGCATAGCTGCTGAAGGCGACATTGGGGCACTTGTGGCAGATGAAGAAGAACCAGACGACCAGCCTAGTGGTTTCAATCCATGATAGAGAAAGCCAAGAATCTAGTGGATGAAGTATATGAGTTTGACAAGTACCACCGTCAACTCACGATGCAGCTTATCACCTCAGAGAGAAAATCACTAGACTCTCTAAAGGAGTCCTTCGAGAAGATCAATTCGCTCGAATCAGACAACATGAAACTGATCAAACAACATCGTTCTCTCAAAACACAGCTTCAGACTTTAATAAAAGAAACTGATTCTTTGAAGCGGACCAATAAGGCGATTCAGGCCAAGTCTGACAATTTTAGACTCAAAACGATTATTTGAAACAGCAACTTTTGGCTGCAAATCAACATAATGTCGTGCTCCAGAAACATCTACAGGAGGAGCGAATGACAAGATTAAAGACAGAAGCTGCTTTGTCTCTAAGTACCGCTGCAGGGTCAATCATTGTCGATCTCACGAAGCTGAACCAGCTCCAAGGCCAAATGCTCGAAAATTTTTGAGTCGAGTTCTTACAACCGCTCGAGGATGCGAAGGCTCTTGTCGAGGAAGAGTTGGCAGAGCTGAAGGAGCTCTCCAGTGATGCCACCCCATCTTATAGCGGGCCCGATGCACACGATGACTACCTTCGAGCCTTGCTGCGAATTGATGAACTCACACAACAACTCCAAGCTATGTCTGCCTGCACCGGAGCCTCGGACCATTCAGAATTCTTGGAGGCTGTCACGAAGATTGACCAGTTCGAATAGGAGCTGTCGAATCAAAAGCAACAAATGGAATATCAGAAGCTGGCTGTTGAGTTGCAAACTCAGGATTTGGCAACTACATCTACACAGCCAAAGCGAATGCAACAAAATCAGTCGAAGGTATGTGCAGATAGATTCCGTGCATTTGCTGAACGACTCTGAAAATGGTGTCCACATGCTTTTAATATTGAGTTGCAATGGCGTGTGGATTACATGATGTACCAAGGCACAGTAGGCATTGGCTTCGACGACTGGAAGCAACCGTGGGAGAAGGACGACTTTCTCTGGTTATGGGCCCAGCTTTCTATCGAGCAGAAAGGATGTCTCTACTGGGGCATAATCTAGGGTAAATTCCAGGTCGTACCTTTCAGATCGACAGAGTTATAGGAACGAAGATAATAAGCGACACTTTTACAAGCGAAAGTCGTAGTTTCAGCTGTACAAACCACAAGCTATTGCGGATTTAGGCGCATTCGACGATGCAGGTCTGCTGATTTATATCAATATGGCTTATCCGGAATTATTCAGTCTTCATGTGGATTGGGAGCAAAACCTTGCAGAATATTTTGCGGAGATTCGACGTAATTTTCAAGATAGAAGGAAGTCATTCTGTTATAAGCAATTCTGTACATATACATTTTGGCAGTTTGGTACCTTTGCGGCGAAGACATTATTTTTTGTTCAGAATCTTTATGTTAAAAGCAATTTTATTAGATTTTTAGCTTGTTACTATAAAGAAATCACTCTACGAAGTGATTCAGACGAAGATACCAAGTTAACCCTGGAGCTGTTTGATGGAACATTACTCTTGGTTAAGCTAGAAGAATTCGGCAACTTACCAGTTGGCCGCTATACAAAATCAAAAGAAGATTTGCTCTTGATCGAAGCTCAACAGAACTTGGAGCTTGCTCAAAAATTATATGAAGAACTAAATCATTCATGAATATTCATTCGTGTCTTTGTCGTGGTGATGTTTCTATGGGATGCTGAAATTTTAAAGCTTAAAGATGTTTTGAAGTTTGATTCCAGTTTCATCAACAATTCAAAGATCAACTCAAAACGACCTATTCAATCAAAGAAACAGCAAGACACATATTCTCTAAGACGAAGAAATATCTAAAGGACAAAATACACGAAGAAATATCTTTTCGCCTCAACGAAAATCTGACGAACAAGAATGTTTCTCGAATAATCCTCGAAATAAAGATGATATGTTCATGAGGATGTTTCACATTTGAGGAAGGGGATATGTGATGCCACGAAAATGTTCAATATTGAATATCAACATAAATTTGGCATGATATACTCAAATATGAAGATATGAGCCGGTTAAGTATAAATCATGAAGAGGCCTAAGTCATTTTTCGGGAATATATCTCCTAAGTACTTGCCTTGTAATTAAGTACAAGACCTTTAAAAGGAAAAGACATTGTCTTGGACAACCTTTACTACGTCGTCCATACGAAACGACTAGATATGAAAAGACATGATAAACTAGAGTAACTTTAACTCATATTTAAGTATACCTCCTATGGGATAGTTGAACGTATTTTCAGTCTAATTGTTAACTAGACCCTTTTGCGGGAGCGACGCACCTGTTGTTTTAGAGGTGTGTTTGTTCATCCCGTAGAACATATATTGATCTCACACTTCAGTCTCGATCATCGAGAGAGAAGAGTTTATGCTTATGTAAGAGATTGAAGAAGTGAATAGAGTTCTGTGAGTTATTATCTCTTATCTCTGTTCTCCGCACTGTTGAGTGTGAGTGATCTTGAGTCTGCTAACAATCTCTAGCACATTTCATGAATTACTCTCTGATCAGACAATCGCTCTAGTGCATTACAGCTGTTTGCCGTGTTTCCGTAAAGAACTGTCTTTAAACCATCTTATTCGTCTGTTGCGAATACTTTCTTTTCGGCACTCGAATAATGACTATCTTTGGTACAGTCTAGCACGATCATTGAATAAAGTTGTATGTATACATGTGAGATGACAGTCCCTATCTAAAGAATTGAGTCTCTGATCTATTTTCCTGATTGGCATTGACATAAGTTTCTAACGTATTCTAAAACTCTTTGTGTTCTTTAACCATTAAGTTGGGCTTTAGTTGTTGAGGACTTCTGTCTAGAAATGAATAGTTCGCGAACACGATTAATTAATTGTCCGCACAGTCACAAATACATCGAACAATTCTTGATTCTTTGTTGACACCTTAATCAGCCAGAGTGTAGTACTGTTGTACTACTCTGATAACATCTCATCTGTAGAACGCACTTCATTCAATTTGATAGAGGTTAGATTGTTGTTCTGAATTTATTAACATTACCCATCCCAAAACATAAGTAATACTAGTTACTTTTTAATGTCTGACAACAACCAGAATAACACTTGAAACCACTTGCCATAATTGTACCAAAAACATAACTTCCTAACGCTTTCCTCTGTGGGAACGACATTATTTACTATAAAATCTATATTAACCCTGTTGGTATAGTACGACAACATTATTCAAACCCAAAACCCAGCACATCTTTACCCAAGTGCTATACATTGGACACACCAATCACTTTTGGGGTAAACATGCTCAATGTCACATGGCTGTCAGTGGAAGCTATTGAGAACCCTGTGGGTGATGATTTAGTCCCTTGGCAACATGCTTTTACCTACAATAAGGAGACTGAGCTGACTGATGAGCAAGTCCTACAACATATGGACCCAGATTGTTATGGAATTAAGAAAGTACCAGCACAGCCACCACATAAATCCGCAATGGCTAAAGTTTCCAAGATAGATCCACCCAAGGCACCTGCCAACAAGAAGAACCAGTTGAGACAACGTTGTAACTAGGTGATCCGATGGAGCAATTTGCCAGAGGAGGCTATAGCTACGGTGGATGCTGATATTCGCAATCATGAAGCGAATGTCACTCCAGTTCCAAAGAAAGACAACAACGATGAACCCAACTACGTGAGTAGAAAAAGAAAAAAGAAAGTGTTGGATTCCTTGAAGTCAGTTCAAATGAACTCAGATGCAGCGTCATCTTCCACACATATGAATGATAATCCAAAAATTATGAGTCGTCGCACCTCCCAACTAACTACCACCACCTCCATAGCCACAGTTTCATCATCCACTCAACCCTCTGCTACTACCACCACATCTGCTCCTCTGATTCATATTTCGACAACATCTTCCATTGCTTCCATCACTATTGTTTCATCCATACCTATTGTCTCTCCTACCTCCTTCACTCTAATCAGCCCTCTTGATTCATAGCTCTCTCCCGACACCCTGTTGTGGATGTAACTCATTAATCTTTGGTCGCCTCGCCAAGTTTTCTCACCTCCCTCATTTCCATCCATCCTCCAAATCACCCTCCAGTTCCCTTCTGTTCCTACCATTTCTTCTTTTGAGCAGTCTGTTCTTACATCTATTTCCACCATTGCTACTCCTCTCACACCCCCCCACATCTCTAGTGAAAGCTGTCGAGGGTGACAAACTGTTGTCTGATGACGCATTTGTGCAAACAGTGTTTACAGCATCGTCTGATCATGCTGACTCCATCACACCTGACGACACACAATCTCCAGACAAGCTGATTGAAGATGACGACGACACAGTATAGGTTGTCCTGGCTACCTCACAGCAAGCCCCTACTAGCACCACCATGCCGGCCTGTCCCACATATATTTCAACGACCTACCAAATCTTGGGTACATTTGTCCAGGAGGCGATAGCCACAAAAGCCAAACTGGATGGCCGCGTATTGGAGTTGGCCAGGTGGAGGGCTACTCACCACATGCTCACTACATCCTACACAAGAAGGTGATCAGAAAGAGAAAAATAAGGGATGATGCCGCTAGAAATATTGCTAGCCCAATTTCCATGGCTGGAAAGGTAAAAGCAGTCGAGCCTACCAGACGTGTAAAGCGGAGGAATGCGACCATTGTTCCAAGTGTGTAGGCGAGGGGAACTGCAAAGGAAGAGAACATTATCAAAGCTAAAGAAATCTACCAAACCATCCCAAGCTTGTCTTTTGGCAAAAGAAATACAGCCAGGGCCATCGAGAGGATGAAGATACATGTTGAAATCGCCACTAAGGATCGAGGGCGTGGTGTTGAAGGGAGAGATGTCATTCCAAAGATCGATACGAGGAAGAGAGGAAGTAGGAGGGTGCGCTAATATATGTACTATTTTTAAGTGAAGAAGCAAGTTTCCAGTCTCCAGAAATCAAAGTCACCAGTCCACCCCAAGTGTCGTTAGCAAGGGTGCTGGAGTAGTTGAAATTCCGGACAAAAGATTTGAGCAGAAAGCCACTAAGACAAATTACAATGTTGGAATGGCAAAGAGACAGGAGGTAATTAAAGAGGAAGGAATGATGAAAGAGGGAGTTGAGACATCCCAAGAGATTACATTCATAGTAAAATAAAAAAGGCTCAGTAATGCCTGCTATAAATGCCAAATATGAGAGAGAGATAGAGAAAACCTTGTAGAGGGACTTCATAATGTTTAATAACTAAGAAACATTCATTTGGACATCTCTTCCTCTTGCTCTTGCCATCACTTTTAATGAGTTGCACATGGAATTTCTATTGTTTGGTCCTTGTACTTGTCCCATTTCCATTGGAGGTGACCATAAGTGAGAAGTGCGAGAAGAATAATCATTGGACGAGCTCTCATATGACAGTTCATCAAAAACAGCTGTCTTGTCCCTCTTAGCAACTTTTTTGTTGTGATCTTTAAAGTAGGTTCTAGTTTCGCGGGATTAAGAGTCATATGTGACACTTTTGTGAAGAATTTCAGACCATTAAGATCGAAAATATTTCTTTGATCTTTGCTTAGAAAGACAAACAAATCACCAATCTTGCCAATGTAGAAAAACCAATATCTACACTATGAATGAGATATCAAACATCAATCAAAACATAAAATAATGTTGTTGTCCATACAAAAATAGTAAGCAACTATATTTCACACTTGTGGATATAAAAATAACATTTAATGAACATTCTACACATAGAATTGCAAGATATCACAAGTATAGTGCACCAATGGATAGTAGAATCCAAGAGAACCATGTATAAGCATGAATGAGATGAGAAGGAGAGAATTGTCTTCTCCTCCCACAAGTTAAATCCTTTTATAACATGTCCAAACCTAGATTCAAACTTTGGTTTCCCTCCAGAATGAAAACTCTATTTTTTTTGTGACTAGATTCAATGTATCTACTACTCAAATTGAATCTCTCCAAAACTCGTGTTCTATAGTTTTCCACACTTTCCAAAAGTGTTTATTCAAATGATTTTAGTATAACTTTAAAAAGTCAAACTCTAAGTCTAATATGAAAATTGGCCTCAATTGCCAAATATACAAATATGACCAAAATAGCAAAACTAGTTGAAATCTTTCACACTCCCTCTTCAACTAGTTTAAGCACAGACTTTGAAAACACTCCAATTGAATTCTTGTGCTTCATGAACAAGTCCTTTCCATTGGTGAAGATATCAGCTACACATTCCCTTAAGGACACATGTTGAAGCTCCACCTCATTTGCCATGACTTGCTCCCTCACAGAGTGATATGCCACCTCAATATGTTTGCTCCTGGCATGAAAGATAGGATTGGTTGCCAACCTTTGGGCTGATAGATTGTCACAAAAGATGATTGGGCTCTATGATAATTCTAGCAAGTCAAAATCCTTGATCATCCTCTTGATCCATACCATCTCCTTTGTCCAATGTGTAAGAGCTTTGTACTCGGCCTCACTAGATGACAATGAGATAGTGGCTTGTTTCTTTGACATCCACGATATAGCTCCATCACCTATGAAAATACAATGAGAACTAATGGATTTCCTAACCAATATATCTCCAGCATAGTCCAAATCTGAAAATCCAAACAAGTTAGGTGATGATCCCTCATACAATATGCCAAAATCTTGAGTTCCAATGATGTACCTCAAAACTCGTTTCCCTAGCTTCCAATGCTCCTCACTAGGATCGTGCATGAATTGGCTCAATCTTACAACAAAATAGCTTAGATCTAGTCTTGTAATGGTTAGATAGATGAGTGAACCCACTAGCTTCCTATAGAGAGCAATGTCCTCGAAGGATCTTTTACATTCGACTCCATAAGTGTATCACAAGATTTTGCATACCATATGAAATCTTTCTAGAATAGAATTAGCATACTTCTCTTGAAAAATGAAAGTAGATTGAGAAGATCTAATCACTTCTCCTAAAATTTAATGCAAATCACCAAGATCATGCACCTCACTTTTATTCTTAAGAGCACTCTTGATATCCTCCACATCTTGATTGTTTCCACCACTCAAGATGATATCATCCACATAGATTAGCAAGATGGTAACATCATTTCCAGCAAACCTATAATAAAGTGAATGATCATACTCACTCATAACAAATCCTTGAGAGAGTAAAAAAGTGTTAAGCATAGCATACCAACTCCTTGGTGCTTGCTTATAGATTTGCAAGATGGTAACATCATTTCCAACAAACCTATAATAAAGTGAATGATCATACTCACTCATAACAAAGCCTTGAGAGAGTAAAAAAGTGTTAAGCATAGCATACCAACTCCTTGGTGTTTGCTTAAGGCCATATAAGCTCTTTTGTAGAATACCCACATGATTTGGCTTTGTAGGTGAAATGTAGCTCTCGGGTTGCCCCATGTACACTTCCTCCTCAAGATCACCATTCAAAAATGTATTTGTAATGTCCAATTGCCATAGATCCCATACATAAAGAGTAGCAAGAGAGATGATGACCCAAATGCTTACCATCTTTGGGTGCAAAGGTTTCATCATAGTCAATCCCATGTTCTTGAGCATATCCTTTTGCCACCAACCTTGCCTTGTACTTGTTGATAGATCCATCTTGGTTTGTCTTCACCTCAAAGATCCATTTGCATCCAATAGCTTTCTTGTCCTTAGGTAACTCCACCAATCTCCATGTTCCATTCTTCATAAGAGCTTGATACTCAAGATCCATTGCTTGGATCCACTCCTCTTTGTTCCTTGCTTCATCTACACATGTAGGTTCATCAAAAGAGGGTCGAAAAGCAACATAATTTCTAGAAACTACTTGCTTAACCTTTTCATCATAAGTGAGCCTTGAAGGCTTTTGTCTTTCCCTTGATGTTCTCCTTGGCTTTTGACTTGATGATGGTCCATCATCATCACCATCCAAAGTAGGATCATTTTCATCAACATCAAGAATGTTAGATCCATCCACACTACCATCAATCATGTTTGAAGACACTTTTGGAATGTTCCCCTCATCAAAAATGACATCTCTACCAACAATCACTTTGTTAGTAGAAGGAATGTAAACCTTGTAGGCTTTACTCACCTCACTATATCCAACAAATACGCCTTTCCTTGAAGATGGATCTTCTTTGGTCCTATCATCAAGAGTTATGTTGACATAGCATGTGATCCAAAAGTTCTAAGCAAGTTGACACTCGGCCTCCTCTTGAATAGCATCTCAAAAGATGTCCTTCCATCCAAAATAGCACTCAACCACCTATTGCACAAGAAATTAGCACACAACAAAGCTTGATCCCAAAATGGCTTATGAAGGTTAGCACTTAACCTCATGGCTTTGGCACTTTCACATAAATTCCTATTCTTCCTCCTGACATCATACACTTCATCTTTTATTTTTAGTAGATAGATCCAACAAATCTACTAAAATCATCAATGAAAGTTACATACATTTTAGCTCCACTATTGCTAATTGTAGTAATCCCATGAATATCCGAATGTACAACTTGAAAAGGCTTTGTTGATCTAGTTGTAGATCTAGTATAAAGTAGTATATGTGACTTTGACAAAGCACAAGACTCACAAACATGATTGACATTCTTTAAGGAACTTGGAAGACCAATCACAACTTGTTTCCTAGCCATTACCTCTGATGACTTGAAGTTGAAGTGTCCCATCCTTTTATGCCAAACCTCTTGAATAGGTATTTGCTCTCTTGCAACACATCTAGCTTGGTTAGCAATAACACAAGCATCTAGTTTGAACACCTTCCCTTGCCTTTTACCTTTTGCAATCAAGATATCCTTCCTTTTGGTCATACAAGCATCTCCAAAAAAATCAACTTTGAGGCCTTTACTTATCAATTGACTCACACTAAGTAAATTCTTGGTAATAGATGGAATGAACAAAACATCCTCCAAATGAACATTCCTATTTTTAGAGAGAGAAATAGGAATTGTGCCAATCTCTTTGATTGCACACTCACCATCATTGGCCGTGTAGATCACCCTCTTGTCGTCTCCATATGCCAACAAAGAAGTGAAGTACTCTTTATGAAAAGTCATGTGTGAACTTGCTCCATTATCAATGCACCATGGATCTAGATCTCCATCGTTAGCAAGCATACATGAAGACATCACAAAAGCATCATCATTTGCATTTTGAACATCCAAACCATCCTTATCAAGAGTAAGATTACCTTGCTTGTCTCCTTGATCTCTCTTCTTCTTGTAGCACTCACTTGCAAAGTGTCATTTTGTTACATCCATGTCCTGTATAAAGGAATCGTAATAATTCTTGACGTGGATAGCCAGTCACTCCAGATGTATATGGTTATTGGTTATGCCTCGTCATTCCGAGCTTGGCCTGTAAAGTAATTAATAATCATATGAGGGCCCAGACCTATAATTGGACATAAGAGCACATGCATAGTGAATGACTGCTTTCATGCAAGAATAGGAGGTCAATAGCTCAATATAGGTTGCATGGGAATCCTAGGGAAAATATTCTGTCTCTCATGAGGAGAATATGTCCATTGGAAACTCGCCCATCCTCCTATCGGAAATTCAGTTTCTTGAGCCTGTTTCTCCTCTTCTCTCTTAGGTTCTTCACTATGGCTTGGGGCTAGGTCCAAGAGGGATCTAGGTTTGGATGGGTGGTTTTGCTCCACATGTGTCCTTCTGGTAGTTTTGCAATAGGATCTAGTCAGATCTTCAGATGGTGATTCTTACAGTGGTATCAGAGTTATGAATTTGCATCAATTAGAAGGTGGAGCTACTTCTTGTATTTTCTCAGTTTTTGTGGATTTCTCCTTGCACGTTACTTCCAGGTGGTGGAATTGATCTCCAAGTAGGTGGCTTCTCTGAATTTGGTGTACTTTCAGCCTAAAGATCATAATTATGGGGTTTCTCCATAGTTTTTGGTGGAAATCAAAGGTTTTTTGATGATTTTAGTGAAATTTTCACCTAGAATTGAAGTTTTTTGTTTGAAATTGATTATAGGTACTGGTGTAGTACGTTTTCCAGATTTTACTTGCTGTTTTACAGTCATTATTGATTGGAACTAATGATTGCATGATGTTGGAATAGTCAAAAGGTTGAATTGATAGTAATTTTGGACCAAAAATTGCGGTTTTTGGACCATAAATGGGCTATAGAAACCATGTTTGACTAGAATCAAAACTTTTAATGCTTTCATGCAATGGATTTATAGGGATTTGGATCTGATTGCACGAATTTGTGGATTTTTCCCACAAATTTTGCTCAAAATTGGTCAAAACTAAGGTTTTTTTTTATGTTTTTTGGACTAATTTTGGGGTAGATCTCAAAATTCTCAGCCAAGACTTGGTATGAACATTTTCAGAGATGTAATGAAGCTGTCCATGAGCTTTCATGAAGTTTGGAAGGGATTAGACACCATTAGGAGGCTTAAAACACCAAAAATTAGTGTATTTTTGATGATTTTTGAGCATGAATACCTCTCAATTGGGGGTCTGAACCTATTGGTTCTTGTTACAAGCTTAAATATATGATGGATTGCGTCTGTTTTGAGCCATCATGCATCCAATTTGGATAGGTGAGCATTAGACACCATCATGTTGAAGTTTTGCTTGTTGAAGGAGGCCAAAAATGCATTTTTTGCATGATCTGAGCTTATGATTGCTTGTTGGACCTGTTAGAAGCTTCTATGCCTCTCTAATGAACCTTAGTAGAGTGCTTGTAACCAAGGCTTTTTGGGCTGGGATGTGTTTTTTGATGATTCCTCTCCACAAAAGTGCGCTCTCCTACTTGTTTTTCATGCATTTATTGCTCGCACGTGTGAAGCCAGGGGTGCAAAGTGACGTGGCAAGTGCCTTGTAGACCCACTCTCCCTCCGTATTGTGCTTTACAACGACCAATTTGGTGTCCTATAGAGAAAGTTATGGCTGTCGGAAGTTTGGCAATTTTTGAACTAAAATTGCCAAAATTTTCAAAATGTTTTGATGCATGCATGCTTGTAACTCAGTGTAGTGCTTGTTTGTTGATGAAAATGTATGGATAGAACTGTATGCATGCATGGATGCATGTTGCATGCGTAATCAATAGATTGATCAGAAGATTTCTTGCATGAAGCTATTTTTGACAATTCTAGATCAAAAAACAGATTTCCTAGTGGCTAGGCTAATTACGGGATTTTTTTTGTTTTTTCAAAAAAATTAGTGCATGTCGAATTTGATATGTGACAGTGCCTGTGAATTTGATAAATCGATTTTCACAGTTGGTCCATTTCGAACTGATTTTGTGAATCCCAGTGCTAATTTCTCAGTTTCTTGGCAATTTAAGTAAAAATAGATTTTTATTGAAATCACTGCATGTCATATAAGATGCATGCTGGATGTTTCAGAATCCTTTCAATATGAGATGATAATTTTGAAACTGTCAAGTCGATGCTTGGTCGATTTTCACAGTTTAGGTGCATATTGAATGGAATTTGAAAATCCCAGTTTATGTAAAATTTGAAGAAACCATGGACGTTTTCGATTTGTTCCAATTCTTTGGTTATTGATCAAACATAAATAACTCATAAAGTGAATGATCTTACTGAGTTGAAATCAGTCAATTGTTAAGATCACTGTAACCTTCACTTTTAGTTGAAGATTTTGCGAATCTGTCAATTAAGGAGCATTTCTTGTTTTGGGGATCAATAAGGACCAAGAATAATGTAAATCTAGAAGAACAGTTTTATGCTAGTCTATAAGGGGATTTGCTAGGGATTAAGTGCGGCACTTAGATAACAAATCAAAATTGTCAGGGGGATAGTGCTAAAGTTAGCGATACCAAATTGAACTTTTTCCTAGTACAAATTTGAGGTTTTGTTAGCTTGAACCATTTTTGGAAGGGGGGGAAAGAGTGGAAGTCTAATATGTAGATGATTGCTGGTCTTAGTGATCCAATCATTTAATTTACATTCAATTCCTAAAGTATAACTAATTGCAAGTGAGAATAAAATTGGGAATTATTTAAGAAGACTGCCTCTCGGAATTTGGGTTCCCTTTCCCCACTGTGAATTAGAATTTCGAGAATTCGAGGATTCTAAGGGAAAAGCAATGGCAAGACTGATAATCCATTTATGGAACCATCTCTGTTTTGCAATTGGATTTGGATCTTGCAAAGTAATGCAGATAGAAGGTGTTCCATACAAGAATCTAGTAATTTGAATTCTTTCCAGTTATAGAGTATTTCTCTATAATGATAGTAACGAGCAAGAGAGTTCTAACTTGTTAAAAGAATTAAGTTCTTTGTACTGATTCTGGAATAGATATTGGATATCTAGGACAGTATGATATTCAATTTTTGTTGAAATCTATGTTTCTTTTGGGTTAGTGATACATTCTATTGTACTGGGATGATACATTCTGTTTTGTCCATGATGGGTACAATATGAAATGGTATTCTTTGAGTGACACTAAAGAAGCATAAGAGATTTCAATTGTTAGGATTATCTCCTGGAATTGGTTGAGAATTTGATCCTATATCTGGGTATAGGATAGCCAAATCATCTTTTTTGACTTTTTGGGCAAAACAGATCTGGATGCAGAGAATTCTTGGAGGAATAGCTGGTGGTATGGGACATCAGTGATTCTAAAGGGGATTTCTTGGGTAGAATGATCTGTAGACCGATGGTTAATGATTGTTGTAATGGTAATACTAATAGAGTCCATTGGTTTTTATTAAGGGTATTTAGAGAATTATGAGATATTGATCGATCCCCAAATCGTATCTCATTAATTACAAAATATGGAAGCCTTTACATCTATTTCTCTATTTTATTAGACCTCTACTCTTTAGAACTTTCTCAATACATGACAATTGGATTGAGATTCATATAATTCCTTCCAGTGTAGAACTCTGTTTTGAAGGACTGTTATAATTATATGAGATTGTACTTCCATATAAGATTTTTGAATATGGCTCGAAACTTAGGTTTTCTGAACCCTAATGTTAGTTTCTATTTGATAGTTGATTATTGAGAGATAATATTTCTAAAATTTGGGATAAGATATTCTGTGATTCTCAGGAGAAAGTCCTGTTTGTAAGAGTATTGGATACTCATTACTGACTTTTTCGAATCTTTGATATCTTATATGTTGTCTCCTGGGAACTTTTAAATCGAAATTATGGAATTTCTTTTTTAACCGTGAGGGGAAGAAAAGATAGGAATAAGTCTTTCGAGGAATCAGCCAGTTGCATTGATTTTGGAAAAAAAAAAAATCTTGTATGTGTGCAATGGTAGACCTATCCAGTTTAAAATAGACAAACTCTCTAAGTGATTATTTTGAGTAATCTGGAACTAGATGAGTTTTGGGATTATTGAGCCGTGAGATATTCATTAATATGGGAAGTATTGATAAAGAGTAAATTAAGATTCACTGATTGTACCCAAGTACCATTTTGATATGGATCAGTAGAATAAAGTTTTAATCTTAACACTATGTCCAAAGATGTTTGTATGAGTTAGCCTAATCTTGGTTTGTAAGCTAAGATCTGTTATAGGCTGATTGGTAGAAGGAATTTTGTTAATAAGAGTTAGATGGTTGGAAAACTTGTGATGTGGAGTTATTCACTTCAAAGATTTCCCAGATATGTTATTTACTCATGAGAAATAGAGTTCTTTGGTAGCTGAGTCGCAAGATTCTCAGTGACTTATGTGAGTAACATATGCAGATTGTGGATATCTGTCAGTTTATAGCCTATGTTTATGTATAGGAACATAGTTGGATAAGTTGCTTATGTACATCTTAATCTTGTGGATCTACTATGTGTTTCCTATGTACTGAGTTTATATCGTATACTTAAACTAGTCAAAGTGCATAGACATATGAACAAGTAATGTGTGGAACAGTTACTTGCAGGTTAATGTCTCTTTCTGTGGAAAGGATAATTCATTAACTTATTTATGGTTTGGAAGAAGTTCTAAATGTGGTGTTATACATGTATAATTGAGATCTGCACCTAGACATTTAAGATTTCTGAATCATTTACAATTGACTTGAGTAATTGGATTACTCCTGATTAGAAGTTAATTGGATAAATAAGCAGTGTGAAGAGAATTCACCGGAAACTGTTTATTTTGATCTATATTGCTTATAAGTCACATGATTAGTGAGTCATTTGGATTCATTTATGAGAACTGTGCATAAAATATAAAATATTCTTGATATAGAATATTTTTTGAAGGAGAAATATCCTAAGTTATTGACTATATCCCAGTGAGCTCATATACATACATTGGATGACAGAGTGCCCACCGACCAGTTTGCTGCCACACCAACGTTGAAGTGGAGTTGTTTTTGCATGCACCGTGAATGTGCAAACTGAAATTTCCTCATTTGGAATCTGTCTATTTGTCTGTCTTTCGTCAACGATCAATTTCTTGCCAAACTCGTCTCTCTGACCAGCGATCCGTTTAGTGATGTATTCTATGCAGACGTAGAGTTTCTGTCTTTCTCTCATCAGCGATCAGTTTGGAGGTCTACTCTATGCATGTTTTTTAGCTACACTTGCAGGGATCGCAGCAGTAATTTGCAAGTGGACTTGTGTGACTGGTAGCATCAACGCGCATCTGAGAGACTCAGAAAATCACAACTTCTAGTATTTTCCAGGTATTTTCCAGCCACATTTTCCAAAACAATATGATATTTAATAATCTTTAAACACCCGTGAATCTATCTGACAACCTGAGAAGATAGTTTTGTTCTATTAACAAGATATAGAATTGTACTAATTCTATCGACAATACGCTTTTGAAAAGTCACCGACAAATGACTACTAGTTTTCTTTAAACTCAAGTCTTTTTCTCCGTCATCAACCTACAACATAATGAACTAAGATGTCATCCACGAATTTTGAACTAACATTTTAGTATGTGATTTTGAACTAAGATGTCATCCAAGATCGATTTTGTACACTAGATTTTAGCTTTCTAAGCAATGGAAACATTTCCTTACCGTTTCATGTTTCTCATACAACGGTTTGTTAGAGAATTTCTGTGATAAGTCGGGTTTGAAAGGCATGCCCAAACTGGAACATAATCTGTCTCCATCCTCTTGTTCGCTGGATTTAATGGATGAATTACCATGGACAATTTGCTGCGGTGCCAGTCGCTGTTGCAAGAAAGCGAGAAACTAATTCAAAGCAAAGCTCTCTTCCACAAGGAGAGATTAGATGACATCATTCAGAGACCTTAAGACAAACTTCATAAAAACTGCTTAGCCGCACATGAGACTGCTTCCTATGAATCGGCTTTGTTTGTAGGAGCTTCTATCAATGTTGCCCAAGCCTTTTGGCCTCGATAAAAGCTGACAAAAACAGAATTGGTGGATGAAGGCTGTCGTCTACCTGCTTTGGGTGATGCAAATGAACTGAGTACTGTGAATATTCAGCAAATACTGGCAAACAATTTTATCCTCCTGGAACTGCGTAGCCTGTTCATATGGAGTCAAATTTCAGGTCTTGTCTGAGAAAAACGACGTATGGTGTTTCTGATGTTAGATGTAGCCTAGATCAGTAAACTAAATGACACAAAAGTTAGAACCCGAGCTTCAGCTAGGTATTGGCATGTGTCTCCAACTCGCGTATCCAGCTCTCCAAGCGCTTGCTTATGCAACTCAAGGTAGCGTGGTATACATCCACGGAGCTCTCATGACTAGTAGCAATGCAAAAGTATCGCCTAACTGCATGTATCCGCTGAAGATGTACAAAAAGGTGTCCAGATCTGTCAAAACCGCAGTTTCTGTGTTTGATCGTTTCTGCTCGTTTACATGAAGTACACATATGAGAACAACATGTTCAGCGATCAGGTTCTGAAAATCAAGCGGAGTGAAAAGGTTTCTCAACAAACTTGTGGGCAATCTCTCTTGAAGTTGTGAACGCAGTGATTTGACTTAGAAAGAAAAAAGATTCTTCTCAGCGCTTACCAAACAAGATAGCAGGAAAAAGTTCCTTCCCAGCGATTAGTTTTGCAGGCTCTCTCTTTGGTCGCGATCGTTGGAGTTCGAGTAGTGCAAGCATTGGAGTTCAGACCTCGTATCAGCGATTCATGTGTCTTAGAGATCATAGTTTCTCACCATCATTTCATCTGCATCTGATTAGCGATCAACTGCTGTCAGATGCGATCTGAGTAGTGTGTTGCAAGGCGATTGATGTGTCTTAGAGACCACAGTTCTCATCATCGTTTCACCTGCATCTGGTTAGCAATCAGCTGTCTGTCAGATGCGATCTGAGTAGCATCTTGTAGGCAAGGAACTGACACTGAACAAGAGTAACAAGCAGTTTTGAGAGTAGCTTTTGTCTTTCTAGAGTAACGACTAGTTTCGAGTTTAATTTGTAACATAGTGGCAAATAGCAAAGTAACAATCAGTTTAAAACAGAGTACTGATTAGTTTGGAGTTAGATTTCCGTGGCTCTGTCTTCAAAAGATCTACGAAGTTCATTGACCAGCTTGCAGTGTTCAGATTAGGACTCTGAAAATTTTCCAGGTATTTTCATGAATTCATGGATTGGCGTGTTCTAATGGCTTCATCTCGAATTTTGTTGAATGCGTATGGGTATGTTTTAGTGCATGCAAGTTGCAACGATCTTTTCTTTGTCTGAATTCTACTACAAATTGCATGAGATGAGGTCTGTCTGTATTGTCTCTTTCTATCATTTGAACCATCGAATTAGTTTCCAAAAAATCTTTGTTTATTTTAAGATCAATCCTTGCCAATTTGAATAATTACCATGTGGAAGAATAAAGGATTAAAGTTATTGACATCAACAATATTTTTATGTATATCAGTCAAATTGAAATAGATCTAAATTCAGAAATCCCATTTTAGATGTCATTTATATCATTAGATAATTCCCATAGAACAAAAAGATTCTACTCTTATTAATATTAAATCTACTTTATTTTCATAAATAAAAAAGTCCACAGATGCAACATATGTCACATATCCACATATGTACATGTGTTTCTAAATTTAAATCTCCTTAATATATCATAAATAATATATCTTGCACTCACACATTTCGTTGTAAATCAATCAGTCCTCCGCCTGGTAGGAACTAAGTAGAGTTCAAAAATTCAATGCTGTAATTTTTGCATTCTCAAGTATATTGTTGCCTTGGTATTTCTGGGATGTTTTTTTTGGCAGTGCTTGATTCACAACGACTTGATTAATAGGATAGCGTGAAGGTTGTCATCAAAACGTGGATGAAAGCGATCGATGAGCGAGCTAGATTAGAAAAGAAAGCCATTATCGTGTAATTCATTTGTGAATTGATACAAGACTTTGGCCTCCGGTATCGTTTAATTGTGATCACTTTGCTGAAATTTAATCAGCACATGTTTGGTAGTTATAATTAGCAGGGGAGTCGGTATGAACGTTTCGTGCGTCAAATACTTGGTTTCATAGATTTAGTGTCAAACATTGAAGCAGATTTCAACAGAGGTGGTTCGGGGTTAAGAATTTTCGCTCAGGAGTTCCAGCTTTTGTTGTGATATTGGAGCTTTTAAATTCATTGTTCTCTGGCGGTGAAAAAATCATGAGATGGTCTAGAAATTTGGAGCCTGTGTTTTATGCTTCATGAGTTTCACTGATTCTTCTTCCTTTGATCAAATTATATGCTCTTGTTGAAACTATAAGAGCGCACGTGGATTTATTTGCCACCCATAAAGTTCTTACTGAGCTAGCTTTGTTCCAAAAAGCCCCTGCATTTCGCAATGGAATCCATTGCCTGCCGAGCAGTGTGGACAAGAGCGAAGCCGAGTCTGTTTGCGATGCTACTGCGATGCATATCACCATGACTCTGGATGCAATCTACTTGCGAGGATCGATGGCTGCCATTCTATCCATTGTTCAGCATTCAGACTGCCTCAAAAATCTGATCTTTCATTTCCTAGTGTCCCACGGGGATGTCGAGCTCAAAACCCTACTGCGAAACACGTTTCCCTATCTAAGATTCAAAGTATATTACTTTGATGTAAAATTGGTGAAGGATTTGATATCAGCATCCATGCGGCAAGACTTAGAATAGCCTCTAAATTACGCTCGTAGTTACTTGGCAGAAATAATCCCCCCCCCACAAAATTCTTTCTCCCACCCAACAATTTCTCTCTTTACAATTTTCTGCACAAATTTGAGCTATCTGCTCAAAGAGAGTAGCCACGTGGCACATTGTAAAATGTAGACATGCATTTAAATGAAGGGTTGTGATTTGATATATAATCAAATAGAAACTCTAGATGTTCATGATACTTTCTAAATTTGGTGTCTTTGCTTTGAGGTTGCCTTGGTCAGAGTGTATTTGTGTTTCTCATCATACCACCCTTCAAACTAACACAATGTGGAGGTGGCATACTACCCATTTACCAACGATGGAGGGAACCAGCCAGTACATGGTTCGATTGGTCTTGACCCCATACCCAAGTCTGATGAACGACTTGCACACTAATATCGCTACGAGAAGCATAATTACCTGATCACTAAATTCAACCTTTGACAAAATAGCATTTTTTTTGCTCATGTCTCATTCTCATAAATAATTGGCAAGTCGTGATACTAGGTAAGCCTTGTGATGATCAATCTTCAGGCCCAATAGGTCCCTGATCAAACCTATTGATGATCAGTTCACTGATCTATCCACAAAAGAATCCAATCTTAGAATAGAGCTTCCTTTACAGCTAAAACAATCATAATAATGGTTTCCAGTTGACTAACTTTTTCGAGACGCAAGTGTGGCAACACTATCTTTATAGTAGCAAGTGTCTAGTGTGCACTGATCGCTAGCCTTTCAAGTACTACGAGGAAAATATACTGCATTGAAGAAAAGAAATTTACTTTTTATAGGTTGTTCTTGAATTGTATTGTGCAGTGTTTATAACATTCATACCTTGTCCTCCTTTGATTGACAATTTCAAAACTTTCTTGAAACACTTATATTCTAAGCAGATAGTCAACAATCAATTTGATAGTGTAAAGTGCCATGCCTAAGTAGCAAAAGACTACTAAGTTTCTTTTCATACTTTTGTTCTTTCTTAAGTTTCTTTTCATACTTTTGTTCTTTCTAACTCAGTAGAAATTATTCCTGCAATAAAGTACGAAATTCTTAGATCATGATGTTTTACTATTTAAATGATTTTGCTGCTTTTCTTGTTCTGAGCGTATCGGTTTGAAGCAGGGAAATACACCTGTGTTTTTAAATCTTATATTTCTGAAAGATTGCAATAAACTGTTTGTATTGATTCCACTTCATGTTGTATCTTTGTAATCAGAATTGCAAAGCAACAAGACATTGAACGAGATTTGCATAGCAACTACATTGCTTTTTTGTGGCCTTTTTTGCATTGGTGGGCTAGCAATTATAGCAGGAGACAGAAATTTGCATGTGTTTTTCCAGGTCAGTTGATGCTTTTTGATAACATGATTTTCATAAGGTGTTTTCTTGTACTTTACTATTCTTTGGCATGGAATTAAATGTTTGCATAAGACTTGATGGCTTTTTCTAGTTTATGATTGTTTGGTGTGAAATCAAGTATTTGCACAAGAAATAATGAAAACATTGTCGCAATGAACACACATACGAGACAAGATTTAACACACATAGGAATTAATAGGAACTATCTCTCAAGCAAGCTTGCAAGTAAGCAAACAATTGCTTGCACCTTTGTCTTTTCATGTCACATATACTTTATGCAAACACATCCTTGGTTGTCTAGTGAACGCGTTATTCCACATACATAGATGACACAAATCTATCAATCTAGTATGCCAATGTAGAAATGGTTGTTTTCATAAATAATGACTAAAAAAGCATTGCTGAACTGCACAGTAAGCGAGCTTTGTAGAGTGTTTGAAAGTTTTCATGGCAATTCGCAAATGGCAAATGCAATTTCATTCTTCATATTTCATTATCGTTTGGGAGAAAGGCAAATATCCTAGTTTATAATTTTGAGAGGAAAATCGTCACCTCTTCATTCGCCATCTTATATTTGATCAAAAAGATGGCTCTCTAACAACTGACTTTTCCTAACAATTGCTAACAATATTGAAAGATGTCAAATACTCTACAAAGCTCGCTCGGTGTTCACTGAAGTAATGACTTTTTATTTTACATTTTTGAAAACATTCATTTGTCGCCCAAAGTTTGTCTTCTGATTGGTATGCGAGCCATCAAGGAATTGATCCCTTATCATAGTTATCTATATCTATAGATACACAACATGTTATGGCTCTATGTACATGTGGTTATGATTCTGAGTTTATGTAATTCGAGATTCAAGAAGCCCGATAGCACACGAGCACAACATCGTAGAAAATAAATTTTGCAGCTGTGTATAGATGTCTTTTGCCTCCCCACATAAATAGAAGTACCCACATGAGAAAAAATAGTAAAATATCTTGAAGTAGCTGAAGTAGCGACGACTCCTGTCAGTAAGATTAGCCCTGGTGGAAAATCCATCGATTCCTAATCTTCGGTGCTAGCGTTCACTTCTAATACATCCGTAGGACAAGCCCCTAGCCAAAATAGCCTTATGAAAGGGTTTTGGTAAATCAGTTATGTTCACAATGAAGTAGAATCCTCTGTACCACAGATTTACCAGTTGACTTGAATAAGGAATTGCCTCGCTTTCATATATTTTTTCCCTACATACCAAATAAATGAAATGCGAGTTATATGCGTTATTGTACTAGAAGATTATTAAAAAATAAATTCTATTTTTACTTTTGAATACGAACCTAGTGCAAGAAATTGGTGACATTTTGCGAATCAGACTGTCCATCTAAAATTTCTTTAGCTAATTGAGTTAATCCTAAAATAGCTCTAATTGTAGGATCTTCAATCAATGATGTGGGCAAATGTCCCAAAGCAATCTAGTCATGATTCAATGCATTACGATCATGAGTTAGAAATTCGTATTCCTCGATCATTGACAAACAATTGACAGGGCACAACTCGATGCAGTTTCACAGAATATGCAAAATCCAAAATCAATTATGCTGTAACTTTTTAATTGCTTCTTTCTTATGTTTTTCCTGAATTCCCAATCAACAACAGATAAATTAATTGGACATACATGAACACATACTTCACAAGCAATACATTTGTCGAATTCGAAGTGAAAACGCCTGTGGAATCGCTCTAGTGGAGCTGATTTCGCATAAGGATATTGAATGGTAATGGGTAAATGATCCATGTGATTCAGGATCACCATGAAACTCTGACCAATGTATTTTGCGGCTTGTACTGCTTGTTGACCATAGATTTGGAGTCCCTTGACCATAAAAAACATATTAAATATCCTGGAATAAATTATTTGGTTTGTGTCTTTCACCTTACAAATTGAATCAATTTGAACATTTGAATATTTCATGGTAGAAAAAGTTCAAAAGAAGCTGTTAGTAATAGATTACCCAAAGCAACGGGCAAGAAGAATTTCCAACCAAGATCTACCAGTTGATCCATGCTACATATCCAAACATCTTACAATAGAAAATAAGTGGAGTGATATACCTAGTCCTATTGAGAGTAATTCCCATTTGTTAGGCGAATCCCAAGTCACGAGTCATATATTCTTGTCGATGCACTTGACTTCGGATGTGCCTTTTGTAACTGCTAGTATGTGCAACCTACATCTATGAAGTATTTAGGCCACTGACTAAGCTGGAAATAGGCCCATTGTCATGGCATAAAATGATATTTGAAGTAGATCTCTTTATTGGTCTAGATCATAGGTGTGAATAGGTTGCCAGTAGGCCCATTTGCCTCTTTCATTCTTACTCTGGGTAAAGTCCCTGTCGTTGCGATAGAAATAAACAAAACCAAATAAGCTTTTGCTAATGTAATTGTGATTTGTATTGTGATATTGAAAAACCCACTACTTTCATTGATTACATCCATCCCAACTAGTCAAAATTTAGTACGAATGAGATGGAAAGATTTCATTCGTCCAAATAAAAAATCGTTATAACTAATGAGGAACTTAGTAAGCTTTGTTAAGAAACAACATAGACTGAGTCAAATTTAATACGTGAATACTCAGCCTGATAACCCGCAGCCAATTTTAATACTTGGTTTGGTAACCGCAACCAATTCCTCTTCTGTTTCTAGTAAGTCGAAAGGCAATCTTTCACATTCTGATAGGGAGGAAGCTACAAAACCTATGGACTGACACGATAAATTCCATCTCCAGAAACCATATTTAGTTTCTGCTTCTACTAGAGCAACTGTACTCAAGCTGTTAGATAATTATAGTCCATGTTGACATTGTTGTTAACATCTCTAGTCCAAAACCACACACGAGACTTTAGGGTCATGTGGCTCTCCAATGGCATTTGGAGAAAGTCCTCAATGATTCACCTCTTGCGATGAATTGATCTGATAAGACCAATTTTGAATCTATCCGAACCTTTACAATTCGTTGCTGGCACTGACTTAGATCCCTTTATAAAAAACTATACGCTTTTCTCATGTGCATTCAATTTCCTTACCTTTATATCCATTTAGGATTCCATTTCTAAAATTGCTTCCAAATTGAAATTTGAACTATTATTATTCGTTAGAGATTGCAATTGTAAAAGGGATTACTTCATTCTCTTCAGAAATGACAATCATAGAACATCGATGTCTGCAAATTCGATCCAATGTTACATTATGAACAATGTCATTTGAGATGAAAAGGTCATTCAAATGCGTAAAAAAATCCTGGCCCTACTTGAATTGTTGATAGAACAATACAAGTGATAGAGTTCTGAAATCTCTCTCTTTTGACAATAAGCCATCACAAGACCTCGACTTTAGAGTCATATCTGTACACACAAGAGGTATTCCAAGTGTATCTTGATATGGTTTTGAATTCTCATCAGTTGATGTCAAAATTCATGTGATTGAATAACTCACGAAGATGGAAAGCAAATTAGCTTCATAGATTTGAGATACATATGAATCTCCTGAATTATAATTGCGAAAAGAAAAACCGACCTCTTGTTAGGCCAGATCGTAATTGATTAGAAAAATAGCACCTAGCTTCTAACATTTTCTAACAAATGCTAATAGTGCTGAAAAATGAAATGTTGTGCAACACGTTTAATTAAATTGATGGTAATGTATGGAATAGTTGTTGTCTTGCAGTCAATGATTGTCCAATTTAATAGCTCGTAAACAATCTTGTTTTCGTTGTACATAGGCTTGCTACTTTTTTATATTTATTTGGACATTCACTAACACATGGTAGATGTTTCATGTTATTGTCATTTGCACGATAATTCAAGATAGCATTTAGCAAAATTTAGCATATCATACTTTGGCAAAAAGCAGAAGATACCAGCTTCCAAATTGATATCTACAAAAAATTGAAAACTGGTCTCAATTCTTTGATTCACCTTTGCATCTCCCATTATAAATCTATTATAGACAATGCAAAAACCATCACATTTACGATCAAGCCACACATTGAATGAAAGACGCAAGGCGGCCAAAGAAAAATTCATGGAAAAAAAGAAAACAACATTTGCTCCTTACTCCGATGGGTGGTTCGACATCGCTAGATTTCAAAATCTATGGAAAAATATTTGCGATGAAATCCTTGGCTTAATGAAGTGTTGTTCGATATGCGGAAATGTCATGTTTTCCAACCAAAAGAAAGACATGAAAGCTAAGAATATGGGTCGAGCTATCCCACCATATGCAATAGCCAACACATTTATGTGAGAGTATACATATTCAAATGACAACCAAACGAGTTGGCATACATGTCCTTTATGTAAGGCTTATCCAGATTGTATCAAATACATAGTCTTTTTCTCTCCTACATATATACAAACCATTCTAAAAATACATGCATCAAACTTGCAATTGTTTTCGATCATAGATGTTTCAGTAGATGTCCGCGTTAACTCGTTTGTGACAGGGTGTATTGAAAAAAGATCACTATTTGACAATCTTATTGCTTGCAATTTGAGCAGATACGATAGGAATCATGATACAATCGAGATACAAAAATGTTTTAGAACAGAATGTTTTGCATAATCCAATCTTGCAAACATTTTTGAGTTTATATGAATATGCCTCTCAGACTCAGAGCTTGCCATTCATATCTCTAGCATTAGTTGAAAAAATGTTGGACACAGAAATGGATAGATTTCAAAACATGCAAAGTGATCCATTTGAACGAGTGTACATATTGCTAAAAGACATAACGCCTTGTAGCAAAGCACATGACATTCAAAAAAATGACATATATACATATTCAAATTTACAAATAAGGGATTTCACACATGGAAGAAACGAGACATCAATATTTAAAACTAACATATCTGGCTTGCCATTCTTGCCTGGAGAAAAATTATTTATCACTCTAGAAAATGCAATCTTTCCATTTTTGTTTCCATTTGGACATGGGTATTATGATGGCAAAATACGTTATATAGATTACATAAAATTGAGAGTTGCCACACTATTCTCGCCATTTACATTATTCCCACCATATTTACTTGTCATGTATCAAATAAGACAAGCGATTTTGATCACAACAAAAGTGCCATCTATTGTGTTGCAAAATTTTGCAACAAAACATCCACATGCAAATGAGAAAGAGATTTTCAAAAATGTTTTGAAATTCACTTTGCCACGTGAGATCCCTGGAACACCATCATGGCATAGACGAAATTTCAAGGACTTGCTAGCAATGGTGAGATATTGGGGCTTGCCAGATTTCTTTCTAACATTGACAAGCGATAAAACCACTGAGCTGCGATGGGTGGAGATTGCAAAAATAGAAGAGCTTGTGAGAAAATACAACAAGAATTTTGATTGGAGAAATTGCCCAGTTGAATGTTGAATGCTTTTCGTTAAAAAACTAGACATGTTCATGAAAACATTCATTCTTTCCAAAAAGGCAATTCTAGGCCATGTCAAACATTATATGTTACGCTATGAATTCCAAAATAGGGGTTCTGTGCATGCACACATCATGTTATGGGTGAGAAAAAAAATGTTACAAGAATCGGAAATGAAATCAGTGCATTTATTCCTGCCAAATACGAATCAAACAACAAAAAATTTGAGATTCCATTGAACCCAGCTCATAAACAACTATACGAGCTTGTTGTGCGAAAACAAATACACCATTGTCGATCCTCTTGCGCAATAAAAAGTAGTCCCAGAACTGCAAAGACTTGTAAATATGGATTTCCATTTGACCCATGTGTATCTTGTACTGAGTTGGACACCAAAACTGAACGATGGAAATATTTTCGGCCAAGGTACGAAGATCGGAATGTGCTACCCTATCACCCGACAATGCTTTTGTTATGGCAAGCACACATGAATCTACAACGAATCACAAACACGGGTTGGTCATACTATGTTTTAAAATACGCAATGAAATCAGAACTTATAGGATCATTGAACCTGAATGCTGCTGATGCCAAAAGAATAGGATTGAATCATTCAGACGAAAACGTGTTGAAATTGATATCTAGTTATGTCTTGACAAAACCGATATCATTGCCAAAAATTAGTTTCATGTGTTTGCAAATCCCTATCATCAAGAGAAGTGAAGCAATCCAATACATCGATAGTTCACCACCAGAACTGCGTCGCAAATTTGTCAGTTTTAACAACACAATCCGGTTGCATCCAATTGATATCTACACATACAGGCCTGAAGTCCTCGAAAGCATTACTTTTTGTAACTATTGGCATCAATTCGTTGTGACCAAAAAGAAAAGATCTCTTCAAAAAGAACTATATATTGATCAACTAGGATACTATCTATACAAAAACAATAGAATAGTCAGATTCACAAATTACCATCCAGCATATCAAACTGAAGGATTTTTTTTAAATATATTGTTGGAAAAATGCGAATTCCGAAAAGAAAGAGAGCTTCTGAGCTCCGTCAACAAAGATGGATCTTATTACACGGAATGCATATTGCGTGATATCATTCAAAGTGAGAAAGATATTGAATGCTATGTTCAGGATTATACAAATAAACAGATGCTACAAGATGAGCAGCGACAACAGATCGTGAACATTCTATTGCGACACAAATCATTTTCATGTGGCTCTCTATTTCAAGTTGTATCTGAACAAGTAGATGACAATGTGACATCTTTGGCGAAAGATACCAAGGATGCATTGGGTATTGTACACGAATTTGAATCTTTTGGAAATACCTCGTTGACCATGGAACAAGAAAATATCTACTCACTTTTGATATCAGAAACTTCAGGTATTTTTGTGCTTTCGGGTACACCTGGAAGTGGAAAAACACATTTCATAAAGTATCTAGCGTACTCACTTGACAAATTGAACAGACCTGTGTTGCTTTGTGCTATTACTGGTGTCGCTGCATCAAGACTTAGCAAATGTGCAACAACAATGCACAACATGTTTTCCATCCCTGTCAATGGCTTATATGTACGAAATTTAATGCCAACTGACATACGTTTCAGAACAATACTTGCTGCTGAATATATCATTATCGATGAGATATCCATGATGACCGCACAGACATTACGGCTTGTTGTGCATCAAATACATCAAATAAAATCCACCCCATGCAATGCACCTTTTAAAAATTATATTCTATTATTAGTCGGTGATCATGCACAATTGCCAACAATATGCAGACATCGAACAAAAAGTCTATGCTCAATATGTCACATTTCGACATCTGTATATTGGAAAATGGCTACTCAACTGCATTTGAGTCACTCCATTAGACATTCATCTGACACCTTGTACCTATCATTTTTGAACACGATAATATTTCGAAAACCCACATTTCAAGAGACTGACAATACATTAAACGCACAAATTATTCCAGAAGACCAACTCTTCCAAATGATCAACTCTGATGTCACTATCATATGTACACACAAAGAAAATGTAAGAAAATATAACAAATATGCATTGCAAAAAATCTTTCAAGAAAATGACATTACGAAAGTGCCCATGAAAACAAATGCAACAGACAAATCATGGCTTGAAGATCATACATTCCACCAACTAGAAGAAATTGCCAAGAATGCAAAAATAATGATTCTTTCAAATTTGGACATACAAAATGGCGTTGTGAATGGAGCAACGGGAACAATCGAAGATTTCATTTGGTCTAAAAATGACAAGGAAATAGATTCTATTGCGATAAAACTCGATGCGACCAATAAAAAAATAAAAATCACTCAATCCACAGTGCGCAAAATTAGATATGATTCAAAAACCTACTATAAATGTACCTTCCCATTGACATTGGCATATGCTATCACAGCCCATAAATCACAAGGCACAACGATCCATGGCACCGCCATACTTGATATTCAAAAACATTCAGTCCAGGCCTAATGTATGTGATGTTGTCCCGAGTCACCAAACGAGAACACATATTCATCACACGTAAATTGACTCCTGACGATTTTGATCCAGTGCCACGTATTGTAAGCCAATAAACCATTTCACCAATGTAATTTTCATTTACCAATACAATTTTGATGTCATGCCTTTCATGGGATTGAACCAGGTGTGTGCACTTTCTTAAATTTGTTTTTAATATTTATTTTCTGTGTTCCATACATAAAGCACATGTTTTGCCATTTTTCCCTTTTGTTTGAAAACAGGTCATCGACATGACAGCACATGAAGTTACAGAGGCGGAAGAGGTACATTATTTTCTTTTTGTTCGTTTGTGTAAATGCAATGTCCCAAAAAATATATGCACAACTTTTTTGCTTTCTATTCTATGACAACGATTGATATTCTCAAATTCTTTGATAGCTATTTCGGAAATTGAAAGAGGAAACAAGAACATCACAACTTGTGACCTCCGAGCAACTGGATGAAGTACGTATTTATCCCTCCACACGACAGATGTTTCTCTTGAATGCATGTGGGATTGAACCGAGCGAATACAAAAATGGCTTCCATAGCAGCTACACAATGAGCACCTTTATTACATCACAAAAGCATGCTAGAGAAGCTTATGTGCATCAACATCATGGAGATCCTATAGAAGGTACAAACTTGTATTTTTTTTTTTGTGCAGATTTTTTTATGGTGTTTGTTATTAACATTTTCATCTTATGAAAATATCATGATTTCCATATTCTGTTTTCAGGATTTCAATTCCAAGCTCGATACAAACAAATCGAGCTGCTATTCAGCACTTCGAGGCCCACTGTGACAAGGGATATTATGCAATCCGGAATTTGTACTTTGGATATAATATCACAATTTCTGATTGGAGAGGAATGACTCGTGCAAAATTAACTACTATTCAAAATGATCTTGGCAGACAGCTTGGGCACATCTCAGAAACAGGAGTGCGCCTCACTGATGGCCCAATATCCATTGATACTGTGTTAAAAGTCCTCGAGAGAGAGATCCTTGACACACCAACCGTTGCAGCGACTAATTCACAGGTTTGCAATTTGCAACAACTCTAAATTACGTTGCGTAATGCATGCAACTTATTACACACTTAAATATTCATTGCATACTGACAAATAGCAGCCCATGGATCTCCAATTTCGCAACAAACAACTCAACCACCATCTTCTAGCATCGAGGTATGCATGCAAAACTATAATCTATGTTCTTCAATTTCACACGAATCTTGTTCCACCATGAAAAACTTCATAATGAAAAAGACACCTTTCTTGCAGGACGCCTCGCCTCCACCTTCAAAAAGGCCACGAACAAGCACATCACACTATACAAAATAACATCACGTGTCGGCAAGTTGATTTACATCGGACAAACTACTGACTTAAATAGGCGTGTGCACGAACACGCTCACAAACCACCCAAGAAAATGCTTTTGTCCAAGACACATTCTAGTTTTTTTGATGCCTTTCATGTTGACATACTAGAAATTGTCGAAGATCGTTCAATTGCAAATAGATTAGAGAACTTTTATATCAAAATGTACAAATCTCAGAACATGAAACTTTGCAACAACTTGGCTGGTCACCCTTCAAGCTCGCGCAAATATTGGTACCTAAAACGACGATCCTGCATATGACAAAACTTCAAAAAAACATTTGCTTGTAAATATTTAGTAACTTCAATTCATGTTGCTCTTTGTCTAGCTTTACCACGTTTTTGTTATAAGCTGCGCTTGGAATGGCGTGTCAATCAAATTCATTAATCATCCTAATTTTTGTTACACTCTACGCTTCCAATGGCATGTTAATTAAATTGGTTACTCATCCTAGCTGACTCGCTTCTGCTTTTGCGTTTCCGCGCCCTATGCTAGCGGGACAACATTGCGTTGCTAGTTATTGCCCTACCCTACCTATAATCCACCTTTCCATTTCCTATTCATTTACGACTACTTCTGCTTTTGCTGCTGCTTGCTTCTTCTTCGCATGACAGACAAGCAGAAGCAGAAGCACAGAGAAGATTACTTCAACAAGTACATACGCTTGTTATTGTTGTTCGCAAACGAAACGGCGCGAGGGTATATTATGATCAAGGCGCCTGAACGTTGTTTCCATGGAGAGGGCAGCAGAAGAAGCATTGTGAAGAGTGAGCATCAATCAATTACGGCAACATGGAGCAAGCTTTAACCGGGGATGATAGATAGAAAGCGTTTGAGGTGCAGTTTTGAGAGAGGTGTCGTGTACTGTTGAGCAAGAACGGATATAGGGTTTGGTGCGGGTGGCATTTTAGAACGTGCCGATTCTACTTCACGTGCCACCATGTTCAAGCCATATCAGTAAGTCTGACTATAGTAGATTCGGTTTAGATTGTATTGAAAGAGGGATAAGAGTAGGCGAAATATTTACTATGAAAGAATAGTTTGGAGGAAACCCTACGGCAGAGGTTCTTGGCAAAACCAAAAACACTGCATTACATTGAGGCAGGCTTTTCATGTTCCGAGTTGCCAAAGGTTATGGCTTGACATGAATGTGTATTTTGCCGTTGCAAGCGTTGTCAAGACACTTCAGCATTTTTTGATCACTGACTTGTTGAATTCTATGATATCTAAAGTCACCTAATGCAAGAACATGAATGGGGTCATTACGATTCATGCTGAATGGGCTCTTTCATTCGAATACAATGTTGGAAGTCGTAGGGTTGCTGATTGTTGGTTATTCACTCTTAAGTTGGTAGTTCCTATTTTTCTGCACAATTTCTAGGGGAAGACAAATAATATAGAAAAAATGGGTAGCAGTGAACTGATATTTGTTGGATGGAGGTTCAAATAGAAATTCGTTGATTTTTTTCATGATTTTTATTCCCCTGGGGATGTGCAGTCCCCACTTTGAAGGGGTAGTTTGTGAAGGCAGGCTAAATTTTCCATTTTGTATACTCTTGAACAGGTTGCCTGTAGAAAGGGTATCACATTATACTTACTTGATGCAAAGGTTTCTTCTGTCCCAGCTACAAAGATATTTTTGCTAAATCTGCTATGGAATCTGTGTGCAGGAGTGGTGCACAACAATCTACTCCACCAGTGTCTTGGTATCCTTCATCAGGAATTGGTCCTCCCTCTGTCACACCATATCCCCCTTTTCCAAACAGCAGTTCCTCCTCTGGGGTTCATCCCTTAACTAGAGGCAATACCTCTAGGAGCTCAAATGACGATTTTCGACCTCAGACACCATCCTTGAGTCACTCCTCCAATGCAGCTGATTTGAGAGACAAAAGGTGTCCTTACAACTTGAAGAATTTACGTAATCCATATTGCATACCAGTTTTTGTGGATATATTGCTTTATTTTAGTCATTTACAACATCAAGAAGTGATATTTTGGGAGCCTTCATATGTTTTACACAAAGCTAGGACGACTCGAACGGAATTTTACATCGACGTGGTACTTCTAAACTGATTGATAATTATCAATTCAGATTCTAGAGTGCTAAGTGACACTTGACTGCTGATGTTCTAATGAAAATATTTTTCCCCTGATGTTTTTTGGTATTACCATTGAAGATCTACCACTTTGTACTCTAGTTGTTGTCATTTCTCCAATAGCTGCAGTTTTTCCCCACCAATTTGAAAAGTTATTATTTGTAAAACAATCAACTCTCAAAAAATGCCAAGAGACCATCATGTTTGGTGTGTTATTTTAACAATGCTTGTGTACGTCACAGGAATTCAGAATTCTTTTGCTCTAAGCTCTGCACTCTAATTCTAACAAAGCATTTTTCCAATTTTTTTTTGGAAGATCAGTGTTGAAGAACTTCGAAAACTTCTGTCTGACAAGGAAGCATATGCTAAGTTTCTACACACTCTAGAGGAAGTGAAGCATTTGGATACGGTGAGTCTTTTTCAAGCTTTTATGGATTGCACTTTCTATACATCAATAGTAGAACCTAAGGCAGGAGAGTTTCTTTTCTTAAAGTCGTTTTAAAATTTAACTTGATTTTCTTACAACTAGTTTGCAATTTCTAATAAGATTTTGTCTATGCAAGCTTCACGCAGATTCTTATTTCCAAAGGCTTCTACTTAGATAGGTTCACAATGAGGTGCACAAGGAACTCAAAGCACGTAGAAAATTCATTAGATTGTATCTCGTGTTATTTAAATTAGATTACACCTAGAGATTAGATTATCAGTGGTTTTTTTTGGCTTTCATCTTTCTTAAGTCTACTCGTTGCCTATTGACAGATGACAAATACTTGGCACCTTGGTCCTATTTTATGATATTTAATGTGGCTGCATGTGACTTGCACCTTCTCTTGGGGGTTGATGTCGATAGGGATGTTTTGGCGTATGCATGTTGCTTTGCTTGTTAGTGCTTGCCTTAATCATGAGTAAGTCCGCACTTTTGACAGAAACTTATTCTTGGGCACTGACAAAATGAGTTGGAATGTCATAGCATCTGGACCCCCCGGGTGATGCCAACAAATACCCTTGAGCCCAGCTAGGGTTTTGAGAGTTGTTGACCATAATAAAGGCATTGCCACTTGTGTGAATCCGAGCTACCACAATGATTCCCCTCCCTCTGAATCGTCCCCACCTTGGTCCACATCCACGTTTCTCTAGGTAGGATTGCTAGTAGGAACCCTAAACCTTAAACCCCGGTAGTTGTAACCAAAAAACAAAAATGTGAAATTGACCCTTATGCTCAAAAACTTTGATAAGTGTAGGATGGGTGTAAAATCAGTATAAAGCTTGGATTCAATAAAAGACGATATAAATAGGACAAATTTCAAAATAAAGTACGAGTTTATAAGTATTTAGAAATGGCTTGTGATATGATGTAGTGCTAAAAAGTATGTTGATGTTAAGAATCAAACCAAAAAGGGTGTTTAGTACCTGCTAAGCACAAGGAAATAAGTGAGCACAACCACAAACATATCAAATGACACCAAAAGTTATACAGACATAAAACTTCAACATAAATCTGATTGCCTTAGAAACACCTCCGTTGCTCCTATTACATACGATGAAAGGGTTTGCAAGATTATTCAGATTTGGATGGTGAGCATCTCTCGACAAAGACTCCTTCTATTGGGTTCAAGTTTGGGCCTAAACAAATGTAATTAATTTAAATGTTTCATGTGTATGTGGCACGTTATGTGTGGTATTTACGGTAAGTTGTATTGAAAACATGTATCAATGCCATATAATATGTTACACTTGTGAAAAGTAGCAGACTTACCTGTAGTAGAGAAGGCAATGCAATTTTTTGATGCAAATATTTTGATTTCATGAAAGCTGTCTATCATGTTGTTCTCCATGTGTTAATGTTCAGGTAATAATTCAACACGAACTTTTCAGGTTGTATTTAGCACAATCAATTTTTTGTCATATTATAAGGAGAGCACTCATTTTAAGTTTTGTTGCACGTGTGTTAATTGCCTCATAATAGATCTTTGCGTGAATGGTCAACATTATAAATGGTAAATGAAACATATGCTAACTTGTTGATGGGGATATGTATGACAAGGTTTGTTGGCCTCTTCAACAGATATGTGAGAACTTGCAAAGTTGGCAATGTTTATTTGCTTAGTATATATTGCAATCCTTTAGGCCTTATAAATCTGTTTCCTTTTTATGCAATTATAGTAGCAAATGGTCCAACACAACACTATGTACAAATTATTGGTGTATATGTCAATGTTTTTTTGTCTCGCTTAGACTCTAATATTACATTGGTTTAAGTTGGATCGTGTGAGCTTTGTAACATTCTAGTTACATTTTGTGTGCATGTAGGTTTTACGCCTATAGTATATATCAATTGTCATTGAAGTTAGGTAAGAGTGAGTCATCCTTGTCATTCATATTTGTCTTATGAGTAATTATTCTTCTCGGTTTTCTATCCAGTTGCGAAACGATTTGAGGAAGAGCAATGTTGACCTTGCAAGTAAGTTCCTTAGAGGATTGGAAAAAGTTACACCAAGACTATCATGGATACTACATGTCATTTGAGCTAGTTAAAATGTTTCCATATGTAGCAAAAGCTAAGCAATCATATTATCATTTTTTGAAGTATCTTAGAGATGAGGTAGATGATAGCACTTTATTTTTAGATTCATCCTTTTGCTCATTTTTTGAAGTTCTAACTTGTCTTTTATGTGCAGGACACAATTTAGGGAAGGAGGCTGAGAGTGCTGAATTGCGAAATCAGGTGCACTATATTAGATTACGGCTGCATATTGCTTGAATAAGTGAAAATAGATGATAAGTCTATTTCCTTGTCATCTTTATGATAAGTCTTTGAATTTTCATAACAATATGTGTATGCTTGGAACCCAATCAAATATTGGGTTAGCTAGTTGTTTAGCAAAGATACTGAGGCATTTGGTGTTGGCATTGTTTTTCTATCAAGTGACGCAAAAGGTGCAAATCACGACTATCTCTATCTCTATAATCCCCCCACATGCTCCCCTGTTGCATTTCTCTTTGCAATGTTGTATCAATGTGCCTATAAAATTTGAAACGCGTTGAAAATAGTAAATACTTCAAGCCCTTGTACTCTTTTATCTCTTGCTTTCATGATGTTGTATTTGATGCATAACATTTGTGTGTTGTATATCCAATATGAGCTTATTCACATCTATGTCAGTGACATCCAATCAAAAGGACAAATATGCCTAGTTCTTTTATAACAACTATGAAAAGGCTCTTAGAAATGAAAACTAGGAGAAAGTTTTTGAATAATGAGCCTCCTTCATCAATTGTTTATGTGCCAAGGAGGTAAGGTGCTTGTAGAGTTTTGTGAGGTTTGTTGGGGGCAAGGGGTCTTTGAAAGCAAGGAGTGAGCAGTGTCAAGGAGGGTGTATGAAGCTTGGGTAAATGTCAAGAGGGTTGTGGGAGGTCAAAAGGATCCAAGGAAAGTGGCCCTTGGTGGACGTGGTAGGAACACAAGGCTAAAATCAGTGGAGGTGAATGGTGTTTATGAGCAGGGAAGCAACTATTCATTTCTAGGTCCATGGAAGCCATTTGGATAGAATTCAGTGTAGGCTGAGGCACATGGGAATCATAGAGAGAATAGGAGATCTTGGGTATTGTATTTGGAATGTTGTTTTTGTTGGAAATCCAAGCATAAGATTTCAAACTATGGCAAGTAGTCCATGATATGGAGTTGGTTAGAGGTAGGTAGATTAGTAAAATGTCCATATATATTGAAGGAATAGCTTTTTAATGGAATCTTTTATTTATTTAGTTACAAGATAGCTGTAGACAATGAGAAGAATTTTCTCATCTTTCCACCCTTAAGTACTAGCTTTGATCTTTGCACATGCGAACTTTCTTGGTGAATAATCTTGTCCTTAGATGCTTCTTTTTATGATGTGTGTCTCTGTCTCTAATCTTTTAGTGAATGCGCGTTTGCCAGTTTATGATTTTTACAAGTTAGTGGTGCTTTGCGCATTGGGAAAAGATTCATGCATAAACTTGTAGTGAACTTTTGGATCTAAGTCATGGGCTATTCACAATGTGTTGAGCTATAGCTTGTTAGGTTCAAGAGAATGGCAAGCTCATCTAGTGGACTTGAGATCTATTAACAAGTTTGATGAAAAGGATTTTTAGTTATGGAAATAGTGTGTTCAATTATTGCAGAAGAGAAATTCGTTATGGGGATCATTTGTAGAAAATATAAGATTAGACCTCAAGCGGATAATAAATACTAATCTATTGACAAGTTTGATGGAAAGGGTTTTCAAGTGTGGAAAGGGCATGTTCAATTGTTGCTAGGAGAGAAAAATCTTGGAGGATTTTTCGTTGGAGATGACAATAGAACTCAAGGAGATGACAAATATGAGTAGGTGGTCCTTCTGTTCCAGGGAAAGAAAGGCTTATGCAATAATCTGCTCGAGTCTCGTAGATTCTCCTTTACAGAATTGATGGAAGAGGACAATATAAAGCATTGGTGCAACATGCTATACAGAACGTGTCCATTATGTTGGACAACACAGTTGCAAATGCAGCCATACCAACTCATTGTAAGTGTACCGCATACTTGTACATTAGTTAGACATAAGAACAATGACTGTGAAATGGATTGCTTTATTGACGGAAAAGTTTGTTTGCAGACATTTTTCCATCCAATGTTCAAGAGTGGCAAAGTGTATAGTCTTTTATAGGAGGTGTACCATCGACATCATTAAAGAAACAAGGGATATTCTTCCGTGATCATCAATATGAAGTATCGAAAAAGTCACACAGAAATGGAAAGCTACATGAAAATTTGGAAAGAGCTTCAAACATGTCTCAAATCCACGTTTGGGCCAGAACAAGTGTACACATCCATTTTTATTCCAATCACAGTTTTTTGTATATGTCTTTAGAGATCTACCCTTTACAAAAACTAATATGATGTGGATTTGCAAAACAGTAAACAATGAAAATTTTGATAAATTGTTTTGCATGCCGTGGGACTTGAAGAGAGAAGAACGTACGGGAGATATGATAGAATGTAAGATCTGTACAAAAACAATGACCATTAGGGACCAACCAAGTGTTGACTGGGCCTGTTGACTTGACCAGCG